>CM059198.1:46712225-47384190 GCA_030323885.1 Branchipolynoe longqiensis | reverse complement strand
GATATTTCATATAATTTTATTCATCATGTTTTATTCCAATGGGGGTTTTATTCCTTGTGCGTACAATCTGAAAATCCCAAGCTTTTATCATCGTATGCATGTACATTTAATTTGACATTGTGCTTTTCTAGAAACACTACCCGGATTTGTGCGAATGACATTGGCTGGACGTACGGATTGATCAACGGGATCTTCTTGCTCCTTGTGTCCTATCTCATTCCCCTTCTCATCATATTTACAAGCTACATCAAAGTTGGGCTGTTCCTGCAGAAGCAAGTGAGTACACCCTGTTCTGGTGATATATGGGTCATTCTCTGAAACTGGGCACCACATACTTGCTTTCCATGTCATGATGGTGATAATTAATTCTTTCTTTTACTGGTTACAAGTCAAATAATTATTGCTGCCTCTGTGTGTTAAAGTATGTTAGCAATAATACATCTACTTAATCCATCCCATAATATTTTTCAACAGAATGCTTGTATGATTTTGTGCTAAAGTGACAATGTGAAAATTTACACATCAACACCATGCACTTACCAAGATTTTGTTTAAACTTGTTTTCAACTTTTTCCTTGGAAGACATAATCTTGATTTCTTAACAGTAATAAAAAAAATTTTGTTTGAATTTGTTGTGTATGATAAAATGACATTCTGGACACATGTTTGATATACATGTTACACAAGTGATATTAACATAGTGCTCAATTTGCATAAGCTGAAAATCAAAAAGTGAAATGTTTTTTTTTTGTTTTTGTTTCAACTCTGACATATGCACAACATGTAAACCTTCATATGTGTATCGATTCCACTACTATTTGGAATATTTTCTGCAATTATTTGTAAGGTTTTCACTTTTTCTTTCAATGTCACACACTTGCGCCCAGTTTCAGAGAATGACCCATGCTATATACACCGATTCTCCAGTTGAAAGATAAAGGAAGGGGGGGGGGGGGAATTCACACAATGATCTGAAATCACCGAACACTGACTATCTGACAATTCTGCCTTTGACATTCATACTATCACAGGCGAAGCATCAGGAAAAAATGTCAGCAGGACAGAATTCTAACTTTGCGTTGCTGAAGGCGAAGGTCCGCGTCATCAAGATGCTCATCATCGTAGCCATGCTGTTCGCCTTCTCCTGGTTGCCCTACTTTGTATTGCTTTTAATCTCAGTGAGTAGGTTTAGTTCATAACTTGATGACACACTTGACACATTACCATTACTGTATATAGCACGAGCTCTACATATTTATAATCACTAGCATAATCACTCCAAATATTTATAACCGTTATCATTACTGATATAGCACGAGCTCTAAATATTTATAATCACAACAATTACTGTATATAGCAGGGATTCTACATATTTATACCCCCTATCATTACTGTATATAGCACGAGCTCTGCATATTTATAACTATTACCAGTACTGTATTATATAGCATGCATTGTCTATATTTATAATCACTACCATTTGTGTACATAGCACGAGCTCTGCATATTTATAACCGCTATCATTACTGGATATAGCACGAGCTCTGCATATTTATAACCACTACCATTTCTGTACATAACACGAGCTTCACATATTTATAACAGCTGTCTTACTGCATATAGCACAAGATCTGCATATTTATAATCAGTACCATTACTGCATTATATAGCACGCACTCTCCATATTCATAATATATATAATATATATAATATATATAATATATATAATATATATAATATATATATATAATATATAGTATATATATATATATATATATATCTATTGGTTGCGTCCTCAGGGGTCGTTGAGCTCTGGAACACCATTTTGGGTGCAAGGAGGTTGCAGCAGCTGCACCAAAAACCTTCTTGCAACTAAAATGGTCACAAGGAGGTCATCAAACATTTTCATAGGTCGGCGACCAGCCGGCGACCAGACGGCGACTAGTCGTCGACTGGTTGCCGACTGGTGGCCGGCTGGTCGCTGACCATTGTTTTTCTCGCTGTTTTGTGCTTTGGTTACAAAGTCACCGGTGACTGTGTTTTTTTTGGTAGTAAAAAACTAGTCGTAAGTGGTTGCATGACTTAAAAGTCACTGTGGCTTAATTAGCAAAGTTCTTTTATGTCATGTAACCTACCACCCTCTCCTCCCATATTACTTTCAGAAAATCACTGATCAGGATGGAACTGACGAGGCGGCTGGCGCCGACAACCTTATCCGCCTCTCCCTCAGTATTTTCTCCGTCAACTACAACATCTACCTCTATGCCTACTTCACCGCCTCCTTCCGCCAGGCCCTCAAGGAGCTGCTCTGTCCATGTCAAGGTCAAAACAAGATTTCCCCCGACGGAGTCTCAGTCACGGAACACTCGGGAGGCAACGAGTCGCGCCCTGGGGATTAGTAATAACAGTAGGAGTAGGTGGTGTTCTCTGTGGTGGAGTGGTTACAGTGTGGGACTTTTTTCTAGGTCGGACCTCTAATCTGAAGGTTGGTGGTTCAATTCCCCATGCCAACACATCTGCCAATTTGGATTTCCACCACTGTGAATATCTTACAGCATCATTAAAGACCAGTTGCTCTCATACCATGTCTGTGTGGTGTGGGAGGTTAAAAATCCCTTGGGTCGGTAAAAGTGTAGGCTCGAGCTTTCTATCGGCCAACTGTCTAATGGTGAAAATGAGACTATTCAGACTTATCCATGATAGGCAGTATACATCTTCAAGGACGAGGACTTTGTTGTCAAGGACAATTTTGTAACAGTGCGCACGCACAGCTTTATAGTGAGTGCTTCCCCACTGGGAGATCAGACCACCACCACAATGAATACACTATCCCACACAGTCACATTATCCTGATGTAGAGCTAACCAGTCCTTGTTATATCCTATTACTGCAGAGTGCCAGGCTAGGGAGTGACAAGTATCTATTTTGTAAGTCCCCAGCCAGCATTCCCAGCTGGGCCCTGGGTGGGCCCCACATGGGCAGCCCATCTGGGGCTCAGCTAAATTTGGCCACAGGCTCCAAGTGGGCCCCACCTGGGCTAGCCCAGGTGGGCCTATCTCTGTTAATGAATATGTTCACTATATCTTAGACAACATTTTTTCTTTTCTTTTTAAGCTCGGAATCTAGCTCATGTGGGGCCCATCTCAGGCCCACTTCAGAGGCCACCTTGAGTCCCTGCCCAGCTGTGCCCAGCTTGCCCATTGACAACCCATGTAGGGTTTGACTCGGCTGGGTTTTCAAACTTCCCGACCTTCCGTATGGGTAGCCTGCGCTTTTACCGATTGGGCTACCACGTCTGATGACAGTTAGAGCAGGAGAGAGGGCCAGTAGAAGGCTTCCTTGTTTTATCGCCCACTAGAATTTGTTGGCATGCTGGTTTGCTATCTTGCCACTGTTTCTTGTATACACATTGCATCGATGACTTTAACTCTTTCTACCAGTTGGCGATAAAACAAGTAAAGGCTACTGTTACTAGCCTCCGTGTATGTGTACATAAGGACAGGACTGGGTTTGAGCCCGGATCTTAGCTCCCTTTGTTTACAACCTCCCCCCCCCCCCCCCATAAGAGTTGTTCCATGACAAAGATCCTGAAAAAGGTACAATTCAATTTTGAAGTGGTTAAATGTGTGTCAATGACAGTAAAATCTAACAAAACATCGCTAAAATTACAGAAACCAATACACTCCAGTTGTTCTAAGGAACTTGACAGATTTGGTTGTGCTTTATACTGGTAAAAAGGTCTCGCAGGCTATTTACGCTGAAACATTGTTGGTGCAAGACCATGCAATCTACACACTTCAGGAGAACGTGTCTGAGTGTATGTGCACACTGACATCTAATGCACTTAGGCTGTGCTTCTCACTTGAGTAAAAATACATGAGTCAGCCAGCAATGACCTGTCCCTTGACTCACTCGAGAGCAGTTGGAGTACCTCACTTGAGCTTCTAAGGGAAGCGCTGATGTTGGACTTGATAGTTTAACAGTGGAGCAGTGCACTGAGACTAGTAAGAGCACTTCACCAACCCCCTTTTGTCTTTGCTTGGTAATAGCTTCACTTTGTGCCTGTGAGTGTGAGGATGTGTGTGTTAGAGCATTTCCCAAAGTGTACGTTGTCGGGTTTGTGTGTTTTATTTATTTAAAAAAAGAATTTCTTTTTTATTCTGCTGAATAAGTTCTTTTGTCAATGCCAAAGCACTGGTCTTCCAGCCATTTCTTTCAATTTGGATTTATTTACTTAAAAATGGTAAATAGAGGAAGGTATCTTAGGTGAGCTAATGATGGCTGTTGAATACACAATTTTCTACATGTGGTGCAATTCATTTCTGATAATTATCTGGGTCGTTTCATGGTAAATGGGGCCAATGTATTTTCCAGTATGTAATGGTCAAAAACAATTATGGAAAGAGTAGAGCAGTTATTTTCTTTGTAGAATTGGTATTCTTACACTCTGTTGGGATAGATATGAAAAGTTAAGGCCTAATGTGACATAGTAAAAAAAAGCCAACATTTTCATTAAAAAAATACGGTGTTTTAAAGGCATGAATTTTGTTACTTGGAGAATGTGAAATTTTCTATAGCCTACTGTACCTTTATTTTGCATAGAATATTACCTAATAGTCAATTAAATAATAAAAGGAGACTCTTACTTGAAATAAATATTCATTTTGCATGTATATATTCTATATCTAATATTCCCTTGTGATTCAACTGGTTCTGGACGTAACTGTCATGTCCCCTGCTTGTCTCTTGCTTGTTAAATGAGTAAATATGTTATCCTGGGAATACCAGAGCTTCAGTAAAAGACAGTTGCTATTGTTGCACGTGTAAGGCTATTTTCTACTACCATGGCTAGTAATATCATTTTTATACAAAGCTTTATGAAAGAAAATTGAAGTTGAAGTTCCATATTATTTTTGGTGTCCCCTTCTATTGTGTTACATCCACAACTCAAAATTGGGAAAAATATAATCATCCTATGCAAATGTCTTTACAGTGCATTTCTATTCGTATGGGATCACAATATAAAAATTAATTGTGTTATGCAATAAATCATTGATTAAATAATTGTTTTGATTAATAAATCGACACTTGGTCATTAATAAGTCCACACTTGGGGCTGGCTACTCAAATAGTTTTTGTTTTCTCTGACAAAATGGTAACTTCAACTATCTTTTCCTTCACGTTACAAGTATATATATGGACAAGAGTTGGCTACTCAGCAAAAGAATTAAGAAAATACATAATATTCATCTTTGACCCTCATGTAACACTTTGGCCCCATTTACCATGAAAGGACCCATCTACAAATTCCACAGCAATGCGTCAACAACGTGTTATATGCATACATTATAATATCAGTTGGATTCATGTGAGTATATTCATGCTATTTGGAATGCAAGCAGAAGTTATCTACTGTATTCATTTGGTAAAGTTGTAATAAGTTTCACTGTTGGATGTGGGCAGTTGGAGTTAGACAAGGAGTATATCAATGTTGGTTCGACAGGAATATTCTAGTGTTAGCCTATCGTAGTTAGCTATATGAGTTTTTCATGTGCAGTTTGCTGTTTTTGTGTTGATAGTTATCTGCCAGCAATATGAGTCCCGCTGTTGGGGTGCGGCTGCTTGTATTGTAGCACAATGGACCAGCTGTGGTCAGTGAAGCAGTAGGACCACGTCCAGTGCATTTGATTCTAAATATTATATTATGTTTGTATTTGGACTGTCACTGTCATTTTAGGAGGTTGACTGGAAATAATGGAGGAACGGCAACAAATAAAAGGGGGGAGAACAGAGGCTGAGGGTTTGGTGGCCGGCCGAAGGTTTGGCTATGCCATGGAATAAAAGTGATTATCTTGTTTTAAATGTATGGACACAATTGATTGGATATGCAACTACATGTATATACAATTATTGATATTGCAATTGATTTGGGAGTTGATTTGCAATAATCTGCGGTTCAGTAGGGGTGGGTGTGGATGTGGGTGTGGGTGCGGGTATGGGCGTGGGTGCTGGTGTGGGTGTGGGTGTGGGTGTGGGTGTGGGTGTGGTTGTGGTGTGGGTGCGATTGCGTGTGTGGGTATGAGTGTGAGTGTGGGTGCGGGTGTGGGTGTGGCTGTGGTGTGGGTGCGGTTGCGGGTGTGGGTGTGGTGTGGGTGTGGGTGTGGGTGTGGGTGTGGGTTTTGGGTTGGGCGGGGGTAGGTCGTCAGGAATATAACGGAAATGTATCGATAGATATAGATAATAGGTCTATATATTATCTCTTTATTTACCATTGATCCCTCTTGACACAGGAATTCTGGTACACATCGACTGTACCTTCAATTTGCATAAGTCCAATAAAAGTGCAAACCTTTTAAAACCAAAAATATTTATTTAGATTTGATCCTACATTTATCCAACTTAGATAACGGTGCACCCTTTTGTAATTGTAGAAGAAATACTAAACCAATTTAGTAGAAACTATCGGTGCTGAAACATGTGATGCCCACCAGTTCCATGGGCATTCTAAACTTACTTTTGCAAGTTTTCACTTCAAATATCAACAAAGTTAACCATTTATAATAAAAATTGGCTTAGCAATATAATAAGGTAGATCATAGCGATCAACATAATATAGTCACCAAAAAGAACCTCGAAGCCATCGGATTATGCAATTATAACTAAATACAGATCAAAATAAATGTAGACATTTCAGGAATTAAACTGTGTTGGATTACTGACCATTGACGTACCAAATTTATACCTGTCGCTACCTAGCCTGGCTCTTGTTGTGACGGGCACTGACCTCCCCCACATGAAACACCCCATGCACAGCCAGGCCTAGCTAGGCTGATTGCATCAGGGGTTTTAGATAGCTTAATGGTTAAGACACTAGCCCGGGAAGGGTAAAGGTGTGGGCTGCAATATCAGTATAGGTGCAATGGTCCCCCCCCCCCCCACCCCCCACCCCCCACCCCCCACCCCATTTGCAAAGCCCCCCCCCTGTTGACGTTGGTGCTGTGACCAGGATTCTGTACGTGCTATTTGCTGTGTACTATTGAACCATCCCTGAGTATGTACTGAATGAATGAATTGTGTGCTTTGTAACCTTTATGGTTACTGCCTGAAACAACTGAAGCATTAGGTACCGGCACTGATGAATCGATCCGGAAGCAATGGAGGATGGAACTTTCGCGGAGGGGTAATGGTGGTGACTTGAGTCAGGACGCCGCTGGGGAGTAGAGGAGGGAGGGGAAAGGGGTTTTCAGCAAAGATGAAAGGGCAGCAGTGCATGAAAGGCCCCCACACAAGCAAACACTCTCCCCGAGTCTGGGGGACAGGAGGTAAATTTTTGGGGGGGGGGGAATGAAGAGGGTAGTCTGAAGGAAAGAGAAGTGAGGAGAGTTGAGTCGTGACTCCTAACTCTGTGATGACAAGTCAGCGAGTAGGAGTCATCAACGTGATAGAGGTCAGAAGGTGAAAGCCACCCGGGTTTCCCCCCTGTTGTATTTCCTGAGATCAAACCAGGAGGAGGCCGGCATCTTGAGAGGAGATAGAAGAGAGCGGATGAAGTGGGGTCCAAACACGCGAGTGAAAAAAAAGTGTATGTACTTCAACTGTGTTGCCTGGGTATTTGTGATTTTAAGTTTGATACTTAGCGGATGCACTGACTGAACTCTCCAGGTGAAATGCTGGTTTTACAGCTAAGCATGGGTAGGTTGATTGAAACAGGGAACCTAGCCAATCTAATGCTTAGGACACTAGTCCCGGAAAGATAGAGGTGTCGGTTCAGGTAGCGCTCTACCAGTCTACATGCAATGTTTCCCTGCATTTACAAAGACAACACGGCAATATTGAGAATTATTGAACAAATATATTGAATTTCAGATAAGGAATTCCTGTATTGCTGAGTTTTATTTACAGCGTTCATCATATTATTATGCCTAATCTCAGATAGTAGAGATATCAAGTCAGTGGATGAGTTTTTAATGGAAATAATGCATTTTAATTTTCTTAATACAGTATAACCCAGTTAAACCAAACTTGAAGGGACCCTAGAAATTTGTTTGGATTAACCGATCATTGGTTTAACACGAGCTTTGGCTTCGACTTTGACTTGTCTTTGGCAAAAAATGTGGTGCATTATGAATGTAATATCAAATGTATGTGGACACTTTGATTATTGTTATTTTAATGTATATACAGTCTGACCCTGTTAAACCAAGCTCGGTTAAACCAAATGATCGGTTAATCCAAACATATTTCGGCGGCCCGGCAAAATACTACCATTTATCATATAAAAAAGTCTCAGATGACCTTATCACCGCATGCAAGTTTGGTTTAACCATACTGGAAGTGGCCTGGGGCTCGACAATTTTGTTTGGATTAACCGATAATTTGGATTAACCAACTTTGGTTTAACGGGGTTGTACTGTAATAACATCTTTAACATCCAGTTCACCAACACTCCGCATATCAGCCTTAATGCTTTCGATGGCTTGTAGCCAAATCCTTTAATGACTATGTTATCAGAATGGATAATAGAAGAGTGATATCGTATACCTTCTATCATATGAATAGTGAAACCTCGGTTTTCGAACAACTCGCTTTTCAAAAAAATTGGTTCACGAACGTATTTTTCTAGCAAAAAGTGCATCGGTTTCTGAACACATTCTCGATTTCTGAACACACGCAGACACACACATACACACACATATATATATATATATATATATATATATATATATATATACATATATATATATGTGCGTATGGTTGTGCGATCACCTTTCACACAATTGTGTAAAATGAGGTTTTGGAGGCATTTTTGTTCATCAAATAAAGAAGAGACCTGATTAATCTAGAAATATGGCAGCTTAAGTTCTATTTTATTTATCATTTTTGTTTATCCAGTTTGTGCAAGATTTAAAGCATATTCAAGGTTAAAGAAAAGCTTGCATTTGGGGGCCAGGAACGGTTTAAACCATTTTCCATTGTTTCTTATGTAAAAATTGGTATCGGTTTACGAACAAATCGGTTTATGAACACCATTTAGGACCGAATTATGCTAAAAAAACTGAGGTTTCACTCTAATATGGTTTGCATTTCGCATGCCTAGTTTAAGATGACTTATTCCAACTACCAATACTCGACTCGCTCAGTTTCAGGGCAATGCGACTGAGTGGGATATCGGGGCATGGTGCCGGCAGCCCGGTCCCCCAATGGGACAGTGCCAGGGCTATACTTTTTTATTTCTTTTTTTTTTTGGGGGGGGGGGCGGGGTTTACGGCCTAGCTACATATAATGTTATATCAGGAAGGGTGCCAACCTCTAACAGTGCACACTAATGGTCACTTGAATGTGCATGGTCAAAAGTCGGTACCCGTCACGCAGTCACTTTATCCTAATAGGCCATCTGAGCAAGCCAGTCATTGCTCTATCCTATTACTGCCAAGTGCCAGGCCGAGTTGGGACAAGTATCAGGGATCAATTTACTTTGTCTCAGCATGGGAAGCCAGGCTGCGGTCTTACCGGTTCGGCTGTTTTTTAAAGTTTTTTTTGTGATAGTATATTTATGCTGCCCATAACAGATACTTCTACATAAGGCTGGACATATCACCATGTGTTGGTTCGGTTGATGGTGTAGTGGTTCAGGCTGTGAACCTGCGGGTTCGATCCGGCCGGCCGGCGAGGAGGACTAGCCCACACACCACCCGCAGTGTTCGGGTGCTGGGGCTGATGGTTCGAATCCAACGGTCAAGGCTTGTTGTGGCTGAGATCCGGTAGATGGCGCTAAAGGTGGGCGTCCATTGTTACCGATAGGTTTGTTTGTTTGTTGTTTGTTTGTTGTTGTTTTACGTCCTAGCAACATCTAAGGTCATATCAGGACGGGTACCGACTTGTGACAGTGCGCACTCATGGCGACTTTATAGTGCTGTCCCACTGGGAAACCAGGCCGCCGGCACCATGACCTGATATCCCACTCAGTCACATTATCCTGACACTGAGCACCCCAGTCCTTGCCCTATCCTAATAATGCCGAGCGCCTGACTAGGAAGCGACAAGTATCAATTTTAAAGTCATTGGTTTGACTCGACCGGGACTCGAACCCACGACCCCACGATCTACCAGCACGGGAGACGGACGCTCCAACCCACTCGGCCACCCCGTCTGGTATGTTACCGATAGGTGGGTGGTGAGTGTCTGTCCCGCACGCTGAGTTACTTTCCCTGACTGCATGTAACCAAGCAACTAACCAATTGTAAAAGAAACAAAATTTACCATGGGTAGGGAGATGTGGGCAAATACTCACAAACAGAGAAACAATGCATGCAGTAAGATCGGTGCACAGCGTCAATGTTGCGCTGGACACATGGGTAATTGTCCACATCTCCCTACCCATGGTAAATTTTGTTTCTTTTACAATTGGTTAGTTGCTTGGTTACATATAGTTACTTTCCCTGACTGCCTTCACCTTGTTGTGTAAGTGATCACTAGTTTTGGGTTTTAATGTTGAAAGTTTACCTCCTGGGTGTATCATGACTAACATTTATACCACCCAAGAATTTGCTTTAATCATCACTGAATTTTGTTGTTGTCTATAGCTGTGTTCACACGGGCAAAGTTTATGTCGACTTAGACAAGTCGATTTATATGAATCGATTTAGTGTCGTGTCCACACACGGAGCGGTTTAAGGCGGAAATCGATATCTGCACATGAGCAAGTCCAGACTAACCAGCGCCAGTTTCGCTTAGTCGACGTCGGCACGAGAGAGTGTGGGTTCGACCTAGATCTGTTACGACTGAATCGTATTGTTTTAGAACGGTCAAAACTTCTGCTGGGCAGTGAAACCCTAAAAATAAATGATGAAAAAAATATCTGTGCACAGCTAGCAGTTTCATAAAGCAAATTTACTGGAAAGTCAACAAACTCAGGTCTCGACTGTGATGTGCTTAATCCGGCTCAAGTAAGTCGGTTGCATTCACACAGGCGATATATGTCGAATCATAAAATTCGGTTCATATAAACCACCTACAGAGGTGGTATAGATGAAGCGATCTAGCTGAATTGATTCAGCCCTAAATCGCTTTAGCGTCGCATTCACACGGCGAATGTGCGCCAAACTAGGCAAGTCGATTTATATGAGTCGCTTTAAAGTGCGTGTGTGAACACAGCTTTAGTCTGGCATGCATTTAGCTCTATTTTCATCAAATTTTTATATTTCTGTTTCCCATGTACTTCTTTATTCTAATCCAAGTGCATTCCATTCCTTCGCTTTCATGTACTCGGTTACTCCTCCCCTATGATGTAGTTTTAGCTGTTAATTATCAGCCTGGGGGCATCACTCCCTCTTGATGCCCATTTCTTTTACCTGCACCCTCCCACGTGTCCCAGTCTCCCTGAATGCTACTAACTGAATGCTGGTTAGAATATACTGTGGAGGTAATTGATTGATTGCTGATTAAGTGTATGCATGCATATTGCAGAGGGACTAAATAGTAAAAGAAGTCACCTGCAATTCTCTCTAACAAACTGTACCGCACCAACCGGAGATAATCAGTTTTCAGTGCTTTCAGTGTTAGAATAGAAAACAACCCACCAAAGAGTATAAACGTCATGACGTGTTTCCAACGACGGAAATGAATTCAATTTAAACCTCATTTACTAAAACAGCAAACTGCAATTAACAAACTCACTTAGCTAACCATAATGGGTTACCACTAGAATATTTCTATTGATCTGACAGTACTGACAATGAATGGCATAGTCCTTGTCTAACTCCACTTAACCATGTCCTACATTCAAACTTATTACAATTTTACGTAAATCAATACGGAAGATAACTTCTGCCTACATTCTAAATGGCACTAACCTACAGTAAAACCTCTCTAAACCGACCGACCTTGGGACCGACTTTAAGTGGTCCATTTAGGGAGGTGGTCGGTTTAGGGAGATAGAATATGGTTACAATAGTATTGTTGGGACCCAAATAAAGCGATCGATATAGGGGGAGTGGTCGATCTGTGGAGGTGGTCGGTTTGAGAGGTTTTACTGTACTCACATCGATCCATCTAATATTGACGTAGTCATATGACACGTGTGTTGCCATATGACTGTGGTACTAATAGGTACCTATCATGATTCAATTGTGCTATATACTGTAAATTATGTATTTAACCGCTATTGTCAGCCCACATTAATACTCGATATGCCATTTTTGTGTAAATAATCCTGAATTCAAAAATGGCTGGAAGACCAATGCTTCGGTACCGACAAAATAACTTATTGACTACATCACGGTTCCGACTGCGCATGCGCTGAAAACGGCCTTGGGAGCAAAGCAAAGGCATACGGCCATTGAGTTTGCCGATATGCGCATTGAAAAACATCAGTTTTATTCAAAATTAATAGAAATCCAAAACCCTAACCGTATCAATTTAATATAATCCTTTTGTTAAGCATGTTTTCTATATATGTTTCAAGCGGTTTGTGCCTAGGTGGTGTGGTTTTATCAATATTTTACTTTTTCTCTATGGAGATTACTCACTACCATTGACAATGCATTGAGTACTCTGGCTATGGCTCTAACACTAGTCTGAGTGTCTAGATCTTTCTAAATCTAAATGCCCATGGCATAAGATGTGCTGATTATATTGATGTAAATGCAATGCTGGATAGAAGATTAATATCTTAATTTATTATATATATTTTTTTAGTTAGTATTCTATGTTTCAAACAAGAGCTGATATGAGCTGAAACTAGCACATTTCATAGCTGCACCCAGTGTATTAGCAAGTGCCATGTGCTTTTGGGGGGGTTGTTTTGCTCTGACGCATCCCACAATGCACCACGCTGCTGGAACCGTGATGTAGTCTATTCCACCCCCCCCCCTCCTCCATCCCCCAAATCATAATTACTGTGAAACCCGTCTTGTTTAAGGTTTGTGTAACCATGCCAACATGTAATATGATGACACAGTGGAATGCTAATTCACGACGAGATGGGAGTGGTATATAAGTGGCTCTATTAATCAATAAAGTAGAACATGAGGACTGGAGGTACATTAGAGTAAATAAGTGATGCATACTTGTAGGAAGCATAAGTTAGCCGTTAACATGGTTCAGTTAGTCTAAGTAATGGTTCAGAGAATAGGTGGATGAACAGGTCAATCAAGGTCAATCAATATAGGTCATGGTCAATCAGAAAAGGTAAATCAAAACAATCATGCAATTCATATCATGAGGTCAATCAAGGGTTGGGGATCAGGGTCGGTCAATTAATCAACAGTTTGAATCATCCAAGTTAATCGGGCACTCAACTCTATCCGCCCGTCGTTACCCCCACCTTTCCTAATTGTTTTAGTTGAGGGGTGGGCGGGGGCAATTTGCAGATCAGCCTGACTTCGCAGGTTCGTGTCCAGGCGCCGAGTGACAAAGCGCCGTGAGGAGGCCGATGAACAGTAGGGGGGGGGGGAGTTACACCAGGTGGCAGCAGGAGCAATGGAAGTTTAATGCGTTAGTGGTTCAAAAGGACATGGGAGGGGGCGACAGAGGCGGGGGGGGGGGGCTTGAAGGGGGGTTAGTTCTAAAGGATCCGCAAGGTGGCAGGAGGGGGAACTTAGGGATGGGGCGTTCAAATCCGATCCGCTAGATGGCGGTAGGGGTAAGGAATGGTGAAGGCGACCCAGCTCCCATCACGTCGAGAATTACCCCATGTTAGGCTAACATGTACAATGCTCCAGATACAGTGTAACGAGCGGCAGGCAAGGGAACAATGAACGGGCTGCCCGGATTGTAATAGTGATGTTGACCAGCGCAGTGGCGCCCCCTATCGGGATATATCGATACTAACTAGCTCCACGCCACCCTTCCCCTGCAACTATATATATAAGTAGTTGCGTGTCATTAGTTGTGCAGTGTTATTCAGGTGCCAACTAGAGACAGTTATAGTTTAATCAGTTTACGGATAATTATACTCGTATAATTGCTTATACAGCACATATGTAAGTGGCACTAGAGAGATACAAAGGCATGATATGGTTGGCAATATCTTTTATTATATAAATCGTTTGGCTGGGAAATTCCCCACCCATGCATTTACATCAATCATCAAATGAACAATCAAAGAAAACGTCAGCGGGAGTGCAGTAGTGGTTAGAACAGCCATTCTGCCAGAGCTACAGGGGTTCGAGCCTCTATATACCCAAAGATCCGAGGTCACCAGCAGTGGAGAGGGTCACCCCGCCACTCACATGACTGGTCACGCCACTGAACATGCCATCCACGTGTCAACTGGCTCCCCCACTCACTATACATACATACATACATTGCAATATACATAGAATATATATATATATATATATATATATATTATATATGGTGCAGCCGGGTTAGGGTTAGGTATATATATATATATATATGAGGAGTTCAGGCGCAAAACCAAGTAGGTCCACCCGACCTCGTTTGTTTTAAAATCAAGATTTGTATATGGCCCTAAATATAATTCTCAGTAATTCCACTTTTCTTTGTATTATAGGGTTATGGGCAATGAACAAAATACTATGAAAGTGATAAATGAACCTTTATTCCAAAACTCATTAATTAATCAACTTTTATTGATTTTTCTGCAAAACCAAGTAAGTCCACTTTCGGTTTGTTTGCAAAACCATGTAAGTCCATTGTCAAAGACTAATTTTATGGAAATCTTGCAGAATCAAAGAACACACAATTTCCACCATAAGCTTACTCATCATCACCACTATCCCTAAGGTCCTGCACAATGTTCTGATCACCATCATGAGAGAGGGCATTCTCATAGTAACCCCGAACCACTTGATTTACATCCAACTGTTTCAGCAGCTTCATGACATCCTGCTTCTTAGCCTCTTTCACGCAATTAATGTCAGCCAGTAGTGAAGGATTGAACTGTGCCCACTTTTTCCCCCTTTTTATAAGGGAGTGTTGACAATATTCCCCAGCAAATGCACTTTTGAACCCCAAATTTTTCTTAGAAATCTGTAGCACTCTTGCCTCACTAATTTTGAAAGATCTTTGACGTTTTGTGAAACTGGCTGATTCTGCTTTGTAATCATAGCACATCCAATCCTTTCCATACACATGAACAGAACCATGGTTCCTCAGAATCTCACAGTATTCCTCTGGCATTAATATTGTTTCCTTCTTTCGGATTTCTTGCTCGATCCTTCCAAACACTCGGTCTGCAGGAAGAAAGCTGTGTCCCTGTATTGGGAAAGTGTACTCAACAGTAAGATTTGGGTACTTCTGGTTGCACAAAGCAAACAACATGGATAAAACGTTAATGTTCTTATTTTGGCCGTAGCAAGAATCTGAGAACAAACGTAGGAGTTCAGTTTGATTTATGTCCATGTTAACCACTGAACCTAAGTAATCACGTAATGCAGAAGCAATTGTATTGCTGTCTTTGGCATTCTGATGTTCAAGCCATGTATATAAATGAATGTCATCTTTCCCCTGCGGTTCTCCTCTACCTCGGTGACGAACAATCCCAAACACATACATGTATAACTGGTGAGAATAATACGTTTGCCCTATTGGGGACTTCGGAAGTACCAGATTTTCCATGACATCAAAACAGACAGTGAAACTATCTCCCACCTCATTCATCTTGGTGTAAAATTGACGGGCACGGCGACGATGCAACCCATACAGCAGAAGATTTTCTCGCTTTTCATCAGGGGTTTGCTCTAGATCGTTAATTTCCAAGCGGAATTTCATACATGTGGAACATACATTGTGGCAGGGTGACCAAATGATAGATTGAAGTCGTACACAAAAATGCTCCAATACAGTGAGTACGTTATCCTGTCATGATTCTGCGTCTGGAACAATTTGTGCATCTTTGCAACACTTAAATCACTAGGAAGGTACTTCCTCCCTGGTGCACCTCGACGAGCATAGTGGCTAGCTCTGCAGTTGAAGGACTTTATATGATTTCGGACGCTCTCTTTCTTCCCCTCATTTTCTGCAGCTCTCCTGTAACCACCACGATTTTCCGGAGGAGATCTACCCTGCTCAAGCCAGAACCTCGCGATGCTCTGTACTCGATATTCCTTGACACCTGAAAGAATGAATTAAATTAAATATAACAAAGCTAATGAACACTTTTATTACAGGTTCTAGTCAATGTAAGTTTAACCGTACGTCTTTACCGCCTCCGCCTAAGGCGAGCCTACGTGTTAATATAATTATTTTGGAAAACGACGGAGCCCGACCCCCGATCGTTGCTTAGCTAGTCACTAAGCAACGCTTTACTACCGAGAACCCTCGCGTGCACAAGTGTTAGCAATTTGCGCGCTCGCAAATTGCGCGCGCGCAAATTGCTCAAGGCGAGTAGACACGCCCACTTCATACCACCGAGAACCCTCGCGTGCACAAGTGTTAGCAATTTGCGCGCTCGCAAATTGCGCGCGCGCAAATATAATATCATATCATAAGTATAATTAAATTAAATAAACTATAATTAGAATAGATTAAATTTCTTGCCATATGTGGAACCATACTTACACAATATGCTGAGAAATGAAGCCTGGCATACTGAAATTTTCGTTTTATCTTCCTTCACAAAGCTGTACTTGATCGACACACCTCTGTTGTGTGCCCTTTCCTCATTTTCTTCTCTTGGCCTTCGGCGATGGACCTGGGTTATATCCATGTGGGACACAAGGATTGCATCTTGCTTAACTTTATCTGAGGTGACATACAGCTGCTCTTTTATGTACTGTAAATCGTTTTCTGTCAAAGCTTGGGCAGAGCATACGGTATTGTTATGCGCGCATTTGACACATGGAATCAAACCTACTCCACTGTAGCGAGCTGCTTTGGCTCTAGAACGCGTGGAATTTTGTGGTTGACGTCGTTTACGCTTTCCTGATGGTGATAACATCACGTTCTCATCAATTGCATCGTAGGTTTCCATAATAAACGTAGACAAAACAACCGTAGACCAAAGGAAGCTAGCAATATCAGCGCGTACAAATAGGGAATGTGGGCGCCGCCATTTTGTGCGTCATGTGACCTGACATGCGCCGCTGATTGGCTCTATACATCTTACGTGGTTCTGCAGACAAACTCAAATGGCACTTACGAGGTTTTGCAACAAAACCGTATTTTAGGGCCGATTTACCATAGGACTTACCAGGTTTTGAAACAAAACTGATTTGCTCATTGTGTATTAGGGACTAAGAAGTGCTGTCTCCATTGGTTATCTCACTTTTCATCAAAATGGACTTACTTGGTTTTGCGCCGGAACTCCTCATATATATATACATATATATATGAGGGGTTCAGGCGCAAAACCAAGTAAGTCCACCCGACCTCTTTTGTTTTAAAATCAAGATTTTTATATGACCATGAATATAATTCTCAGTAATTCCACTTTTCTTGTTATTAAAGGGTTATGGCCAATGAACAAATACTATGAAAGTGATAAATGGACCTTTATTCCAAAACCCATTAATTAACCAACTTTTATTGATTTTTCTGCAAAACCAAGTAAGTCCACTTTCGGTTTGTTTGCAAAACCAGGTAAGTCCATTGTCAAAGACTAATCTTATGGAAATGTTGCAGAATCAAAGAAATATCTTAAATAAAATAGATTACATGTCTTGCCGTATGTGGAAGAAAAAAATAATAACAATACCGGTTGACTATAACTAAAAATATATTACCCTGCCCCCACCATGAAAATGACATTAGGAAAACGAATATGAAATATCTGAAATAAAATAGGTTAAATGTCTTGCCGTATGTGGAAGACAAAAATAATAACAATACCAGGGAAATAATACCTTTTTCAGTTGACTGTAACTAAAAATATATTACCCCACCACCACCATGAAAATGACATTAGGCTACAATGATCTATGACTTCCTATAATAATGCTTATGGTCACCATACTTACACAACATGCTGAGAAATGAAGCCTGGCATACTGAAATCTTCGTTTTATGTTCCTTCACAAAGCTGTACTTGATCGACACACCTCTGTTTTGTGCCCTTTCTTCATTTTCTACTCTTGGCCTTCGGCGATGGACCTAGCTTATATCCATGTGAGACACAAGGATTGCATCTTGTTTAACTTTATCTGTGGTCACATACAGCTGCCATTTGATGTACTGTAAATCATTTTCTGTCAAAGTTTGGGCAGTTCACACACTATTTTTATGTGCGCATTTGACACGCGGAATCAAACCTTCTCCACTGTAGCGAGCTGCTTTGGCTTTAGAACGCGTGGAATTTTGTGGCTGACGTCGTTTACGCTTTACCGATGGTGATAACATCACGTTTTCATCAATTGCATTATATGTTTCCATAATTAACAGCCGTAGACCGAACGAATCTAGCAAAATCAGGGAGCAAAAATAGTGATTCTGGGCAGCGCCATTTTGTGCATCATGTGATCTGATGCGCGCCGGTGATTGGCCCTCTACAACTTACGTGGTTCTGCAGACAAACTCAAATGGCGCTTATAAGGTTTTGCAACAAAACCGTATTTTAGGTCCGATTTCACATAGGACTTACCAGGTTTTGAAATAAAATTGATTTGCTCATTGGCTATAGACCCCTTTCAATGTTTGTAAACATCAGGTATGCGCGCGCAGTTTGGCTGCAGAACGAATGCACACTGCCACAGAGTTTGCCCGTACGCGCAGTGTAAAACGTCTATTTTATTCAAAATTAATAGAAATGCAAAAGCCTAACCATATATATTTAATATAATCTATTCGTTAAATATGTTTTCTATATGTGTTCCAAACGGTTTGTATCTAGGTAGTGTGGCTTTAGAGATATTTCACCTTTTCTGTATGATGATTGCTCACTGCCATTGACAATGCATTGAGTTTGCCGTACACGGAGTGCAAAACGTCTATTTTATTCAAAATTAATAGAAATGCAGAAACCTAACCTTATAAATTTAATATAATCTATTCATTGAATATGTTTTCTATATGTCTTCCAAGCGGTTTGTGTCTAGGTGGTGTCGTTTTAGAGATATTTCACTTTTTCTGTAAGAAGATTGCTCACGGCCATTGACAATGCACTGAGTTTGCCGGTACGCGCAGTACAAAACTTTTATTTTATTCAAAATTAATAGAAATCCAGAACCCTAACCATAGAAATTTAATACAATCTATTCGTTAAATATGTGTTCTATATGTGTTCAAAGCGTTTGTGTCTAGGTGGTGTGGTTTTAGAGATATTTCACTTTTTATGTAAGAAGATTGCTCACGGCCATTGACAATGCACTGAATTTGCCGGTACGCTCAGTACAAAACGTTTATTTTATTCAATATTAATAGAAATCCAGAACTCTAACCATATAAATTTAATATAATCTATTCGTTGAATATGTTTTCTATATGTGTTTCAAGCGGTTTGTGTCTAGGTGGTATGGTTTTAGAGATATTTCACCTTCTCTCTATGAAGATTGCTCATAGCCATTGAGTTTGCAGTGTGACAGAGTGGCATCCTGCAGCCAGCACTGACCTAGATACCCGTGTTGACGTCACATGAAATTGGTCAATTAGGGACTAAGAAGTGCTGTCTCCATTGGTTATCTCACTTTTCATGAAAATGGCGTTTACGTGGTTTTGCGCCTGAACCCCTACTATATATATATATATATATATATATATATATATATATATATATATATATATATATATGTATAGTTTGTTTGTTGGAGTTTTACGTCCTGGCAACATCTACGGTCAAATCAGGAAGGTGTACCAACTTGTGACAGTCCGCACTGATGGCGACTTTATAGTGCTGCCCCACTGGGAGACCAAGCTACCATCACCATGACCCGATTTACAACTCAGTCACATTATCCGGATACTGAGCTAACCAGTCCTTGTCATATCCTCAAGTAATTGAAATAACACAAGACCGACATACTTTATAGTGGGATTTATTATTGTCTTTTTCGGTCTCATTACATATCAGAGTTCAGAATGTCATAATTTCAAGGCTTACAGAACTTAACCCAACCCTATGAATATTCTGGGTGAGTGGGATGGTAAATAAAGGTAGTCGTAGTGTATATGTTGATGGAGCCGCAGCCTAGGTCGAAGTGATTTGAAAGGTGGGCAAGTCAGTTAATGAGGATTTCGACGCTAGGCGACGCGAGGCATCATCGATCGTCTAGACTTTAGTTCCATAAATAGAATAAGAGATGCTTTGTATCGAAGTAGTGAGACACCATTTGTGCATATTCAATTACCCATGTTCTCACAACATGATCAATGTAGAGTACCAGGCTAGGTAGCCAGGTAGCGGAAACTATCAATTTCGTAAGTCATTGGTTTGACTCGACCGGGAATCGAACTCTCGACCTCCCGCATGGGAAGCCTGCACTCTATCAATTCAGCCACCGTGCCCCGTGTGTATATATATGTGTATATAATATACACATGAGACTGTCTCAAAAGGTGCTAAGAAATTGGGACAACACTGTGTCCATTGTAATGATTAACATACTATCTGCTTATGCATTTTCTGAGGATAAACTGATTTGTTTTTTACATGGTGTTTTATAATGCCAATAGAATACATATTGGTTTGAAGCAAATGTCCTTGTGTTTTCAGTAACCGTTTCTGTGTCGTTTTGTGTCAATCGTTACAATGGACAACAACAAAAAGAAGAGTTATCACCTTTGAATTTGAGACAGGCTCATATATATATACTTAGATACATATATATAAAGGGTACTCCGAGAATAGAGAAACAATCAAACGAGTTGTGCTGAGTCTCTTTAATGGTCTCTTGAAAGGGACAATCGCCCTACCTTACACAAGGGAAACATGAGAGAAGTGCGGCTACTGACCAGCACATTTAGTGTCCGCAACAAGCGGTGGTGGCGCGTCAGTCGCCAATTTGAGCCGGCGGTTGGCGCGCGACTCCCATTTCAATTGTATTCGCAATATTCAAAGCAATATTCAATATTCGATAATAAACAATGGGCAAGCAATAGCATTGAAAACAAGCCTGAATACCCGGGCTTATATGCTATGGACAGTATAAATACAGCCTCAATAAAATAAAATAAAATCATTGTACGTGCTATATATTAGCATAATACATTATACTCCATATATACGCATATACATATAACATGTATGTATAAGTATTATAATTTTTTATATATTACATTTACTTATATAAATGTAATATGTAAATACAATTTAATACATAGATATCTAATATATAAAAAAAACATTTCCTGCATTGTCCTATTGTGTATTTCTTTCATCTTTTATCTTCTACTGCATTTACTAACAGTTATCAGGCGTTTCTCTATATAACACCACCCACAGAAATATTGATTATTTAATAAAACAGGTACATATAACACCCACTAACAGTAAGGTGTGTCTGTAAATCGTTCTATTGGTGTGAAGGAAAGCGTTTCTTGTGTGTGACAAACCTCATGAAAGGATTTACAAAGTTTATGGATGTAAACAATATGTCAGTTCCGACATGGTAATCTTGGTGCCGACCCAGTCACTTATCAGGGCCCTATCCATATTTCAATTGGGTGCAAAGCACACTGCAACACCTCACACCTCTTAAAAGTTTTGCAACAATCACTGTTCCTGACATGTGCTGGTAGTTGGTTCCAGAGTGCTCCCCTCAGAACAACCGGTGACTTTTTCATTTTACTAGTTTTAACATGTGGCACTTTCAGGAGGGTGGCTTGTGCTGCACGTGTGCCTTGTGTAGGTGTGTCTATGTAATATGGGTCTTTCACATGGTGGTACATTAGGCCTAATTGGTGCTTATCTCTGCGAATATCTAGGGCATCTAGTTTAGCTTTATTATGCATCTCAATGGTATGTAGTGTTTTTCCTTTAAGGCCCAGTCAGACCTTACCGTACTGAGTACCGGACACCACCAGACAAAGAATTGTCTAGTCCGGTGGTGTCCGGTGTTGAACTGTTGCAACGACTGCCGGACAAAACGGACGATAAACGGAGGTTAAATGGACACTAAACGGACATTAACAAATAGTTAAACGGACGTCAAACGGACGGACCGGACACCAAACGGACACCAAACGGACACCAACCGGACTGTTCACGGACGCGCCAAAAACACACCTCTACCCCTATGACAGACACCTATACCCCCCAGTACCCCTTACACTCCCACCACACACCTACACCCCACCACATCCCTAAACCCCCACCACACACCTACATCCCCACCACAACCCTAAACCCTCACCAGACACCTACACCCTACCACATCCCTAAACCCCCACCAGACACCTACACCCCCACCATAAACCCCCACCAGACACCTACACCCCACCACATCCCTAAACCCCCACCAGACACCTTCACCCCACCACATCCCTAAACCCCCACCACACACCTACACCCCCACCATAAACCCCCACCAGACACCTACACCCCATGACATCCCTAAACCCCCACCAGACACCTATACCCCCACCACATCCCTAAACCCCCACCACACACGTACACCCCACCACACACCTACACCCCACCACATCCTTAAACCCCCACAACACACCTACACCCCACCACATCCCTAAACCCCCACCACACCCCTAAACCCCCACCACACACCTACACCCCTACCATGTTCTCGCCACCGGACTATTCCGGAAGCAAACCGGACACATAACAGATGGGTACCGAACATGAACCGGACAAAACAGACAAACCGGACACCAATCGGACACGTCAGTCCGGCGGTGTCCGGTAGAAGTTTTGTGCATGTTCAAAACTTGTACCGGACACCGCCAGATGGGTACCAGACATGTACCGGACATTGCTGTATTTCACCGAACAGTGTCCGGTTCATGTCCGGTTCCTCAATCCGGTGAGGTCTGAATGGGGCTTTAAATACTGTGCGCAACCCTCTATTTTGTATAGTTTGGAGCTTTGTTTGCTGCTTTTTAGTTAGTATATTATATATTATGTTATTATAATCAATGATGGGCAGTATTGTGGTTTTGTACAATAGAAGAGCAGTCTCTTCATTCATATAATGCCGAATGAAGGTGTTCATTTTAGCTGCCAATGTTCTATTAATCCTATTTAATTGACTGGCTCCTGACAGTGTAGGGTCAAGTGTAGTACCTAAATATTATAACTTAGAGCCTCCTTAAGTATACTCTCTCCTATTTTTATACTGACAATTGGTGAGCTGGAACATTTAGTTTTAGTTGCAAATATTACATATTTAGTTTTTGTAATATTTATTGAGAGTTTATTTTCCTTTTTCCAATGGTTTACTCTTTCTAAATCATGATTCATTTTTGTTTCAGTCACTTCTATGTCAGCATCTGTAGCTACCAGAAACCACATCATCAGCAAATATGATTCCCTATACTTTTTCAAGTACTAGTGGGAGGTCGTTGATGTAGATTAAGAATAATAGTGGGCTTAGGGTAGATCCCTGTGGTACCCCTGTCTTCACTTCTCTCGGTGGTGAGGAATCAACCACCATCAAGTCTAGTATACTGTGAACGATTTAGTAGGTAATTTTTTAGCAGTTTAGTTGTCCCTGTGCCCAGACCACTATTTGCCACTTTTTCTATTGAAAGTTTATGGTCTAAAGTATCAAATGCTTTACGAAAGTGTATGAAGACAACAATAGATAATCTTCCTTGATTCATCTCTGTCATTAGTGTGTCTAGCACACATGCCACTGTTTTGGTTGTGGAGTGGTTCTTCCTGAAACCATATTGTTCTATTGGGAGGTAACCTGTACTTTCAAAAAATTCTGTTATTTGGTCATGGATTAGTTGCTCTACTATTTTGCCTGGTATTGGAAGAAGTGATATAGGTGTTAGTTCATTACACGTCTTAAGGTTCAACGTTTTCGGGATTGGCAAAATCATTGCCCTTTTCCATGCATCTGGGTAGATACCTGCATCAATAATTAGATTAGTTAGATATGTGAATTCAGTAGCCAGTGCTAGCATGGCATCTTTGATAAGCCTGGAACTTAGGTCTTGTAGCCCTAATGACTTGTATTCAGAGAGTAACTGCACTTTCTTAATAAGTTTTTGCTCTGTGACTGGGTGCAATTCAAATTTGTGAGTATTAACATTGGGGTGGTATATTTTGTCATTCAGTGGTATATCCTCTAATTGATTTGCTCGTTTTTCACCAATGTCGACAAAGTAGTTATTTATGAAAGTTGCTAACTCTCCCATAGGTATTTTATCCCAAGTAAATTCATCGGTTAGATTTTCCACTGTTTGTGCAGGTGCTGGAGCTATATAATTACTTACCCTCCATGCCTTCCTCAAGTTATTTTTATTCATAATTATACCTGTTTTAAGAAACTTGGCCCTTGCATCTCTGTAGGCTGCCATTGCTTTATTCTTTAGTTGTTTAGCTATGAATTCATCTTCAGGGTTGACATTATGTTCAAATTTGTGTGCAAAGTAATCCCTATCTTTCTGTAGCTCTAAGATTTCATTAGATAACCATTTGGGACAATTCTCTTTAACCTTATAGAGTAGCATAGGTGCATGCTCATTTGCTGCTAGTGTTATTTTATCTAATAATAGTTGCCAACATGCATTAGGATCCTCTTTTTGGAGAATGTTTTCAATTGGTTCCTGCCTTAGAGTTTCACAGTATTTATCAGTAGAGTATTGACTGTAAGTTCTACCCCAGAACTCAATTAGACCCCTAACATCCCTAGGTTTTTTCTTGATAACATAGATTGGTTTATGTTTGCTTATATTATAGTTAATTACCCCTGTAGTAGTACAGTATTTCATGTCTGTGAAAGCTAGATCTAGAATTTGTTTGCTTTCCCCAGTTATTCTAGTGCATGATTTGATGACCTGTTCCAATCCCTGTGAAACTGCAAAATGACTAACTTTTGTAGCTGTCTGTGCACTTGGATCTTCTGTGTCTGCAGTTAATAAGTCTAGTGCAGTATCGACGCTGCCATTAGGCATCCTATATATATTCCCTAGTAGGATGCGCTTCCAGTTCTCTTGTTTAATTATAACCCACTGGGCTTCGATTGTAGAGTTAGATAGGTTTAGGTGCTTCAATGTCTCATCACCCACATCAATGTTTGATTTAGAGTATATTGCTAAACCCCCTCCTATCTTAGTCTTTCCATTAGGTAGTTTGGTGGTCCTATCTGCTCTTCTTAACTGGTATCCTTTAATTGATGCAAGCTTATCTTCAGCACTTTTTGTTAGCCAAGTTTCAGAGACTGTGAATATGTCTATATTTTACCATGGCATATCAACTCTGAGTATGTCAATTTAGTTAATTAAGCTTCTAATATTAAGGTGTGTCATTTTGAAACCAGCCTGGCCTCTGATTTCATCTAGAGGAAGTGTAATGCCTTCCACACAGTTCCTGCCATCCCAACGCTCCCCCATCGCCTCCCCCACCATACCCTGGGTTCATGACCCAGTGTTTCTGGTGGGGTAGACTCCTTGTTGTGTATGTTAGTGGGGGGAATACATCTACCCCCTTTTGTGTTGACTAACGACATAGACCTGATCATGATGTCAGACATTGTGCTTCTTTTTGGTCAGGACATCTATTACTGGATTATTTAGCAGGTTAATGCATGTTCAGCAGATAGCTTAGTGGTTGGTGGCATGTTAATATAACCTTGTATGATTGGGTGGTGGAACAATCAGAGAATATCAATATTCAACATTGTACTTGTTGAGAGAACAAATATTTCAACATTCTTGTAAGCATGATTCAACCTGTGCCAATACTCTGTAACTGTCAGTGTAGTCAGTGGTTTCAGACTGAGTATTAAATATGGCTATTCTGCCCAGTGTACAATGGTACCATCATGCACAGTAGGTGATTTATAGACCGACATAGCTGTATGCCACAGTCCAATGGTTAAATTGGTTTATCTGCCTCAGGCCGGTCAATTGTTCAGGATTTCAGGCCATTTGTCTTAGCCCTCACCTTGTCTAAGGTTTGCAGGCACAACTGCTCAGGTGGTGCACTATCATCAGCTGTATTTCCCAGTAGACATTACTGTTCAACCATAGCAACCTTGATCACATTGTATGGCCAGCGATTAAGTCCTATACCTTGTAGGGTGAGAGGCAGGTAGTTAAACCACTCTGCAATATCCTCTCCATTAGTTATTACAGTGAACATACCTGTCAAGTACTATGTTCAGCCCAGAAACCCCATGGTTTCAGTCACAAAACTGTAACCATGGGCACCACTGAAAAAAACAACAAGGCTAAAACAAAACAGTTTTCAGCAAATATCTACAATCAATATCTCTCATTGTTTACATGGACATTTGAATGTTGAAGCAAATACTTAAATTCAAGCATTCGTCATCATTGCAAAAATAGTGCATTATTACCAATACATGTACACACACATGCTGACACACAAATATATGTAGACATATATTCATGGTCATGCATTTATGGTCTTACAGAGAATTTTATGGTTTGGGCCATCTTTGACTACTATTTTCATTCTTGTGGGTTGGCGCCTAAGGTATAAAGTCAGGAAGGAAGACAAAACAAACAGAAAACAAAAGACATTCATCAACATACCATGCAGTTAAATTTAGCAGGTAAGGTTAGATCAGGAAAAAAACATTTGAGTATACCAGTCAAACTGGCAACTGTCACTCTCAGATATTGTAGTGTCAGTCTCACAGGCAACCAACCTAGCCAAACACTTTGATGGGCAGTGTAGCAAGAAATGCCTGAACTAATCACCAGTAATGTTCAGCAATCAAACATGATGAACAGTGCCCTGGGCTCAAAGCTTTAGATTATACTTTGTTTTGTTGCAGTCTATCTCTCGTTGCCTGGAGTATCAGACCCAACTTGTTTAGACCCTTGTAGGTCCTGTCATGCACTTCTCTGCTGTTCAATGTAGCACCGGTTCCATAGAATGTGTTAGTGGTTGCCTCATTTAACTTGACTTTGGCAGTTCCCAGTAGTTTCACCTGCAGGTTCTTGTTTTGTGCAAATTTTAACCCAACAATGTCTGCCAGTATCCTCTCTCTGTTTGATCTCCACTCTGCATTTTCCTCAGCTTGATCACCAATACGTTTGGCAGAACTTGACATTGCCAGAACTTGATTGCGCAAGTCTAGTCTGCCTGTCAGATCACACTTTTCTGCTTGGTACATATGTTCTGCCGATCTGTATGTGATGTCATGGTAAAAAATTGGTGTCAGGTAGAAGTTAGACAAATATGAATATTCTGAGTGGAAATATATCTCACCATTCACACTTATCGTCTTGGCATCAGTGAGTGTACAGCCCCTTGGGAGTCGGTGTGGCTCTGAGTGTCATATTTTTTTGTTTTTGATTACGATACCATCATCATGCATTTTTTAAGCTGTGTCCCTTTGCACGAGCCACTACAGCCACTGACCGGTAGTCTTCCCGTAGTCTCCTGGTCTCAGGTGTACTATCGTCATTCAGGTAAATGCCTTTATACTCGGCCGGATCTTTTAGCTGGGTCCTCCGGTAGTACATCTCATCTCGCATCACTGGTGACCAAAATGTCACAAGTATTGTGCGGGGTCTGAGATATCTGTCATGTGCTGCTGCCTGCTGTTTTCCAATCCGAGTGACACTTTCAATCTGGTCAGACCTGAAGTCTATAACACCAACACCCACTGCCAGTTTTACTACATATTTCTGTAAATCCTCATCCTGTTGCTCGTCTTTTCCTTCAATTTTCATGTTGGCCTGCCTTGCTTTTCTCAATATCATTCATTTGAGTTGTGAGTTTGAGATTCTCTGATTTAACTACATGCAGTTCAGCTTTAACCGCTGACAAGTGCCGATGTCCTGGTCAAGGTGGATTTGGGTGTCAGCCAGCTCGGCAGTCATTCTGTCTACTCGTTCTGTGTTTGAAGCCAAGATTTTATCCATTTTTGTTTCCATGGCCGCTACTTGGTCTGTCAATCCATCTATTCGGTTGAAGACCAGCGGTGACATTTCCAGCTCTTTCAGCTTCATCATGATCCCTTGCAGTGTGACAGCCTCATCACTTCTCATGTCTGTGGTTGGGTTTGTTGAGCATCGTTTCAGGAGGGGGGGGAAGACTGAGGAGGGTCAACCGGGTTTAACTTGGTTGATTTCACAGACCAGTTTACCCGAACATCGGTCATCTGGCGTTGCAACATCTCGGTCAATTTGAAAGTGAGACAGTGAATGCACCAATTCACTGTAAGTGTAATACAGTGACACTGTCAGATGGACAGCACACTCACTGTATTCCCTGTCTGCCATATGTGCTGTTTGGTGCACTAGCCGTTTTCTTGAGTTTGCTGGTGTATGTTCTGGTTTGGTGTGCCTACTGTTGTTGTGAGTGATAATAAGTGGAGTTACCAATATCCACACAGTCAGTAAGACAGTGAATGCACCAAGTTATTGGAACTAACTTACAAGTGTAATGTAGTGACACTCTCAGATGTATTCAAATTATTCCCTGTGTATTTAATTTGCCGTTTTGGTGCAGTTGCTGTGGTTTTGTAGCTATTTCATGCATATTTTGCCGTATTCTGTTGTCCCGACCTTTAAAGCCCGTCTCACCTCGCCACATAACGTTAATATGAATTTCCGGCAAGCAATGATCAATTTGCTGTCACATACCCCACACACACCCCACACACACGCAAAATGCAGCATCAAGATCACCTTAGCTGGTTGCTATGGCAACCTGGTTTGAACTGTGTCCATTGCGTATATGACGAATTAAAACCTGCATAGTCCGTAGTAGAGTATTCACTCTAATTATTTTACTCCAATATTTAAAAAATAAATACGTCGTGACGTGTCACTAATCCGGAAGTGACGTGTCACTTACCCGGAAGTGACGTGTCACTTACCCGGAAGTGACGTGTCACTTCCGCTTACAGCAACAGCAGCAGATGACAATGATGATGATGAAGATGATCAGCACAAAGATTCCGCCAAAGATCAGTCCGTAGTACCCGGCGGGGTTGTCAAAGATGGATGCCTGATAGTGAAGGACGCCGACAGGCACACCCATCTGGTTCTGGGTAGGACCAGGCGCTTTAACCTGAAACAAGCGGAACAGTGATAAATACACGACTTCATCCACCAGAACGCGCCCTCTGATGGACTGTAGTGGCGTAACTCTTGCTCACTGCGGATGTTCTTCAGGAAAAGGTTCAATATTAATAGTCTGAACCGGATGAAAATGTGTTGCATCGGTGTTCTATCTATATATGTGGTTTGGGGTTTCATATATACACATATACATATATATATATGCATATATATATATACATGTACATATATATGTATACATATATATAAGTATATATGTATATTTATTTATATGTTTATATATGTGTATAGAATATATACATATATATAATGAAATATACACTGTCTAATGGTGAAAATATAAACTGTCTAATGGTGAAAACAAGCCTACTCAGGCTTATCCATGATAGGCAGTATAAATCTTCAACAACAAATACATACATATATATTATGTGTGTATATATGAAGAGTTCAGGCACAAAACCCTGTAATTGTGTAAAAGCCAATCCAAAAATATAGTTTAAATACAAGACTTTTACCTGAAAATAATTTTAATTCTCATTAATTCCACTTTTATTATGATCACATTGTTACGGAGCAAATACCAAAACAGTGGCTAACTCTGGAGATATTTGAAGTGAAAGCATGCTACATAATGTTGGTGTACACAAAGATATATCGGACATCACAGGGTTGTATTACAAAATATATTCAAAATGTGCATGTTGGCCCGAAGCTAACATGGGTAATTTGCTCATAAGGTTGGCTATTTTTAGCCTTCTACGGACCTTCTCGTCCAGCTTCCTTCACTCTGCCCATGTGGCTGCTACTATTCACTTTGCTTTCCCCACCCTCCCACCCAGTTACTGGGGGGTGAGCACTGATCCTTCTGAACTGTCTTCCATCTCCTCATCTCCAAGAACTTTCATATCTGGTCACCCATTCCAGTCAGCACATGATTAATTGGCCCTGGTTGCCGCCTGATTCATGATCTACATAGGTCCCAGACTTGTTTCTTATTACATTTCTATTAAACTCTATCTGTCTATGTCTTTCATCCGAGTGTAGCGAATTATATTTATATGCTATCGTGCAAATATGAAAATGTGAAAATTTGCATATCAACATTATGCATCTAGCCAAATGCTTTTTTTCCAACCTTTTCTTGTAAGACGCAATGTTGTTTGCTTAACTGTAATCAATCAAATCTTGTTTGAATTTGTTGTGTGTTAAAATGATGTTATGGACATACGTTAAAATGATCCTACAGATGGATGCTGCACAGTTAAATTTGACAACTTCCTCAATTTGTGTATGATCAAAACCAAAGAGCGAACGAACAAAATTCAATTCTGACATATGCACAACATAAACCTTCAAAATCCGGTGTTCAGCTCAAACTCGCAGGTTCGTATCCAACCAGCGACTGACCGTTGGACTAACAATTAACATGTGCTCCCTCATCAGCGCTTTGAGGACCGAACCCGCTAGGTGGCGACAATATGATAAGAACAGTATAAATAGTACAAGCGCAACCGGACTGGTGGCGCCAAGTGTGTCGGCGGGCGGCCCTGGATGAAGTCCGCAGAGAATGCTAGGTGGCAGCTGTGGTTCGTAATGTTAGTTAACCCGAGAGCTGACAGGTGGCGGGACAATGTCCAGCAAACAAATCGATAAGACCATACCACTCCCCGCCCTGCCACATACTACCCATATTAGCGCTAACATGAACAATGTATTTATCTAAAACAAATGGCAGAAACTGCCACCTAGCTGGACTTAACAAGACTTACTGTGATGAGCGGGGATGTTCCATTTTTGAAGGGATTGCTTTTGGGCGGTTCGGGCATTAGCATATTGGCCGTTATCTTGAGGTTTTTACATTCTGTTGGACCGACAAACACTTTGTAGTCTCGTGAGGTTGCTGCTGTGTCAAGATATTTGCCCTGAAATATGGATACAAACATAGGAGGTAGATAGTATGAGCCCAACTGTCAAGGACAATCTGGGTGAGTGCCAAGCTTATAAGTTTATATATTTATATTATAACCATGTGCTCACTCTTGCACATTGGAATATCGTGTTGATTGATTTTCTTTCTTTAAGTAAAACAAAAGAAGAAAAGAACGGGGATGTACTGTGTTCCTGTTTCACTCAGCGAAGAGAGAGGCACATTAATAAAACACCCAGTTGGCTTAGGTAGGTGGAGGCAGTGGGAGGGAGGAGGAGGAGGGGAGCGAAGGGCGGTGGAGGGTACAGTAAGGCGGTCGGGATGGAGGAAGGGAGGAGGGAGGGAGAGGAGTTGGGGGGGGAGGGAGGGTGAGAAGGGGGAAGATAGGAGGTGAGGGAGGGAGGGGAGAAAGGGGGAGGGAGGAGGGAAGGGGAGGGAGTGGGGAGGAAAGAGGAAGGGGGGCAGAGGGAGGGTGGAGAAAAGGGGGAGCAAGAATGAGGGGGAGGGAAGGGGGAGGGAGGGAGAAGGGGGAAGGGAGGGAGAATGGGAACGGGGGTGAGGGGGCGAGCGGGACGGAGGGGAGGGGTGAGGGTGGAGGGTAGGAAGGGAGCCGAGAGAGAGTGAGGATGGAAGAAAGGGGCATACGTGGGCCGAGGGGGAGAGAGGGGAGTGGGTGAGGGTGGAGGAGGGTGAGGGGTATGTGTCCACACTCACGGGGATCTGGAATGTCTTCTGAACTACGGGCCAGAAGGACTTGAACTCGAAGATGTGGCTCGAGCTGCTCTCGATGGTGGGCGGGGCGTACACGGCCAGCTTCTCGCCCCGGGAGGCGCCCAGCCCCGCCTGGCTGAAGTCGGTGTAGCGGATCTCACCATCCAGCGTCAGGCCGTTCCAGAACACCACCTGTGGGCATGGAATTATCACTTAAAAAAATATACATATATATACACATATATACACATATATACACATTATATATAATATATATATATTATGCAATATATAAATAATCTATGGAATCTATTATAATCTATATAACATCTATATAATATACTGTGTATATACTCAAAAATATACATGTGTAGGTATAACTAGAAGGCGCCAGAATAACTGGCGCTCGGTAGGTGGGCCGATTCGTCAGAGAGGCTCGCACGGGCAGGGTTACCGGACGGATTCGCCAGTCGGCACCACCACCGGGCGTGCCCGGTGGGTTCGAGTTCGATCCGCTTGGGGCGCTGACGGGCTGAAGCTGGCTCGTCACTGTCTGCCTGGCCAGCACCGAAGGCACTGCTCGGTGTGCCCTCGCCTAGTTTTGTTGTTGTTTTTTCTCCCTTTTTTATATTTTTTAGTTTCTTAATGTCTCTCTTTTCTTGGTTTTCTTATTATTATTTCCTCTCTTCGGAGCGTTTGGTAGGGCAGGAGTTCCCAGCCATTTCGGTTATGATATTTTTGTTGCCACTGTTGCCTAATGTTATTGCCATTACTTGTGTCAACTGAGCGCATGTATGAATATGAAAAATGTCGCACAGAGGTATGACTGCATTGATTACATGTCATTTGTAATAAACCGAGAATTGGCCATTCTACCGTTGTTGGTGTTACTTTCATAATTTATATAATAAATATATTATATATAACATATATAATATATATAATATATAATGTTTACACTTTATATACTATATATACTATACATACTATACATACTGTATATAATATATATAATATATAATTTACATAATATATATCATATAGATATAATATATAATATATAGTATATATGATGTATATAATTAAATAATATATATGCCTATAATATATATATATACTATATATACTATATCTATTATATATAGTGCATACAATATATGTCATATGATCAGTATAAATAATTTATGCTGAATACATAATATAATATATAATATATATATTATATATTATGTAATCATATATAATATGTATAATATATATATTATATATGCTACATAATATATATACTATATAATACATATACTATATAATGTATATACTATTTTTTAGAATAGCCCCCCCCCCACCGACCGGTGATGAATTGCACTTTATCACCCATTCTTCCTTGGGCTCAGGCCTAATCAGGACTGGGCCATGAGAACTCCTCACATACTTAACAAACTAAAGTATGTCTTTTATTAGTAAATCTGTCAACTTAACTTTTCCTTTAAAAGGGGAACTTCTTAAATCTAAAAAATACTTATTCATGAATCTACATACAGGCGTGACGCGTCTAGCAATAAACTGAAGTATCCTAGTTAGTGTTTTAGTATCTTTTTCCTAGTCCTTTACCTGGCCTAGTTCCACTTTTTTGCATTCCTCTAATACATTGTTAAGTTTGTTTTTCGGAATTCTAATTCTAATTTGCAATACCCCGGCATTTATATAACAACCTAACCACTTTAATTCACAGGAGGGAGCGAAACATTTTTAAAGTGATAATTCCATGCCCAAGCAATCCATGAGTTTTAGAATATAATTATATGCTGTATTAGCTTCGTCAACCGTCCCAGCTACTCCCTACACAATCATGTGTAAGAAAGCCTGCTTGCCTCATTAAATTCACTTCACTCGGACAAACAGGAGACAAGGCAGGTGCATATGAGTTTTAACAAGTAAAATTGAATAAAAACAAGTCAGTAACCCCTTGGAAGTTGATCAGGCATTACATCAAGCGGTCATAGAGATAGGGGCAAAAGCCTATCAAATCTGGGCTTGTCCAGAATACAAGTTTTCCCTCTCCTCTCCCTCCCTCCCTCCTCCTCTCCCCTGCTCTGTTACCTTTAACATGTAAAATATACAAAATATATATATAATATATATAATATATATAATATATATACTACCTCATATATACCATATGATATATAATATGTGTACTATGTAATATATATTTCATACAATATACATAATATATATAATACATATATAATATAATAATTTAATGCATAGTATATATAATATACATAACATAAAAAATACATATATAATATAATAATTTAATGGATAGTATATATAATATACATAATATACATAATACATATATAATATAATAATTTAATGGATATTATATATAATATACAAAATATACATAACACATATATAATATAATAATTTAATGGATAGTATATAAAATAAACATAATATACACATAATACATATATAATATAATAATTTAATGGATAGTATATATAATATACATAATATACATATAATATAATAATTTAATGGATAGTATATATAATATACTAATATCCATAATATACATAATACAGGTATAATAATTAATATAATAATTTAATGGATAGTATATATAATATACATAATACATATATAATATAATAATTTAATGGATAGTATATATAATACACATAATATACATAATACATATATAATATAATTATTTAATGGATACTATATATAATATACATATATCATATAATAATTTAATGGATAGTATATATAATATACATAATATACATACTACATATATAATATAATAATTTAATGGATAGTATATATAATATACATAATACATATATAATATAATAATTTAATGGATAGTATATATAATACACATAATATACATAATACATATATAATATAATTATTTAATGGATACTATATATAATATACATATATCATATAATAATTTAATGGATAGTATATATAATATACATAATATACATACTACATATATAATATAATAATTTAATGGATAGTATATATAATATACATAATATACATATATAATATAATATACATAACATACATATCACATTGCTTTTGTCATCCGGGTAATGCCACTCAACCTAATGCATTTATTTGTAAAATGGCGGAAACCTGGGGCCGGATCTGTGTAAATGTACTCACTGATTTCACTTCTGAGCCGGCAGCTGGCGTCTGTGTGCTAGCGACTGAAATTGCTGGAACGATGCACAGCAAACTCTTGCTGTCATTGGCCGACTTGTCATCCGGATTCACCTTGCACACCTAACGTCGACAGAACAAGGGGACAGTTCGCTATAATATTCACCCACCCACTCACCCACAGTAGGGGCGAATGACGATCGTGTCAAAATCTGAGCAAAAAATTAACTGCTTCGGTAAGAATCAATTATATTATAAACAAGCTATTCAGGTGCTGGTTCCAGCACTTGGTGTTTATCTATATTGATATAACCCTTACAACCCATTGCATATAACCGGCAACCACAGAACCCAGGTGGCGCCACCACAGCAAACTCTCGTATGAGTATGACTATGAGAAGTAGTTTGTTACGCAAGATGACGAATAGACCGTTTTTTTTTTACGGAGCATACACCGTGAGTTGCCAATGACAACATTAATCCCTACCATACAGTTTCTGTCACTGCCGTCAGAGGGCAGGTTTGGGGTGGAAATCTCTTGTAAGACCTTTACCACAGAATATGCTGTGCAGTTAGTTGCTACTAACAAGATTAGTTTCTGCCACTGCCGTCAGAGGACAGATTGGTGGTGGAAATCCCTTACAATACATTTTCTACAGAACATTCTACGCAGTAAACAGCTACCCATCAATATTAGTTATGATCACTGCAATCAGTAGGAGCGTTTGGAAGGTGGAAATCGTCTTGCAGTGTGACCCGACATTGTGGCCCAAGTGGTAGAGTGCAGGCTTCGCGTGCGGAAGGTCGAATCCCAGCCGAGTCAAACCAATGACTTACAAAAATGATACTTGTCACTAGATAGCCTAGTGTTAGGGATTAATACGATAGGGCAAGGACTGGTTTGCTTAGTATCAGGATAATGCGACTGAGTGGGATATTGGCGCGGTCAGGGTGCCAATGGCCTGGTCTCCCAGTCAGGGCAGCACTATATAAGTCGCCATGAGTGTGCACTGTCACAAGTCGGTACCCACCGTGATATGATTATAGATGTTGTTAGGATGTAAAACCCCAACAAGCAAGCAAACAAACTGCAGCGTGTGGACTGACCGTGGTGTATGTTTTTCGAAGCCCTATGTTGTCGATTCGAATGACATTGTACTTGGGTGTGACGACGTACATGAGGTTTGTTCCGTTCACAGTCAATGCCGTGCCCCCCCTGCAGTTTACAAGACAGACAAAGGGTTATATGACATGCACTTTATTCAAGAAAAGGTCAATGTATAAGGATAATGTCGAATATGGTCATCAGGTCAAAGTTCATCGAATCAGGTTCTCAACCCTATCGCTTTGACTGTGTCTTATTGTAGGGATGGGTGGGTGGCCGAGGAAGGTGGTAGTTGTTGTCGGTCCAGCGTCTGGAGGCGTAGTGATGGAAGCAGGACCTGGCGGGCTGTCGTCGACCGGAGCTGATGTCACAGATCTCGTGGGCGAGAGTGGTTCATGGGAATTCCGGTAGGGGGCATGTTAGTTGATGGGATCAAACCCAGGTGGCACCACCACAGCAACCTGTCGTTTGCGTGCAAATTACCCATGTTGACGAACCAACATGAACAATGCATAGTCGTGCCCATTAGGCTTTGTGCGCGGAGTTTCAATCAACAATTCCCCTCGTTTTTAAAGCTGCATAATCCGATTGAAAGCATCAAATTCTCAAAAGCAAAACAATTATCTAGATTTGATTCTACATATTTAACTTAGATACTGGTGCCTTTAGTTAACATTTGTCGCCACATAGAAGGGGATACTGGGACAATTTAATAGAACCTGGTTACTGCAGAAGGCTATGGTGTCAGTTTGGGCATGCTTTCCAAAACTAATATTGCATGTCTGCACTTCAAATATCTCAAAAGTTAGCTATTTAAAATAAAAGTCATTTAAAACTAAAGTATGGTAGATTATAACGATCAACCTAATATATTTATCCCAGGAAATGACAGAAATTCAAAACTATCGGACTCGGCAACTTGAAAGTTTCTATAATCTGATGGTTTTAAAGTGGCATAGTTTACATTAAGTAACATATTAAAGCTGCATAGTCGAATCAAAGCATTCACTTTTCGAAACCAGGCCAATCCCAATCATCCATATTTTATTCTATATATCTGGCTTAGAATAAGTTATCTACTGATGCGCTTATTAAGATTTTTATCTTTTAAAATGTTGTTGTCGTTGCTAAATGGAAGGACATGCTGAGTCAATTTAAAGTTGCATAGTCCGATGTAGATAAAGGATTCACCAGGTACTCGCAGTCGCAATACACGGGTGAATACCAACCCTATATAAAAACGGTCGAAAAGCGGGTTAACGAATTGAGAGCCTAATTTCACAATCTAAGAAGCAACAATTATTCTTTACATATCTCTTATTGATAGCCCGCTACCGTTGAGTTGAAAAATATAATATAATATCTAGTTTAATAAGATTTAAAAGTGAAATCGACGGCGTTCTGCGGCCGCCATCTTGTCTTTTTGCATTCTCTCCCATTTCACCAACTCTGTGCCTATATCAGTATATGGGTAGCCATTTGATACTGGAGCCACAGTTTCTACTTCATGTTCCATACTAAACCTATTTTCGCTTGTATTTACACTACGTTGTCCTTCACCCGTGTACTACAAGTACCGGGTGAATCTTTTATCTAAGTTCGATGGTGTTGAGTTCTGATCAGTTTCTGAGATAAATATATTACAACTGTAACTTTGATTTAAAATGATTTATAACTTTGGAGATATTTGAAATGCAAACATACACATTTAATTTAGGCAAGCACGCCAAAACTTGGCACCATAGGCTTGCTTCAGCAGTAACACGTTCTATTAAATTGACTCAGCATTCCATCCATATGGCAGCAAATGCTTAATAAATGCATCAGTATCTAAGTTAGAGTTGTAGAATAAAATCTAGATAATTGTTTTGGTCTTTAAAATTTGATGCTTTTTAGCAGATTATGCAGCTTTAATGGAACTTAATACTGCTGAAGCCTATGGTGTCAGAGTTTGGACATGCTTGCCAAAATTAACTTTGCCTGTTTGTACTTCAAATATATCAAAAGTTAGTAATTAAAAAAAACACAGCTTCAAATTAAAATAAGATAGATTAAAACAATCACCATATTTGATATTTTATTGACCAGACGGGATGGCCGAATGAGTTAGAGCGTCCGTCTCCCTTGCTGGTAGATCGTGGGGTCGTGGGTTCGAACCCTGGTCGAGTCAAACCAATGACTTAAAAATTGATACTTGTCGCTTCCTAGCCAGGCGCTTGCCATTATTAGGACAGAGCAAGGATTGGTGTGCTCAGTATCAGGATAATGTGACTGAGTGGGATACCAGGTCATGGTGCTGGTGGGCTGGTTTCCCAGTGGGGCAGCACTATAAAGTCGCCATGAGTGCGCACTGTCACAAGTCGGTACCCGTCCTAATATGACCTTAGATGTTGCTAGGAAGTAAAACAACAACAAACAAACCATATTTTATTTATCTCATTAACTGACGAAAACTCAAAACCATCGGACTGTGCAACTTTAACAATATTCGGATATTTTATGTGAGGAGTGTTGCTTGGTCAATCCTATACATGGCAACCACCACATGCCCGTCACTATATAGTCGCATAGTCCGATGGCTTCATGCTTCTGCCTTTTCTCTTTTAATTTTTTAATTTTTTAAAATATTTTTTTTTATTGAGGCTGTATTTATACTGTCCATAGCATGTAAGCCCGGGTACCCAGGCTTGTTTTCAATGCTGGCCAGCTGTAGTGTTGGTGTTGTCTTACCAAACAGTACCTGCTGATAAGTTATTTGATTGCCTGCATTTCAGTAGCAGATATATAGTTTGTTGGTATACTTAGTAGCCTATGTTAGTTTTGTTTGGGCCCTCTTGGCATTGTATTTTTGTTCTTTTCTTATTACTATGTTAGTTGTTTTCTTAAGGTTTTATGTTAGTGTCTTAGGGGTTTTCTTGAGAAGAGTTTTCCACTTTTTTTCTACTTAACTCTATACTAGCCTATTTTATTTACATGTCCATAGGCTTGTACATAATAGGTGGCTGAGTTATGTTTGTTTGGATCTGATTTGATTTATATTGTTGTTGGACATGTTATCTGGCTTTTATATTTCCGGTTTTCCCACCCTGGGCTGTCCAGTTGGTGGGCCGTGACATACCACCTGCCCCCTTGTGGTGTAGTTCAGTTGGGGTTCCCAGTTTTTATTTTGCACAGCTATTCTTTGTATGTTTTTAGGTCAGGGATTTGTCTTTCTTTCAGCGTTTGCACATTCTCTTAAAGAGAAATATATTAGATTGATCTCTATAATTTATCTTACTCTAGTTTGAAGAAACCTTTATACAAAATGGGTAACTTTGGAAATATTTGAAGTGAAAACACACACAATTAATTATGTCATGCATGTCGAAATTCACACAGCCTATGTTTCAACAGTAGCGGGTTTTAGTTCATTGACTTTGCATTCCATCCTATTCAGAAATAAACGTTTAATTAGTTCATATGCTATAATCAGAATTTCTATGCTTGTGGTAACATTTTGAACATTCATCACCTGTTACCCAATACACTGTAGCATGTGACACGCCGGGACCTTGACAAGTCCCAGAGGACAGTGGTGAACAGGGCATCATCATCATCATGCTGTCGGTCGCGATGCGACAAAGACTGCTTTCATTACTTGACTGCCGCTCTCCATTTAGCTACATTTCATGAAAGCTGCCTGCAAAAGTGTTGAAGTGCTGCTGGCTTTTGCAAGTTACCAGCGGCACTCTCTCAGGGAGCAAATAGAGGTTTCACACCAGCAAGAACATGTCAAGACAGGCGCAAAACTATTTGTCCCTGCAGTGGCTGGTCGGGAGATGTTGGGAGTTCCATACATCAACCGCCCTTAATGCTGCCACAGTGACATGGTTTTCTGTTTAGGGTTTGCTCCCTTAGCCTTCGGTTCTGTCAAGGACCTGTACCACAAGGCAATGGTTTAGAACTCTGCAAGGCAGGGGCGTCAAACTCCCTGAGGTATTGCTATACCTGCAATACCTGCATACCTGGCAACAGGGCAACAATGGAGAAAACTTGTCGCAAAAGTCATCTGTGGTTCCCCAACGGCCCTCACAGTTAAGGGATTGATGATAATGATGATGACGATTATGCGAATATGAAAAGTGTGTCGGCCTACTCACCCTATGACTGATTGTGTGGGATACAGATTGTACACCACAGGGTTGCCCTTGTAGGTGAAATCTCCCACCGTGAAGTAGATCTTGGTTGCACTGTAGAAGAGACGAAGCTGGAGGACGGTGCCCACAGTAACGCTCGGTACCTGGGTCACTGGTATCGTTAAGCACTTCACGTAAGAGGTATTGTATGTTAAGCTGAAACACATGGTTTTAGACACAGTCAGCATCCTTGTTTGCTTAGATTCGCTTAGATTAGATTATAGTGATTGAGTTGTAAACATACCGTTTTAGTCACAGTCAGCGTATTTATTTGCTTAGATTAGATTAGATTAGAATGATTGAGTTGTAAAGACATGGTTTTAGACACAGCCAGTGTCTTTGTTTGCTTAGATTAGATTATATTAGAGTGATTGAGTTGTAAACAGACAGTCTTAGACACAGTCATTGTCTTTGTTTGCTTAGATTCGCTTAGATTAGATTAGAGTGATTGAGTTGTAAACATACCGTTTTAGGCACAGTCAGTGTTTTGTTTGCTTAGATTAGATTAGATTAAAGCTGCATAGTCCGATGAAATATCAAATTTTCTAAACCAAACCAATTATCTAGATTTGATTTGACATATCTAACTTAGATACTGATGCACTTATTAAGCATTTGTTTCTGTGTCGAAGGCAATACTGAGTCAATTTAACAGAACCTGTTACTGCAGAAGTCTATGGTGTCAGAGATTTGGCAAGCTTGCCAAAACTAATTTATCATGTTTGCACTCAAAATATCTCAACAGTTTACCATTTAAAATAAAAGTAATTTTGAACTAGTGTAAAGTAAATATTAGTGATTGATCTAATATATTTATCTCAGAAAAAATACAGAAATTCAAAACCATCGGACTATGTAACTTTAAATTAGAGTGATTGAGTTGTAAACACACGGTTTTAGACATAGTCAGTGCCTTTGTTTGCTTAGATCAGCTTAGATTAGATTAGAGTGATTGAGTTGTAAGCACACGGTTTTAGACATAGTCAGTGCCTTTGTTTGCTTAGATTAGCTTAGATTAGATTAGAGTGATTGTGTTGTAAACACACGGTTTTAGACATAGTCAGTGCCTTTGTTTGCTTAGATTAGCTTAGATTAGATTAGAGTGATTGAGTTGTAAACACACGGTTTTAGACATAGTCAGTGCCTTTGTTTGCTTAGATTAGCTTAGATTAGATTAGAGTGATTGAGTTGTAAACACACGGTTTTAGACGTAGTCAGTGCCTTTGTTTGCTTAGATTAGCTTAGATTAGATTAGAGTGATTGAGTTGTAAACACATGGCTTTAGACGTAGTCAGTGCCTTTGTTTGCTTAGACCAGCTTAGATTAGATTAGAGTGATTGAGTTGTAAACACACGGTTTTAGACGTAGTCAGTGCCTTTGTTTGCTTAGATCAGCTTAGATTAGATTAGAGTGATTGAGTTGTAAACACACGGTTTTAGACATAGTCAGTGCCTTTGTTTGCTTAGATTAGCTTAGATTAGATTAGAGTGATTGAGTTGTAAACACACGGTTTTAGACATAGTCAGTGCCTTTGTTTGCTTAGATTAGCTTAGATTAGATTAGAGTGATTGAGTTGTAAACACACGGTTTTAGACGTAGTCAGTGCCTTTGTTTGCTTAGATTAGCTTAGATTAGATTAGAGTGATTGAGTTGTAAACACACGGTTTTAGACGTAGTCAGTGCCTTTGTTTGCTTAGATTAGCTTAGAATGATTAAGGTGTAAACACACGGTTTTAGACACAGTCAGTGTTGGCGAACATATCGATATGTAATTAATTAAAGTTGCATAATCCGATGGTTTTGAGTATGTACCTTTATGTTTAAACGAAGATATTTAAGTAGGTCAGTTCAATCTATTATTATCATTATTATATTTTACTTGAAGGGATATTTACATTAACGGGTTAACTTTGGATATATATTTGAATTTGCAAACATGCAAAACTGATTTGAATGAGGGAGCCGGAGACTGAGTGGGAGAAAGGTAAATTTATTTGCATGTTATGAAGGAACAACCCGGGGAGTCAGTCGACGGCATCGATGTTGATGGGGGCCTCCCCAATCGCCGGGTGCTCTGAGGCCGCCAGAGCCGACCCCTACGAAGTAGTCCTTAAAATAGAGGGTGGGTGGGTGTGGGAAAGTTGATAGTCCAACGGCCAAGCAAAACCGAATGGCTGGAGGCGGGGGGGGGGGAGGTTTTGGTTCTGGTGATATTTGTCCTGCCTGTTTGGGGCGTGGTGGGTACGGCTCCCCTCATCGAATCTGAGGCCAGCAGAGCCGACCCAAAACACAGGGCTAGGGCTCGTGGGGCCTCAGAGGCAGCAAGGCATGGAAGGTAGTTGAACACCGCCGAGGACTCCCATGTGCCCTGCACCATTATGACCACCTGGTCGACACCCCTTGAGGTGCATGCCTGGGCCACCCCCCTCCTCAGGCTGTAGAGGGTAGATCTCGAAGCCTCCCGGACCCCATTTCTGCGAGTGCCTCCCGCAGCAGAGGGGTCAGCGCCTGCAGGGTCAAGGGGGCACCCGTAAAGCAGATGAATGCTGGGGCATTGGAGAGGCCGGGACCTGCTGGACGGCCCGGGACCAGGCCTGCACCGGACACAGCAGCGAGCCGGGCAGGGCTGGGATGAAGAGGGCGACGGCCTGTGATAGTGACCTTATCGTCTTGGACAAGGAGATAACGACCCGGATGCCACCAGGGGCTGGGCTGAAGTCCCCCCGTCACACCATGTGGGGGCCTCCCCACCCTTTGTGGGAGGGGGAGAGGAGGTTCGACTGGCGCATCAGCATAAAGAATCCGATAATAACCGCCGCTCAGGGACCCACACCGCGGTGTCCCTGGGTGCGTAGGTACCTGTAGATGTGGCCGATCATCGGGGGGGTGATCGAGGGGGCACGTCGCACCAGGGGGCGCCCTTACGAACCCTCTTGGCAAAGGGGTTGTCGAAGGGGGCTGGGTCACCGGTGGCCTCTCGGATCCAGGAGCGCGTGCCCGAGAAAGCGATGAAGGAGGCGGTGGAGGTGCGAGATGAATTGCACGATGTCATAGGGGGGCAGCTTCATGTGGACGAGATCCCGGTTGAGCATAAACTCGATGTACTGCCTTGCCTGCCTCACGTGGTTCCGCCACATCCCCGCCTCCAGCGCCACCTGGTGGAGGGCCATCACATGTGCATGCGCCCCGTCGTCGAGGTCTGGAAGACATTTGAGATCATGGGAGAACATGTCAGGTGAGTGGTGGACCCTAATTCGATATAATGACGTAACACGACATTGTTCGTGGACATAGTTCAGTGCCACCTGGGAAGAGTGAGCTCGACTGAGGGCATCGGCGAGGAGCAACTCGATGCCGGGCTTGTGCCTGACAGTGATGGTGAAGGAGCCCATCGCTGCAGTCAGCCAGAGCTCACGGGTGTAAGCCCCCAGGGTCGCATCAGTAGCATGGCCAGACTCGAGGGCGGCCGTCATCATGATGTCATAGGCGTTCTGGGCATCCAAGCCCACCTTTTTTGCCTTCGCACCATAGGCAGTAGTGCGATTACTTCTATTTGCACCACGGTGAGGGCGGCCGCATTCCTCCATCCCATAGGGACGCGGCTGTCGGCGATGCGGGTGAAGATTTCCTCGGAGTACCTGCATTTTCTTCATCAGGTCCTCCTGCCTTTTTGTCGTCTTTGTCGTCTTCGTCGTCTTTGTCGCTCGCTTCGCCTTTCCTGGGGGCGGTGGCTTCCAGGGAGTGGTGGTTGTCGTCGGGGCATCCATGGCATCCATGGTCTGCTGCATGCGGACCATCATCTCTTCCTGGCGCTTCTGGGTTTCGGTGGGGGCAGCGGGACGTTTGGGTTTCGCGGGCCTCTGGTGCGTCGGGGACGCGTCCTCGCCACCATTTTGAGCGGGCCCGCCGAGCTGCTCCTCTTCCAGTTCCGATCTCTGCGTTCATACAGCTCGCTTCGCGGGCCTACCTACGGGTCGTGAGGTTCGTCGTGTGTGCTGCATTTTGATCCTTATTACTTGGTTGCTCTGGTCTTACATGGGTGCTGGTTCGTGGGTGCCGGGGCGAAAAAATTGTCTCCGTGGGTTTGAATGAAATGGGAGGTGTGAAGATTTGAATCCGAATGCCGATGCGGGGGGAGGTCAGGGTCGTGTTTGTCCAATCCGCTAGGTGCGTGGTGGGTCTCCGGCTTCCCCCGAATCAACCACAATTCGGAATTATGCGCCAATTTGGAAATTATGCACCAATTTTGGTGCATCTTGACATGTTCGACATTAATTAAAGTTGCATAAGTATCTCCTTTTTTCTTGAAAGAAAAATTGTTTAGGTCGGTTATTTTAATCCATATTATTTTGTTTGCTTGAAATAATATTTACATTGAAGGGGTGGGTTAACTTTGGAGACATTGGAATTTGAAGAATTAACTTTGGCACAGATATCGATATGTTGGACATTAATTAAAGTTACATAATCGGATGGTGTTTGAGTATCTACCATAATTTTTTAAAAGAATGCCTTAGGTCGGCAATTCTGATGTATATTATTTTGTTTATTTGAAGTAATATTTGCATGAAAGGGTTAACTTTGGAGACATTTGAATTTGAAACCACACAAACTAATTTTGGTGCACACATAATTAACCAACCAACTAGAGTAAAAAGGACTGCACAAAAAACAATAGACCTTGCTTTCACTAATATCAAGTACTGTACAAAATCGGGTGTATTGAACTACAATATAAGCAACCATAAACCAATATATATAATAAAGAAAAAGCCCAGAAATGACAATAGAACCACCATCTAATGGGGCCGCACCTACAGGAATTGTAACCTCAATGATCTAGCAGCCTCTTTGAGGGAAAACAATACAGTAGAACTACTAACAGAGGAAGATCCAAACAAATGCTGGGACATGCTACAAGAAAGGATTGTCAATGCTGCAAACAAACACTGTCCCTTGGTTAGACTCGACATAAGAAACAAAACAGCTGCTTATTTGAACAATGAACTGCTAGAATTACAACAGGACAGAGATTATTTCATTCGGAAATCAGATATAACAAGAGACTCTGGGGATCAATTTATTGCTGAATGTAATGTCACAAAGGCCAGAAACGAGGTGCGAAAAGCCTGTCTAGGCACTGTTTAGACCAGATAAATAAGTATAAGTAAAATCCAAAGAGACTCTGGCATGAACTGCAACAAATTAACCCAGAAGCAAAATCCATTATCAGCAACCTCAGTAATGAAGACAATGGGGAGAGAATACTAGATACCCTCCTGGTAGAAGAGATTAACAACTACTTCGTTGATATAGGGGAGAATCTTGCCAGAAAGTTTGACCAGGCTGGAGATAGTCAGAACACCTACAAGGTCACACTAATGATCAGACGTATGATTTGACTGAGATAACACAGGAGCAAATCCTCAGAAAGGTCAATGCTGCATCAGCATATAAGTCATCTGGCATTAAAGACATCAGCTCAGTCCTAATGAAGGTTTCAATTACTCCACTTATAAATGAATTCACTCACCTGTAAAACCTAGTGTTCAACAGTGGTATTTTTCCGGAAAGCTGGAAACAACTACAGTTTCACCCATCCCAAAGGACAAAAACCCAAGATACTGTAGTGAGCTGCGTCCAATATCTATTCTCCCTCTTCCTGGCAAAATCATAGAACAAATAATACATGATGAGATAAAGCCTTTTTAGAGTCTTCCCATTACCTAACCACCCAACACAATGGATTTAGAAAAGACACATCAACAACTAGGGCATTGGCCTCTCTTATGGATGAGTTATTGACCAACATGGACAAAGGTGAACTTACAATTGCAGTATACCTCGACTTCAAAAAAGCTTTCGATACAATTGACTATAGAATACTATTGCAGAAAACCCAGAAAGCAGGACTGGGGAAGAAAACCTGTACATTCATGACCAACTACTTAACTAATAGGAAACAATGCACAAACCTTAATGACACTGCGTCAACCATCAGGACTATTAAAACTGGAGTTCCGCAGGGTTCAACCCTGGCCCCCTTCTGTTCTTAATCTTTATAAATGATCTACCCCAAGTATCAGAGGATGCAACATTCACATTATTTGCAGATGATGCAGCACTCAGAGTACACAATCAAGATATCCAAATGCTGCAAATTGTGTATTCAACAGTTATTGTATACCTTATTCTATATACCTTTTGTGTAAATAACCCTGAATTGAAAAATGGATGGAAGACCAGTGCTTAGGTACTGACAACAGACTTATTCAGCAGATTAAACATATTTAGCAAAAAAAAACACCCAAAAACAACATTGATGTGCTTTGTTTCCCGGTTTTCGAACATAACACAGACTGCAATCAACGCTTTGTAAAAATATACGGATTTTCGGTTCGGATTTATATATTGGCAGAGGGCATTGCTATTCTCGGGCGATGGAGTGGGGACCAAGGTTCTGTAACAGAGAAGCAATGGCTGCCCCACTCGCTGTGTGACATAAGAGAATATGTGGAAAATGTGATAACACAAAGTGCCCGAGATTATGACGTGATTGTCATATTTAAGAGACAGTTAATGTTTGGTGAAATGTTCCCTTTATGCACCAGTAGGAGTGCAAGTGGATTTTTAATATATGTTTATTGTAGCTGTCTGCAACTACCTGTTACCACGGGGCCGATGGGCAAGCACACCTAGCCATCCTGCATATATTATGGACACCACCTGCAGCTGGGGTTGAGTGACAGCTGCCCCCTATTAGGGCATCGCCCCCCAGGTTGTAGAGGGTGTCTGATTGGCTGGCTGTGGGAAGCCCAGTCACCTGCATTCCTTACACCTGACACAGAGACCCTACTCTAGGACTTCCTGAGACTCACTCGTGAGAGAGACTCTGAGCTAGGCACTCTAGCAGGAGACACTCTTCTCTTGTCCAGGAACCCAGACACTCTGTCTGAGGCACCACTTTCTATACACAAACTAGCAGCAACTATTCAAAAGGCACTGAGCTGTGTGCAACAACCATGGGACTCCGGTTCAATGGGCTGTAGGCGCTGATTCTTATACACACCAACAAGAGTAATGAGGATCTGTGTGGACAGTAGGTAAGGAGTGAGGGTGATAGGTCGGTAGTAGGTGAACAGGAGTTGATGCCAATAAAGCACAACTTCATCACTGTTTATGTTGCGCGACTTGTCTTCCCTTTCTTCCTTATGAGTTTGTTGAGAGGGGCATCAGGTGGGAACTGACAGACAGTTGTCAGAACACACCTGGGGAGAGTTGTGGTATCTGGGGCTCTGACGGCCGAGTTCCCAAGATATTACAGCTTGACGAGTGCACCAGTTTCTCAACACACAGTTGATTGTGTGCTTTTTACATTCTGTGCAAAAGCGATGGCCTGATAATAAGATGACAGAATAACATTTGAACACTTCTCACAATGATTATGGACTTTGCTGTTGACACAGCATTAAGCAATTACCACTAACTAGCGTCTTAGTTTTGAATAATTCTTTTTCGATGCTTTCATCACTTCAATGTTTATAAACTGATGTAAAATATAATATTGATGCTTCCCAACTCACGATGGGGGATAGCACAGGCGAACGTCCTTGTAGACCATGGTCGGGGGTCCGAATTTTATCAGGTTGTTGCCACGAATGATAATCTCTGAGTTTCCCTTGGCAGGGCCGTAATGCGTGCTGAGGCTCTTCACCACTGGAACATCGAATTCACACAGTTCACACACCTACACATTTGCATCTCAAATGGTGAAGAAGAGTATTTAGGCCTAAGCCTCACCTCTACAACCAACATAGCCGTTGCAGACCGGCTTTTCACCTATTTTTCCCTCAAGACCAAACCACACAGACTTTGCTTAGGTTTTTACTGAATTAACCGGTAATACTTAGTGCTTAATTTATTAGCAGATTAAGATTCAAAGTAGCATCATGCTTCATTAATGCATTCCCAATTCAATGCGGACCCCTTGTTATTCCGAACAAAACATGCATTTGAGGTTGCAGCAGTGTTATCGATAACCCAGAACGAGGTTGGCCCCACAACCAAGTGGTTGCAGCAGTGTTATGTATAAACCAGAACGAGGCTGGGCCTGCAAATAAGTGACTGCAGCAGTGTTATCTATAACCCAAAACGAGGCTGGTTTGTGTCTTAAATAACCTCCAAAAATAGGTTGTTTCAAGATATATCAACTAAGAATAGAAACAGTAATTCAGGAATCGTAGTCTCGGCATCATCAGTCCTTCAATAGACCACTGCCCTACTTCCAAGAGAGCCCTCCCCTACTTCCAACAGAGCACTGCCCTACTTCCAACAGAGCACTGCCCTACTTCCAACAGAGCACTGCCCTACTTCCAACAGAACACTGCCCTACTTCCAACAGAGGCTGCCCTATTTCCAACAGAGCACTGCCCTACTTCCAACAGAGACTGACCTACTTCCAACATAGCACTGCCCTACTTCCAACAGAGCATTGCCCTACTTCCAACAGAGACTGACCTACTTCCAACATAGCACTGCCTTACTTCCAACAGAGCACTGCCCTACTTCCACCAGAACACTGCCATACTTCCAACAGAGTACTGCCCTACTTCCAACAGAGCACACCCCTACTTCCAACAGCGAACTGCCCTACTTCCAAAGGATCACTGCCCTACTCCTAAGAGAGCCTCTCCTATTTCCAACAGAGCACTGACCTACTTCCAACAGAGCACATACCTAATCTTCCAACAGAGCACTGACATACTTCCAACAGAGACTGCCCTACTTCCAACAGAACACTGCCCTACTTCCAACAGAGAACTGCCCTACTCCAACAGGGAAATGCCCTACTTCCAACAGAACACTGCTCTACTTCCAACAGAGCACTGCCATAATTCCAACAGGGATTGCCTTACTTCCAACAGAGACTTATCTACTTCCAAACGTGCAATGACCTTCGTTTCCAACATAGCCCTGTCCTACTTCCAAGAGAGCACTGCCCTACTTCCAAGAGAGCCCTGCCCTATTTCCAACAGAGCACTGCCCTACTTACACCAGAGCAAATACTTAATCTTCCAACATAGCACAGACCTACTTCCAACAGAGCACTGACCTACTTCCAACAGAGCACTGCCCTACTTCCAACAGAGCACAGACATAATCTTCCAACAGGGCACTGACATACTTCCAACAGAGACTGACCTACTTCCAATAGAGCACTGACCTACTTCCGCCTTAAGTAATAACAAGGACCTACTCCTTCAGCGTAACATAGACATACCAACAATAAAGAGGCAATAACGAATGGAATTTTAACAAATTCGATACGCAGAAGCTAAGCTTGTTTGTTTGTTTGAGTTTTACATCCTGACGACCTGTATGGTAATATCAGGTAGGGCGCCAACTTATGACAGTGTACACTCATGGTGACTTTACACTGCTTCCGCTCCCCAAGAGACCAGGCCATCGGCACCATGGCCCGATTTCCCACTCAGTCACATTATCCTGATACTGAACAAATGAGTCCTTGCCATATCCTAGTAATGCTGAGCGCCAGGCCAGATAGTGACAAGTATCAATTTTGTAAGTCATTGGTTTGACTCGACTGGGTTTTGAGCTCCGCACCTTCCACACAGGAAGCCTGCGCTCTATCAATTCAACCACTGCATCCGGTGAGAAGGTAAATAGGTGAGGTGGTACTTACAGGGCGAGCTGAGAGAACTGCATTTGTTGTTTTTTTGCAGCAGGCTGTACTTGATGGACTTCAGGTAGAACTCCATGGACTGGCTCTTACACCGGAAGTAGGCCACGGACTGCACGCAGTCGAGGTAATCACGCAACTCTCTGCGGGAGAAGTACACCTGTTTTTTTTTGTTTGCTTTGTTTTTTCTTCTTACGAAAACAGTTCATTCACAGAGGAAATAATTCCTTTAGGACAAATGAGTATTCCAGTGTCTGCTGTATATTTCCTATATGTGGGAATATATACTATATAATCTAGTAGTAGTACAGTTTTACTAAATAGAGTAAGACAGAGAGTCAACACAAGTTATATATGCGGAGTTCAGGCGCAAAACCCTCTAAGTGCCAATAATAGATTTAGATAAACATTGGAAACAAACCTTCAAAAAGTTCATTCTTTAACATTCCTGTTTTTTAAATGTATTGTGTCATATTCATTTCACCACAAGAAAAGTGGATTTAGTTAGAATTAAAAGAGCATCAGGTCAAAATCTGTTATTTTAATTAAATTTGTGGATTGGCATGTACAGTGCTTTACGCCTGAACTCTTCATATATATATATATATATATATATATATATATATTTATATATATATATATATATATATAATAATATATATATATATATTTATATATATTATATATGTGCTCTATAATGTATTATGGGAATATAAACATGGAAACCATCACATCTCAGTTCCCTCTGCTATAATATAAATGCTATCTACTACTCCAGGGCTTAGTTACAGATCTGGCCACACCGGCGCCACCAGCGAGCGGCTCTGGCCACTTGGATATCAGCTGTGTCTGGTCATTATCGCCCCCAGACCCGCTCGGACGGTGACATTTTATTCCTTCCAGAGAATATATACTCTTTCTCAAACAGGTGAGTCTTCTTGTTATTCTGTTTTATCTGTGGCCAACTGTTTATACATTGTTAAATAAATACTGCATGCATAACGAACAATATGTGTAAATAGATATACAGTAAAACCTCTCTAAATCGACCGACCATGGGACCGACTTTAAATGGTCCATTTCGGGAGTTGGTCGGTTTAGAGAGTTAAAATATCCTTACTATGGTATTGTTGGGACTCAAATATAGCGATCGATATAGGGGAGTGGTCGATCTGTGGAGGGGGTTATATTTTATGATGCATCTCATCTAGTAAAGTTTTACTAAATAGAGTAAGTCTAAGAGTCAACACTCTTATATATATACATTATACATACATAGTAATATATATAATTCACCTTGAACCAATATGTGTATGTAGATATAGATTGGAACTATATTATATTTATAGCGAAATAGCGAAATAGCGAATGGTAGACAGGAAGTGGGAACACTTATTTGTCCCTCATTTTTGCATGTGTGCAAGTAAAAACGCATAATTCCAATAATTAGTAGCATGTGGTGAATAAGGGGTCAAATTTCCCTGGATCATCATCCCATTCTTTTTCTAATCTATTCTTGAATGAATTTATAGACTCGGCAACAATAACATTTTGTGGGAGACTGTTCCATATATTTATAATCCTGTTTGAGAAACTCTGTTGCCTTAACTTTGAAATGGCTCTGGGTTTGACTAGTTTGAGAGTATGGCTCCTCACCACCTACGTGTAAGGTAGCTGGTGCCACCACTACCTTTTTTATACCGATAGATCCAAGTAAACATCAGAATACCGGGAAAAAATAGCCAACTTTACTGGCCTTGTACTCGCCACTCACACACGACCATCGGAGCAACACCGGATCTCAAAACACTAAAGCTAAGATTCCTTACACGCGGTATGCGGCATGCGGTATGCGAATGCGGCAAAAAATCAAAACGCCTTGAAGTCAATGGGCTACAACCCTTACACATGGTATGCGAATGCGAATGCGAATGCGACAACTCGATCGGTCCCTGTAGCGATCGGTGCGGCATGCAGCATGCGGTACGCGAATAGAAACGTGAGTCGCACTTGCCCATTAGGTTTACACTAGGAGAGGCTACTGGTCATTACGGAACAGTCACACACAGGGGTGCTGAGTGGAAACCTATGGTAGTGCTGGTGGGGGGTAGACGCTTGCCGCTTACCGCGTATAAGGAATCCTCCCATTCACATACCGCATACTGCATACCGCATGCCGCATACCACATACCGCATAGAAGGAATCTTAGAGCCACACCCAATGCATTTGACTCGGTTAAAAAAATAAACCTGAGCAAAACAAAAACCAACTAACAAACTAAAAACTAAAAGAATTGACCTGATAACAAATTTGATCTTGTATTAATGCAATGTTATTATTGACTTGATTGATGTAGAATTGTTCATTGTGATTTTTTTATGCTTATAAAATATACTGTGATTATTATTGAACTGTATATTGTTATATGTTAGGTACTCTCTCATATATGATATTACTGCATAACTTCACTTGCATGTGTGACATTGTTACCAGTTACTCACACTGGGTCAGAAAGCTGGAGACCCTGTCTGTCATGAACATAACACTACTCCCAATTAGTTACAACTCCCAATCCTGCTTCCTACTTCTCTGTTCTCCGGGCATTAAAGCTTGCATAGTCCGATGAAAACATCAACTTTTCAAAACCAAAAAAAATTATCTAGATTTGATTCTACATATCTACCTTAGATACTGATGCATTTATTAAACATTTACCGGCACATAGCAGGGACTATTGAGTCAATTAATAGAACCTGTTACTGCAGAAGCCTATGGTGATAGAGTTTTGACAAGCTTGCCAAAATTAATTTAGCACGTTTCCGTTTCAAATATCTCAAAAGTTTGCGATTTAAAATAAAAGTTACTTCAAACTGAAGTAAGGTAGATTATAATGAACAACCTAATATGTTTATCTCAGAAAATGAGAGAAACTCAAAACCATCGGACTAGGCAACTTTAATCGTCACCACCACCCCACCATGTGACCCATGAATCAACAATACATTGTTCATCACACACACACATACACACACACACAACAAAAAACCCAAAATACACCCAAAGACCAGTGCTTACATCATTGCACTTTGATGAATAAAACTACTTGAACAACAAAAAAGAAGAAAAGGTAACTTACTGGCACTTGGAAGCTGGTGCTTCAATGGCGACATTATTTGGCTTGACTGCCCCAGTCTCACAGCGACCAATGTCCGCCACATATATCTTGAGACAATTCTGAAGCTCTATTAGAACATAAAGTAAATCAAGACAAATTATTTTACACATGCACAGGCAATACTGTGGTGTGAGCAGACGGACGGAGCAGTTCCAAGTGGGTCAAAGCGAAACGCAAGGACCCACTTGGAATCATCAATCCGTCCACCGATAATATTTATGATCCTGTTTGAGAAAGTGTATTGCCTTAACTTTGAAATGGCTCTGGGTTTTACTAGTTTGAGAGTATAGCTAGGATGCTAGGATGATGTTGACAACTTACAAGCACGTACACTTGGTTGGTTGGTTGTTGGAGTTTTATGTCCTGGCAACATCTAATGTCATATCAGGACGGAGCACGCACAGTCACGTATTCCGTTTCTTATTGCATGTGCATAGTGTTCTTCTTAGATTGCTATGGAACTGCATTCAGTGACTCCATACCCCATACGGCACTAGTGCCATTCAGATGAGTTGACGGAACCCCGGTATCAAAGCAGCAAGCTACTATTGAAGCGTATGGTGTCAGAGCTAGGCATGCTTACCAATACTAATCTTACATAGTTGCACTTCAAATATCTCAAAACTTAGCCATTTAAAATAAAAGTTACTTCAAACTAAAGGAAGGTAGATTTATAACAATCAATTCAATATATTTATCTCAGAGAAATGACCAAAACCAACGGACGATGCAACTTTAAATTGACTCAGTATTTCCTTCTATGCTTAAGATAATAAATGCTTAAGAAGTGCACACGTATCTAAAGTTAAATATGTAGAATCAAATCTAGATAATTGTTTTGGTTTCGAAAAGTTTATGCTTTCATTGAACTATGCAACTTTATCAATCAAAAGTTGGTGATCTTCAAAATAAAACCGCGTAAATTTCTGGAATATCAACATTATCAATTATATATATATATTATTACATATATATATATATTATCATGGCATATATATAATATATATAAAATGTAAGCTCACACACTTGATATATAGTCTTTATTGAATACACAATGACAAAGCATCGGGATGGGCACACACACACCCTACCAAAGATAGAACAGACAAAATTCTCAAACCAGCTAGCGCACATCGGTGCCGAAACGAATAGTGAAGCGCCGCAGCGGTCCCGAGACCCGTGTACTGCACGTGCAGCGCCGTCTGGAGGCGCGAACTCGCACCCCCAAATGGTTAGCCCGAAATACATCGGGCGGCAGCACAGTGCGTCGCCTTACACAAGGATATAGCTGTGCTATATCCCAGCTATATATGTATACAGATATATGTATATATGCCAGTGACGATGCTTACACGGAATGGCTTTATATGTTATTCATCGAGAAATATGTTGCACCGGGTTCCAAATACAGGTCTTGGGTTAAAACCTGATGTGGTTCATAATGAATGCTTCAGGCGCAATAACCGACAAACACCATCTGGTCCAAAAATGAAACCATGACTACCACGTTTGAGCTGAAGCTTCCATACAGACACTTGCTATCCAGACCGAACTTCGTCCACACCTCTCTCTATCTCCTCTCTGCTGGCCTTGCTCCTCCTTGATTATGTCTGAAAAGAGTTCCAGGAGGGGGAGCCTGCCAGCATTTCACTTTCTACTCTTACTCTGTCCATGTCTTTAACTCGCTGGCTGGTCGCCATAGAGCAAATAGACATGGTCCTTTGACTCAACTCTCCTCATTTCTCTTTCCTATACTCTACCCTTTTTTTTCTTCTCCCAGGCTTACTTCTCCCCCTTATCAAGGGAGTTGTTTGCTTGGGTGAGGCCCTGTACCATATAGTTTCTCTCAATTTGTTCTTGTTGCTGGAACCGCTGGACCCATCTTTAGGCGTCCCTTCCTCCTAAACCCTTGCTGCTGTCGACTGGATATGAGTGCTCTGCTACTGCCGGACCAGAGAGATTCGGGGCCGCCCCAACACTTCGCTGTTTTGAATGTTGTAAAGACATCCCCATCTTCTACAACTGTCCCTACTGAAGATTAATCTTCAACCAAAGATTTGACCGATTTATTGGGGCCTTTCTATATTGCTGCAGTTCTGCAGCTGGTAACCGTCGTAAGGTTACAAACAACCCCAAAAGCAAGCTGCCCTAAAACAATCTGATAATCAAATCCGGTTGTTTGTTGTGTGTGCAGAAGCTGTCACATTCCATATATATAATACCCTACTCACTATGAAATTGATAGACTTTTAACTGGAAAACACAAAAATATATTCTATTTGACAGAAAACAAAAAGGAAATGGATATTTGTTTGTCTGTTTGCGCCTGAACCCTTCAGTTATCATCTGGATTGGTGCATTGAAATGAAGTGTTCAGTTATTCGCTTACCTGCACTGAATATGTAACAGAACAGCCCTGTACTGCTCTTGAGGTCATCTAGTGTGTCAACGTAAACAACCAATGAGCTGCGCGCAATTGTCGGGCAATTCTTGGCCTTCTGGGCAGTCAGGACACAGCTAAAGTAGTTGTTGTAAGCCCTACAAATGGACATAGTCCAAATACAGAGACTTTTTATATTTTTGTAAAAAGAAATCCCCCAAACAATCATATAATATATTTTCATAACTCTGGATAATCTATTTTCAAATACGAAATACAGATTTTGCCCCCCTCCGGTTTCCAGGTCTGAACAATTACAATTCAAGTAAGCTATTTAGGAATAAGTGAAAACAGCAGCAGAATAAGACATCCGGTTGTGATTTGGACAGAGGAAGCCTGAGATGTGGGTGGGAAGAAACATGGGGGTTTATTAGTCAAGATAATCTTAAGCAGTTACAAGTATTTTTTCAGTATATAATGTCAATCGAGTTCTTCAATGTCCATGGAGTGGGAGAACCTGGGAACCCGAAGTAGGCCTGCGAGACGACCTCCATGAAGTGGCATTAAAAAGAGGGTGAGAGGGCATGGTAAACTGAATCCTGCCGAGATTTGGGTCTGAATGCAGGTCACAGGGGGGGGGGGGGTAGAGGAGTAGGTGTGGAGGCCGCTTGGTGGCCTGGCTCTCAGGCTTCCCCCACTGGATCAACCACAATTTGAAATTATGAGCCAATAAAGAATGGGTGAACTCAATAAGGGGGAGCGGGACGTAGCTCAGGCGGTAGAGTGTCCACTCAGTGGACCCACTTCTAGTTTGGGCTAGTTTCCGTTCCAATCAGTGGTCCACAACTGGTTCATCAAAGGCTGTGGTATGTGCTGTCCTGTCTGTCGGGAAGTGCATATAAAAGATCCCTTGCTGCTTATCGGAAAAAGTAGCCCTGGTGGCAGCGGGTTTTCTCCCGAAATCTGTCAGAATGACCGTATGTTTGACGTCCAATAGCCGATGATAGGATAACAAATTCAATTTGTAATCTACCATATTTAATCAATTCTTCGCTCCAAAAGTAGTGGGCTATGGTAGATCAGTATTAGAACAGCACATTTATCATATTATATTGCAAAATCCTGTGGTTATTTCCATAGCTCAGTCTTTCGAAACTTTCTCTAATGGGTCGGTTAGCAGCCCTGTTCTGGAGGAAGTGCTGTGGGAGTAACTATGTGTAAAATATTCCAATAAAACGCATTGGTGGGGAATGTGAAATGGTCTATAAAGGAGTACAAATGGTCTATTAATGTAAATGATGTATAGGGCCAGGTGCATGAATGTATTTATGTAGTTGCTGGTGACTCTTTACTTGTAGTCAATAGTCATTGTGTATTAGGTAGATAGTGTGAGAGGGGCACTATTGTTAGTGTGTAAGGAGCTCAAGAGGTCCACTCAGTACCCCCCCCCCCCCCCCCCCCCAACTGTTAAACACAGATCACCACACACACACACAGCAGGCAGGTGCAGGCCAAGTAGCCACACTGCATGGTGGTGGTGGGTAGATCACAGTAGTCATGGTGACCCAAGAATGCTTACTGTTCATTGGTGGAACTAGAAATGCTTGTTGCTGATTGGAGATAATAGTCAAGGGGTATGCCATATCAGATCCATGTACCACTATATAATAATAAACCTGAGGGTGCAAGCTCTCACTCTACTTTCACTCTTTATACTCTTCCTTTCTCTCCTTGCCTGTATTGATATATATAGCCTGCCTACACAACTACAGCTGGCAGATGACGACTTTAGATATGGACTAGGCAACTTTCACGCAACTTGAAAAAAACCAATCAAACTTGTTTATATAAGCTACAAGCTGCAGGCTTCCCACATCCAAATTCTTTTGGGATTATAATGAAGAGTTCAGGTGCAAAAACCGACAAATCCATTTTAGTAGGTCTCTGTAAAATAGAGTTTATTGTTGTACTTTACAGGTAAAGTCCATCAATTTAATATCAGGCAATGCATTACATAGGGGATGTGTTGCTTTCTGCAAAAAAAAAAACCCAACAAAAACGGATTTGATTATTGGAATGATGGCAGCTTCAGCTGAAGCCTGGTAGTCATGGTTTCATTTTGGGCATGAATAGCTTTTGTCGGTTTTTGCGTTGGAACTTTTCGTATGAAATTACAAAGCCACTGAAAGAGTCAGGGCATTCTCCCTTACCTGCAGTAGCCGTCAAGGCTCTCAAGGTTGTTGACTGTGGAGGGTTTAATGGGTTTCACACATGTAGTCGCTGCGGCTGCCATTACCGTCCAACAGTTCCCTTGTGTCAAAGACAGCAATCAAAGCATGAATAGGTCATTCTCAGAAACTGTGTACCACATATTTGATGTCCACGTTACATTGTTGATTCGAAGGAATGAAGCCAGAGACAGGGGTGGGGAATAGCGATGTTAATTTGTTTATGAATGAGAGGACAATTAATCAACGTCTTCCAAGTCGAGAGGGGCGCTGTACCCGATGACCTGGACCTCGGAGGAGCGGGAGCCGACTCATTGGTGTCCTTTAAAAAGAGGGTTGGTGTGGTAAGAATTGGGTCTGTGCCCTGGAGAAATTGGGCCAAATGGTCAAGCTAGGGGCGGGGGAGGTTGGTGTGACCGTAGTGTTGGTCTAGCCCGCTTGGTGGTGTGGCGGGTATCTGGCTTCCCCTCCGAATCAACCACAATTTGGAAATTATGCGCCAATAACTAAGTCTTCTTTTTAGGGGTTGCAAGACAACTAGTTAGGCCTATTGTTGCTTCTGTGTATTAAGTGTGTTTGCAATACTACATGTATTTAATTTATCCCACACAATGCATACACAATATGCTTATATGAAAATATTGTATGTGAAAATGAGAATGTGAAAATTTGCATATCAACATCATGCCAAGCTTTTTTTTCAACTTTTTTCCTGAAATACATTTTTTGTTGCTTAGCTGTGATCAATAAAATCTTGTTCGAATTTGTTGTGTGCTAAAATGATGCTACGTACGTCTGTTAACCCTAACCTAACCAACAACCACCTGTCTGTACCTACGGGTAACCTGGGGTCCTGACCCCAAACATCAGAAAACTAACTTAACAATTACCTGTTACGTCTAACTGTGTACCTGAAGCTGTGTGTTCTGACTGGTACACAATTCACCCAACCAACCACCAGCTCACTACTTGGTTCACTATGAACCGGTGCTAAAGAAAATACATGAAAATAATTTTTAAAAAACCCACAAAAATACAGGAATATATTTACATCTCACGCCTGCTGCCGTTCAAGTTATGCAGGATGTTCTAATATGAAACCAGATGAAATCATCAGAGTATATATATATATATATATATATATATATTCTTAACTGGGTGGACAGATCACTACTTCCATGCATATGTGGCACCACTGTGTCCGGACGAAGGAACTAGTCTAGTATTCTGATTACAGTGCCATAGAATACCAGCGTGTTTATATTTGCATAATGCATTGGTCATGTTGCTTCGGCAAAATGGGTAATTCGGGACTGAGATGGGACAGATAGGGCCCCGCCCCCCACTGATGAACCCACACTCGCCTCCCACAACCCTTCCTCCCCCTATTATTAATAGGCCAACCCACCCTCGTCCAGGTGGTGACACTGGTGCGTGCGATGCGGCCACCGCCTGTTCCCGTGACCGACCTCTGATGCCACTTCCGCCCATCCCGATGAACCATCGGCACTCGCCCACCAGACGCCGGACCGACCACACCACCTGCCTTTTTAGGCTGATCTCCAACACATGCACATGCGATGCCGCCAAGGAAAACCACCCGACACACCATAGCAGCCACGACCGCAGCTGCCACCAAAGATGCCGCCACCCCCGACACCATACAAACACCCCGGCAACGCAGCCGACCACGATCGGTAGTGGCAAAGACGGCCACCAGACCACCCATAGATGACGATACCAGCAGCGAAGATGGGTCCACTGTGGCGCAGCTGAACCTCCTGCGAGAGTCGGTGACCAACTCGATCAAACAACATGCCCAGTTTGCAAAATCCATGAGTTAAGACTGACAACCAGGTATCCCAGACTGTCCTGGCATCCGGAGCCGACAGGGACCCGGTGCTCTGCGCCTGCACCAGGGCAGTCTGGAGATTCGCCGCCCTTAACTCCTGCAAGGTCCAGGTCATTCACAAGCCTGGGGCCGACATTCTCTTCACGGACGCGCTGAGCAGGTCATCATTCGACAACGGCGTGCCCCACAGGGCCACATGGATTGTGGACGACATGGACCTCACCCGCATAAGGGTCCGCCAACCCTCATAAATGACAATGCTTAGCCTGGGGAGATCGTAATTTTGCATCTCTCTCCCCAGGTCCACATGAAGAACATCAAGACATATGAAGCCTCTTCAATGCGGGGCTCGCCCGAGAGACGTGGCGGAACAAAAAACTCCAAACCACGGTATACCACCAACATGCCCGGTGAAGCCATATGACCCCGTCTTCCCGACCCAGATCGGTGTCGCGTCCTACATTGCTCACCTCCCCACCGTCTTGAGGTCCCCCAGTGCAGTCATGAACTACCTCAGCAAGGCCCGCACATGGGTGAACGTGCATGATGGGAAGGTATCCAGGCACCACTGCTGACGGCGCCACAACTCGAACTAGTGGTACGATATTTCTGGTCAGCAGGTGCCTGTGCGGGGGTGCTAACATCCGCCATTCTATTGGTGTTCATCACACTCCTGAGACAAGTGAACTTGTTGATCACCAGATGACTCGACGACCCTGGCCATACCCTACAGGCTTCAGACGTAATGGACTGTGCAACCCACCTTGCGGTCCGCGTCTGATCGACCAAGACCTCCAAGAGCCTATCAGATACCTACACGATACACGTCCCCCGTATCCCGTCCTTGGAATGCTATCCTGTGCATGCCTGGAAGCGCTACGCCCGAGACACCGACCTGAACTCCGGAAGCCCCGCATTCCTGACACCAAACAACGGCCTCTTGACCGTATGCACACTAACCATTGTAATGCGAGCATCCCTGGCGTCCCAAGGACAACCAAGGCCAGACTACGCCACGCCACGCATGCGTCCTCGCTGGCGCCCCATTGCAAGATGTCAAGGACATAGGCAACTGGCACTCTGCCGCCATACACAAATACGTTTGTCCGGACGCCTTCACTGTAGTGACCCGTGCACTCTCAAAATCTTTTGGTTGAGTGCCGGGACGTCCAGAAAATATTGAACCCTATACCAGAACATTACATGACATTTGAACTTAAACTGTCCTCCTTGAACTTACACTAATAAATTAACCATACTATGTAGTTCCGTCTCGTGTCATGAATTGGTCATGTTGCTTTGGCAACATGGGTAATTTGAGACTGAGATGGGACAGACAGGGCCCCCCCCCCACTGATGAACCCACACTCACCTCGCACCACCCTTCCTCCCCCCTATTATTAATAGGCCAACCCACCGTCCTGCAGGTGGTGAGACTGTTGTGCGCACAATGGCCACCGCCTGTACCCATGACCGACCTCTGACGTCACTTCCACCCATCCCGACACACCATCGGCACTCGCCCACCAGACGCCGGACCGACCACACCGCCTGCCTTTTTACCACCCCACCCGACCCTACTATTAATAGGAGACTCTAGCGTTGAGTGCCGGGTCGTCCAGAAAATATCAAACCCTATACCGGAACATTACATGACATTTGATCTTGAACTGTCCTCTTTGAACATACACTAATAAATTACCCATACAATGTAGTTCTGTCTCGTGTCATGAATTATATACCACATATATATATATATATATATATATACTGCGGGTACAAATAATTCACTTGTGTATTCTTAACTGCAAAGGATTCGTAATAAAAATCGAAGTTTGAAAGTTAGTTGGAAGCAAGCCATATTGTCAAGTGAATAAGAAGTCTCAATGATCTGTGTACACATGTAAAATGGCTGATATTGGAATATAGTATCTTCTCTGACCCATTCAGGTATCACAAGGAAATATAAAGTGCATCTCTCTGTAACTGCAATAAGTGCTAACTGATAAGATTAATGCGACAGTTTCTGTCCTTAGGCTGCATCAAAATTTCAAATAACATCATCGAAAGACACAATTGTGTGGGCATACGGAATATTCCAATTGAATGGGCGGATATATTGGTCAGTGTTTAAGAAACTACAAAAAACATAACGTAACCTAGAAAAACAGATGATGTTTAAATGGACCAAGACAAAGCATAGTAAAAGCTGGATCTTTGGACGGTGTGAAATATACAGACAGTTACAAGCCATAACGAAGAAGCAAGAAAACCTAAATTATTGTCATGGGGGTAATGAAAATGGGAAATACTGTGCCTAGAGCGGGACTCGAACCCACATCTCTTTGCATTCCGGGCCAGTGTGCTAACCATTACACCACCTAGGCTCCCTGATATCAACACACTCCCCACGCCTACCTGTCTATGTGGTTACTTGCCTGAGAGGTCAGTGCAGACCACTACACTCGTCCCCCTGGAATTGTAAGTCTTGTAATGCTTACAATTACATACATACAGGCAATGCACTAACACATACATACACAGGGTAGGTTCAACAACCATACAGCGCAAAGCTTGTACAGGATCCTGATCACGGCAACCAGTGTCATGGGGGTGATGAAAATGGGAAATATCGCGCCTAGAGCGGGACTCGAACCCACATCTCTTTGCATTCCGGGCCAGTGTGCTAACCATTACACCACCTAGGCTCCCTGATATCAACACACTCCCCATGCCTACCTGTCTATGTGGTTACTTGCCTGAGAGGTCAGTGCAGACCACTACATTATTATTAAAACAAAATTTAGAAGATTTAAATTATTATTGGATTAGTTCTGCCCAGCGTTGAAAACACGTGTTAATTACACTTATCCGTTATGAACAGGGTAAATAAATTCAAACTAACAAAAAGGAGATATTTCATATCGGCCAACGGCGAAATCTGCGGCCCATTTGATATCACTCCACCCACATGTGGGAACTCTTAAGATGCCTACAATTATGGAGCATCATCTTTACTTTTTTTTGTGTCTTTCATTGTAAACGCATAAAGGTGTTTTCTGGTGACTTTAGATGATACTAGTGTTATTCCGCTGAGCAGACAATATCTCTGCAATCAGAGCGACGTTTGCTCAAGAAAGATGGTTGGTTGTTGGAGCTTTACGTCCTGGCAACATTTAAGGTCACATCAGGACGGGAGAAAGATGGAGTGTACTTACCGGCAGTCGTGGGATCTACAACGAGACAAAACAATGAGATTGGATTGAGTTGCCAAATCATTTACGGAAAATTGCCAGTGTGAAATAATATTCTGACTCCCACAATACAACGCCTCTACAGTTACGTTATTACCCATAATGGAATGATTCCCGCAATCATATTGTAACTCCCCACCACGTTTCTATTCATACAACTTTAATTCTTTTCCAATATAAATTTATTGTTACTTTTGGTTCAAGGAAGACACCACATTTGTATTTCAAACAAACCATCTATTAGACACATACACACATACACGTGCCTCCAGCTCTGCCAATTTGGATTTCCACCGCTGTGTATAACTTACAGCGTCATCAAAGGCCGGTTGCTCTCATACCATGTCTATGTGGTGTGGGAGGTTAAAAATCCCTTGGGTCGGTAAAAGTGTAGGCTCGGGCTTTCTATCGACCAGCAGTGGAATGAGGAAGATCAGTCGTCTATGACTGAAATTTCCCCTGCTTAAACAACTAATGGACCAAAAAAAACCCAAAAAACCAACATCAACTTACATGGCAATGAGTAGCTAGACAATTCATGTCATGTCTTTAAGAGTTTTTTTTTGTTTTTTTGATGGGATATTTATGCTGTCCATAGATAATAAAAAGAATCAACATATTCCATAGCCCACCACACACATATCTATTGATCTACAATCACAATATGATGGGTTAGTCGCTTTATTATGCTTAATATAATAATAACGTGGTTCTAGCGTCACTTTATTATGGGAGTCAGAATATGAAAAGTCCAGCACTGATGCACATTGGGAATACTAGAGTTGGTTGGCTATTGGAGTTTTACGTCCTGGCAACATCTAAGGTCATATCAGGACGGGGGAGAATAATAGAGTACTTATGGTCTATATGGTCAGCATATTACTCTATAAACAAACTGTAATATTATTTGGAGTCTTTATTTATCTCGTACTGGCCCATGGATTTCGAATAAGGGATGTGAACCTGTATTAGATTGGCCTGTTTGTTTGTTGGAGTTTTACATCCTGACAACATCGAAGGTCATACCAGGACCGGTACTGTCTTGTGACAGTGCACACTCCTGGCAACAATATAGTGCTGCCCCACTGGAATACCATACTACTGGAACCATGACCTGATATGCCATTCGGACATATTATCCTAGCATTGAGCTAACCAGTCCTTGCTCTATCCTAATATTGCCGAGCGCCAGGCTAGGTAACGACACAATGAATGAATAATATAAATAATATATATTTTGTAAGTCGTTGGTTTGACTCGACCGGCATTCAAACTTCCGACCTTCCGCACGGGAAGTTTGCGCTCTACCGAATCGGCCACCGCGCACAGTATATTAGATTGGCGCACTCAGTCAGAAGCCTAACAACACACTTCACATAAACTCACCGCCCGGGCAGATGTAGTTTGTTTTTTTGTAATGCGTCCATCCATTCGTAGCCAACAACGGCTGGCAGCGAAAGTTGGTGGTTCCATGTTGGCAAGTCGAGGTGGACGTTTGGTAGTTGATAAATGGGCACGTAAGTGACGTCATACACTTTCGCAGACATTCATTCACTGACATCTTACTCGTTGCTGTATTTATGACAATCCGCTTGTTGAACTGCACTGGCCTGAAGTCTATGTGAAGAAGAATATATAATTGGTACATGAATGTTCAAATATGTAATATATAATATATATATAATATATATATAATATGATATATATATAATATGTAATATATATAATATATATAATATATATAATATATATAATATATAGCACATATATAATATATATAATATATATAACATTGCAGCATCGGTACACAAGACGTGGAAGCATGTAGTTGGGATAACATGACTTTATTTCGGGCGGCCCCCGGAGGCATTACATGATGGTATTTGGCTGCTGAGAGCTCAGGGGGACAAGAACATGGTCTGATCGCAGTCAAGTATGAGAGTGGAATGGATGAGGTGAGACAGGCAAAACAGGTGAGAATCATGTGTATGTGATGGTAACTAGCGGGTAGCATCAATTATACAATAGAGTATAGTATAATGTTTAATTAATATAAGTATAGTATATAATTGTTAAATGTCATTAACATTTTTAATTAGGTTATGATTAATAAGGATATATGATATAACGATTATATTTGTCGTGGGGATGATGAAAATGGGAAATACTGTGCCTAGAGCGGGACTCGAACCCACATCTCTTTGCATTCCGGGCCAGTGTGCTAACCATTACACCACCTAGGCTCCCTGATATCAATACACTCCCCACGCCTACCTGTCTATGTGGTTACTTGCCTGAGAGGTCAGTGCAGACCACTACACTCGTCCCCCTGGAATTGTAAGTCTTGTAATGCTTACAATTACATACATACAGGCAATGCACTAACACATACATACACAGGGTAGGTTCAACAACCATACAGCGCAAAGCTTGTACAGGATCCTGATCACGGCAACCAGTGTCGTGGGGGTGATGAAAATGGGAAATACTGTGCCTAGAGCGGGACTCGAACCCACATCTCTTTGCATTCCGGGCCAGTGTGCTAACCATTACACCACCTAGGCTCCCTGATATCAATACACTCCCCACGCCTACCTGTCTATGTGGTTACTTGCCTGAGAGGTCAGTGCAGACCACTACATATTTAAATAATCATTTTTGATTAAATGTCCGAGCCAATTGTTGTTGTGGATTTGAGTTATTGCTGTATTATGGCGTTGACGAGGGCAGAGTTGACTCTGTTGGAGTCACAGGTGTTAATGTATCTCTTGTGTGCCTCTGAGGCCCAGCCGCCGAATCGCTGGACCTCCAGGTCTGTGCTGCCAGACGCGAAAGCGACGGTGGCAGCTGCCCTCCGGATGGCATAGAGGGTGAATGGTTGGTGGGGTGGCCTGGTGTTTTGGGCGTCCCGCCAGACTTTACCAATGTATGGGATTGTCATCGGCTGCCCGTCTGCTGGGAAGACCAGCAGGGGCTGTGCCTGGGAACGGGTGAGCGCAATGGTGATCATGTGCTGGTAGGCGGTGACCAGGCAGAACCGCGGGTCCGGGCTGGGGGCCAGGCAGAGTCTGCGTGATTGGTTGTTTGCCTGCATATACTTCGCCCACCTCTGGTCGATGTGGACGGAGCCATCCTGGACCCAGACGTCTGCCCTGGTAGCATGGCACGTCGGGTCGAAGGTTGCTGCGGATCGTGGTGCCACCTCGGATTGGCGGGCCCCTGTGTAGAACATGACCAGTATGGCAAACGCCACCACCTTGCCGTGTGGCGAGGAGGCGAGGTCGAGGTCGATGGCGAGGTCGATGACCGCCTGGTGTATTACCATGACTGGTGTGTTCGTCTGTTATTTCGGCCTGTGGTCTTTGGACCGCTTGAGGGCATCGAGGTCCAGCGTGATGGTGATGTGGTCGAGTGGTGGTTGTGGCAGTGGGCCACATAGTTCTTTACTGTGGCGTTGTAGTTGGCCCAGGTTCCCGGTGCCCTGGCGTCGGCCTGTCTGGCCTCGACTGCCCTCTGGAGGCTCCTGTACTCGGCCCCTGTGAATAGAAAGAGGTTGCAATGGGCTGTAGTCGAGGAGGGCTGGCTGTATTGGGGCGAGGCATTTATGTTGGCATATGTCAATGGCTAGCTTTTGGTAGTGTGGGCTAATGTGGGCTCTGCTGAGGGGATCGGTGACCATGTTCTCCTATATTAGTCTTATATTTCGGGCGGCCTGGAACATCCAGGCCACCCGGGCTATGCTAAGCAGGCGGGAGTTGTGGCCCTTTCCTGTGGCGACTACATGGACCGCTGCCATGTTGTCACATCATATTGCTATGTGGCCGCCCTCGCCTGCGATGATGTGGAGTGCCACCAGGACGTTTAGCGCCTCAATCTGGTTGATGCTATCATCGTCGTTTCGTTATCCCTCGAGTAGGGGCATGGAGTAAGCCCATTTGTCGTCTGCCCCCCCCTCCCATGCCGCCCTGGCAGGCATCGACAACTATCTCCCTGCCCGGATCGTTGGGTGGTATTATGGCTGAGCTGTTCCACCCGCTGGCGAAGGCGGGGAACCAGACGATGGTCGGCCCTCATGTCGTCGGTTATGGCCATGCGGGGGCCGGATAGTCCCCTCAAGGCCTGGAGGAGGTGGCCGACGAACAGTCGGGTGGGGTGGACACACTTGGAGAGGTGGAGTAGCTTTCCGAGTAGGGACTGGAGCTGCTTCCTTGTTATGTGTGTCCTGCGGCAGTTGTGTGGACGAGCTTGATGGTTGCCTGGACCTTGTCGAGCAGCATGGTGAGGGTCATTGTGGTGGCATCTATGTGGATGCCCAGCCAACTTACTGATTGGGCTGGGGGCTGGGTCTTCTCCTTGGCTTCCGGTAGGCCGAGCTCATTGAATATGTCACGGGCGATGGTGAATTGGCTATCGGCTGTGGGTTTATCAGGGGGCGACGACTATCAAGCCGTCCAGGTACATGGTGGCGGCTATGCCACACCCCCTGAGTATGTAGGTGATGGCCTCCCCCACCCACTGTACATGTCAGCTCAAGCCACGGGTGCCAAAGGGGACGGAGATGTCGAGGTAGAAGTGTCCCTACCAGTGGGCTCCGAGCGGTGGCCAGTCGAGAGGGCATGATCGGAAGTTTTTATAGGCTCGGCTTATGTCCATTGTGAACATGTAGCTGCCCGGGCCACTGTCCCTGAGTTCACATGCGAATCCCTCGATGGTGGGGAGGCAGTGGTCACGGTGTGTCCGAGGGCGGTGTTCTTCATGATGAAGCCATTGACCAAGGTGGTGGCGGGGAATGAGAGATCGGTGATTATCCTGCATTTGAGGGGATCTGCCTTCTGTCATGTCATGATGGGGGAGGTGTGGAACCATGGGGCGAAGGGCGGATGCTCTGGGGGCCGTAGAGGGCCCCACAGTCGCTTTCTTTCCATATATAGTCGTCGCCGGGTTCTGGTTTGCACTCGGATAGTTGGCGCCTGTGCTGGGTGTTGGGCTGGGGTTGGGTATCCCAGTGGGAAGCCGAATCGTAGAAAGTCGATTAGTTGTCGATGATCATCAGAGGTGGTGAGGCCGTGGCCACCACCATGGGGGCCTTTTGGTCGGTGGTAGTCTCCGTGGCCAGCGGGGCGGCCACTGTAGGGGCCATTGTCGGCGCGGGCCGGGGGGTCGTGGGGGGGCCGCGGTGCCGTGGGCGTGGTCGTGAGGTGGGTGGGGTTGACTGTTGACGTAACCATTGGTGAGCCGTCAGGCGGCGCCGTGTGTTGTGGCACCACCTGTGGCAGGTGGGCTGTTGCCGCTTCGGTCGCCCCCCCCCAGAGTGCGCCGGTGGGGAGTGCGTGGGCGGTGGTGCCACCTGAGCTGAGATGAGGGGCATCGGTGTCACTGAGTGTGCGGCGAGGGGTGGGTGTGTCGCCACGGGTGGAGGCGGCGATGGGGGGGGCCCGTTGCGCCACTGGCCGTGATGGTTGAGCATCCGGGGTGGCCGGCTGGAGTTACGTCACTGTCTCGGGCGCGAAGCTCGCTGGGGGCGTGGCGGCCATTGGTGTAGGGTTGTTGTGGTGAGCTGTCGGGTTGGTTTGTCCGCTGCCCTCCAGGGGTCGGTGTTGTGGTGGGGGGGCGGAAGTTTTGGGCGTGGCTGGGTTGGGATGGTGTTGGTGAGTGGGCGGGGGGGGCGTGGCGGGCCATGCCCTCCCCATCCATTAGTTTTTTGTACTGTCACGTGCCTTGGGCCTGCATTGTTGTTTGGAGTGATCGAAGCCAATCTTGGTGGTTTTGAAGCAGTGGGCGCAGGCGTGCACCACATCATCTGGTCCGTCATGGTGGCGCTGGGGGAGGTTACAATGGCGCGCTGATTTATAGGACACACAGGGGCACTCGTCCGCCTCAAACTCGATGTCTCCACGTGCTTGGTTGTTGTGGTCCCTGGTGGGGGGCCTAGCCGCCCTGTCCTCCGGGGTGGGCATGGCAGTGTAATAGGTTAGGGGTTCATGCTTCATATCGGATTTGTCACTCAAACGCATCTTCCTCCTCATGATGGTATCGAATATACGCTGTGACCAGCTTCGGACCATGGGCCAGGGCTTGGTTTTGCATTCTTCCATGATGCACTTGAAGTGGTCGAGCATGTCCAAGAAATCACGGGGTCATAGACCTCATGGTCGTCTATGAGTGCCATGTATGCCGCGAGGTATTCGCGCTCAGTGATGGTGCCGCGAGCAGCTAGCTTATGGGTGGCTGACTGGCAGTCGCTGAGGTCATGGTACATGTAGGGCTTGGATATAGGATTGCTAATGAACATGTCGTGCATCACGGCACACCTACCTTCCAGTCCTTGGTGCCTGGCCTCGTAGCGGGCGACGTCATCATCGATCCATTGTAGTCGTTACATGCGCATCTGTTGCTCGTTGTATATTTCGGCCTCCCTCCCAACCGTGGGGGTGCGGGAGGTGGGCGTGGGGGTCATGCCACACCCCTACCTGACGGTCGACGTATGCTGTGTTGTAGCCGGGCGAGTGCGATCTGAGTTGGTGGCGGGCCAGGGGGGCATCGGCTCCCAGGGGCCGGGGGCTGACGTGCGTGCACGGGGGGAGGGGGTGCAGGCGGGTCCCACTCGCAGCCCCGGGCAGCTCCCTCCTGGGCAGCTCCCTCCCAGGCAGCTCCCTCCCAGGAAGCTCCCTCCCGGGCAGCTCCCTCATGGGCGATCTGCATCAGGGCATCGTGCAGGGCCTCCATTTGGGCGTCCATGTGGGAGACCATGCGGGCCTCCATTTCTTGCATCTTTCGGTCGATATCACCGGTGGGAGGGCCCCCCCAGAGTGCGCCTCTGGAGATGGCTGGCCGGCTGGTATATATGAGTCGTTCATGTCCAGGGCCTGTGCAGGCATGTCGGCCCCTTCAGGCGTGCTGCTCCACGTCTCCATGCTGTCTCCCAGATGTATGGGGACCACCTTGCTGGAGGGGCCCTCGCCCTTCCTTTGTTCTTAGATCCGGGTAGCCTCCCGGCCTTCCTCCTTTTTCCTGATGATCCATTCCTCGGCATGGTGTAGTGCGCGTTGGTGAGTGTATGCGATGGGGCCAAAGAAAGGTAGCAGTGGTCAGTCCTGTGGTTGGGAGTGGAGTGACCATCAGTGGATTTGCAGCTATGGGGCTCAGCTGTGGGACTGTTTTGATTGGCTGTGGTGATGGTGAGAAGGCATTGAGAGGCGAGTAGGAGGGGCCTGAGTGGTGATTGACATGTGAGGGAGTAGTAGTTGTGCCCCCCCCCTCCTTCCGCCGCCCCCCCCCCCACCCCTGAGGAGGAGGGGGGAGCGGGGGGATGCGCGGCCCAACGGCTTCGCTGCCCCGTGCACCCTGCAATGACCCTGAATGACCTTATGTTCATTCAACACTATATATATAATATATATAATATATATTGTTTGTTGTTTGTTTGTTGTTGTTTTACGTCCTAGCAACATCTAAGGTCATATCAGGACGGGGGATATGTGGTTGTTGTTGGTCCGGCATCTGAAGTCGATGTGGTTCAGTCCAGGGCAGGGGTGCTGGTTGTCGACCCAAGCGGGCGAGATCTCGCGAGGCGAGAGGGAGTCTCGTGAGATGGGAGTGCTTCTCGCGAGGTCCGAAGGGGGTTTTGGGCATGGAGTTCGAATCCAGGCGGCGCCAATGTCAGTGTAGTCCCCTGTTTGCATGCAAATTACCCATGTTGACGAACAACATGAACAATATACAAAATCTAGATAATATATAATAATATATATAATATATATAATATATATAATATATATAATATATATAATATATATCATTGCAGTACCGGTACACAGGACGTGGAAGCATGTAGTTGGGATAACATGGCATTTATTCCGGGCGGCCCCTGGGGGCATTACATTATGGTAGGAGCGAGCCGGAAGCCGCATGGATGAACGTCATGGTGTGATCGCGGTACATGATGAGAGTGGGATGGATGAGGCGAGACATGTGATGCAAGGCGATGAACATGTGTATGTAGTGGTCATTATGGTATTGAAATGACACACGTAATATAGTATGATATGTAATTATAATAATTAATGTCTATAATTGTTATATAATATGGAGATAATTAATTAGGTTTAATTGATATCGATGTATGATATAATGATAATATATATATAATGTTTTATGATTAAGTGCGGAGAGGGTGGGTGGGTAAAGATAGTTTGATGTGGTCAGTCCTGTGGTTTGAAGCAGAGTGACCAGTGGTGTGTGCGGTGGCGAGGCGCTCATGTGTGTGAGTGGGTTGTGTGCTGTGTTAATAGCAGGCAGGCAGGGTGAGGGGAATGCAGGTCAAGTGGTGTGTTGGGGTGTGGTTGTGCCCCCCCTCCTGCGTCCGCCGCCCCCCCCCCCCCCCCGCGGCCGCGGGGGGGGGGGGGCAGGGAGGCAGGTGCAGACCAACGGCTTCGCTGCCCCATGCACCCCGCAATGACCCCGAATGACCCCATGGTCATTCACCACAATATATATAATATATATATAATATATACTATATATAATATATATATAATATATATATAATATATATAATATATATAATATATATATAATATACATAATATACAAAATATAGATAATATATAATAATATATGTAATATACATAATATATATAATATAATTTGTACTTTTCCAAGCATTCTTAGTAGGATTATGCATAATACTGACTGACGCATCAGGCTTAATCATCAGATTAGATCATGTATAGATATATACCCACACATATGCACACAGTCATTTGGGTATTATAGTATTTACACTATTTTAACATTGTGGTATACCTGTGCAAGTTTATATAGATAAACTCCCGTAAACGCCAATCCAAAAATACAGATAAACTTTAGAATCAAACCATCAAGCAATTAATTCTTTTTACATTCCTATTTATTTGTTCATAGCTCCATAATCATTTCATTATAAGAAAATTGGAATTAGTGATAATTAAAATTATCTTTTATTTTAATTCCATTTTTGGATTGGCATTTGCAGGGTTTTGCGCATGAACTATTCATATATATATAAGTTTTAAAATGGAAAGAAATATCTTGGTGATCAGGAGACCTTCTGGTCATGTAGGTGACAACCCTGAACATAACCAGGTTGCCATAGCAACACAAATAAACTCACACTGAACAATTCTTTTAATGCAACCATAAACAATTTAAGCCCACCAAACCCTTAGTGAATTCAGGGAGCCTGAGAATGCAACCGAGATGGCTTGAATTTATTTGACATCCGCCTTTTGGTCTATGGATTGTGCTAGCTTCCACCTGTTACAACAATAAAAGTAAACTGTCTCCTCGTCTATATACTAGTTGACATGCAGGTGTTTAATCCAATTGCATCATTCAATTAAATATGTGTGTGAGAAATAGCTAAGATTCCATATATGTGGTATGCAGCATGCGGTATGTGAATGCGAATGTGGCATGCATCATAGATACTGATGCGATTTTCAGTATTTTTACCAACAAATTTGTGAAGGAAAGTCAATGTTCCTATTGTTTCGCGTTCGTTATTCGCATTCGGATACATGGAAGCCCCACTTTTCATTTACATGATTTTCGATTTTTTGCCGCATTCGCATTCGCCATCGCATAAAGGCTACATTCCTTACATCTGGTATGCGGCATGCGAATGCGAATGCGACAAAAAATGGAAAAGCATCTAAGTGAATGGGGGGTGATTCCATGCCTCCGAATGCAAATGCGAATGTGAATGCAAATGCGAATGCGGCAACTAAATCGGTCCATGTAGCCATCGGTGCGACATGCGAATGCGAATGCTGCTGCGTTTGCCATAGAAAACAGTTGTGAGAAACCTGACACTATGTGTGGGTGTGGGTGTGGGTGTGGGTGTGGGTGTGGGTGTGGGTATGGGATTGGGTGAGGGAGGTGTTATGTCAGGGTGGGTGGCATGCTGCTGGGACTCTCTCAACATGCCTGGTAAGGCCGGGTGTGGGGTTTCACTTAATGGCGGGGGAGGTTTCCCCTATCACATTGGGTGTCTACACAGCATATACGACATTCAGTAATTGCTAAAATAGTTTTGAGCTTAATGGATTTCACCTGTTAGTATATTGAATTTTAAATAAAATGACATGTCATTTGTGAAAATCGCTCTAATATTAAAGAAAATATGGACTTTTTAAAGTTGTTACTGTGTACTAGTCAAACCAAATTGCTGCATGCCGCATGCCACATGAAAGGAATCAACCCGTTCGCATGCCACATGCCGCATTCGGATTCGCATGCTGCATACCACATGTAAGGAATGCTAGCTTAATGCATACCGCATATATGGAATCTTAGCTTAATACATGGCAGCGTATAGTATATGCGGTATGCATGCGGAATGCTCAAGCTAAGATTCCATATACGAGGTATGCTGTATGTGAATGCGAATGCGAATGTGGCAAAAAATCGAAAAGCATGTAAAGGCATAGTAGTGCTTCCATACGTCCGAATGCGAATGCGAACGCGAATGTGAATGCGAATGTGGCCAATGGATCGACCCATGGACCGATCGGTGCGAATGCGAATGCGAATGCTACGTTTGCCATAGAAAACAATAATAACTTTGACTTTCTTTCAGAAATTTGGAGCAAAAAACTATTGGATCAGTATTTTTATTTATTTGTTGGTTTGTTTAGCAACCCAAAAAACACAAAAAGAAGATATCTACTATTGGAGGTCGGCATGGGTGTCTATGGCGCATACCGCATTCGCATTCGCATTCGCATGCCGCATACCGCGTATATGGAATCTTAGCTTAATGCGTACGCGGCATGCAGCATGCTACTTTTGGTCTTTCTTGCTCCAAATTTGTGAAGGAAAGTAAAAGTTCCTATTGTTTTCTATGGCAAATGAAGCAGCATTCACATTCGCATTCGCGCCAATCGATCCATGGAGCGATCCACTTGCTGCGTTACTATTCGCATACTGCATACCGCATACCGCAACCGCATACCGCACACCACGTATATGGAATCTTAGCTTTAGCTTAACTCTGCCACTCAAAACTAAGCACAAACTGCCGGGCATATTAGATATCTCATGTATATCAGGATGTCATCAGACAGGGTACCAAAGCAGATCCTCTATTCTCAACTGTCTTCTGGTTACAGAAAGAGAGGGCGCCCTCGTCTCCGGTTCAAAGATACCATCAAGAGAAACCTGAAGCTGAGAGACATTAAGACCGACTCATGGACATCACTCCCACAGCAGAGCGCTAAGTGGAGAGCGACAGTCAAGTAACGAAAGCAGTCTTTTTCGCATCGTGACCGACAGCATGATGATGATGATGATGTATATCTAGATTTGGCCAACTATGCCTACAACTCAAAACAGTAATACTCTCATGAAAACAGTACGCTTTCTGGAGTTCTCTTAAATTGCGATCTACTGGTGACTATTTTGATAACAAGGTTTTTGGTTTTTGGTGCAACACATGCAACCTCCTTGCGACCAAAATGGTCGCCAGGAGATCGGCGAACAGTGAGGACCAAATAGAGACCTTTCTTGCAACCAATTCCGACTCCTTGCGACCACTTCCGACCATCCGTGACCACCCGGGGTTTCTTTGGTCGTAAGTAGTGGCAAAATGGTCGCAAGCCTAGTGTGACTGGGGTCATAGGTGTCAGTTGATTTGCCTTAAAACAGAACGGAAACAAGTGCAATTCGTTTACCCTGCGCGCAGAGGAGAGACTTGAGGTCATAGCGCTTGTAGCCCAGGACTGCTGTGATTAGGGCACACTGGTTCGGCGCCCTCTGGAACTCACATATCAAACCGGACGACTTGTAGTTTATGCCAGTGCAGGTGCCTGCCTTCTTACACTGCATCAGACACATTGCCACAGACACGTTGACTTTGTGTACGACGCCCCGTGCTCGTCGGTAATCCAGCTGGACATGGGTGAAATCTGAACAGAGAAAGAAAATTAACATTTAAAAAACCCTGTACACACGCGTATAAAGAAACATTGTACATTGTTCATTGAGTGATTGTTCTAGAAACTCGTGAGATTAAAATAAATTAAAAGTTGCATAGTCCGATGGGTTTGAGTTTCCGTCATTTTCTGAGATAACTATATTTGGTTGATCGTTATAATCTACCTGACTTTAGTTTGAAATAACGTCACTTTAAAATGAGTAACATTGGAGATAATTGAGGTGGGAAACATGCAATTAAATTTGGTGTGTTTGTCAAAACTCTGGTCCCCCCCATAGGCTTCTGCAGTAACAGGTTCCATTACACCGGACGCACTGGCCGAATAGGCAGAGCGCAGGCCCTCTCCTGTGGAAGGTCGGAAGTTCGAATCCCAATCGATTCAAACTAATGACTTACAAAATTAATACTTGTCACTACCTAGCTTGGTGCTCGGCATTACTAGGATATGGCAAGGACTGGCTAGCCCAGTATCAGGATAATATAACTGAGTAGGAAATCGAATCATAGTGCTGGTGCCTGATCTCCAAGTGGGGCAGCACTATGATATGGCAAGGACTGGCTAGCCCAGTATCAGGATAATATAACTAAGTAGGAAATCGTGACCGTGGGGCAGCACTATAAAGTCGCCATAAGTGCGCACTGTCACAAGTCGGTACCCATCCTGGTATGACCTTAGATGTTGCCAGGACGTAAAATTCCAACAACCAACCATATTTCGCCCATATATCAGAACGTCAGAATCTACCAATAAAACTAAGTATCAATATATACTGACATTTGGCAACATGTGACTAACGTCCTGCAGCGCCATCATCAATCAAAGCGGACAAATGAATGTACGGCTTCTTTCATCACTCATCATACTCTCATTCCTTACATTTATTCATCATATAAATAAATTGTGTAAATAACTAACAGTATCTACTTCGGGAACACCAGTGCCTTTAACAAATACAAATATTTAACTTGTTGTTCTTGTTGTAAATATAGTTTATTCATTGAATAAAGTCTTTTGTCAGCACCTTGTCTTCCAGCCATGTGACAATACAGTTATTTACAATATATGTATATGTAGTGTGATATTTTCATCAGCAGCTAGCTCAAGTCAGCTGAAATAACAATATTAATCATTCCAAGACTTACATATGGTATAGTTTGACAATTCACATAACAATATTATGTATTCATACATACTTAGATGCATACATGTGTATTGATTTGTCCTTTACATTACCGAGTGGTTAGGTGTATAGTTTCCCTTCATAGGTTTGTATGCCTACTGTGTTGTGAATTGCATACTTATTATGTTGTTGGAGATAAGATTTTGAGATGGAGTGTTAGTAGAATGGTTTGTTTATTCTGTTAGATAGAGTGTGGTTAGCTTGTAGGGTTATGTTTGAAAGGTTAATACCTGGGGTGTGTTTTTGACTACATGAAGTAGTTTGAGTAAGTAGGTTCTTAGTAATGATGGGATAAACTATGCTTGGAGGATTATACATTTCAGTCATTTAGTCGTCTAGTACAGTCTTTATTAGTGTCTATGTTTATAGCAATACTACCAGACTGACATACATTTTCTGAATTTGCTGGGCAAATAATTTATAAGGTCGATAACTTGGTTTATTGCCAGCAGGTAAAGGAGCGCGTGGGGTGGTGGGGGGTGACCATAGGTGGCTATAATAGATATATAATTAAATATGGCGACCTCATCACTAGGCCTGTAGAAGGGCCTGATTGGCTTGGTGAATTCTTACCAGGTTCTTGAATTCTAATTGTGTTTGTGCATGTCTAATTCTGACTGGGAGTTCATTCCATAATTTGCTGCCTTTGTAGATAGCGGATCTTGTCAGCCTATTTGTGAGTGGTTTAGGAACTTTGAGGAGTGTAGCATCCCCCTGCCTGCTAACTCTGGTAGTACGGTCTATGTAGTTTTCATCCTTGGCTCTGATAAACATAAGAGATAGCAGATGTGCATCTGTCCTTTGGCTCAGGTATGTGATATTAGATTTTTTTTGGGGGGGGGGTCCATTAGTTGTTTAAGCAGGGGAAATTTCAGTCATAGACGACTAGTCTTCCTCATTCCACTGCTGGACGATAGAAAGCCTGAGCCTACACTTTTACCGACCCAAGGGATTTTTAACCTCCCACACCACATAGACATGGTATGAGAGCAACCGGCCTTTGATGACGCTGTAAGTTATACACAGCGGTGGAAATCCAAATTGGCAGAGCTGGGGGCATGGGGAATCGAACCGCCGACCCTCAGATTAGGAGTCTGACCTAGAAAAAAGTCACCACTCCGCCACAGAGAACTAGATCTAGTGTGCATCTCATTCACTGAGAGAACTTTGCCACTATATACTGTTCTAAGATTTCGGTTTTGGGTTCTGTGTAATTTATTTTCTTGTTGTTTTGTTAAAAGGCCATAGATTAGATCATTATAATCTATTATTGGCAGTATAGTTGCCTTATACAGTTTGAGCACTGTGTTCTCACTCATGTAACATCTTATTTTTCTAAAGGTTGCCATTCTCATACCTAGAATTTGGTTCAGCCTCGATAGTTGGTGGTTCGCATTCAGTGTAGAGTCAAGTGTGGTTTTTTCCTAAGTATTTGTACGAGTTCACTTCTCTTAAGCACTGCATTGCCTATACATAGCTCTATATTTTGTGCTTGAGATTTTCTAGATTTTGTTCCAAATATCACATATTCAGATTTTTGTGTGTTTAAGGTAAGTTTGTTATCAGCACACCAAATATTGACCTTTTTGAACACCTTGTTTACCATAGTAGCTCCCAGAATAATGTTTTCATTGTACACTGTGAGGACAGCATCATCTGCAAAAAGTGTGAAATTAGCACTGGCAGACAGCAATGGTAGGTCATTAATAAATATCAGAAAGAGGAGTGGTCCCAAAGTGGAACCTTGGGGCACTCCTGTTCTGACAGTTCTAGTGGAGGATTCTGTATTATTAATTTTTGTGACTTGTTGTCTGTTGTTTAGGTAGTGGGATATGAACATACATGATCTTTTGCCTAGTCCAGCTCTTTTGATCTTACATAGAAGGATTTTCTGGTCAATTGTATCAAAAGCTTTCTTGAAATCAAGAAAAACAGCTATTGTAAGCTCACCTCTGTCTGTGTTAATCAACATTTCATCCATTAATGAGGCAAGTGCCTTAGTCGTTGACCTTTCTTTTCTGAAGCCATTTTGTTGGGTGGCTAAATAGTTAGTGTCCTCAAGAAATGTTTTTATTTGGTCGTGAATTATCTGTTCAATTATTCTGCCAGGGAGAGGTAGTATGGATATTGGTCGCAGTTCATTACAGGACTTTGGGTTACCTACCTTGGGCATAGGGGTAACTGTTGCTCTCTTCCATTTTTCTGTGAAAATTCCAGTAGTAATTATGAGGTTGTATAGGTAAGACTGTACTAGACTACCTTGATGGTGCCCTTGACATTAATACTGTCTATCATGGATAAGACTGAATAGAGTTCTTTTGACCATTATACAGTCAGTCGATAGAAAGCCTGAGCCTACACTTTTACTGACCGAGGGGATTTTTAACCTCCCACACCACATAGACATGATATGAGAGCAACTGGCCTTTGATGACGCTGTATGTTATACACAACAGTGGAAATCCAAATTGACAGAGTGAAGAATTTACAGGTGTTCTTTGGCCGTCTTCCAGGTATTCTACTTATACTCACTACTATCAGGAGGATCCTAACAACTGTATGTGAGTCTCCCCCCACTAAATACCAAAACACAACTCATAAGAAAGAAAGGGAGACAAGTCTCCCAAGATTGACAGTGATAAGGTTGAGCTTTATTGCTACAACTCTTGTTCACCTACTAGTGACCTGCCACGCTGAATCACTTACAACCTGCTGCACAGACCCACATAGCTTCTGTTTGTTCAGTCAAAATCAGTGCCTACAGCCCATTGAATCTAATGCTAACAATTGTGTTATTCTCAAGAACAAAACTATGGATCAACGATGTGTTAAAATCATTAGTAGCTATTGCAAATACCTGCCCTTATTTCAATCGGAGCCAAGTAATAAATGGTTGATTCGTGGTCATTCGGTTGTGGCTGCTTGCAGTTTCCACGCTTGACATGTTCTTAACATGTGGATTTCGCTTTTCACACGTAAGTAAAATGCATCATTCCTGGAGTGGCAGACAGCAGCAGTCACATTAGGTGGATGGATTTTGAAAATGACTGCTAAAGCGAGCCGGCCGAAAGCGTCACGATGGCAATCTCACATTGCTAGCACTACTTAAAGCTGCATTGTCCGATAAAAGCATCACATTTTCAAAACAAAAACACTCACCTATATTTTTGAACATACATATCCAATGTAGATATTGGTACACTTATTATGCTGCACAGATGAGTGGATTTAATGGAACCGTTTGTTTGTTTGTTGTACTTTTGCATCCTAGCAACATTTAAAGTCATGTCAGGACGGTGCCGAATTGCGACAGTCCGCACTCATGGCGACTTCATAGTGCTGCCCCACTTGGAGATCAGGCACCAGCACTATGACACGATTTCCTACTTAGTTATATTATCCTGATACTGGGCTAGCCAGTCCTTGCCATATCATAGTGCTGCCCCACTTGGAGATCAGGCTGCCAGCACCATGCCCTGATCTCCCACCAGGTCACGTTATCTTTAATGACGCCTCTAGAGGACATTGATTTTTATCATCGGTTATTGGACGTCAAACACATGGTCATTCTGACATATTTCTTGCAAGGAAACCCACTGCCGCCACATAGGCTACTCTTTCCTATAAGCAGCAAGAGGTCTTTTATATGCATGTTCCCACAGACAGGACAACGCATACCACACAGCCTTTGATGAACCAGTTGTGGACCACTGGTTGCCATGTGATATGTGATATGTGACATGTGCTAATTCTTTAGCACTGACAAAATACCTGTATTTCATGAATAAATGTTAGAGACGAAATTATAAACCAGATCATTAATATGAATAATACTAAACCATTTCGATGCTATACATATCCATGACCTAGTTCTCCAATGTCTTACTGGTGGGTATACTGACCTTTGAATACTGTGTTCCCTAAAAAAGACAAAGAGAGAATGCATCATTAGGCAAGCAATAAGGACTCAGTAATAAAGCATGTTCAGTAATGCAATGTGCTCATATTATACTTTACACACCGTCTAAGCTTCTGTCAGGCCTCAGAACAACCATAGTCATTTTGAAAATGGGCAACCTTAGAAATAATGTGCTTCCGGGCGAAAAAACGCTTGAATTACGCTCACGGTAGGTTCACAGAACGCAGGTGAGCGTTATATACTTTAATCGATCGCCAGAACTATGCCTCAAGCGGGCATTCCTTACACGCGTTATGCGTTATGCGGCATGTGGTATGCGGTATGCGAATGCCATGATTCCTTACACGCATTATGCGGTATGCGGTATGTGGCACACGACTGGCTATATTTAAAAAATAAAAATAAACAATTATTCTCTATACCGCTTTGTATATGACCAAATATTGCATTTATATCTATGTAACTTTTTGTACATCACATGGGGGTTCCTACCTTTATTATATCCAAGTTATAGATAAGTATTCATATTTCTGTGCATATGGTAGCATGTGTTTCCAATCAGCGCCCTGTGTGTGACTGTTCCGTAATGCTCAGTCGCCTCTCCTGGTGTTAAACTAATGAACACATCAGACTCAGGTTTCTATTCAGACCCAGCTTGACGCATACTGCATGCCGCACCGATCGCTACATGGACCGATCGGAAAAACGCATTCGCATTCGCATTCGCATACCATGTGTAAGGAATGTAGCTCATAGGTTTCAAGGCGTTTCGATTTTTTGTCGCATTCGCATTCGCATTCGCGTACCGCATCACGCGTGTAAGGAATGCGCCCTTTATACATTACATACGTCAAGACACGCTGGAGGTGGATATGTGTGGGTGTGGGTGTGGGTATTGGTGTGGGTGTGGGTGGGTATGGATGTGGGTGTGGATGGATGTGGGGTTGGAGGTGGAAAAAGGGGTGTTGGTGGGGTGTATGCAAGAGTGTATGTGTGGGTGTGAGTGTTGATGTGAGTGGAGGTGGGTATGGGTCTGGAGATGGGTGTGGGTGGAGGTGGGGTGGCGATAGAGGTTGAGGTGGGGTGGGGTTGGGGGTGCGGGTGGATGTGGGGGTGTAGGGTATTACAGACATGCGCAGTGCCCCCCCCCCCCCCCCCCCTATTCCCCCGGCTCGAATGGCAGGATTCCATTCGCACTGAGACATATTACACCTCTCCTTTGTGATGGTAGCATACATATATGTGATGCATAAGTAGTATGCTAGTATAACGATGCGGAAGGGAATTATTTTATTATTATTGTCATTATTGATACTGTACATACTACTCTCCGTCCACCCTGACCCCCCAACGCTCGGACCGGTGGCGCCACCACCGGTCTCATCCGTCCCTAACGGACACGCTTCAATCTCATTCGCACCGAGAGAATTTTCTTTTGTTTAGGTTATGACCTCAATATGCCTGCGAATATAAAGGGGTCAGGCTAAAGAAAACGGACAAATCGATTTTAGTTTACCTCTGTAAAATATAACTTAGTATTGTACTTTCAAGTTAAAGGCTATCAATTGAGTAGGGCATTATATAGTGGATGTGGCAGCTTCTGTGACAAAAACGAATTTGATGATCAGAATGATGGACGCTTCAGCTTAAGCGTGGCAGTCATGATTTCATTTCAGCCCAGATGGCGTTAGTCGGTTTTTGCACATGAATGCTTCATATATTATAACCACTCCTTCAAAACTATCCCCCCCCCCCCCTGGCGATTCTACTGGGAAATAAAGTCGCCCCTGGAGAAATAAAATAACCCTCTCCGTGCTCTTCCCATCCCCTCCTCCCATCCCCTTACCTCCGTGCTCCAGTCCGCTCCACCTCCCTCCTCCCTCCCAACTTTTTATATTTTATTTGGCCTTACCGCAAGTGATTCTTCGGTGCTGGTAGATGGTCCAGCCGGCTTTGTTGCGGTTCGTTCGCAGGCAGGCAGTATTAGGATGATGGAGGAGACAGACCTTCAATAGCTCATTGAAATCGACGGCCTCGCACCAGGAAGTGGCATCACACTTCCTCAAGCATGCGTCCAAATTCTGCCCAGCCGACACCCAGGTGTCCTCATTGCTGATCTTCTCATTTGGTAGCGAAACCGGAAACTCTGAAAGATTTAGTTTGTGTGTTTGTTGTTTTACATCCTAGCCAACATCTAAAGTCACATACAAAAAAACTTTATTTTATTTAACGACGTCTATAGAGCACATTCATTTTCATCACCGGCTATTGGATGTCAAACATATGGTCATTCTGACATATTTCTTGGGAGGAAACTCGCCTCCACCACATAGGCTACTCTTTCTGATAAGCAGCAAGGGATCTTTTATATGCACTTTCCCACAGACAGGACAGCACATACCACAGCCTCTGATGAACCAGTTGTGGACCACTGGTTCGAATGGAAAATAGCCCAAAATACAAATGTGTCCCAAATAGCCCAAACTACAAATGTGTCCACTGAACAGGATCGATCAGACAACCCACACCTTCACAGGTGGACACTCTACCGCCTGAGCTACGTCCCGTTCCTCAATAAAGTCATATCAGGACAGATACCTACAGATTTGTGACAGTGCACACTCATAGTGACTTTATATAGTGCTGCTCCCACTGGGAGCCCAGGCCATAGGCACCATGGCCCGATATCTCACACAGTCATATTATCCTGATACTGTGCTAACCAGTCCTTGTCCTATCCTATTAATGCCGAGCACCAGGCTAGGAAGTGACAAGTATCAGTTTTATAAGTCATTGTATAAAATATACAGATTTTCGGTTCGGATTCATATATTGGCAGACAACGTTACTATTCTCGTGCGACGGAGTGGGGACCAAGGTTATGTAACAGAGAAGCAATGGGTGCCCAACTCGCTGTATGACATAAGAGACTATGTGGAAAATATGATAACACATAGTGCCCGAGATTATGACGTGATGTTCATATGTAAGAGACAGTTAATGTTTAGTGAAATGTTCCCTCGATGCACCAGTAGGAATGCAAGTGGAGTGGAAGGACATTTTTAATGTATGTTTATTGTAACTGTCTGCAACTACCTGTTACCATGGGGCCAATGGGCAAGCACACCGAGCCATCCTGCATACATTATGGACACCACCTGCAGCTGGGGTTGAATGACAGCTGCCCTATATTAGGCCGTCGCCCCCCCCCCCCCCCCCCCCCCAGCCTCTAGAGGGTGTCTGATTGGCTGGCTGTGGGAGGCCCAATCACCTGCATTCCTTATACCTGACACACAGACCTCACTCTAGGCATTCACTTCTTGATACACACTCTTGAGAGAGACTCTGGGCTAGGCACTCTAGCAGGAGACACTCTTCTCTTGTCCAGGAACCCAGACACTCTGTCTGAGGCTCCACTTTCTATACACAAACTAGCAGCAGCTATTCCAAATGCACTGATCTGTGTGCAACAACCATGGGACTCCAGTTCAATGGGCTGTAGGCACTGATTCTTCTACACACTAACAAGAGTCATGCGGATCTGTGTGGCCAGTAGGTAAGGAGTGAGGGTGATAGGTCCTTAGTAGGTGAACAGGAGTTGATGCCAATAAAGCCCAACTTCTTCACTGTCAATCTTGCATGACTTGTCTTCCCTTTCTTCCTTATGAGTTTGTTGAGAGGGGCATCAGGTGGGAACTGACAGACAGTTGTAAGAATGCACCTGGGGAGAGTAAGTGGTATCTGGGGCTCTGACACCGAGTTCCCAAGATATTACAATTGGATTGACTTGGCTGGGATTCGAATTCCCTACCTTCCACATGGGAAACCTGTTGTAAAAATATACAGATTTTCGGTTCGGAATTATATATTATTATCCTCGGGCGACGGAGTGGGGACCAAGATTATGGGAAATATATGTTAATACATAGTGACCGAGATTGTGTTGAGATGTTCCTATATAAGAGACAGTTAATGTTTGGTGAAATGTTCCCTCGATGCACCAGTAAGGGTGCAAGTGGAGGAAAAGGACATTTTTAATATATATATTTATTGTAACTCTCTGCAACTACCTGTTACCACGGGGCCGATGGGCCAGCACACCAGCCATACTGCATACATTATGTACACCACCTGCAGCTGGGTTGGGTGACTGCTGCCCATATGTGGGGGGGGGGGGCATCACCTCCCAGGCTGTGGAGGGTGCCTGATTGGCTGGCTGTGGGAGGCCCAGTCACCTGCACCCCATTGCCCCACCTGACCACACTAGCCTCATTTTGATATTGATTATTCTAGAGGCTCTGATCTATATGCTGCTACAGGGACTACTAAAACAACTACTCTACTCCTGACTTTTGAGTGAGACACACTCTCTCTTGGGCAGGAACTCAAACACTCTGTCTGATGCTCCACCTTTCATATATACAAACTGAGCTGTGTCCAACAACCATGGGACTCCAGTTCAATGGGCTGTAGTCACTGATTCATAGACATACTATTACTAAAGAGTAATGAGACTCTGTGCGGACAGAATGTAAGGGGTCAGGGTGATAGGTCACTAGTAGGTGAACAGGAGTTGATGCCAATAAAGCACAACTTCTTCACTGTCAATCTTGCGTGAATTGTCTTCCCTTTCTTCCTTATGAGTTTGTTTGAGAGGGGCATCAGGTGTGAACTGACAGACCGTCGTCAGAACGCACATAGGGAGAGTTTTGTGGTATTTCTGGGGCTCTGACGGCCGGGGCATCCAGTAATATTACACTGTGTTCTACCAATTCGACCCACTGTCTCTGGTAACTCTGCTAGATCACACATGAATTAAAGGGTGCGTAAGACATGGATGCGAGACATTACTTGGAAGGTACTGCAACCCCTATTATCATTTAAAGTAAATTTGAAGCTTTTTAATTCTGCCTTATAACCTATGGAAGTCCACCTTTCCGTTCCCTCTGTGACTTCATAGATCTAGTATTAATAGCCATTGTGAACTCAGTCTAATTAATGGTGCTGGACAGATCAGTCCCTATCTACTGGGTTAGAGCTGAAATAACCCATTCTAAGCGAAATTTAGTCGATCTTTCTGAAATACAAATATTGTGTTAAGATACATGGAAAATTCTTGTAAGACGATCTTCTTTGCTTAACTACAATAATATGTTGTTTAAACTTGCTATGTGTCTTAATATGATGTTCTGGATATATATGTTTGATTTCGATGTTACACAAGTGATTTTAATGTATTTCTCAAATTGTATGACATGAAAATCAAAAGACGAAATAGCTTTTTTTTCAGCTGTTACATATGCACAACATGTAAACCTTCATATGAACTTGACTTCTACTATTATTTGGGAATGTTTTCGGCTATTCCATTAGAATGTTTTCACTTTTGGTCACCACGTCACACTTTGATGCCCAGTTTCAGAGAATCAAACCTCATTTACGAATCATGAAGAGAAAACATCACAAGTCTCAGTTGAATAATTCTAAATTTGAACCTCTACGCATGAGGCCTTATTTGTCGATGGCCTGAAGTTGCCAATGCAAATAAAGCTTGCTTTATTTAACGACGCCTCTAGAGTACATTGATTTTCAGATCATCGGCTATTGGAGGTCAAACATATTGTAAAATTTTCCGATATTATGAGATATGGGATATATGAACTCTACTATAATAAATTGCAACTTGTCTATAAAATGGTAAATAGTATATAAAACCAAAGGCATATGAGGGATATGTGGAGTTGGTATGCTATTACTCATAAAGGATAGAAATTGTATAGTAAAATAGCATAGAGAGAGAGGGTCACTTCATAGGTGGGACAGTCTTTGAGAAGTTGCCTCACATACCCCCTCCCCTCAAGAGTTATTTATGGATCCCTGCCCCAGATACAGACCTAACCATGCCTTGGTAACAGGGATATTGAACCCTCATTGGTGGATAGAGGCATGCTTGTTAGGGATTGGAAGATTGATCATGTGATCACCACCATCTTGGATTCTAAAAGCTATATATATAATAAACTAAGCAAGCTCCTTCTGGTTCCTTCTGCACACTCTATATCTTGCCTTCCTTCTCTATACTTGCCTATTGTGATTTCCTATTTAGCCTGCCTACACAACCACAGCTGCCGGCCGTCGCACTTTACAATATGGTCATTCTGACATATTTCTTTGGAGGAAAGCCGCTGCTGCCACACAGGCTACATTTCCGATAAGCAGCAAGGGGTCCTTTATATGTACTTGCCCACAGACAGGATAGCACATACCCCAGCCTTTGATGACCAGTTGTGGACCACTGGTTGGAATAGAAAATAGCCCAAGCTGCAAATGGGTCCACTGAGCAGGAAGGATAGGATGACTAACACCTTCGCAGGTGGACATGCTACCGCCTGAGCCACATCCCGTTCCCTTTGCCAAATCAAGATGCACAGAACAAGGAGTGACAGTGTTGTTTACTTACTGGAGATTATTGGTGCAAGTGTCGTAGTCGTCACAGTTGTTGATGGAACAGCAGTCGAGAATTTAACTGGGAAATAGAAGATGCCACATATTTATAATCTGTTTTCACCTAGTTAAGGACATCTGAGGAGTTCAGGCGCAAAACACCATAAACGCCAAATCAAAAATTGAGTCAAACCTTCAACAGATTAATTTTTTACATTCGTATATTTTTGTTCATTAACCATTTCATCACAAGAAAAGTGGAATTAGTGAGAATTAACATTATCTTTTATTTTAATTAATCTTTTGGATTGGCATTTATGGGTTTTTACGCCTGAATTATACATATAGTCTGGTGGTTTTGAGTTTCTGTCATTCTGTATCTGAGCTGGATATATAAAATCAAATCTAGGTAAATTGGTTTTGCTTAGAAAATGTTGATATTTTCATCTGACCATTCAACTTTACCAAGGGCTTGGATGTATGCTTATATACTTGTATAATTTGCAGATTTAAAAGAAGCAAATGTTTTCATCAAAGGGAATATGGTTTGTCTTTTAATCCTATTTAATATTCATACTATTATTCTCAAGCAAAATATCATGATATGTATGCTTATACATATTGGTATTTGCATATCTATTTGCATAAACATTCCTTTATTTATATATAAGCATTCCCTAATTCTGCTATGAACCATACATATTCCTCCTGTGTGTGAGGCGTAAGGGGGCCCACCAGTCTTAAATTCACTCCCCTACAGAACGGGCGGGGGCACTCCATCAATGCGCAGTAAGGTGGAACATAGTATTAGTAATAATACATTGTTCCCCTATAATTTGTACTCGTATAATTGTACTTGGTATGCAGGTATTGCAGGTATAGCAATACATCAGGGAGTTTGACGCCCCTGCCCTGCAGAGTTGTAAACCACTGCCTTGTGGTACAGGTTCTTGACAGAACCGAAGGCTAAGGGAGCAAACCCTAAACAGAAAACCAGGTCACCGTGGCAGCATTACGGGTGGTTGATGTATGGAACTCCCAACATCTCCCGACCAGCCACTGCAGGGACAAATAGTTTTGCGCCTGTCTTGACATGTTCTTGCCGGTGTTCAACCTCTATTTGCTCCCCGAGAGAGTGCCGCTGGTAACTTGCAAAAGCCAGCAGCACTTCAAACACTTTTGCAGGCAGCTTTCACGAAATGTAAACCTGAAGCTGAGACATTAAGACCGACTCATGGATGCAACTCTCACAGCAGAGAGCTAAATGGAGAGTGGCAGTCAAGTAATGAAAGCAGTCTTTGTCGCATCGCGACCGACAGCATGATGATGATGATGATGATAATTCGTTGTGCATCACAGAATGGTTCATAGCAAGAATATGGATCTGGTCTGGTTCGGCAATATGCCTGCAAGCCTGTGTAGCAAGTTTTTTTGTTATGAAATTAACATTTTCTGATAGGTCTAGATAATTCTCAAACTAGACAAATCTATATTTAGATCTAGATATATATGGACAAGTACTGGCTTAGCTGCTGGTTGTTACCAATTCCATGGACCTGATCAAGAAGCCAGAACAATATGTGCTCTATAACCCATTATGGGAATATAAACAAGGACACTACCGATCTTCAGTTCCCTATGTAATAGTTAGCGCTGTATCCGATCTAGCTGACCCTGTTAGTATGACATAGGCCACAGTGGTGCCCCCTGTGAGCGGCCCTGTGCACTGTATGCCAGCTGCGCCTGGCCTTAACGCCTTCAATTTTAACTGTTATTGTTATTCATTGCTTTTTTATGATGAATTTATGCATGGCCGGGTCGAATAATCAATGCATTAATTGGTTAGTCTACGCCAACTTAGCAACTGCTTCCAAATTAGATTTGCCTGGAATATGGATTTCTGCTGCCAAATGGGCGATATTATATCATCATCACCAATCAACCAGTCAGTCATTCAGTTAATCAATCAGAAAATTAAGCAATTTATGAATCAACCAACCGAATCAATTCACCAATCAACTAACCAATTTTTGTTATAAAATAATCGATCAAAATACAAATCAATTACCCGATCAATTAAACACAATTAACCATCCATTCACCAATCACCCACCAGTCATTAAACAATTAACCAATATATTACCATTCAATTAACAAATCAATTAACAAATCCATTATCAAATTGATTAACAACTTAACAAATTTATCAATTATTCAATTAACCCATCAACCAATCAATCAATCAGATTTGAGCCGCGACTGGAGTTTCAGCTGACGGCGCATGCATGACAGGAAGTGGTCCATTTATCGAAGCTTACCGTAGCAGGCTGCCCGCTGGTTCTTGAAGTGAATACACTTCAGGCACGATGACTCCGGGGTTTGACAGATTGTCGCAGCCTTGTGAAACCAACATCTCTTCTCGTCTTCATTCAGGTCGAACCCTTGACAAGTGGGGTCTTGGTGACATCGGGTATTGCATTCAAACTTGCTCTGAGTGTAGTCAAAGCTCATCCCCCCATGCAGGTTCCTGCCCATGAAGCCATAATCGTAGACTGGAGTAACGAAATGCAAAGAGTTTTTTTATTATTATTACATTCGCAGAGATTTAAAGCCTCCTCATTTCGTGGCAGATATCCCTAAAATTTAGCAAAATAACCACAATCTCCCGATTTTCGGATTTTAATTTGTAATAATCCCACCAAAGAATGATTTTAGCATGCACAAATTCTACACTCGCGCCATCTTGATTCATAAATGAGGTTAGTTGCTCAACTGATCCTAGCAGATCGCGAGTTACGCCATGGTTTAGATTGGTTGTTCAAATTTTACGTCCTGGTAAGATCTAGGGTGATATCGGGACGGGTACCGAGTTGGCAGTCATGGTGACTTTATAGTGCTGTCCGACTGGGAAATCAGGCTGCCAGCACTGTAACCTGATATCCAACTCAGTCATATTATCCTGACACTGAGCTAACCAGTCCTTGCCCTATCCTATTAATGCCGAGCGTTATGCTAGGAAGCAACAAGTATACATTTTATAAGAAAATTGAACTCCGGATCTCCCGCATAGGAGGCCTGCGCTCGACCGATTCGGTGACCGCGTTCGGTGCTATGGTTTAGTGTTCTGTGCCTGGATGTAAAAGTGGATCGGACTGTGAAGGTGTCACACCAATAAATCTTCATGCATTTCTGAACAAGGATGGAGACGAAAAAAGCCTCCTCAAAGGGATGGCGTGCTGTTCGCATCAATGACTTCAGTGGGCACCTAGAGTAATTGCAGATCTCTCAGCATTATGTAAACAGACTGGTGGAAAGAGAATGTCAGTAATTACACCTGCGATGATGAGTGTCTCTGCACCTCCTGTGGTACACTAAGCTGAATGCAATCACAGATCTCTCGGCATTGACACCGGCAGCATTTGAAATTGAGGCTACGAAGGCCTGCTGCGAGAGGGGGGTGGGGGGGGTTGTGATGGCGGGAGAGGGACGCGTGGTCACGTGACTGTTAGAAATGGCGGGAAAGGCAGGGCTGCCCTCCTCTGGGGTGGAATTTAATAAAGGTTCTGGCGGATTCTGCTAAGTGGCTCCACCGACCGTTCCCATCCCGCAGGTACGTCGGAGAGCCGGCAGGTGGCGCCACCGGTACTGTCAATGCTATGATCTATTATGGGAAGGGTGGCCGTCGGTCCCCGCTACGTAAATCGACGAGATCACTATTCCGACTGCGCATGCGCTGAAAACGGCCTCGAGAGCAAAGCAAAGGCGTACTGTTGATTGAGTTTGCCGATAGGCGTAGGGCAAAACTTCAATGTTTTTCAAAATTAATAGAAATACATAACAATTTGGCATAAACATGTATGTACACACACATTATAATGATCTGATGAATATATATGAGATAAAACGAGCCATAGTTAAACATTTTGAGCTAAGAAACATACATTCCAAATAAAACAATTAGTCACTTTAAGGCTGATATCTACATCACCATTATTAATTCTTGTTCTAAATATTAAAATGTCAAATGTGTCAACAGACACCTGTTTCAGAAAAATATATAACCAATATCTGATTAACCCTACTCATTTTTTAGTTCTACTTATGTCATTAACCAATGGATACCAATAAAAAGATGAATAAAATAAGTAAAACTGACTCTAGCTGTGGCTCTAACACTAGTCTAAGTGCCCAGATTTGTTTAGATCTAAATGCACATGGCATAAGATGTGCTGACTATTTTGATGTAAATGCAATGCTGGATAAAAGATTAATATCTTAATTTATTATATATATATTTTTAGTTGGTATTGTATTTTTCAAACGAGAGCTGAGATGAGCTGAGACTAGCACATTTCATAGCTGCACCCAATGTATTGAATGCGTCATGTGCTTCTCGTGGGTTTGTTATTCTAGCACACATCCCACAATGCCCCGCGCGGCTGGAATGGTGATCTGGTCTATTAACCATGTTACAAATAAAATGAACACTGACATACGTATTAAGAAGAAGACAACTAAAGCCCCAGTCACAATATGGCTTGCGGCCACTTGCAACCACTTTGCGACCACCTTGTGACCACTTTGAGACCATGTTGGACCAAAGAACCCATAGTCATGGGCGACCTTCTTCTGACCAAAGCAATGGTCGCCGAGTTTTAGGCGACCATTGTGGTTGCAATATGGGGTTCAGAGCAGTAGCTGCACCCTCCTTGAGACCAACATGGTCGCCATGAGGTCGGCTACCACTGAGGACCACGTTACGACCACTTGTGACCATTTTGCGACCATTTTGCGACCCCCTTGCGACTACTTTTTTGTGGTTGAAAAGTGGTCGCAAGCGGTCGCAAGCAGTAGTGTGATTGGGGTATAAACGATTAATTGTTTGAAGATTGATTTACTTACCACTTCCAGGGTCAACAGTTGATACGGTTGGTGTTGTTGTGGGAACTGCAAAATCAGGATATATTATAATATTAGCATAATCCGATGGGTTTGAGTTTTCTCCGTACTTATGTTTAGATAGGTATATTTGGTTCATAGTTATGATACGTTTTACTTTAGTTTGAAGGAAGGTTTCGTTTAAGCTAAAGGGTTTAAACTTCTGATATGCTACATTACGAATTGATAGGGTTATTTCCATATCCCAGCCTTCCGACACTTTTTAAAAATTGTAAAATTAATTTTTGTGTGTGGTATATTGAGGCTGTATTTATTCTGTCCATAGCATGTAAGCCTGGGTACCCAGGCTTGTTTTCATTGCTGGCCAGCTGTAGTGTTGGTGTTGTCTTACCAAACAGTAGCTGCTGATAAGTTATTTGATTGTCTGCATTTCAGTAGCAGATAGATAGTCTGTTGGTACATTTAGTAGCCTATGTTACTTTGTTGGGCCCTCTTGGTATTGTATTTTTGTTATATTCTTATTACTATGTTAGTTGTTTTCTTAAGGTTTTCTATCGGGTTGCCTAGCAGCCCTGTCACAGAGGCAGGGCCGCGGGAGTAAATATAGCCCCTACCCAGAGCACAACTGTGGATTGCCTCCTGGGAACACCCCCCCCCCCCCTTCCATATCCATAGTCTTGTCCCTGATGACACTCTCCTGGCAGATCTAGGTTGCCAACCAATGCCCCCATCCCGAATATTGCAATATTTTACAGTCTGTTTGCTGTAGAAATGGGGGTGGGGGATGTTACAGAAAGAAGCCATACTTTTTCTTCTGCTAAAAGCCACATACAAATGTCAATGAGGAAAAGAACTAGTGGACGGCAGAAGGTAATTGGGGATGTATTTGAATGAGCTATATTGTTGCTTTTTGAATGTATGTGTACACAGTTGTGTACCTAGGCTAGGGTACGGGCCTGAAGGGGGCGCCACTTGAAGGAGGTGCCACCTGAAGGGGGCACCACTGCACTACCTGAAGGGGGCGCCACCTGAAGGGGATTCCACCTGAAGAGGGAGCCATATAACGGGGTGCCACCTGAAGGGGGCGCCACCTGAAGGGGGCGGCACCTGAAGGGGGCGCCACCTGAAGGGAACGCCACTTGAAGGGGGTGCCACCTGAAGAGGGAGCCACTTAACGGGGTGCCACCTGAATGCGGCGCTACCTGAAGGGGGCGCCACTTGAGATGATATTACGGTAAATTTATCTCGAATTAATATTCCAATATTCCAATATTCAATAACTATTATATAATGTTCCAATGTTCAATAACTAATATATATATACGCTATGTACGTAGTAGTTATTGAACATTAGAACATTTGAATAGTAATTAATACAATATATATATATATATATATATCTAATTTCAGTGCTTGCCACAGATGCTATTTTTCCGTAGACCCCACTGGGTAAGACATATAACATTAATTAATTTTGGTTAATCAAATGTCCTGGCTATAACAAACACATAAGAGTTTAATTACCTGTAGTTGTTACTGGAATTGAAAATTGCAATAAAGAGGATAAGTTACATTTACATACAGTCATTAAAACAATGCTGGATTAACTATCACATAGGCTTCTAGGTTGAGCTACCTGATCCCCTAGGCTGAACTTTAGTACACTCAAGTAAACCACTGACAGTACGTCACATTTTGGTGAGATGCCCTCATCTACAACCAGTTAGAGATGATGTATTTGGAAATGAGGGTGGTATGGAGTTGTTCCGATTCCATATGCAACTCATTATTACATTTTTGAGGGAAGCTGATTTTTACCAGAAATTTGTTTTCCATTTTTAACTTCAAAAGTCTTTTATTGTTGATTTTATTTATCATATGCCACTTGTGATTTTACCACAATTCTATCCTCGTTTGACATAGATTTGTGTGCCTTATTTTAAAATGTAATCTTTTACTCGGATATCTTTCACCACTGTATGACCCCCAATAGCGCCACACTATTTCCTGATATTTACAATTTGTGTATTAGGGAGATCTCCCTACTCACACTCTTATCTACTTGGCACCTCTGCTGCTAATAGATGACGAGAATATATCCAAATTGGGAAAAACACTCTCGACTATGATCACCAGTTACTTCTGCCAACTAGCCAGTGCGCATGAGCAGGGGATTGTTGAGGTAATATAAAAGTAAACACTCACAGTGTCTATCAGTACATAAAACTATGCGTTTCCTTTTTTCTTTTTAAATGTCCAATTTACTGCGTTATTGTATCATTTACAATGAAACTAAATATAGTTTATGTTGATACCTGGCTCCCGGCTCTTTGGGAATAATGCTAGATAAAATATTCACAACGTAGTCTAAATACGAGCAAAAATGCTTTAGTATGGAACAGGATGTGAAGTTCCTGGTTCCAGTATCCAGTGGCTACCTATATTGTCACAGATTTGGTGAAATGGGAAAGAATGCAAAAAGACAAGATGACAACTTCCGAATGTCCTTGATTCGAGTTTTAAAGTCTATTAATTTACTTTACTTAATCAATTATTCCTCCAAAAGTAGTGGGCAGATATAAGGAGGCACGTGAAGAATATAGTTTGCTTCTTAAAATAAGAATATTTATGCTCATTTCATTTATCCAGTATTTCACCACTTTTCCTAATAGGTTGTTCTTCACCCCTACTCTGGGTAGGGGTGAATCTTTTATCTAGAACTTAGTAGAAGTATGTATACATATCCTGATTGCGACATTTTGGAAGCCTCTCAATAGAAAATTCCATCTGGTGTTGGGGGAGAGGGTCAGTGACTTACGAGTCCGTTTTTCGTGTGTCACTTGGCGAGAATTGAAAGTTGTGGATTTGTTTATTTAAACGAATTGTAGTTTAGTTTTGTTGGCATATTTGTCAGGGTCATTTGTTTTAGCATAAATTAGATTTGAGTTGACTTACCACATGGCAATATAGTCTGTTTATAGTGAACACATTTAGGGCAATTTCGTCGGTTGCTCAACGAGCAAGTGTCATACTTGTGGATCCAGCATTCCTGAAAGTAATGATGTCACAGTAAGCTACATTTAAAGACAGCGACCTACATCTAAGGACATGCCTACATTTAAATACAATGACCTGCAAATAAAAACAATGTCCTACATCTAAAGACAATGTCCTACATCTAAAGACAATGACCTGTATCTAAGGACAGTGACCTACATCTAAATACAATGACCTACATCTAAAGACAATGACCTACATCTAAAGACAATGACCTGTATCTAAGGACAGTGACCTACATCTAAAGACAATGACATAAATCTAAGGACAGTGACCTACATCTAAAGACAATGACCTACATCTAAAGACAATAACCAACATCTAAAGACAATGACTTGCTTTTAAATACAGTAACTCACATCTAAAGACAGTGACCTATATCTAAAGGAAGACTGGCCTACATTTATATATAATGAGCTACATATAAAGCCAATCTCCTACATCTAAAGACAATGTCCTACATCTAAAGATATTGTCCTACATTTAAATACAGTAACTTACATCTAAAGACAGTGACCTATATCTGAAGGAAGACTGGCCTACATTTAAATATAATGAGCTACATATAAACCAATGTCCTACATCTAAAGACAATGTCCTACATCTAAAGATAATGACCTACATTTAAAGACAGTAACTTACATCTAAAGACAGTGACCTACCTATATCTAAAGACTGGCCTACAATTAAATGCAATGACCTCTTTGCCAATGCAAAACACAAACAAATCTTAAGAGTTTCTAAAAACAACCGGGCTATACCTCCTCCTGTACCTTAGGCTATTTTATGAGTTAGATTTCACTGTCAGTTGATACAAATCTAACCACTTCAAAATTGAATCAGATGGTTTTGGATGTCATTTGATATGGATCTGACCATTTAGGAATTTCTGCAAATTTCATGTGAATGTGATTGACAAGACTGACAGAACAGATACAGCTCGCTTTTCGCCGTGAATATAGCTAGAAATCATCATCATCATGCTGTCAGTCACAATGCGACAAAGACTGCTTTCATTACTTTACATTTCATAAAAGCTACTTGCAAAGTGTTGAAGTGCTGCTGGCTTTTGCAAATTACTAGCGGCGCTCTCTAACAGCAGGAAGGTGGTGGCATATTTTCATTTTGGCCTTGATGGCGTTCATCGGTTTTTACACTTGAACATTTCAATTGGAGACGCCCCAAGTTATTATCGATCTTGAACTAGTCCTAGCCACATACCTTGTATTCTGTGTTGTAGTCAAAAGACTTGCATACCGGCACTTCATTACATAATATTGCGCAGCTTCTCTTGCCCAGGTTGGATATACTTGAACCTCTGCGCTCGCCATTATTCCAGGAAACATGTAACTCTCCTTGGTAACCTGAAGCCAGAGTCGCCATATACATTATACAAGTGAAGCAATAGTTCTCTGTTCTGCCACAAGTGGCGCATAGTAAGCAAGGTCAAAGGTTGGATATAGTTGCACCTCTGCGCTCACCATCATTCTAGGAAACATGTAATTGTCCTTGGTAACCTGAAGCCAGAGTCGACATCTACATAATACAAGTGAAGCAATAGTTCTCTGTTCTGCCACAAGTGGCGCATAGTAAGCAAGGTTAAAGGTTGGATATAGTTGCACCTATGCGCTTGCCATCATTCTAGGAAACATGTAATTGTCCTTGGTAACCTGAAGCCAAAGTCTGACATATACATAATACAAGTGAAGCCATAGTTTTCTGTTCTGCCACAGGTGGCGCATAGTAAGCAAGGTTAAAGGTTGGATATAGTTGCATGTATGCTTCAGGTTAAATTTGCATGTTCCTATGGTTTTGATTTCCTGTGATTTAAGAAGAGAATAGAATATATTATTATTATGTTTATCGCTATAATCTACTTAACTTTACTTTAAAGTATTTCTTAAATTTTAAATGACTAACTTTTGCCAGATTTGAAGTGGCATGATGAATAGTTAATTTGGCATGCATGTACAAATTCTGACACCATCGGCTACAGCAGTAATATAGTCTATAAAAGTGACTCAGTATGCCCTTCTATGCGACAACAACATTCTATTAAGGGGATTAAGAATTTCCAGAGGCCTAATGCTTGTACCTGTATCTAAATTGGATATGTAGGATCAAATCTAATTAAATGTCTTAGTTTAGAAAGTTGTATGCTTTAATCGGACTGTGCAGCTTTAAGTATACTACTAGCAAAATAAAATCATCAAACAGAATTAAATTTTTTTTTAAACTTCATTTCACGACTCCTCCCGTTGAATGAATTGATTACGCACAAGGAAACCAGTAAATAATAGATTTAAAAAGACAGTTTAGTTACCTGGTATTGGAATGACTGTCAAATCTGCATGGAAGAAAATACACAAACAGTTCATTATATTAAACATAGTTCTTTCAAGAAAAGAAATAGGCAGCGGGAAGTTAAGGGAGGGGCTATATGTGGGGGAGGGGGCTTTACATTAGTTACTGACATACATTAAAAACATGATGATCAGGGCCTTTTTGTATAGTGTGATGGTTTGGGTGTTTAGCTAACTTTGCCCATTTTAAGCAAGACCATTCTATGTATTCACATGGATAACAAACATATATATATATACACAGTTGGTCCCTGGTAAACAGAATAACAAGAGACTGGAGTGGTTGAGAAGAGTATATATTCTCTGGCTGGAATATGTTAATTGCCCACCTAAAATTTAAACTCTGACCATCCAAGCAGGTTTGGAGGCGGTAGTGACCAGACCCAGCTGGTATCAGGGTGGCCAGGAGCCACTCACAGGTGGCACCCTAGTGGCACAAGCAGGAACTAACTCCTATGACAGTAGGATAATAGGTAATAACTAATATATAGAAGAGAACTGATAAGTGGTAGTGTCCTTGTTTATATTCCCATAATAGATTATAGAGCACATATATATATACCTAATTTACATTTTAGGACGCTCATTCTTCACAATGAATGATGCCAATAGTTATGAGATAATCTAGGCTGCAATGTGTGAGTATGCATAACTACGATTTAATCTATGCTGTGAGGAGTAATTGTGAATATTTATGAACTAATCTAGAATTTGAGTGGTAATTGTGGAAAGTTATGAACTAATCTAGAATGTGAATAGATATGATTTAATCTAGGCTGTGGATAGCTATGCACTGATCTAGGGTCTGAGGGATAATTGGTGATAGGCTTGGTATAATGTAAAGTAAAGCCTGCCTTATTTAACAACACCTCTAGAGTGTGAAAGTACAACGTCTGAACACTTTGACTTCTAGATACTGAATGGTTTATTCATGACCTAGGGCTCGCTTGACCCGCCGGCTAAACTTTCCATGACGTCATCTCATTAGGATATTCCTTTGTCTCAAACTCTGCATCTCGTTAACATATATTAGCCACACACCTATATGTCTATTACGCATATATCACATCCCCCCCATAAAGTATTTCTGAAACATGAAATGTTTCAAAATAACCACATAACAGTTAAACGAATGCACAATACATATATGCGTACTTAACTTAAACACAAGTTCTTGCAAATGTCCGAAATGCCTCCGTGAATGGCACAATCTTATCTTGGATCAGCGAGCGTGATATCCATATTGGCGAAAACGTTTTGCTCCTCCTCGCCAGCAACGTGAAGAAAGATGCAGCATTGCACTCATTCTGTCTTCATTATGACACCTGCAGCTGTGGCGTATATGTCATATGCTCTGATCCATGTTTTCCAGTTAGATCTCGCGTTGTGGCTGAGGACAAGCTGACCAGGCAGCCGCAATCCTGGTAATGTATTAGCGGGTGGCATTCTTCCTCATCTGACACCATGTGAAAGTACAACGTCTGAACACTTTGACTTCTGGATACTGAATGGTTTATTCATGGCCTAGGGCTCGCTTGACCCGCTGGCTAAACTTTCCATGATGTCATCTCATTGGCATATTCCTTTGTCTCAAGCTCTGCATCTCGTTAACATATATTAGCCACAGACCTATACGTCTATTACGCATATATCACATAGAGCACATTGATTTCCGTATCATCAGCTATTGGAAGTCAAACCTATGGTCATTATGACATATTTCTTTGGAGCAAACTGCTGCTGCCACATAGGCTACTCTTTCCGATAAGCAGCAATGGGTCGTTTATATGCACTTTCCCACAGCCAGGACAGCACAGCCTTTGAGTAACCAGTTGTGGACCACTGGTTGGAATGGAAAATAGCCCAAACTGCAAATAGGTCCACTGAGAAGGATCGATCGGATGAGTGACATCTTCACAAGTGGAAACAATACCACCTGAGCTATATCCCACACCAAGTATAATTGCTGCTTTGTCACTATGTAGTCTACTGAGAGTGTCTGCGAGGACGAGGTCCCTCCTGGCCTTGTGGAGGACCTCCACCTCACAGGAGTGCTCGGCCGCGTAGAGACAGATCTCTCTGGCGCAGGTGGTCAGGGTGCTGTCTTAGCCGGAACCCGATGTGAGGACCTTCTGGCTGGCCTTGTTGTCGGTGTTTATGAGTATCTTGTAGGCTTGTGGGTCCTGTGGTATGAGCCTTTTTAGTGCTATCAGTAGGTTTAGTGCTTCGAGGTGGGCTAGGTTGGTTGTCTGTTCGATGATCTTGGGCATATACTGGTGTGCGTAGTAGTGGATGGGGAAGTGTGCACTGGCCCCTTTAAGTGATGCGTCGCACTCGATCACCCATGTCTGTCGAGGTTCTTTTCAGAGGAGTACTATGCCATTGGATTTGTTGGCATACTCTAGGAACCATCGGACTTCAGTCCTGAAGTCGTCATTTATGGGGTGGGGGCTGGTGAAGGGGGCCTGTCTCAGTGTCGCAAGTATGCGCGACATGAATCTTCTTGCAGCACCAACACACTTGGCAACCTGTTGGAGTCTGCTGATCAGTCTTTTCATCTGTTTTCTGGTGGCTGTTGCTCGTGTCATCCATGCATTACACTCATTGAGTGTCTCCTCGAGCTTCTCTGTGGGGATAGTCACTCTCATGTCAGATGCTGAGAGTTTGAAGCCCGTTTTGCCTCCTGGAGGCTGGGTGCCATGCCCACGAACTCATCGAGGTAGCAGTGGATAAAGTGCCCCTTTCACCTCATTATGTATGCAATGTCACTGGTCGTGCGTGCGCATGCCATCGATGATGTCCGGATGCCGAATGGGGGTGCAATGTCAGTGTAATGGAGGCTGTCTATTGTGATGCCTAGATGGGGGGAGGAAAGGGGGCAGGTCCGGAGCTGCCTGTACGCTTGGGCGAGGTCTACCGACCAGATATATGCCTGCTTCCCTATCCTCGGCGCCTCGTTGGACAAGTCCATGATGTTGGGAAGCATGTAGGTGCACTGCTCCACTTGGTAGTATGCCTTTCTTATCCCGGAGTTCACGCTGCTCCCCCTAGGCCATGTGAGGTCCATGATAACTCGCCGTTCCGAGGTGTTCTTTTTCTGGCGGGTCATCTTGGGGCTCGTCTGACTCCAGGGTGAGAATGGGGGTTCTAGAATGGGCCAAGGAGTGCACCGTGCTCTATCTCGGTCCGCACAAATGCTCAGATGGCGTCCAGCTGCACTGTGTCAGTCGTGTGGTTTTCAGTGTTGGGGGTCGGTGGTGCAGGTGCGGTATAGTCCATCGGCCAACCAAACTCCAGGTAGTCCACAAGCTTGGTGTCATGGTAGTCTTGTAGCATTTCTCTACACTCACTTATGTTAAGCCCTGATGGCATAGGGATTTTTGCACCTAGGTGGTTTGGGAGTGCGTGCTCTCTCACCTCATTGTAGATGTTGTGGTATTGGGCATGCTGCTTCCATAGTGTGGTGATTGGGCATGGCCATATCTCGTTGAGAATTTCCCTGTATTGGTGTGATGTCATGGCTGGAGGGTGTGGGTCTGCTGCTAAGTTGTGAGTTGTGTGCCCGCATGGGTGCAGTTCTGCAGTTTCATCATGTTGTTGGGTGGTGGCGTTTGGTGTTGTTGTTGCCATGTCGGTGTCGTTGTGGCTATCTGTGTTGGGCGTGTCTGCGGCGGTGTGTTGGTGTTGGGTGTTGTTGTTTACACCGGAAGTGCCATGTGTGTCGGCCATGTTTGTTATTATGGGGTTGTTGGGGTGGGAGCCGGCATCAGTGGCGCCACCTGTGGTTGGCTGGTGTGGTGTGTGAGAGGTTGGGCACATCTTGGGCGTAATCGATTAATCAACTCGGGTCACCCAAGCCACTTTTTGGCACATGCGCACATCCTACAGACTCGGGTTGAATAAACAAATACGCTTGGGGTGGATAAAATGGTGGCTTAATCTCAAACTTAATATTTTTGTTCAATAACCGATATATGTACAGCAAAATAGGATTTTAAGTATTTTCTGATTGTAGAAGGTGACAATCTGGGTTATTAAAAGATAATCATTAAAACAACACGTAGGACCTGTAAGGGTAGCTGTTATCCTACAGGTACCAGCACAGATGTGACGTCATCGCTCCTAGCAAACCCCAGCCAAGAGGTGGGTTACTGGGGTCGTGTCGTTTTGCACATGGCTCGTGTATTTCTCGACTGCACTCGTGGTGTTCAATTCGAAATTCTGACGACTCGGGTGACCCGAGTCGCTCGGGTCGTGTTAATCGATTACGGCCCTTGTGTCCGGTGGCGTGGGTGGGCTGGGTGCCATGGCCATGTGGTGTGTTGCATCCTCTATTGGGGCTTCCCCTGCCGAGGTGACCGCTGTGGTCACGTGTTTCATTAGTGGCGCGGTGGGACCCTGTGGTGCGGCCTCGTGATGGTTTGACCGCAAGTATGGCTGTTTGAGTGTTGGGTTTCTCGGCCATGGGTTCTTGTCTGGTTCCGCCTATCAGTGTTCAGCGCATGCATTCTGATTTTGACTGTTGGTGTTTGAGGTTGGCAAGTTTGGTGACGTCTACTGGTATGCTGCATATGGCATCGGGGTTATAGTTCGGGGGTGCAATTGCTTGAAATGAAAATGTGTGACGTACCATATATGGTTCCGGGTGTTGTTCTGCCGGCTCTTTGCATGCACCGCCTGGGCGTGTGGGAGAGCCGTCTACTAAAAACCCTGGTTCTTCTGTGGTTGTGTGGTGGTTGCTGTTGCTGTTAGCTGGGGGTTTTTCCGCTCAAGGAACCTTTTCTTGTTTAGGCAGTCACGCTCGCAGTGGCTGTTAGCGCGATGGTAGTTGTTGGTGCACCATCCACACACGTGCGCTCTCCTGTCGGGCAGGTCTCCGTGGGATGTGCTGAAGCTGCATTCGCTTCCCCAATTCCATAGGTTGCATGGCTTCCCATCTGCCTCCCTACTAAAGTCCTGCCTATATTCTTGTTGGTTCGTGTTGTGGTGCTGTGGATTGGGTTTGTGTGGGCGCCGGTGACAGTGGCAGTGCTGTGGTTTTTGGTGGCGCCGTACCAATCCTGACTCCCTCTATCACGGCATCTTGCTGCAGGTCCTTGATGGCATAGCTGTCCGCCCAGCTGTGGTTTTGTTCGTGTTGTTTGCACGTGACCATCATCTGCTCTTGGGCTGGGTGTCTCAAGTGCTCGCGTGCGAATTACCTGCTGATTTCCTGGTTGGTGGCATTACGTTGTGTGGCGTGGCGTTGCGTTGCATGGAGTGTGGCTGAATTTTGCCAGATGTGTTGTCCGGTGTGGCGTGCTCAGCCGTGTCCCGTGCTCAGCCATGTACCTATACTCAAACTCAAGGCATTGTCAATGGTCGTGAGTAATTTTCATACAGAAAATACAGAACAAGTGAAATATCTCTAAAACCACACCACCTATTAACAAATCGCTTGGTACACATATAGAAAACATCTGCACCAAAAAGATTATATCACATTTTTAAGGTTAGGGTTCTTGATTTCTATTAATTTTGATTAAAACTAATGTTTTGCACTGCGCGTACCGTCAAACTCAAGGCATTGTCAATGGTGGTGAGCAATCTTCATACAGAAAATCCAGGAAAAGTGAAATATCTCTAAAACCACACCACCTAGAAACAAATCGCTTGTTACAGATATAGAAAACATCTTTACCAAAAACATTATATTAAATTTATAAGGTTAGTGACTTATGACCATTGACAATGCCTTGAGTTTGAGTATAGGTACACGGCTGAGCGCGGGACATGGCTGAGCATGCCACACCGGTCGGTTTGTGAGTCCGTTGTGAGCAAGGCGCTAGCCGCAGTCACGTGGTGGGTTTTGGCGGGAGCGGGTCATCGGATTGCTCATTAAGGTTTGTTTTATTCGGAAGGTGGCGCCACCATAGTGTGGCGGCTGCTTGAGAAGTGCTGTAGGTATGGGGTGGTGGTTCAGTCATTTAAGTGTCTATAGGGAATTCGAGGGTCGTTAGTTCGGAAAGGAACCGCAAGGTGGCAGGCACCACCGCAGCAAGGGAACCACCGACAGCAGTGGTTTCTTATGAGAATTCGGTCTGGCAGGTGGCGCCACCCGGCGGTTCCGACTGTAGGTTGCCAAGCCGCTGCACCTCCACCGCGAATTACCCATGTTGCATGGACAATGTGGGCTGTGGGGTGTAATTATGCATAGTTATTATCTAAAGCAGCGTGTGCATGTTTGTAGTTCAAATATCTACTATCAAATTACTATCAAATTACTAAAAGAATATTACACAAAGATTCCTCAGAACTAAAATACAGTCAGATGATGATTGTTGGAGTTTTACGTCCTGGCAACAACCATGGTAATATCAGGACGGAAAATACAGTCGGCCAACCTGATAAATTTAATTGAAAGAAATATGACAAACATTCAAAGCCAACAGATTATCATATTTTAACCACCATAAGATGACCAAACGATATAAGAAACACAGTTCTATTATTGTAAATTGCTAAATTCTACTTACCAAAGTCTGCATTTGCCGGCAAATTGTTTCGCCGCGTAGTTTCTGTAGTTTGAAAGAAGAAAATGTATTAGTGTATTTAAAGATCTGGTCCCTACATGAATATTCGAGATATTTTAACAGTCATATTCCCAAAAGGATTAAACCACATTGGTCGTAATGTTTACATTGCATTCAATTTGTGTGCCCTCGCCTCTGCCTCCAGTCACTTGCTGTCTGGACTCCACCTAGTCCACACCTCTTCTATCGCCTCTCTGCTGTGCCGTGCTCCTCCTTGAAAGAGTTCCAGCACGGGGAGCCAGCCAGCATTTCATTTTCTACCTCTTACTCTGTCTGTGTCTCCGCTCCCGGACTGGTCACCACAGGGCAAGGAGGCATGGCCCATTGATTCAAATCTCCTCATTTCTCTTTCCTCTATACGACCCTTTCTCTTTTTTTTCTCCCGGGCTTACTCTTCCCCGTGATCAAGGGAGTTGTTTGCTTGTGTGGGCCCCTTTTCCTTTTTCACTGTTTTGCTTTCTTCTTGCTGCAGATTCCATCTTTTCCCCTCCCGTCCTCCTAACCCATTGGTGACTGGACAGGAGTGCACAGCTACAATCGGACCGGAGTGAACCGGTACCACTCCAATGACTTGTCCCTGCTTCTACAACCGTCCGGACTGAAATTTATGCTTCATCAAAAAAAACGGACCAATTTATAGGGGGCGTTTTCTATTGCTGCAGTCCTGCAGACTGTAACCATCAAGGTTACGAACCACCCAAATGTCAAGTCAAGTGCCTCCAGTCATTCCATCTTCAGCTGCCATCCGGTCCACGCCTCTTCCTTTTCCCTCGCCCTTCCTACCTTGGCCGCCTCCCCCACCTCAACACCTCAGCCTCCGGCGACAAACTCATCGCCCCACCGACTGCGATGCTCCCTTCGGCGCCCGCCCCCCCCCCCCCGGACCTCCTCCCCAACTCACAGCTACACTGTCGTTTTGCCTGACGTCCTCGGGGAGCTCCTCGCTGACGTCGTCAACCCCTCCGTCCAGGACACTCTCCCCACTGCCCCTGCCTGTGGCACCACCCCCGAGGACTACCTCCCGACGATCCTCTCCATATGGCCCCCACACCTTTGGCGAGGCGTGGACCGGCTATCTTGACTTTCTTGACACCTACAAGAGACTCCGGGATGGGGGCCTCCCTAATTTGTTGGCCACCCGCATCCCACTTCCCTCCGGCCTCAACATCCTGGGCTGGCGATCCTTGAATTTGGTTTCCCTGCTAACTACTCGGCAGAGACCCCTCCAGTCACCACATACAAAAACCACCAGGAGGCCAACGACTACGAGGCTCACCTCCGCGACTTTGTCTCTATCAAGCTCACCCATGGCACCTCACTGGGCGCTTCCCTGACCTGCCCTTCACTTCCTGGGTGCAGGTCTCCCCATGATGGTGCGCCCAAAATCCGACCCTGGGAAACGCTGCACCATCGTTGACCTCTCCTACCCTTTGGAGAGGAGTGTCAATGCGGATATTCCTCGCCTGAGTTCCTCGGGAAACCTCACAGCTACAAGCTCCCCTGCATCGCAGACATCAGGCGTTGGGTCCTCTTGTGAGTGCCAGGAGGCTTACCGCTGGACTGCCGACATCTCCAGGGCCTACCGCCAGCTCCGAGCCGACCCCCTCTCCTCCCCTCTCTACTGGATGACCCTCGACCGCGCAACCTACGTTGACCTCGCCTTCCCCTTCGCCTGCCGATCCTTGGGGGCGGCTTACGTCTCTGTCACCAGTGCCCTCGCCTGGATCCCCCGGTGCGAGGGATATTATACCCTCATATATGTCAATGACGACATCGGCTGTGAGCGCAGCTACCTGAGGGCTTGGCAGGCTTTCAACACATTCATCGACTTCGCCGCCACCCTCGGGCTCGATATAGCCCTGGGAAAATGCCACACTCTGGCCGTCCCCCTCCTCTGGCTCGGCTTTGCCCTCACCAGTGAGGAGATAACCATACGGATCGGCCGTGAGCATGTCAAGGCCCTCATCCACGACTTGGGGGCCGTCAGCTCCAGAGCATCCTCGGCAGCCTCAACCATGTCGGGAGCTGTGTTCTTCCTGCCAGAAAGTTCATGGCCCGCCTTCTCGCCGCCCTCCGGTGTTGTTATGGGGCAGCCTCTATTACCCTCGGGGATGAGGCCTGCTGTGATCTCCAGTGGTTCGCCCTCTATGGGCGCCTCCAATGGTCTCCATCTCCGTGAGCCCAAGATCAGGACCACAGTCATTGAATTTGACTCCTGCCTCATGGGAGGCGGGACTTTCTCGTGATGTGCTTGCTTCTCCCGGGCCTACAGTGATGTCTTCCAGGCCCGCTTCACCAGCATACACAAGGTGGAGGCAGTCAGCCTTGTTGTAGCCATCCTGCCCCTCCTCCCCGAGGATATTGCAGGGATCACAGTAGTCGTGAACACTGATAACATTGCTTCGGTCGCAGCCCTCGAGTCCGGTCGGGCCCGCGACCCTACCCTCGGGACCTGTGTCAGAGAGCTCCTTCACACTCTTGGGCCTACACAAGCCTGGCGCCTCGCTCGTCCTTGCCGACGCCCTCAGCCAGCCGCACCTCCCAAGCCCCTTATCCGAGGTAGCCCTCTGTGAACTCGCCCTTGTCACTCCCTGCCATGATGACTTCCCCTTTAACCCTTGCCTCTAATTATAGGCTTCACCTCGGAGGAAGTCGCCGCGGTCGACGGCCTATGCCTCGTCGCCCTCGCACCCTGACACAACCGGAGGCGCCAGGCCTTGGCCTACATCACCTTCGTGGTGCTCACGACCTCGATCCTCTCCTGGCCTCGGACTTCGATGTGGCCACCTTCACTGCTTCCCACTACGCCACCTCCACTGCCCTCGCCCCGCTCCCTCCTCACTTCCAGCAGACCTCGCCTCCCCCAGGCCCTCGGGCCATCCTGCTCCTCGGGTATGACACGACGCTGAGGCAGTTGAATCTGCTCTCACCCACCCCAGGGCAGTGGGGTGGCTCGCAGTGACAACGCCCCCAGTAACAACGCCCCCATGCCCAGCGGCCTCCGCCTCACCATATGGAGCTCCAAGACCGTCGAGGGGCCCTCGGACACCATTGCCCTCTTCATCCCGACCTCCCCAGGCTCCTAACTGTGGCCGGTGGCCGCCGAGGCGGCCTCTGTCACCCTCATCCCCACTGCTCAAGACGCCCTCGCCTTCCTGCTGCCCTCGGGGCACACCTTCGACCCTCGTGGCCTCACAGCGATCCTCCAGGCAGCCCTCTGGGCTCTCGCAGTCCGCTCCCCAGACTCAGTCACCCTCCATAGCCTGCACCGCGGTGCAGCTCAGGCCTGCCAGAGGGCCGGCGTCGCCCTCTCGGACATTAAGGCTCAGGGAACCTGGACTTCTGACACTGTCTACACCTCCATCTCCCGCCTCGCCCCAGCTGGAGCCCCTCGATCCCTCCCCTCTCTTCTGGTGGAGCGCTCTTTGGGGCTCTCTTTTTCTACCTGACATTTCCCTGATGACCTTATTGATACTCATTTAACATTTGATACTTACCTCTTGATACCTTTTGATATTTTATGCTTACTTGACATTTACATTATCTATCACCTATGCTTAACTGACATTTTATTTCCAGCTTGTCTACATCTCTCTTCCTTTGCCACGTATCATCCTTAGAATGGGATATTTGAAATCGAACCCAGTAAGTAGAGACTAATCTGTCTAGCACCAAGGCTATTTTACACTCCGTGGCTATTCTTAATAGCTCAGTGACGTCAGAGAGTGAAGGAAAGGGTGGCATTACAAAAGTCATAAGGAACAGTCAAAGAATATCAAATTCACTATTCACAATAAGGTTTGCATTACTTTCCTTGGGGAATTATATTATAGTAAACTGCTTGTCTACAGCACACATACACAAACCCTTTTGAATTTGAATTTTTCTTGTATATATATAGTGACCCATAAGTGTGAGCATGTCTTAGTTTCATTTGGTAGAGAAAGCCTATCCAACTGTGTGATTCACGAAGGCAGAAGTGGGAGGCTAAAGGGGAAATTAAAGTGTTTTCTTTTTATTTAGGTGGCTTGGGTTGGATGGAGAGAGATGCCCCCCCCCCCCCCCCCCCCACCCCCGCTACACAATCGAGTCATGGATCCAGTCCTTGTTTTCATCCGTCTCTGTACAGTGTCCGAACGAATCGGACACATACACTCAACCCCTATCCATGTGCACGAGGGGTCAGGGCGGGTGGGTGGGAAAATCTGGACCAGGTGGTGGTGTTGTCACCCGGGCGTGTGGTGTGACGGTGAGTATTTCTTAAAATGTTAAAGGGCTAACCCTATATCGGATTTTTAATATAAACAAAACCAACTCACGTTTTCCCGCTTCTTGACCCTGCAAATGAAGAATTAATTATATTAACCATAGCTGCCACAATGATATCAATTAATACTCACACAAAGTTGAAAAGTCCAACACTCAAGGTGAATACACAGACAGGCAGGAAGTGATATTTGATCAAATGTAAAATACTTGCCAGGATAATCTCAGTGTAAAGTACTACACAACCAAATGCATGGCAAGAACTCAACCATGTTCGGCCATCAGGAAGCTTGTGATCAAGGGCTCCAGGTATGGTTAAAGCTTAGAGTTTATAGTGAATGAAGGTAGTGGGAGAGGCATTCACCTAACCCCAACTTCCGGTGTGCAAACATGCCGGCTCGCAGCTCCAGTCCGTCCTCAGGGACCAGCGGACAGTAGTTGGTTGGTTGTTGGAGCTTTACATTCTGGCAACATCTAAGGTCATATTAGGGCGGCTACCGACTTGTGACAGTGCACACTCATTTATAGTGCGGCCCCACTGGGAGACCAGGCTGCCAGCACCATGACCTGATATCTGACTCAGTCACATTATCCTGAGACTGAGCCAATCAGTCCTAGCCCTATCCTAATAATCCTGAGCGCCTGGCTAGGAAGCGACAAGTAAAAATTGTATAAGTCAAGCAGACAGTAAATCACAATACATGTATCCTGTGGTAAGAATGCTCTGGCTGGATTTACCAATTACAGCCATGCTGTTAATTCATTGTGTGACCTAATCAGCCCATATTTCTAACTAGGATGTTTGCATAGATGTAGTCTGAAGCTCTTTTTATAGTTGGCTGGACATAAATAGAGATTATTCAGGCACATCTTTGTGGATGACGCTTGTTTTTCGACATGACCAGATAATAAACAATTTCTACCACCAACCCGCCCTCTGACGGCACTGGCAAGAACTAATGTGGGTAGCAGCTGACTGGTAACATACCAGCTTTGTGGAAAATACCTAATAGAGGATTTCCACCACCAACCCACCCTCTGGTGGCAGTGGCAAGAACTAATTTGGGTAGCAGCTCAATGGTAACATACTAGCTTTGTGGAAAAGATCTAATAGAGGATTTCCACCATCAACCCGCCCTCTGACGGCAGTGGCAAGAATTAATGTGGGGAGCAGCTCACTGATAACTGTGTTATCCAGTGCCTGTCCTATCCTATTAATGTGGAGCGTCAGGCTAGGTAGTGACATGTATCAGTTTTGTAAGTGATTGGTTTGACTCGGCCAGGATTCAAACTCCCGACCTTCCACACGGGAAGCCTGCGCTGTTATCAATTCGGCCACAGCGTGCGGTTCTATACAAAGAAGCTGCATTTAACTTGTAACCCACTTGGTTCGGAAACACTCTGTATGGTGTTTTTTTTTTTGTTACCCTCACGTTACATCACATCAGGTGGGTGGAATGATTTCAAATGGTCCAAACTGGAACAGTGAGGCCCATTTGAAATCACACCACTTAATTGCGAATGCGAGGACTATTAGCTATGATTTCGCATTGGGTAAATTTTCTTCTATTTTTTTGTATAAGAATTATGTTTGTTGCTCATGTGCAGCGATATTTCATTATTCGCCATGGAACTATATTCTAGTGATTTCTTATGGCACTAGTGTCATCTGGACGGTGCAGGAAACACTCCGGTATCAAACTAGCGCATGCGCGATGATGGGACTAATTACAAACCTGGTATTGTAGTAGCCTAGTTATACAAATGACAAGCCCAGACTAAGATTGCCTCGAAGATTACTTCAAACCAAAGGCACACCCTACACCCCACCGGGAACGCCCTTCTAATAGCATGCCACTTCTTAAAATATGTCCGACCACGACCCCTCCTTGCCCACCCACTAAGTATCGTCATGCTAGCTTAACAAAGCTGGTGTTTTCTGTGGCGGAGTGGTTAGAGTGTCTGACTTTTTTTCTAGGTTGGACTCCTAATCTGAAAGTCAGTGATTCGATTCCCCGTGCCCCCACCTCTGCCAATTTGGATTTCCACCACTGTTTAGAACTTACAGCGTCATCAAAGGCCAGTTGCTCTCATGCCATGTCTGTGTGGTGTGGGAGCTTAAAAATCCCTTGGGTTAGTAACGGTGTAGGCTCAGGCTTTCTATCGACAAACTGTCTAATGGTGAAAACAAGTGTATTCAGACTTATCCAATATAGGCAGTATAAATCTTCAAGGAAAAAAAAAGCTCATTTTCCACATTTGTTGTTCTTTCTTTTCTATCAATGTTCATGTTGCTTCGGAAACATAGGTAATTCATGCGTAGCAAAGGGCTGACACTAGCAACATCTGGTTCCACTTCTGGTCACCTCGCCACCACCACACACTTTTCACTAATATGCCATTTTGAGTAGTCAGGCCGTTCTCCGTAACTTGCCACCCACCCACCCACAGTTAGATGAAGACTTGGTAGAGTTTGAGCATCTGGTTTCTGATTGAACTTCAACTCACCACATGATTGCCTAAGTTAACACTAAGTATCCTACTGTGGAATAAAAACCTGTGCTCTAGTGTTGTGAATTATTTACCTATTCATTAGCATTAATTATTTGTTCTGTAGTTTGTTAGGTGTTTTTTTTTTCAACTGTCTATCTGTGTTGCCTTAACATTATTTACCCTTGTAGTAGTATTTGACTAGACGTGGTCCCCGAATTGGTAGAGCGCCGGGTTATCGCATGGAAGGTTCGTAGTTCCAAAACTCAGCCTAATCAAACAATGATTTATAAAATTTCTATTTTTAAAAGGTAGAATAAGGAAACTTATTATGATAGTAAACATCGGTATACATAGGTACAATAAATAAGGAGCTTACGGTGACATTAAAAACCAGCATATATAATGTACAATAAAGAAGATCCCTTCTATAATATTAAAATCAGCAGATATATGGTATAATAAAGAAGATTCCTACTGTAATATTAAACAACGGTAGACATAAAGCACACTAAATATAGAGCTTACTGTGATATTACAAACCAGTATAGATAATGTACAATAAAGAAGATCCCTACTATAATATTAAAAACCGGGAGACATAAGGTATAATAAAGAAGATGCCTACTGTAATATTAAAAACCGGCATATATAAGAAGAATAAATAAGGAGCTTACGGTGACATTAAAAACCAGCATATATAATGTCCAATAAAGAAGATCCCTTCTATAATATTAAAAACCAGCAGATATATGGTATACTAAAGAAGATGCCTACTTTAATATTAAAAACCGGAATATATAAGTACAATAAATAAAGAGCTTACTGTGATATTACAAACCAGTATAGATAATGTACAATAAAGAAGATCCCTTCTATAATATTAAAAACCAGCAGATATATGGTATACTAAAGAAGATGCCTACTTTAATATTAAAAGCCGGAATATATAAGTACAACAAATAAAGAGCTTACTGTGATATTACAAACCAGTATAGATAATGTACAATAAAGAAGATCCCTGCTATAATATTAAAAACCAGGAGACATAAGGTATAATAAAGAAGATGCCTACTGTAATATTAAAAACCGGCATATATAAGAAGAATATATAAGGAGCTCACGGTGACATTAAAAACCAGCATATATAATGTCCAACAAAGAAGATCCCTTCTATAATATTAAAAACCAGCAGATATACGGTATACTAAAGAAGATGCCTACTTTAATATTAAAAACCGGAATATATAAGTACAATAAATAAAGAGCTTACTGTGATATTACAAACCAGTATAGATAATGTACAATAAAGAAGATCCCTACTATGATATTAAAAACCAGGAGACATAAGGTATAATAAAGAAGATGCCTACTGTAATATTAAAAACCGGTATATATAAGAAGAATAAATAAGGAGCTTACGGTGACATTAAAAACCAGCATATATAATGTCCAATAAAGAAGATCCCTTCTATAATATTAAAAACCAGCAGATATATGGTATACTGAAGAAGATGCCTACTTTAATATTAAAAACCGGAATATATAAGTACAATAAATAAAGAGCTTACTGTGATATTACAAACCAGTATACATAATGTACAATAAAGAAGATCCCTTCTATAATATTAAAAACCAGCAGATATATGGTATAGTAAAGAAGATGCCTACTTTAATATTAAAAACCGGAATATATAAGTACAATAAATAAGGAGCTTACAGTGATATTAAAAACCAGCATACATAATGTCCAATAAAGAAGATGGTATAATACAGAGTATGAGAAATTAAAGACAACAACAAATGACTCGCACGTAAAACCCAATGCCAACAACGGGAAGGAAACGCTCACTGACCAGAGAAAAACACCCACGGTAAGAGCCCAACCCCAAGCATCAAAACATGAGGATAGAAAGCTAAGTGTCATCGTACACGGAATCCCAGAAAAAGAGGATGAAATCGTAGAAAAAACGGCTTCAGACATGCTAAGTGAAGCAGACTGCAATTTTGGCTGGACGGTAGTGACAAAAGCCTACCGTCTAGGAAAAAACAAAAAAAGGTAAAAATGCAGAAAAAAACCACAACACAGCCAAAACAGACAGAAGGCAAAAGCCAGGACTAGGAACCAAAAGGCACACTCCCTCTGAACAATGAAAAGACCCCAAGCAAACCAAAGAGCATCCGAATTCAACTGGAGAAGGAATCTCAAAAGAGAGAGCTCTTCCAAAAAAAGAAAACTCTCCAAAACAAGAAAGAATACAGCAAGGCAACAATTAGGCCAGTAAGAACCAAAGCGGAAATGTTGAACGAAAAAACGGTACAACAAATGTATACATTAGCGACTGAAAGCAAAAATGAAAAAATAAAATCAGTCAAAATGAGAGGATGCAACATCGAAATAAATGGGAAAACCTACACACCCAATGAATTTGGAAAAATTGAGGTAACAGAAATCACCCAGGAAAAGGCAGCTGGGGAGTGTCCTTCCAAGGGCACAACTCCCCCTTCAACAACCTGTATCGGTGTGAAATCACAGGAAAAGATGGAAAGAATATACATCAGCTGAACAATATTCCATGAAAAACATGATGTGATGAGGATGATAGAAAATGCAGAAAATCCATATACAATAAAAGCAATGGCAAAAAAAATATGGAGGACACCGGAATGGTGCAAAACAAACGAAAAAGTGCTAGAAGACATTGTCCGTGCAAAGTTCACACAAAACAAGGAACTAAAGAAAAAACTAATAAATGCCCCAGGAAATGCATTCAGAGAATACAGAAAATGCCCGTACTGGGGCTCAGGTTGGTTCCTAAAAACTGCCAGTGAAGGTGAACCGATCAAACAAGGATATAAAAATAAGATGGGAGACATCCTCTAAAAAGTCAACGAAAGTCTGACAAATACCGACGAATAAATAAATAATAAACAAAATAAATAAATAATAGCAAAATAAATAAAAATAAATAGGTAAAGCAGGCAAGAAAAAATAAACAAAATACTCACCAAAATAAGCATCAAAATTCAACATAGGGAAAAGCAGAATAAAGCCCAAAAACCAAACAATCAGGGAAAAGCATTGGAACTCTCGCAGCAGGTCAAAGGGAAGCAAGAAAAGCTTAGCAACAAGCAAGCATGCCCCACTTCTGCCCAAGCCAAAATTTGAATCGACAAACCACAACTGCGAAATATGGCGACGACAGCGAATTACAACGATGACAACGAATTAGAAGCGGGTCGTTTAAGTGAATAAATACCAAAATGCAGAAAATGATCGTAATCAGTGGAGACTCAAGAGTAAGGGCACTAGCCACTCATATGAGGGATCTGCACCAAGATGCACTGAATTACAAAGAAATAATAGAATCTGAACCAGTGTGACCATTGCTAGGATAATAGATACCATGTACAGGAGATAGACAACCTGTGCCCCACCAGCACAAATATACATGATGGCAGGAATATGCGACCTAACACAAAAAATAGGAGACAGGGTCCTGAAACCAGCCTTTGAGACCAAGACGGCACTCATGGAACACACGACAAGGGTGTACACACTCACACATGACACACCAGTCAACTGACAGAGCTACCGGTAATATGTGAACTTGTGGGCATGGACATGGAACAATACTGTGACCATAGCAAAAATCAAGACCACCAAGACTACCAGAGGCTGATAGATGAGTGCATACCGGAACTAAACACCTACATCCACCACCTGAAAAATAGTCGAAGCAAGGGAGTAGCCATACCAAGATATGCAAACTACATCCACAAAACCAGGCATGGGAGGAGATCGGCACATTATGGTATTGGCATGTCGGATGGTGTACATTTCAATGAACACTATGCCAAATACATCGCTACAAGGCTGACAAATAGCATCGGTTGAGAACTGGAAGAAACAACACCAGGGCTCCAAACCATGAGTATCACAAACTTTTCATAAAGTATCACTAACCAAAATGTAAATCACTAGAAATAGAAATAGCTATTATGCATTCCAGGACATGTACCTTCCCTCCACTCGCACAGATGCAGTCTACAGTAATGCATGTAACTATATACCAAAACATGCCATATGTGCTGTATACACCAGCCCATATGCCCTGAAAACAGTCATACAATTAATTGCCAAAATCAAAAACAAAATTAAGACTCACAAAATCAAGCAACCACTAAACCTAAAGATAAAGAAAAATGGTAGAAGAAATTGAATGCAGGCTTGGGAGGGGCACGCACTTTGCCCACCTAAATTGCCAGAGTGCATCCAATAAAATCAATCAATCAATAGTTCCGTCCTCTAGTCGAGGGTTGGATGCAATGGTTCTCCACTTGTCCCGATGTTGTGCTGTTCTGATAGACTCTGAATAATTCAAGCCTGTCCACTGTGAAATATTTGTAAACCATGATGTTCTTGGTCTCCCTCTCCCTCTGCTGCCATTTACCTTCCCTTCCAACAATGTACGGTATATTGAACTGACGAGCCCCACCTTCGGGCAGGTGGGGCTCGTCAATCTTGGCTGACTGCTCATCTAGGAGAAGGTAAACTCTGATTTAAAACCCCCGCTGCCGTGCGGCTAGTCCCATTTATGGGAAGACCAGAAGTTGGTAGTGCACACCAGCGGTCATACCGACTCAATTGTCGGCCTAAACTAAGTGCGGTGCACATCAACTTGATTGGTGTGGTCAGGGGATGTCACCCCTTCAAGTGCATGAAGACTGGAGCAGCAGATGAGTTAGAAGATCAATAGCTTTGAAGGTGTAACAGCAAGATGATGTGGCTCATCAGGGCACACTCTGACAAAGATGAGTAAGTGGCCAGTCACCTTGGAAAGGAAGGGGAACCTACCAAGTATTTACCCATAGTAAGCCAATAAAATAGATACAATAAAAATAGACCTAAAAAATAGAAATATTGATGTATTAACACTATCAGAAACATGGTTCACTGACAGACATCAAGACAACACCCTCAACATAAATAGATATAGACTTGTATGTAATGACAGACAGCAAATTAACATAGCAAGCCAAACAAAAAAAGGTGGAGGTGTTGCCATTTACTGCAAAACCACCAAAAATCTAGACACTGAGGTCCTAAAAATAGCAAACCTTTCAAATGAACACTTGGAGCTACTATCGTGCCTAATAAACAACGAGAAGCAGGCTAACATAGCCATAGCAAGCCTCTACAGGCCACCATCGGGGGACATTAAAGCATTCCTTGAAACTCTAGATAAAAGCATAAGTACAGTGCCAAAATTAACAAATGCAGAAATGGTTGTGCTAGGAGACTTCAATATAAAACTACAACAGCAACAACAAAAATAAACTAATGCTACAAACCACTATCAAAAGTCTAGGACTCCATCAACTTATTGCAGACAGCACAAGACTAAGCAACAATAGTTCAACAATTGATCTAATACTAACCAACTCAAACCATGCCACAAAATGGGGCACTAAAACTGGGGTATAAGTGACCATGAGGTAATATATGTAACCAGGAAAAAAGTCAAAAGCACAAACCAATATGAGTACAAGATGGCCAGATCCCTAAAAAACTACTCAGAAGAAACACTAAAAAACCATTTACACGAAAACATAAACAGCCTCACAAAAAACAGAGATGATACTGATGTCTACTGGAAAAACATTGTCACTGAAATAAAAGAATCATTAGATGAGATGTGTCCCATAAAGAAACTAAAAATACAAAAAAAACAAGACCCATGGGTTGACAGTGAACTATTGACACGTATCTCAACAAAACAAAAGCTAGGCGACCAAGCAAAACGTACTAAAGACCAGTCCTTGACCTCTCCTAATAATGCCGAGCGGCTGGCTAGGAAGCGACAAGTATCAATCTTTAAGTCATTGGTTTGACTCGACCATGGTTCGAACCCACGATCCCACGGTCTACCAACACGGGAGATGGACGCTCTAACTCATTCGGCCATCCCATCTGGTGTAATATTAAAAAGAAGCATAATATATTATATATCACTTTGTGGGAAAATACACATGGTTCTTGGTTCAACTGGTGCAAAGTATTCGCCTTGTTATAACATAGCAACATTGCAATCCAGCAGCTGAATGAAGATCTGTGTTATAATATACTACATAATAATGCACGGTTCCCTCACTGTTATCTTGTCTGATCTTCCCCTACCTTAGTCGAGCTATAACATAGACACAGATGTAGGTTTGTGGCGTGGTCTGTGATACTTGACCAGGTTAGTCTCGCCCCCTGCTTGTTCTGCCTAATCTAGGTCACAGAAGAACTAGGTCAACTTTAAAGCACGACCTTCCCAGCTCTGACAACCGCTGCTGGGAACCTGAATAGACCTTTTGTACCTCCATCTCGCGTTCGTCCCCTCCGTGTGAATGAGGTCGATCATTATGATATACTTTACTTTAAGTTGAAGTAACGGTTATTTTAAGGATATTAAATGTTGAGGTTCTCGCATTAAAACAAAAAAGAAGATATATCTATTACTAGTTGGACTCTTATAGTATATTCTACATTAGCTTGAAGTAAGTTTTATCTTAAACTAAAAGGTAAGCTTTGAAGATATTTGAAGTAAAACTGTACTAAATTAATGTTGTCAAAGCCCAACACAGCAACCAACCAAGCAATATCCTATGGTATGTATATTCTAGGGTATGTATATTCTATGGTATGTATATACTATGGTATGTATATGCTATGGTATGTATATTCTATGGTATGTATATTCTATGGTATGCATATTCAATGGTATGTATATTCTATGGTATGTATATTCTATGGCATGTATATTCTATGGTATGTTTTTCTATGGTATGTATATTCTGTGGTATGTATATACCATGGTATGTATATTCTAAGGTATGTATATTCTATGGTATGTATATTCTATGGTATGTATATGCTATGGTATGTATATGCTATGGTATGTATATGCTATGGTATGTATATGCTATGGTATGTATATTCTATGGTATGTATATTCAATGGTATGTATATTTTATGGTATTATATTCTATGGTATGTATATTCTATGGTATTATATTCTATGGTATATATATTCTATGGTATGCATATTCTATGGTATGTATATTCTATGGTATGTTTTTCTATGGTATGTATATTCTATGGTATGTATATACCATGGCCTGTATATTCTAAGGTATGTATATTCTAAGGTATGTATATTCTATGGTATGTATATTCTATGGTATGTATATTCTATGGTATGTACATTCTATGGTATGTATATTCTATGGTATGTATATTCTATGGTATGTTTTTCTATGGTATGTATATTCTATGGTATGTATATTCTATGGTATGTATATGCTATGGTATGTATATGCTATGGTATGTATATTCTATGGTATGTATATTCTATGGTATGTATATGCTATGGTATCTATATTCTATGGTATGTATATTCTATGGTATGTATATTCTATGGTATGTATATTCTATGGTATGTATGTAGACACACAATATAGAGCAAAGCCACTCTCACCGACCACCTTCACAGATCGACCACTCCCCTATATCGATTGCTTTATTTGGGTACCAAATGATCACCCATACAATACCATTGTAATGATAAAATAAATTCCCTAAACCGACTACCTCCCTAAATGGACCATTTAAAGTCGGTTCCTTGGTCGGCCGATTTAGAGAGGTTTTACTGTATATCTATTGTAGGAGGTACAGGTTTATATTAGTATAGTACACATGTACATGAGTCAGCCTCACGAAAATGGGCCAATTGGTGATTTAGTTATTGGATGTTGGCATCACAATTCTTACTCTAATGCATTTCTTTGTTTTATATTCAATTATTCTAGAAACAAATAAGGTTGTTGTATTTTTTCTAACTTTACATTCAGGATAAATTTAAGGATGTTGCACCACCTCTGTCAATGCTAAACTATAAGTATGCCGATCGACGCCGACATCCAATGATCGACACCGACAACTTTAACGGATGTTGGCATCGCAATTCTTAAAGTGTTGTGCATTTCTTTGTTTTATATTAAATTATCCTAGAAACAAATAAGGTTGTTGTGTTTTCTCTACCTTTACATTTAGGATAAATTTAAGGACTTTCCAATACCTCTGTCAATGCTAAGCTATAATTATACTGTTCGACGCCGACATCCAATGATCGATGCCGACAACTTCCCCCAATTGGCCTCTTTTCATGATCCTGACTCACATACATATATATTTAATGACGTTACAGGCCACTCCTAGTACTACGGCGGGTTGATATAAAGAAGAGACTTGCCTGCGTAGCAGCTAATTTCATTTTGACATCAATCTGCAATAGGGATGCCTGTAATGTTAATGGTGGAAAGTAGATGTTAATTATCTACTCCCCCACCCTAATAAACCTGCGACAGGATAAGCTAATTGCCCGGTACACACCTCCCGTATAAAACCTAAAACTGCCCGTTTTGCGACTAAGTTGGAGTTTTACTCAGTTTCAGTCTTTAGGTGTGTGACCCCCTAACACACATGAGGCTTCCGATTCGAGTATAAAACTCACTTTTAGGTTTTATATGGGAGGTGTGTACGGGGCTTTATAAGGTTCGAAAAATGAATCGGGCAGTAAGTCACCAATTGCAAGGCTCTGGTGTGTGAGGGGATCACACACCTAAAGACTGAAACCGACTAAAACTTAGTCGGGAAACGGGATGGGTCGGGTTGTGACGGGTTCCGTTGGGCAGTCAGTTTTAGCGCGTGAATCGTATACGGGAGGTGTGTACCAGGCTTAAGATCGCACACATACACCAAATAGCCAACCGCAAAAAAAACAACCAGGAGGTTACAAATAAGGTGCACAAAAAGCAACAATGATCCACTACTAGTAATGGAAAAAACGAAATGCAATGCATATGATCGCAGTGTAGCTAACTGGTATGCAGGTATTGTAGATATAGCAATACCTCAGGGAGTTTGCCGCCCCTGCCATGCAGAGTTGTAAACCACTGCCTTGTGGTACAGGTCCTTGACAGAACCGAAGGCTAAGGGAGCAAACCCTAAACAGAAAACCATGTCACTGTGGCAGCATTAAGGGCGGTTGATGTATGGAACTCCTAACATCTCCCGACCAGCCACTGCAGGGACAAATAGTTTTGCGCCTGTCTTGACATGTTCTTGCCGGTGTGAAACCTCTATTTGCTCCCCGAGAGAGTGCTGCTGGTAAATTGCAAAAGCCAGCAGCACTTCAACACTTTTGCAGGCAGCTTTCATGAAATTGGCTACAGAAAGAGAGGGCGCCCCCGTCTCCGGTTCAGGGATACCATCAAGAAAAACCTGAAGCTGAGAGACATTAAGACCGACTCATGGACGCAACTCTCACAGCAGAGAGCTAAATGGAGAGCGGCAGTCAAGTAATGAAAGCAGTCTTTGTCGCATCGCGACCGACCGCATGATGATGATGATGATGATGTAGCTAACTCGAGTGCCAATATTTGGAATAATTTGGCAGCCGCAAAGATAAAAGCGAAAAAGAAGCGGTCTTTAAGAAATGACTAAGAAAATTACGCAACCTGGAAAAATAAACTTGTGGGAGTAGAAAAGGTTAACTACAAAGTCATGACCTGCGTGATCCTGTACCAGTAGGTGCATGACACGACTCCAATGTGCACAGGCAAAATGCTGACTGACGATGTATTTCCTAGTACACCACAAACAGGTGACTATATAAACCTGTTGACATATATCTGCGTAATTGCATGATTAGATATTAAGACCATACTAGCAACTAACGAAATTAACAGGATATGATAACAATGTACAACAACAAAATTATAGGTAAATGGACTAACACAAAATACGATAAAAGCTATATAGAGTTTCAGTGTTTGCAATCTACAAACAGGTTCAACCGATATAAAGAAACAATAACAACGCAACAATTATTACTAAAACAGATTTTAATTAAATTGGACTAGCGCTGCCCGGTGGTGAAAACAAATGTTAACACACTTATCCGTTATGGGCAGGATCAATTAATAAATCATCAACCACAATTTTTCCAAAATCATCAAAAGATCCCAAAATTCTACTCTACTTCAGCTGTTTGAAATGTATTTTGTTCGTTCGATATGTTTAACCACTGTATGACCCCCTTCCCCCAACCAATAGCCGATATCTACTTTTTGTGCTTGGGGATCATTAAAGTTGTATGGTCCGATGAAATGTATTTTTTTCAAAACCAAAACACTTATCTCAATTTGGTTCTATATATCCAACTTAGATACTAGTGAATTAGCTAAGGATTGGGGAGAGCCTATAAAGAATAATTAGTGAATTTATTAGGTCATCCCACATCACGTGGTCTTGGCGAGATGTCAATACGCTTCATAGCGAGAGGACTTTTGGGAAGCTTGTCGGAAGTATTTTGCGTTCTTTCAGCTCCAATTGTTTCAAAACTAGCTATTTTTCCTCAAAATTACTCTGAGCTAATGATTACTAAGTTATAACGATCAATTTGATATATTTATCTCAAAAATGAAATAAAGATTCAGACGCCATCGGGTCATGCAAGTTTAAACAAACAAACAAACAAAAACATCATCCCCTCCCAAAAAGAAGTTTACTATTTGTAAGAAACACACAATTTCTAATAATTGAAAATCTAAATTGAAAGACAACATCCTTCGTCAGTTCTGTTGTTTCTTGTCCTAAAGACCCTGTCACACTATGCGTCAGTGAATGCCAACGTATTGCGTCAGTGTATGCCAACGAATGTGAAATACGCTGTCATATGGCTGAATTTTGAACATTCTCAAAAATACTACTTATGCCAAACTTACCCATAACCTATCTCAGCGTACACCAGTGGGCTGTTAGCAAATACTACTTATGCAAAACATACCCATAACTTGTCGCAGCGTACACCAGAATACACCAGTGTACACCAGCATACATGAGCATACGTTTTTGGGATGATGTAAACAGAGGTAACATTCCACTTATAATGGTGTAATATCCGCTACTATGGTATGCAGGTATTGCAGGTATAGCAATACCTCAGGGAGGTTAACGCCCTTGCCCTGCAGAGTTGTAAACCACTGCCTTGTGGTACAGGTTCTTGACAGAACCAAAGGCTAAGGGAGCAAACCCTAAACAGAAAACCATGTCACTGTGGCAGCATTAAGGGCGGTTGATGTATGGAACTCCCAACATCTCCTGACCAGCCACTGCAGGGACAAATAGTTTTGCGCCTGTCTTGACATGTTCTTGCCGGTGTGAACCCTCTATTTGCTCCCCGAGAGAGTGCCGCTGGTACCTTACAAAAGCCAGCAGCACTTCAACACTTTTGCAGGCAGCTTTCATGAAATGTAAGTAATGAAAGCAGTATTTGTCACATCGCAACCAACAGCATGATGATGATGATGATGATCCACTACTTACTGAATATTAACACACTCTTACCACTCGTTAAGTACTGTAATTAATATACTACATCACGGTTCCTACTGCGCATGCACTGAAAACGGCGTTGGGAGCAAAGCAAAGGCGTACACCCATTGAGTTTGCCGATACACGTAGGGCAAAACTGGCATTTTATTCAAAATAACTAGAAATACATAACAATTTGGCAATGACATGGACGGAAAGATGCAATATAATAATATGATGCGTGGCAAGGAAGGACGAGGAGGCGTGAGTGGATAAAAGGGCACTTTATTCAGAAGTGCCAGAACATTCAAGGATAGTACAAATCAAGCATGAACAATTAGATATGTGAATGAATACAAGGCCTCAATGTAATGAGGTAAGTAGAGTATAATGCATGAGGCATGTCATGATAAGTGTCAATTGTCAGTTGGATAATGGTAATAAAAGTAAGAGATATATAAAGTATAATGGTGGTATATAAAGTGTCAATGTCAGGATATGTTAGTAGTTGGGCTCGGGAGGTGGGCCCGAGGAGCCCTCAACCCTATGGTGGAGATTTGGTGTATAGGGATGGTGGGTGGGGAAAAAGTGTATGGAGGAGCGGAGTGTCTGGAGGCAGGAGGGCGAGTGGCCTGAGGCGGGAGAGGGGGCGGCTATAAGGGGATGGAGCCGGGGTGGTTAGGTAAGAGCCAACGGCTGGAGGAGAGAAGGGGGGGGGGTCCTCCCTCGCCTCGCATCAACCGCAATGCGAGCATTACGACCGATGCGTGGCAAGGAAGGATGAGGAGGCGTGAGTGGATAAAAGGGCACTTTATTCAGAAGTGCCAGAACATTCAAGGATAGTACAAATCAAGCATGAACAATTAGATATGTGAATGAATACAAGGCCTCAATGTAATGAGGTAAGTAGAGTATAATGCGTGAGGCATGTCATGATAAGTGTCAATTGTCAGTTGGATAATGGTAATAAAAGTAAGAGATATATAAAGTATAATGGTGGTATATAAAGTGTCAATGTCAGGATATGTTAGTAGCTGGGCTCGGGAGGTGGGCCCGAGGAGCCCTCAACCAGGACAGAGGAGAGGGCTTGAGGGGCCGCCGAGGGGGCTAGGCGGGGCACGTATGCGTGTACCGCCTCAGAGGTCCAAGTCCCTTGGGCCATGATGTTGGAGATGTCGACTCCGGGGGTATGGCAGGCCTGGGCGGCGCCCCGGCGTAGGCTGTGGAGGGTAAAGGCCTGGGCCCCCGGGACGCCTCGGGCGTGAAGGGCGCCTCACAGGAGGGCGGTCAGGGAGCGCGGGTCGAGGAGGCGACCCGAGGGCATGATGAAGGCCGGGGCGTCGGGGGGCGCGGGGCACTGCCGGATGGCGGCGTTCCAGGCGGCCAGAGGGCAGAGCCCCGGCCTCGGGCAAGCAGGGATGAACAGGGCGACGGCGCCCGCGGGGCCGGATATGGTCTTGGAGGTCCTGACCGAGACCCGGAGGCCCCCGGGTGCGAGGGCGACGTCGCCGCGGGTGATGGTGTGTGGGCCGCCCCAGCCCTCGGGACTCGGCGACAGCAGGTTCGACTGCCGCAGCATGCCGAATTACCCGAGGAGGAGGGCGGCCCGAGGGACGAGCGAGGCCGATCCCGTGAGGGCGAGGTGAGAGATGACGAGGGCGAGGTGGTGAGGCGTCAGAGGGAGCGCCTGGCGAGGGGCGTGGGTGGATGCGCGCTCGCCACCTCGGCAGACGTCCTTGGCGAGGGCAGAGTCGAAGGCGGCAGTTGACCCTCCGGCGGCCCCGGCCCAGGTGCGCGCTCCGGAGAGGGCATTTTTGACGGAGGCCGGGGCAAGGCCGCGGGCGTAGAGGGAGGCCGTGCAGGCGGCGATCTGGAAGTCGCAGGGGTCGAGGGGGCGAGCACTCGGGCCACGCAGTAGGTTACGTAATCCCGGGCCTGGCGTTGATGGTTCCTCTATGTCGAGGGGGCCAGGGAGGCGAGGCGCAGGCGGGCGACGTCATCCACCTCGGCCGGGGCGAAACCTGGATCAGAGGCCGGGATTAAATGGGAATACGTCATGTGAGGGGTATACGCGGCAGAGCCCGAGGCGTGCGATGCCGGCGCGGGCCACCTCAGCCCAGGGCCCGTCGAGGTGGGCGCGGCTGAGGGCATCGGCGAGGACGAGCTCCGCCCCGGGCTTGTGAAGTATGGTGAGAGTGAAGCAGCCCGTCGCCGCGAGGAGCCAGAGCTCCCGGGCACTGGTCCCGAGGGTGGCATCCCGGGCGCGGCCCGAGGTGAGGGAGGCGGCGGAGGCCATGTTATCGGTATTGATAACGATGGTGGCCCCCGCGGCGTCGTCAGGCATGAGGGCGCGGAGGGCGATGACGAGGTTGACCGCCTCCAACTCATGGATGTCGGGGAACCGCACCCGGAAGTCCGAGGTGTACCCTCGGGCATAACAGTGTGTGGCAGAGAAGGCGCCCCCGCACGTGAGGCAGGAGTCCCACTCGATGACGTAGGTTCGCCCGGCTGGGGCGCGGAGGAGATAGAGGCCGTTGGAGGCCCGGCCGTAGAGGGCGAACCACCTCAGGTCCCGGAGGGCGTCGTCGTCGAGGGTGAGGGAGGCGCAGCCGAAGCAGCCGCGGAGGGCCCCGAGGAGGCGACTCATGAACCTCCGAGCGGAGAGGACGCAACTGCCGACGTGGTTCAAGCGCCCGAGGAGGCTCTGGAGCTCATGTCGAGTTATGGCGGGGCAGGTGAGGTGGGCCTCGCAGGAGATGATGAGGTCGTCGACTTTGTCGGGGGCGATGCAGATCGTCATCCCCTCGCTGTCGAGGGCGAACCCCAGCCAGGTGAGGCGGACAGCGGGGGGGTGACACTTCCCATACGGCACGTCGAGCTTGAGGGCGCCGGCGAGGGCGAGGAAAGCGTCAAAGGCCTGACAAGCCTTGAGGTAGGAGGCCTCGCAGCCGACAAAGTGGTCGACGTAGACGAGTATATGAAATCCGTCGCGCCTCATAATCCAGATGTGTGAGGTAGGCTGTGTCGCCGGGGGAGGGTGTGGGGGGGGCGGTGGTGTCTGCGGCGAGGGGGCGGGCAGGGGAGAGGAGGGGGGGGGTCGTGGTGTTGGTGGTGGCCGCCGGGGGGGGTGAGGCGGGGGCTGGGCGCTTCCGGGGAAACGTGAGTGGCGTGGGTGGCGTGGGTGGCGTGGGTGGCGGGGGGGGGCCACCGGGGTGGCGAGGCCTGCGGTGAGGCCGTGGCGGGCGGTGGCCGGGTGATCGGCGGAGATGAGAGAGACGGGGCCTGTGGTAAGGCCGGGGCGTGCGGTGGCCGGGTGGGCGGCATGGATGAGAGGGGGGTGTCGGTTGGGTGCGGTCTGGCGGTCTGAAGGGGGGTCTGTTGGGTCGCGGCGGGCGGCGACCGGGGGGGGGGGCTTTGAGGCCGGGTGTGGGACCGGTTTGTGGTTCTGCGGTCAGGGGTTTGGCGGGCCGGGACGGCGGCGAGATGTGAGGGGGCGGGGGGATATAAGAGGGCGGCGAGATGTGAGGCGGTGAGTCAAGGGGCGGTGAGATGTGAGGGAGGTCGGTTGTGGGTGTGCGTGGGTCGGCGTGGGGGGTTGGGAGGGGCCGGCTGGGTCCCTCCGGGCCGGGCTGGAGGGGGCGGCGGACTAAAAATCCGCCGAGGGGGCGTGGGCCCCCCCGGTCGCGCCCTTTTTTTGCTAATACAGACGGCCTCCGAGTGCATTTTCAGGAATTTTAGCGTGTCGATACCTCGACGCCCCCTCCCCATGGGTCTCGCCGGCCCCCGCCCGGTCGCAGGAGGCTGGGTCACGGTTCCATGAGGGGCAGGGGGCGCCATGGGATTCTCGGATGTAGGGAACCCTAGTGTCGGTGTGGGGGCATGGCTGGGGTCTGGGGGCGGCGCGGGCAAGGTCGGAGGAGCGGGCGGGGGCGAGCAGGGCAGTGGTGGGCGTGGTGAGGGCCTCCATACAGACCATGTTGATGGCCGCCTGTCGTGCCACCCGTGTGGCAGCCTTCCGTCCGCGATCCACGTGAATACCGTCTCCGAGTAACGGCGGACGGTAGCCCAGGGGTGAACGAGATTGTCCCGGTGGATGGTGAGGGCGTGGTGGCTGAGTCCGGGAAGGGAGTGGGCGGGGAAGGCGGGGTGGGCCTCCAGCATGCGAAGGGCGAGTGTATACTCATCCTTGGTAGCCTCCCCTCGCTTCACCGCCTTCCTCTCCGCCCCCCGTTCTATTAAATCACAGGGGAAGATGTAGTGGGGGGAAATACCTTTGCGTCGTCCGGCATTATGAGTGTCGGCTGAGTCGAGTATCTCCCGTACTGCGTCGGCTGCGGAGGTGGAGGAGTGGGCGTGGGCATCGCGGTAGTGCAGGGGAGGCGGGGCCTCCGATGGTTGAGGGGGGGAGGCCCCCCCTGGTGAAGCGCTGGTAGTCGGGGTGGATGGCCCCCGGAGCCGCCGGCAGGGGCGGTGGAGGCGGCTGTGCCCCCCCCTACGATGTGGCGGGGGGCCCGGGCGGGGTAGGTCTGCTGAGGTGGCATCTGAGGCGGCGCGGCGGTCGGGGTCTGTTGAGGCGTGGCTCCGCGCTCGTCCCGAGCGTCGATAATGTTGAGTCTGGCCGACATACGCTCCAGGGCCGCCACTGTGTCGAGGAGAGTGGCCTGCATGGTATGCCCCCACTCCGAGGGGGGGTCGCCGGGGGCGGCCCTCGGGGGCGGGGCGGCCTGAGGGGGCGAGGAGGGCGCGGACGAGTGTGTCGATCCGGCCTCAGATATGCGCAGCGCCTCCCTGCGGGCGGCGCGCCTCCCCCGGCCTCGTCCGTTAGGCATGATGTGGCGTGGTGAAGAAAGTGCCAAGAAAAAGTGTATGGGGGAGCGGAGTGTCTGGAGGCAGGAGGGCGAGTGGCCTGAGGCGGGAGAGGGGGCGGCTATAAGGGGATGGAGCCGGGGTGGTTAGGTAAGAGCCAACGGCTGGAGGAGAGAAGGGAGGGGGGGGGTCCTCCCTCGCCTCGCATCAACCGCAATGCGAGCATTACGACCAATGCATATGTTTAAGACACAACTCTCCACAAACCATAGAATATAAATAAAAACATGAATAAAATCAATAAAACTGACTCTGGCTATGGCTATGACACTAGATTTGTCTAAATCTAAATGCACATGGCATAAGATGTGCTGATTATATTGATGTAAATCCAATGCTGGATAAAAGATTAATATCTTAATTTATTATATATATTTTTTTAGTTGGTAGTCTATGTTTCAAACAAGAGCTGAGATGAGCTGAACCTGGCACATTTCACAACTGCTCCCAGTGTATTAGCATGTGCTATGAGCTTCTCACGGCTTTGTTTTGCTCTGATGCATCCCACAATGCACCGTACTACTGGAACCGTGATGTAATCTATTTCCCCGTTTTAGATACAAACCCCACATTAACACGACGGCATGTCACGACCGGATATGCCAATCCCATATTTATACCCGCAAATACATCTGCCACAAGGCCACTACACTCCTCCTGATATGACCTCATATGGTGCTAGGAAGTCGGACCCCAAAAACCCAAGCCAACCAACACAGCAAATACAAACACTCCCTGAGCATCTGATCAATAAGTAATTAAGATATCCAATCCAGTCCATTCCGGAAAGCTCAATCATGTAATCCCCATTAACTTATACTTAGTGAACCTGACTGACTGGCGTGCTCAACCAACGCCTGTTGTTACAGACCTGGAAGTATCTACCCCCTTGGGGTCAGGAGCACTATGGGGAGTTTCCTGTTGAATATGCTCCCGTGTGGTCATGCATATTTGAACCCCGGTGCACAAGCTTTCCGATAGAGTCAGTGAAGCTGAACCTGTGTATGAGGAAATTAGAAAAAGTATATATAATTATATATATATAATTATATATAAAAGGAAACTATATATACAGTATAATCCCATTAACCCAAACTTGAAGGGACCTTAGAAATTTGTTTGGATTAACCGATCATTGGTTTAACCGAGCTTTGGCTTTGACTTTGACTTGGCTTTGGCAAAAATGCAGGTTAATTATGAATGTAATATACAATGTATGTGGACACTTTGATTATTGTTTTTTATGTATATACAGTATAACCACGTTAAACCAAGCTTGGTTAAACCAAACGATCTGTTAATCCAAACTTTTTTCGGCGGCCTGGCAAAATACTACCATTTATCATATAAAAAAGTTGGTGGGGTCTCAGATGACCTTATAACCACCTGAAAGTTTGGTTTAACTGTACCGGAAGTGGCCTGGGGTCCGAGAATTTTGTTTGGATTAACCGATATTTTAGATGAACCAACTTTGGCTTAACCAACTTTTTTATATGATAAATGGTAGTATTTTCCCAGGCAGCCAAAAAAAGTTTGGATTAACCGATCGTTTGGTTTAACCCCTACAAACTCGAGTTGCATAAACAAATGGCCTCGGGGTGGAAACATAGTGGCTTTATCCAGAACTTGTTAGTAAAATAACCAATATAATTACAGCAAAATAGGATTCAAAGTGATTCATGATTGCATTATTTAGTTATATGTCCATTTGAATCTGGATGGTCTTCTACATTAAAAAAAAAAAAAAAAACAAAAAAAACAAGCTTTGCAGTACATGACCTCACTACAGCCACACGACAGGTACCAGCACAAATGCTCCTGATGCCCCCAGCCAACACGTGGGGCATTGGAGTCGGATCGTTTTGCATGCAGCCCGTGTTCATGGGTTCACCTCGGGGTGTTCTATTTGAAATTCCGACGACTCGGATGATCCGAATGGTCCGGAGCGCCATAATCGAATATGGCCTATGTTATGTATAACACATTATGTGAGTATAAATGCATGGAAGTGAATTATTGTAATTATATATATATGTTATTATTCTGTACTATGCCTCATTGACTCCACCCAAGTGACTGGTGGCGCCACCACTGGGCTTCCTCGTCACTAATGGACGCGCCACATTGTGAGTCGGACTAGAGGATTTTTTTCAGGAGGGAAGGAGGGAGGGAGGGAGGGATGGGGGGGGGGCGTGAGGGAGCGGAGAAGGAAGGAAGGACAGGGTGTATATATATATATATATATATATATATAAGGAAACTATATGTATAAGGAAATTACTGTCGTCAGTGAAGCGAAACTTCTGTATGAGGAAATTAGAACAAGAATATACATATATAATTATATATATATATATTTATATACATATAAATATGTGCTCTATAATCCATTATGGGAATATAAACAAGGACACTACCGATCTTCAGTTCCCTATGTAATAGTTAGCACTTATCCTATCTAGCTGACCCTGTTATTAGCAGTATAGCATGGAAACCAATCTGACTCCAAAATCAAATATTTTCCACACAAAACTTGACATTTTTAGGACATTTCACATGCCACTTGCTTTATAAACAGTATTAATAATAATTTGAAACCTCATTGCTATGGTTTTGTCTTATTTGTGAATATCAAAGAGAAAAGCAAGAAAATATTAGCAGAGTAACAGATTAGCAGAGTAACAAAGTGGAAACAACAATTTTTCACAAATGTTTGGCTCAAATTTCAATGTTTAGGGGCAATTTCAGGATTTATCTTTTACTATACCATAACTGGGTCCATGCATAGTGTCAAATGGTGAAAATAGTTCCTGTACTGTATCTGTACTCAGTGTTTGATACATAGTTTCATAGTACTTGCAAGTGGAAACGAAATGTTACGATGTTAATGACTCCAGAAAATGTTAACTATTTCATAATTTAAATCTTTTTTTTTAGAAATAAATGTCTTCAACTTAATGAAGACATTGTATATGACCATTTGAAGTGAAATGAGCTGTTGTTCAGAGGTTTTCATTAAGTTTGTGACACTTTATTTTCAATGCTGTTGACAATGTCACAAATTAGTGATGTAATTTTCGATCTATTTAGCTACATCCATCCCAATAAGATACATAATACACAATATTAACATTTACTTTTGATCTAAACTATCTCCCACATTATTTGGCTAACTGATGAAATCTAAATATTGACACTCAATAAAGGGTTTCTTTGAAATATGCATTTCTAGTAGACTACCTCAAGTGGTACACAGTTTCTGAGAACGACCCATATATATATATATATATATATATATATATATATATAAGGAAACTATATGTATAAGGAAATTACTGTCGTCAGTGAAGCGAAACTTCTGTATGAGGAAATTAGAACAAGAATATACATATATAATTATATATATAAATATTTATATACATATAAATATGTGCTCTATAATCCATTATGGGAATATAAACAAGGACACTACCGATCTTCAGTTCCCTATGTAATAGTTAGCACTTATCCTATCTAGCTGACCCTGTTATTATGACATAGACCACGGTGGCGCCCCCTGTGAGCGGCCCTGTGCACTGTATGCCAGCTGCCCTGTGCCCTGTGCACTGTATGCCAGCTGCCCTGTGCACTGTATGCCAGCTGCACTGTATGCCAGCTGCGCCTCCTCTGCAGCTATATATGTATGGGGACATTTCCAGCGTCATTGAAGCGTATCCTCTGTACGAGGAAATTAGAACCAGAATATACGTATACATTATATACTTATGTAAACATATATATGTATGTATAAGGAAACTAATTTTTGGTGGTACAGTGGGTCCAGTGGTGCACGCACAGACGGGTGACGCCCCAAAACGGATCTGAGTGTGAGTAGGGTGGAAGTGTAGGTGAATATATAGGCTCCTCCAGTAGATGACGTGGAAGTTAGGGGGAGAAGTTAGGGCTGAGGGGCAGATGGAAGCTTCCGGCCTTATTATACTCATATAATGGCTTATACAGCATATATATACGAGTAGAAACTAGTCATATTCAATCTTGACAATTGTCAATAAGTAGTGTTGCGTTGGTCACGTGAATACCCCTTTTAACTAGGTCAGCCCGACGCCACCATGCCTTCACATACACACATGTCATTCGCAGAACCCCAGCAGTGCAAGGAGATTAGACCACAGAGGTTGGAGTTCGTGGGTTCGATTACTGGTCGAGTCAAACCGAGGTGAAGGATAAACCAAATAGACAAGTCGACATGCTGTCTACGTTTATGTATCTCTGTGGTGCTATTAACTATGTAGCCCTTGTACAATCCACCACTGTGATTAAAACATATATATATAAATAAATGTATTAAACATGTCACTTGTCAGGCCTTTGCGTGATATTGAGATATGCCACGATATGGTCAGAAGTAGTTAGTTGGCTGAGTGTCGGGCGATAGGGTCATTGAGTAAGATAGCCGGCCATGGTGCCAGTCGAATGGTACTTCACTGGGGACTTTTAGCACATATGGTGTGAGAGGGGTTGTGAACAAATAGGAGCAGTGCGCCTAGAACGCGACTCGAACCCACATTTATGCCATTCCGGGGTGAGCGTCCTATTCCTGAAACTATCTCGGATCCCCAATCCAATCTGGGGTAGCGTGGTGTTCTCTGTGGCGGAGTGGTTAGAGTGTCTGACTTTTTTCTAGGTCGGACTCCTAATCTGAAGGTTGGTGGTTCGATTCCCCATGTCCCCATCTCTGCCAATTTGGATTTCCACCGCTGTGTATAACTTACAGCGTCATCAAAGGCCAGTTGCTCTCATACCATGTCTATGTGGTGTGGGAGGTTAAAAATCCCTTGGGTCGGTAAAAGTGTAGGCAAAGGCTTTCTATCGACAAACTGTCTAATGGTGAAAACAAGTCTATTCGGGCTTATCCATGATAGGCAGTATAAATCTTCAACAACAAATCTACCGACCAATGCCTACCTCTATTTGTGGAATTTCATCAGGGGTGATGAGTGCAGCTCATCTAATTCATCCCTTCTTGGAATTGTTATTCTTATATTTACAATAACAAATATCCAGGTAATGCACTTCCGCTACACTTGTTACATTTCCGTTACACGTCCATTACACTTGCGTTACACACAGGGAGCAGGTTCGATGTTGTAGTAACTCTGGCCTGACCTCTCAGACAAGGAACCATTATAAGCCGTGTTTACACGGGCAATTGTAAAGCGAATTAGACAAAGCGATTTATATGAAGCGAAGTAGTGGCACGTTTACACACGGAGCGGTTTAAGGCGGAAATCGATATCTGCACATGAGCAAGTCCAGCCTAACCAGCATCAGTTTCGGTTAGTCAATGTCGCCATGAGAGAGTGTGGGTTCGACCTAGATATGCATGGACTGAATCGTATTGGTTTGGAACGGTCAAAACTTCTGCTGGGCAGTGAAAACCTTAAAATAAATAATGAAAAAAATATCTGTGCACAGCTAGCGGTTTCATAGACCAAATTTACCGGAAAGTCAACAAACTCAGGTCTCGACTGTGATGTCCTTAATCCGCCTCAACTAATTCGCTTGCATCTACACATGCAAGATAGGCCGACTCAAGTTAGGTCGCTTCATATAAACTACCTTGCGACGCAGTTTACTTGAAGCGAATTAGTTGAGGCGAATCAGCCCTAATCTGCCTTAAATCGCGTTTACACGGCGAATGTAAACCGAACTAGACAAGGCGATTTATATGACGCGGCTTAACTTGCCCATGTAAACAGGCTATAGACATGTAGGCATATATAGGGTGATGATATAAGGGAACCTCGGTGGTGTAATGGTTAGCACACTAGCCCAGAATGCGAGATATGTTGGTTTTGATTCCTGCTCTAGATGCAATATTTCAGATTTTCATCATCCCCCGCCCGTCAACACTGGTGCCATGACCTAGATCGTGTACAAGCTACCCGCTGTATGATTGTTCAACCTAGCCTGTGTATGTATGTAAGTGCATTGTCTGTATGTATGTGATTGTAAGCATTACACGACTTATGGACATAAACCATTTAAAAGACTTACAATTCCATTGCACTTACCTCTCAAGCAAGGAGCCACATAGACAGGTGGGAATGGATAGGGTGATGACATCAGGAAGCCTAGGTGGTCAAATGCTTAGCACCCTGCCCCAGAAATGGCAAGATATGTCGGTTTGATTCCAACTGTACGCGCAATATTTCCCATTTTCATCACCACCCACAACAATACCACATACCCATCAACTTGCACAGAATTCTGGTTATGGAACCAATTTCATGAAGGTGTTGTAGGCAAAGCAGAAGCATAGCGCCTCGAGGGCAGGACTCGAAACCAAACTCCTGCCATTCTGTGGCGAGCTTCCTAACCATTGTGCTATCCAGGCTCCCTGATGCATTCCACCCAACCCACGTCTCCCTATGTATGTGGTATTTCACCTGAGGACATGCATAGTCAAACACAGAATGCCGTCCTCGGAGGGGGTGTGAAAATGGACAATATTGCGCCTAGAGCAGGATTCGAACCCACACTTCTTGTGGTTCCGGGGGTAGCGTGCTAACAATTGCACACAATCACTCTATCCATGCTCACCTGTCTATTTGGTTCACCCATCACCCCACAACTGACAAACCCATTAGAGCATGGCTTTTCACCTATTTCCCCTATGTGCCCTCAGGCCAAACTGACCATATGTACAGAAGCAGCTTCCCCGTCCTGATATGACCTTAGATGTTGCTAGGACGTAAAACACCAACAAACAAACAAACAAACAAACAAACCTTCCTCGACCAAGCAACACAACAACGGAATAAAGCTACCCACTACAATATCCTCAAAACTTCATAGCAGCAAAATCCCCAAAATCTTCAACCGCCATGTTACTACTCCGGTGTAGCAGGAAATCGCAAACCCTGTAAATCGCAAACCCCCACTTGTGATCTCCTAGGAAATCGCAAACCCCCATGCCATATATGGGCATGGGGGGTTTGCGATTTCCTAGGAAATCGCATATCCCCCCTGGAGATCGCAAACCCCCCATTCTGAGTGTTAGCCTTACCATGATCTGGTAAGGCTAACACTGGCACTGACACTCAGAATATCCCAACTTTCACTATTATCTCTGTTTTTAATACTTTCAGATAAAATTGCTCTTAGGTTAAATTAAATACCTCAGATCTTCCTCTTCAATCGCGCATTGAGATATTTTTAATCGATTCGATGAAAGTTTTTTTATTTATTTTACAAAAATAAATGCTCCCCATAGACATAGCATTGCCGCAGCACACATCACGGCGTATTTTACCCTACTGCTAATATCTCCGCCGTTACGGCGGTAGCCTTAATAACGCTTCGAATTTAGGGTTAATTTAATGAAATTTCACGATTTGAGTATGTAATTCTGTTAAATATGGTCGCATTGAATAGATTTGGCCCGAATCAGTCCCAAAACACAGGGGGGTTTGCGATTTCCAGGGGGGGTTTGTGATTTCCTAGTAAATCGCAAACCCCGGGGTGTGCAATTTCCAGGGGTTTGTGATTTACTGCCACACCGGCATTAACTCTAGCTGTAGATCCTTAGCATTAATCGTCTCTTTACCTCAGTGTCAGGATAATGTGACTGAGTGGAATATCGGGTCATGGTGCCCGGGGGCCTGATTTCCCAGTGGGGCAGCCCAATAACATCGCCATCAATGCGCACTGTCACAAGTCGGTATCCGTCCTGATATGACCTTAGATGTTGCCAGAACATGGAACTCCAACAGCCAACCAGCTGTAGGTGCTGAGAACCATGAACTGGTTTTCTTTGACACAACTAACCAGAATAAGCGATCAGAGGGAAAGCGAAAGCGCTCTTTAAACACCCACCATAACGACATTCTGCTGTATGTCAACCATGATACCCGCCATCACCTCCACCTCAATGTTGCAGACCTTAACTGAACAATGCAAACATGGATAAATAGTATATATTTGGATTTTAATGAACAGAAAATGACAATCGTACATGCTTGAATATAATGAGAGAAGGCCCCGAGATGATTTAACCCTATAGTTCTAGTTTCTTATTGTGGGGTGGGCGGGATGGCAGAATATGAGAGGTCTGTCGCCATCCACCGCCAAGTCGAAATGGCAGAGTTCCAGTTCTGCAGGCCTTATATAGCAGCTGGCCACGAATATGTCAAGTCTTTGTAACTGCGTAGTAGATTTAGACTGCTGATGTCATATCTAATTTACATTCTGTTCTCTGTGGCAGAGTGGTTAGAGTGTCTGACATTTTTCCTATATCGGAGTCCTAATCTGAAGGTCGGTGGTTCGATTCCCCATGCCCCCACCTCTGCCACTTTGGATTTCCACTGCTGTGTATAACTTACAGCGTCATCAAAGGCCGGTTGCTCTCATACCATGTCTATGTGGTGTGGGAGGTTAAAAAATCCCTTGGGTCGGTAAAAGTGTAGGCTCGGGCTTTCTATCAACAAACTGTCTAATGGTGAAAACAAGTCGATTCAGACTTATCCATGATATGCAGTATAAATCTTCAATCATATGCAAATTTGCTAGTTCTCGCCCGTGGTTACTCCGCGTAGTTACAAAAGACCCGCTATGGGGGGTAAACATCGATTTATAGACTTAGTGTTATGGTTTCAATACAGGTGGTGCCATCGGCCGGTGAATAGGTATCCGACTCCACCTTGTTCGATTAGCCATGTTACAAGCAACATCGACAATTAGTCATGCATTATATAATGGTTGCTATGCACTTTTATGTAGGCCAGACGCGGAGGCCGAATCGGTAGAGCGCTGGCTTCCCGTATGGAAGGTTGGGAGTTCGAAATCCGGCTGAGTGAAACCAATGACTTATGAAAGTGATGCCTGTCGATACCTAGCCTGGCGCTTGATATTACTAGGATAGGGCAAGGCACTGGTTAGCACAGTATCAAGATAATGTGAATGTGTGGGATATCGTGTCATGGTGCTGATTGTCTGGTATCCCAGTCAGGCAACACTATAAAGTCACATTGAGTGCACACTGTCACACTTTGGTACCCATCGTGATATGACCTTAGATGTTGGTAGGACACAAACCCCAAACAAACCTGCTATTTTAGGATAACATTGTGTGTTTGAGTTGTCCTTTGAGAACTTTGTGGTTTGCTTCTTGTCTGTGGCGTTTTACATCCTACCAACATCTAAGGCCATATCAGAATGCCTATCCAGGCTGCACCCACCATAGCTTGACATTTCACTCAGTCACATTATCATGATACTGAGCAAATAATTCCTTGCCGTATCCTATTAATGCCAAGTACCACGCTAGGTATTAATAACTATCAGTTATTTAATGCATTGCTTTGACCCAGCCTGGTTTCAAACCCACGACACCTTCCATGGAGAGATAGCCATCGCTCTTGGCGACTCCTCATCTCGTCCAGTCCCTTTTGGTGACAAATACTACCGTGTCTATTCATACACACACATATATATGTGTATATACATACTTGACAGTGAACGGTATATGGGTGACTTGTGACAGTGGTTTTGTGACTGGCTCGCACGAGAAAAGACTCACAGTTTAGGGCATACATATAAATACAGTAAAACCGTAGTTAGAATATCCTTTCAATGGTATTTTTGGGACCCAAATAAAGCGATCAATATAGGGGAGTGGTCGATTTGTGGGGGGGTCGGTATAGAGAGGTTTTACTGTACATGTATATATATATATATATATATATATATATATATATATCCATAGATATATATATGTGTATACATAGTTGATAGTGAACGATGCATGGCTGACTTGTGTGACAGGTTTGGTCCCTTGTCTACAGCAGGAAAAAACACTGCTTAGCGTGTGTGTGTGTATGAGTCAGGATCACGAAAAGAGGCCAATTGGTGGAAGTTGTCGGTGTCAATCATTGGATGTCGGCGTCGATCGGCATACTTATAGTTTAGCATAGACAGATGTGTTGCAAAGTCCTTAAATTTATCCTGAATGTAAAGGTAGGGAAAATACAACAACCTTATTTGTTTCTAGGATAATGTAATATAAAACAAAGAAATGCACGACACTTTAAGAATTGCGACGCTGACATCTGTTAAAGTTGTCGGCGTCGATCATTGGATGTCGGCGTCGATCGGCATACTTATAGTTTAGCATTGACAGATGTGTTGCAAAGTCCTTAAATTTATCCTGAATGTAAAGGGAGAGAAAATACAACAACCTAATTTGTTTCTAGGACAATTTATTATAAAACAAAGGAATGCACTACACATTGAGAATTGCAACGCCGACATCTTAAATAAACCACCAATTGGCCCATTTTCGTGAGGCTGACTCACATGTATATATAGGTGTATATATAGCTAGTAATGAATGGTGCATGGCTGGTTTGTGATGGAGCTTTTATCACAGAAATCTCTCCGCATTGCTTAGCATATATATATATATATAATGTCTAAATCTTGAATCTTACAAATGCACATGACTTACAAGTTACACATTAGGTACATCGCATATCACATGATGTAATCGCATATTGCATGACATACATCTCATTTTGAATATCGCATGATGTACATCGCATATCTCATGATGTACATCGCATATCGCATATACTGATATAGCCTGATGCACATCGCATAAGCATGACATAATCGCATATGACATGACCTACATCGCATATTGCATATAGCATGACGCACATCGCATCTCAGATGATGTACATCGCATATCGCATGGGTTATGTTGGCCCAGCTAACATGATTAATTCGCTAACGAGACACCGGGTGTGGTGAGGGTGGGGATAGATGCAGTCGTGTATGCTCACTTGCCAGTCAGAGCTCAAACCAGCCAGCTCGAGCTCAAGCCAGCTCGAGCTCAAGCCAGCCCCCTCTCTCGTCTTCAGCTGTCCGGCTAGGTTTGAAAAGGAGGGCTGGTTCTTCATGCCCTCAAAGGGTTTCTGAGGATTTAACTGATGATGATCAAAGCTCGGCTCTGTATGTACTGATGTCCGAGGGCCTGCTGGCATTGCCCGCGGTTGGCAATGCTGGGACCCACTCAGTGCTCACCAGACTCAATGCTCTTGAGAGTATAGCGGTTGTGCCCGGTGTGTTGGCTCCACTTGCCAGTCTGCCTTCTCCGGCTCACCCGGGTACTCCCGCTCCTCAGGTTCTCCCTTCTCCTAGGCAAAGGTGTTCCTACCCATACCCCCCCCCCCCCCCCACCCCCATTCTCCTCTGCCGGAGCAGATCCCGCCGTCAGTGTCATGCATTCATGCAACCCGTGCCCGCCCTTACCCTTCCCCGGCAGTTCCTGCAGTGGCCGTGTAGTTGCCTTTACCAAACGGCAGGTTCCTTCTACTGCAGCGCCGGCGCAGTCCACTCCACCGCCACTTGCTTTGTCGTATCCAACACCATGGTATCAGCTTCTTCAACCGCAGCTGCCTGCATCGGTGGACTTTCTGCTTGGCTCAACGCAGTCTCTTCAGAAGCCAAAAGGTACGGGACTTTTCCTTCATAACTTTGTCACTCGGGGACATGGGTGTAAGAAGATCGCTCTGGAAGAAGCGCCCTGGGTGGAGTATTTCTTCGCGCTCCATCTGTTAGCTGCTCAGCCTTCCTTCCCTCAGGTTGGTTCCCTGCTCTACTGCAGTATGAGGAAGATCTGGCTCTGATGGCTCTTGCATGGGACTTGCCCACATGTAGAAGGTGGTCCGAGAGGGTTTTCCAAATGATTGCGGATGGCAGACTGAGGGAGGGTTGGAGCAATCTGGAGGCCATTAAAGACATTCAGCGGGATGTTTGTACAGAAGCTGTGCGTGTGCTTCAGTCTCAGGCAGTTACTTTTCATGCATCTGATCATTTGCGGCAGTCCTTTGGACAACCCCGGTTGTCAGGTGAGGCCCAGCCGGTGGCTGCCTCTGTTGCCATGAGTTCAGGAGCTGTTATCTCTGTAACTGGGGAAAGGATTGGGGGAATGCTGTTTCACATGGTTCTCTCCCGGATAGGTCGCCACATCTCTGTGCATGGTGTGCGTATAAGTTCAAACATGTGCTCTCACATAGAGAACAAGACTGCCTTAAAAAGAGAAAATTTCTCGATTAGAAACCCTCCGATGCCACTGCTGCTAGTAATTCTGTAAGTTTAAATAGTAATAATAATGTTTCGCTAATGTCGTTAGATGATGTTTCTAGTCGTGTATGTGAAAATCTAGGTCAGGCGAAGTCTGGCTCACCTGATCAGGTCGATGGCCCAATTTCCTTATTGGTAACTAAGCAACCTCCCGCCTGTAATCAAGACCTAGTGTCAGTACCTGATAGTATCTCGTTAAATGATATTGTGCCACCTGCTCCGTTGCAACAACTTAGTTCTACTGATATTGTAATTACCTCCTCCTAGGCGCCGCATGTGTTAATTCATTGTCTTGATTCCAGTGAAGATGTGACTTCTAGTTCTAGCGTGCTGGAACCCGAGGCTTTAGTAGTTGAGGATTGTGTTCCAATGCTTTCCTTCGACTGGTTTGATGCACCTATGGAGGTGGTTCTATCATCACCTACCTCATCTTTGTTGGGAACTTCTGTTCCTCCCCCCACACCGTTTAGTTATAAACATTCGCTTTTGTCAATTTAGGCGATATCTGCGGAAAAAGTCGCATTTTATAATGCAGTATATCAACCAGATCTACAATCTTCTGGTCTATCAATAACACAGCTTGAAGCGCTAAATCTCGTCCATGCGGTTAAGTATCTACTGCCTAGTACTCCACATGAGTTCCTAATTAAGGTAAACACGGATAATCTAGCTTCTCAACATGTACTTGTATCAGGGAGAGGGAATGAAAAATATTCTCTGTGCTTGTGCTAAGCAGCTATGGCTCATTACGGCCAATTTAAATTTCGACTTAGCAATAATTCACAAACCAGGTAAGGATTTAATTCTGGCGGATGCTCTGAGTAGGGTTCCTCACTCGGATATTGCAAAAGCGAAGGCAAATGAGATCTGTTCTGCCTGTAATCTCACAGAAATTGTCGTAGAAGTGAATCTTCATGTGTTGCAATGTAAACTGTATTGACTTGTGTACCTGGAAGATAGTAAAATTGTTGGCTCTATCTTCTAGGCTACTCACTGAATCATCATCGACAGGTATGCTAGTGCATTGGTGCCTCGGAGTTGGAAAAACAAAGTTGTGCATGTTAAACTCTATTTAGAGTTCTCCCAGCAACATAAAGCTAATGCTGTTACTCCGACAGTATATGACCTGCTTTCATTCCCGCTTCTGCTAACTGACCGCTTGAAGTTGCCTGGAGTTGTCATGAACTATTTGAATTCAGTTAAGGTTTGGGTGTCGGGCGGACCAGGTGATGCTGCTGCGTTTGAGGCACAAGAGGTTAGAACCTTCAAGAGAGGTATATTCAAAACATTGACACATATGACTCAATGAGCGGTGGCCATTTCCCCGCAATACCTGAAGTGCATCATTTCATATCTGTTTAAACTTACACCTGTTCCCACCGTTCTCATAGCTGCATTGCTGATTGGGTACTTCACACTCGTAAGGCAGAGCAATCTTGCGCTTGTCTTTATAGGCTCACCTATCCATCCGCATGTCATCAAGTATAAAGACATTAAGGTGGAGGCAGCCTCCCTTACTGTAACTCTGCAGTCAACGAAAACCAGACCTACCTCCTCTCCACCAGTGGTTTTCAAGCTTCCAGCACTTCCAGGTGCAGTATGCTGTCCGGTTAGTGCCTGGACTAACTATGCTGGGGGCTTAAGGCCTCATGGCGATTCTCCCGCATTCCTGTTGCCTTCTGGTCTCCCGCTGACAATCCCGACCCTGAAACAAGCTCTTAAAGTCTCTTCCTTCATGGCGCTCGGGGTGGACAAAGGCTTCACGCTGCATGGTCTTCGAAGGGGTGCTGCTCAGGCTTGCCAAGGTACAGGCCTGATGCTTGACAACATCATGTCCACTGGGACATGGCGCAGCTCAGCGGTAAACTTGTACCTGCGTGCTATCCACATTAGTGCGGCACCTGCAGCGCTCGGGCATATTTTGGGTTGAGAGCTGTCCTATATGTAACATGCTCGCCTTGATTTTTCTACTTGCATTGTACTGTATTGTTGTTCCTTTGTTTCCTTACAGATCACGTTATATGTTATTACTTCTTCGTGTAGGTCAATTCGATCTATCAGATATTCACCGTATTGCGTGACTGCACTAGTTAAAAAGGCCCTGTCGCCGATTTGCACTATTAAGTATATGTTATTACTGTGACTGCAGACCATTTCGGTCTTGAAGACATGCCTGGTACTGTGGTACTGCACTAGTTAAGAAGGGCCTGTCGCCGACTTGCTCTATTTATCTGAGCTGCTCACTTCCTTGAAGTACGGACTTGCTTTTTTGTGATCAGATAATAAACGTCTGGTTATTCTCAAAATCGTATCATTGTGTCGAATTTGGTGTCTTGTTAAGCAAATTAGGTACATCGCACATCGCATGATATACATCGCATATCGCATGACAAACATTGCATATTGCATGGCATACACAGCATATCACATGCTTTAATCGCATGTTGCATGACGTACATCACATATCGCATGATGTACATCGGATATCACATGACGTACATCACATATCGCATGACAAACATTGCATATCGCATGGCATACACCGCATATCGCATGCTGTAATCGCATGTTGCATGACGTACATCGAATATCGCATGATGTACATTGGATATCGCATGACGTACATCGCATATCGCATGGCATACATCGATTATCGCATGACAAACATTGCATATCGCATGGCATACATCGCATATTGCATGCCGTAATAGCGAAATAGCGAACGGTAGACAGGAAGTGTGAACACTTATTTGTCTCTCATTTTTGATTGAGTGCAAGTAAATAAGCAACACAAGGAAGTGCATATTGCATATTGCATGTTGCATGACGTACATCGCATATCGCATGACGCACATCGCATATGGGATAACATATATCGCATATCGCCTGACGTAATCGGATATCACATGACGTACATCGCATATCGCCTAATGCTCGTCGCATATCGTATGACAGAATCCTAGCTGACTCCTCGGTCTCCTATTGAGGCAGCACTATAAAGTCACCATGAGTACGCCCTGTCGCACAAGTCGGTAATCGTCCTCATATTATGACCTTATGGCCCTGTCACACTACGACGTAACGACGTCAACGTAGGGAGAACGTGAAGAACGTTGTACTTCTCGGCGTAGTATGCAAATTTGGGCACAAGTTGAACGTGGATGCAGCGTAGTGGACGAGAGCATAACGTCGGTAAAGCGTAGTGATACCGTCATTCAACGAGAGAGGACAACGTAATGATGCTCACGGAACGTTATGAACGTTATTCCATCACCAGAACTATGTTGCTTTACGTTGTTACCATACGTTACTTACGTCATTAAACGTTGGCGAAACGCTGAATGTACATTCTCCTGACGTTCTCCTGACGTTCTCCTGACTTTCCCATTACGCGGCATGGACGTTTCCACCGGCTTTAATGTGGGTCAAGGAGTGGAACGTAGTGGAACGTAGTGAGGAACGTTTGCCTAATGTCCGTTTAACGTCATTGACGTTCGCTGAACGTGAACAGAACGTACAGCGAACGTAAACCCTTACGTTCGAGCTACGTCAACATTTTTGAACATGTCCAAAACCTCGACGTAACTCGACGTATCACGACGTAATGTGACGTAGCTCGATGTCAGTCTAACGTCATTATGATGTCATCATAACGTAATCCAACATACATCAACGTAATGACGAAAAATCACCACGTTAGGCTCACGTTCGCTCATTACGTCGTAGTGTGACAGGGGTATAAGATGTTGACAGGATGTAAAGCCTCAATAAAAGAAGAAAAGAAGCATAAAAAACAATAAACTAAAGTGTTGCCTCGTCAGCTTCACGGTTGACTGACGCGCATGCGCCTGTGACAGCCGACCTCCTGAGCTCAATCACGATGTTGTACAGGGAAAGCCCACGAAACCACGACTGGAACATTTGAGTTTGTTTGTAGTTGATTTACGTCATAACAACATCTAAGGTCATATCAGGACAGGTACCGACTTGTGACAGCGCACACTCATGGCGACTTTATAGTGCTGCCCCACTGGCAAATCAGGCTGTCAGAACCATGACTCGATATCCCACTCAGTCACATTATCCTTGCATTGAGCTAACCAGTCCTTGCCCTATCCTATTAATGCCGAGCGCCAGGCTAGGAAGCAGCAAGTATCAATTTTAAAGTCATTGGTTTGACTCTACCCGGAACCGAACTCCCGACCTTCCGCACATGAGCCCCGCGCTCTTCCAATTAGGAAACAGACCCATTGATACTTTGCAGGGAAAGTGAGACGCCGTGTCTCATTACTTCTCAAACGGTACATGGGAATGATTATTGGCTTAGAAAGTTGGGCTACGCTCTGGAAGCAAAGACAAACATGCTTGAAAACCCGGTGCGCACTGGCCAGAACAGTGGGCGCAGGGCACGAACACGCGGTGGCGCTGCAGTAGCAGGCGGAGGGATCGATCCCATAAGGCCATATTAGGCCAGAGCAACTTAATTGTCGTTACACACACACAGATAACCTAATGGGCAGTAACAATACAGCGGATAATCGGAGATGAGCCGCTCCGCCTCTTTATACATTGATAAGTGATTATCCTATCTATATATTTGGGGACATGCCACCTAGCAACATAAAAAGCCATATCGGGACGGGTGTCGACTTGTGACAGTGTGCACCCAATGGTGTTTTGTAGTGCTGCCCCACTGGGAGACTAGGCCGTCAACATCATGACCTGATATCCCACTCAGTCATATTATCCTGATGCTGAACAAACAAGTCCTTGGCCTATCCTACGATTGCCAAGTGTCAGGTTAAGTAGCAACACGTATCAATTTTGTATGTTATTCATTTGACCCAACTGGGATTTGAACATAGGCCTCCCTCATGGGAAGTCAGCCAGCACTCTTATCAATACCATCATACCGCGCGAAGAACCACAACGTAAGATCATTATTTGAAATTTGAAAATTGAAAGCTGGATCAACTTGGTATTTAACGCAATTGGACTGGAACCACTCAAAGTCAAAGCGGTCACTATACAAACTGGCCAGGCCCTAAATGTACTCCAACAAACGCTCTCCACCACAACTGTGCATGTATTCTGTATCTCTATCATAATGAAACATGTGCATGGAGAGTGACAGGTAGCATGGTAGATCCCACTCTGAGCTGCAATATGACTACCAGTACTACACAGCATAAGTGCCATAAAAGAAGTTAAGGAATTCTCGTCACAATTAACCACTATTCCAAAACAGAATTGTGGTTTTTGTGTATTTTTTATGTGCCAGATATTAATAACTTTTTTTTATATGCACCGTAAATATGTGTGAGAGCTTAGGAATCCTAATATGATGAAGCACACATAAATCCTCTGTTATCGCCCAAAATGTCCTTTTTGAATTTTAAATGTCACTGTTTAATCGTTATATAACTTCTGTATTTTATCATAATTGTTATATCCATGACCCCCTAACAGCTGATGTTTACTTTTTGTGCTGGAAGGGGGGGGGGGGGGGGGGGGGGGGGGGGGTCTAAGCTTTGATTGTTTAACGACATCATCTATTGGGGTCGCTAAGCAAACAAACAAACAAACAAAAAACACAATTTTTATAACTGACCTATTCTGAATTTACCATCAATCGTAAACAATAGATGTAGCTATGATGTAGTTTGTTGGTTGTTGGGGTTTTATGTCCTGGTAACCTCTAATGCCATATCAGGACGGGCGACTAGGATGTAAAACCACATCAAAGACAACAAACAGATAAGGCAAAAACGAATTATGCATAGTCAAATTTCAGAAAATATGACAGTTTTGCTCAAACTTGCTTACAAATAGTCTGAGACAGCAGTAAATATCATTACTGCAAAAGTAGCCCCACTCTCCAGGCACATCCTTGGTTTTGTAGACGGGGAATTCATGCAAAGTTGGGCTGTAGAGTATGTGTTGGGGGCGCAGTTCTGGCCCCGCTAGTTTGTTTGTTGTTTATTGTTGTCTTACATCCTAGTAACATCTAAGGCCATATCAGGATGGGCACCAACTTGTGACAGTGCACACTCATGGCAACTTAATAGTGCTGCCCCATTGGGAGACTAGGTTTGGTACCTAGCCTGGCACTGGGCATTACTGTGGAATGGGGACGACCAATACGAGTATTCCGGGTTGGTTTCTGCTGGTCTTTAAGGAGGAACTGAAGATGTGAAACAAAATGTTTGCATACCGGAAGTTGTATTTGTTGCTCCTCTTACCCCCGTCTTTCACTATAGGCTCTCTTCCTTAAAGGAGCATAGTCCGTTGAAAAGATACACTTTTCCAAATCAAAGTGCTTACCTAGATTTGATTGCACGTATTTTAAGGCCCTGTCACACTATGACGTAACGACGTCAATGTAGGGAGAACGTGAAGAACGTTGAACTTCTCGGCGTAGTATGCAAATTTGGGTACAAGTTGAACGTGGATGCAGCGTAGTGGACGAGAGCATAACGTCGGTAAAGCGTAGTGATACCATCATTCAACGAGAGAGGACAACGTCATTACGCTCACGGAACGTTATGAACGTTATTCCATTGCCAGAAGAATGTTACGTGACTTTACATACGTCATGAGACGTTGAACATACTTTGAATGTATGTTCTCCTGACGTTCTCCTGATGTTCTCCTGACGTTCTCCTGACGTTCCCATTACGCCGCATGGGCATTTCCACCTGGTTTAATGTGGGTCAACGTAGTGGAACGTAGTTGAACGTAGTGAGCAGCGTTTGCCTAACGTCCGTTTAACGTCATTGATGTTCGCTGAACGTGAACAGAACGTATGGCGAACGTAAACCCTTATGTTCGAGCTACGTTGAAAGTTTTGAACATGTCCAAAACCTCGACGTAACTCGACGTAACACGACGTAATGTGACGTAGCTCGATGTCACTCTAACGTCATTCTGACGTCATCATAACGTAATCCAACGTATGTCAAGGTAATGACGAAAAATCACCACGTTAGGCTCACGTTCGCTCATTACGTTGTAGTGTGACAGGGGTATAACTTAGATACTGGTGCACTTATTAAGCATGTGTTGCTGCATAGGCAGGAGGGGCGTTGTTTATAGGTAAGGGAGAGAGAGGTGGAGGAGTGGGGTGGAGCTGGAAGAAATATGTGTCCTTTCGTGGAAAATGGGTTTGGTTTTCAGGACTCTGAATGTGCAAATTGTGCATGTGTTCAATCGTTGCATAACTAAAGTTAAAGACTCTGTTTCAACCATTAGAGTCACATGACAACTATCGCGGCTAGATATCAAACTAGATCAGACTGAAAAACAGCCAAATCTATTCTACGTTATACCAATCTGCAAAGGGTAAGTTCTGTAGCTTTAAGGTCAAATATGAAAAGAATTGGTGATCGTCCGTGCCTGAAAAAATCAACTGCCCTTGATTTAAACAAATTGATTTTTTGTGTGTTTAAAAACTGTCAAAAATGCATCGGGCTAGCACTGTAGCAGCAATTCAACTTTCATAATCATACAATCTGTGCAACATTGAACATAATTACGGATTACGCCTATGTCATACGCCAGAAAAACCCACCCAACCCTGATTTGTATGATCAAAAGGGCGATCACCAAGTTTCTTTTGTTATCTGGCCTCAGGGTGGAAGGACGACATTTTGTGTTTTGTTTGTTGGTACATTAGCTGTTTAAGCAGGGGAAATTTCAGTCGCAGATGACTGGTCTTCCTCATTCCACTGCTCCTTGTCCTATCCTAGTAATCCCGAGCATCTGGCTAGGAAGTGACAAGTATAAATTTGTAAGTCATTGGTTTGACTCAACCAGGATTCGAACCCACGATCCCACAATCTACCAACACAGGAGACAGAGACTCTAACTCATTCGGCCATCCCGTCTGGTTAATTCACAATCTTAATATTATGTTTATTATTAGTTCGAAACACAAAATTTGCAATAATTTATTGTAGATTAAATATTTAAATTGAAAGAAGAAAGGAACTACTTTCTTGTCGGTTTCTGTTATTGTTTCTTGTCCCAATTGGCCTAAATTGAAAATAGTACCGGCCAAATGGTATGAGTACCGTTAGGAGGTAATGGAGGACTACTTGGGAGATTAAGCGCGGAAAACAACACGGTGTTAGCTGTGGTAGTTTGATACCATCTGAGATTGTTCATTATTACTTACTAATAAACCTCACCAGTTTAGCTGGAAATTCCCGAACAGAGTGGTTTCAAATTCCGCCGATAGATGTCACTAGCTTAACTGGTGGGGTGTAATACACGTGAAGAGAGCCGCGGTGAAACCCAGACGAGAAATAAAATATAGTTGTCTTAAATATATATATATATATATATTACAAGGATAAGAGCTTGATGCCTGTTGCGACATGACTATCTGAATATAATCAAACATTTTATTGTTTTTCCAAGTATTCTTTACGGAGAAATCATAGGCAGTCGGGGAAAAGACCCGACTAGAGTGGTTCCAAATTCTGCCGACAGATGCCCCAAGCTTAACTGGCGGGGTCTATTACACCTGTCCTGTTGTAAACTTACCTGGACTATCTGGTAGAGGATTGCCATCAGTAGAAATACTCTAACAAGTTGCAACTCATCCATGGCAACGGATCGCGTGGACTGTTGTATAGATACAGTGGTGATGGGTGGGGTGTAGAGGCAATCCACACACTCACACTTATACTGATCTGAGACAATGGTACACCTGTAGTATAGCTGGAGATGTGGAGGCAATATGCACACACTCACACAGGTGTTATACTGGTAACACTAATAGTCTAAGTCGAGGTGTACAAGTAATCCACACACTCAGAGGGGTGATATATGACACATCTACACTTGTAATATAAGTGGAGCTGTGGAGACAATCTCCACACACTCACGCAGGTGATCTCAAACACCTGTAACCCTTGGCACTTCCGGTTCCGGCGGGTCGAGGTGTCTATCCGACTAGATCATCTAGTAGATGTGAGAGGGGTAGTTGCTGCGATGACGCGGTGGCTTGTTGAATGTGCTGGGGTGTTCCTGCTACTCTCCCCACTCCTCCTCCTGTCGGCTGTTAAGCTTCCTCCTTCTCCTCGTGACCGGGTAGTAATGACTGTATCTACATACCACACATGCACTCTCACACACCAGTGTGTCTCCAGAAGCCTGTTGGCAGGACGCATGCGTCAGTTCCTTCCGCAAGTGGTGGGGAGTGAACGGCGAGTCGTGTCTGATACTGATGGTGGCCGGTTAGGGGGTGGGGTGGTGGAGTGGGGGTGGGGTGTAGGGGAGCGTGGTGTGTGTGTGGGGGGGGGATCGGGTGAGGTGTGGGGGAGCGGGGGGGGGGGGGAGCGGGGTGTGGGAGAGCGGGATGAGGGTATTGGCGGGAGTGGAGGGTGCTGGCTGGAGGGGAAGGGGGGGGGCTGTTGGAGGGGAGAGGAGGGAGGGGAGAGGAGGCGAGGGGTGGGAATGGGACGGGAGGGGAAAGGAGGGGAGGAAAGGAGAGTGGAAGGGAGGGGAGGGGAAGGGAAGATCAAAGGGAACGAGGGGAGGGGTGGAGGGAGGGAAAGGGAGGACATGAGGAGGGAAGGGGAGAGAAGGCTAGGAAAGGGGAGGGGAAGGTCGGAGGGGAAGGGAACGGGAGGGGAAGGGTGGGGAAGGGCGGAGGTGTTTTGTGGAGGGGAATGGTGCGATTGTTGAGAGAAGGGAAGTGGATGTATTGGTATTTGGGGGGGGGGGGTGTGACCGGGTTGGGGGGAGGGGGGTCTGTTTTAGGCGCATATGGTGCGGTGCCGGAGGGGTAAGAAGTTTTTTTGTCAGTGTTTTTTTCTGTTTTTGTTTGTTTTTGTTTTTCTGGCGGTGGAGTGGGAGTGGTATAGGACATCAGTGATTCGTGAGAGAGACATGACATCCTGGAATGCAGGAACCAGTTATCAGCAACCAACAAGGAACAACCAGTTACCAACAACCAACAACCAGTAACCAGTAACCAACAACCAGAAACTGGCAACCAGTAACCAACAACGAGCAGCTAGTAACCAACAACCAGCAACATGTAATAAACGACCAGCAACCAGTTACCAACAATCAACAACTGGTATTCAACAACCAGCAACCAGTAACCAACAACCAGTAACTGACAACCAACAACCAACAACCAGTAGCCAACAACCAACAACCAGTAACCAACACCCAGCAGCCAATTACCAACACCCAGCAACCAACAACCGGTAACCAACAACCAGTAACGAGCAATGAGCAGCCAGATACCAACAACAATAAACCAACAACCAGTAACCAACAACCAGTAACCAACAACCAGTAACCAACAACCAGGAACCAACAACAAGTAACCAGAAACCAGTAACCAGAAATCAGTCAACAACAACCAGTAACCAGAAACCAGTAAACAACAACCAGTAACAAACACCCGGCAGCCAATTACCAACAAGCAGCAACCAGCAAACGGTAACCAACAACCAGTAACCAACAATCATAAACGAGCAATGAGCAGCCAGTCACCAACAACCAGAAACCAACAACCAGTAACTAACAACCAGTAACCAACAACCAGGAACCAACAACAAGTTACCAGAAACCAGTAACCAGTAACCAGAACCCAGTAAACAACAACCAGTAACCAGCACCCAGCAGCCAATTACCAACAACCAGCAACCAGCAAACGGTAACCAACAACCAGTAACCAGAAACCAGTAACCAGAAACCAGTAAATAACAACCAGTAACCATAAACCAGTAAACAACAACCAGTAACCAACACCCAGCAGCCAATTACCAACAACCCGCAACCAGCAAACGGTAACCAACAACCAGTAACCAGAAACCAGAACCCACCAATGAGCAGCCAGTTACCAACAACCAGAAACCAACAACCAGTAACCACCAACCAGTAACCACCATCCAGTAACCAACAACCATCAACCACTAACCAACAACCAGTAACCAACAACCAGTAACCAACAACAAGTAACCAGAAACCAGTAACCAGGAACCAGTAACCAACAACAAATAACCAGAAACCAGTAACCAGCAATCAGCAACAAGTAACCAACACCCAGAAACCTAGAACCAGTAACCAACAATCAGTAACCAACAACCAGTAACCAACAATGAGCAGCCAGTTACCAACAACCAGAAACCCAAAACCAACGACCAACAACTAGTAACCAACAATCAGTAACCAGCAACGAGTAATCTAACTAGCAGCCTAACCAGCTAACAGTAACCAGCAACTATTAACTAGTAACCAGTGATTAGCAACCAGTTTACCAACAACCAGAAACCAGACACCAGGAAGGAACAATCTGAATCCACCTAAGTTACCCACGCTCATGACATTATATATATATGGTCTCAGACTGGGGCAGCATTATAAAGTTGCCATCAGTGCGCGCTGTCATAAGTCAGCACCCGGCCTGATATGACCTTAGATGTTGCTTGGATGCATTTTCCAAAGAATTGTTTTTATTTGTTTAATGATCCACCAGGCAGGGACTGACGGATCGGCCGCTGTTTGGCTGCCGCTGGGCGGGGTGGCAGTTGCAAACCCACCAGCCGCAACGGTTGTGTATGTATATCGGCCATTTGCCTATGATATCTAGTTTGAGTGGACGTGCTGAGTTGCTCTGAGCACGACTAACCACATGGTAGCAATGCCGTTGGAGCTGTGCGCAACGTGCGGGGATGAGCACGAACCCCCCTGCGGTTTAAAGTGTAAGCGTACGAAGATGCCCAAGCGCACGATCGAGTCGGCACCCGCTGAGGAGGAGGCAGATAGGGCTTCGGGCAAGGAACCGCCGCTGGAAGCCGCATCCGGCATGCGGTGCACCATGGCCGGGGTAGCATGTAATCTGGAGGAATATGAAGAAGATGACGAGGAGCGGGATCTTAAAAGACAGCTGGCAGCCTGGGCACAGGAGCGAAGGAAGCAGGTGGTACAGGCGGTGTTGGAGAAGAAGCCGATGGAGCCGGTGGGGAAGCCGAAGGGGTCTGTGAAAAGGCTGGCAAAAAAGAAGCAGCCGTCGGGGGAGCCGGGGCCTGACGACTTTCTGAGTGACAGTAGCTCATCTAGCAGCGAATCCGACTCCGGTAACAAGGCCCGAGGCCGGTGACGGAGTGCTAGCAGGCAGCGACACCACTGAAAACGCAGTAAGTTTTCCCTAAATAAGTTTACGAAGGAGGAGAAAAGCCTTAAAAAAGTTAATCCTATGGAGCTTGTCTATGCTGCCCTGATGTAAGGGATGGAGTGTGGCATGGTGGTGGGGATGGACTATGACGATCTGATTCGCTATATGGGCCATGTCGCTTATCTGGCTATGCATGCCACGACCTGTGCCTACACAGACAGAGCTTACCGGGAGTATGATAAAGCTATCCGCACGAAGGCCAAGCTCAAGGGTTTGAAGGCCTTCAAGATGGGAAATCAGGAGATCTCGATTTTGCATTTTAACCTGGACAACTATCGGAGCATGCGTGAGGCTAGGAAGCTGACATGCACTGGTTACAATGGTCCCAAAGTATGCTACAGCCACGATTACAACAAGGACAGTTTTACGCTGCGGCGTTGTGATTGTGAGCATAAATGCTTGATTTGCAAATCATCTGAGCACACGATTGAGGTATGCAAGAGGAAGAAGTACTGACTTGGTATGGTGTGGGCCACCCGGTATGGTCGGCTGACCTAGTTCCGCCATGTGGGGACGCGCCTGCCGCCATCTTGTCGGCGAGTGGGAAACTCTGCCGACCCTGATCTTGGGATTATATGTGTGGACGTTAACGACTTTGTTTCTATTGTGGACTTAAACAACATTGTTTCTAGTGCGGGCTGTGTGGATAACAAAGGTGGCTATATGGTTGACATTGATGATTGTGTTAGGGATTTAGTTTGTGTTGCCACAGGGCCTGAGTTGGGCAAGCCTGCTAATATTGATGCTAATTGTGTTGCGAGGCCTTATTTAGGCTTTGATGTTAAGTTTGTTGATAACATGTGTTTCTCGGCGCCTGGCCATGATTCGGGGCTTGGGAGTCAAATCGGGTGGGTCTGGTGGCGGCCACCCTGGTCTGAGCAACGGCAATGCTGATTGGCTCAGGGTGGTTGGCCTGGACCGGCTCGACCAATCGCTGACGGGCTACTGCTCTCGCTCTGGGTCATCGACCAAGATGTCGGCACATGTTGTGAAAAGTGGATCGAGATCTTTGATACCTGCAGGAATTGTAAGTGGGAACATTATATTGAAGGTTGTGTGGGCCAGCTTAGGCAGTGTAGGATGTTTGCCAAAGTGATGTGCCATGGTGAAACTGATCCATACTGAGACTACCTGCTCCATGGAGCTTATTTTGGCTTTCGAAGGATTGATCCGGAGTGTGTGAGTACATATTTCCACGGGAACTATTCATCAATAATAAAAGGTGTCACCGGGGAGCGCAAGACTGTCAGAGTACAGGGTGAAATTGATGCAGGGATCCTTACTGTGGTGGATGCTCCTTGTGTGTGTGTGTACATCCTTTCGGTGCTGTGCCAAAAGGGGATGATGATATTCGGGCGATCGTTGACTGCTCCACGCTGACAGAGTTTTGTGTTAACAACCACAACGGTGGCTGTAGGACCAACTTCAGCTACAACTCAGTGGATACTGTGACATCGATGCTCCAGGATGGAGACTACACCGCAATTATCAACATTTAAAATGCGAATGGGGCGGTTAATATCCACCCCGCATGCTGGGAGAGGCAAGGCCTCAGTTGGGATGGCATTGTGTTCCTCGGGGATAACAGACTGTGTATGGGCCTCAGTAGTAGCCCTTTAGTGTTTTCTAAGATAAGTGATTTTGTTTTTAGGTGTATGGTTAGGGAAGATTTCCCTGAGTGTATTAACTATCTTGACGATTGTTGTGTGATGGGCAGAATGGTAGAAGGGTGCACTGCTGCCCAGACTGCGTTGGTAGCCGTCCTACGGTGTATGGGCTTCTACATTAGCTTTAAGAAGCTATTGACTCCAGCGATGGTCACAAGGGTTCTCGGTATTGATATTGACTCCATTGAAATGGAGCTGAGGCTTCCATTGGATAAGCTTGATAAATTGTTGTCACAGTTAAAAATGTACACCCAGAGACAGAAGGTCATTGGATTGGAGTTGGAAGGCCTGGGGGGGGGGGGGGGAGAGGTCCGAACTCACTGCTGCAAGGTGGTACATGGAGGAAGGGCCTTCTCCAGGAGAGTCTACGACCTGATCTCTTCGGCTAAACAATCAACACATAAGGTACGCCTAAATGAAGATTTCAAGCTTAATCTTCAATGTTGGTTAGAATTTGCGTCAAAATTTAATGGCAAGGCCGAAATAATTCAGTCGAGGGATGCAGCTGTATCGGTCTATAGTGATGCCTCTATGTTTGGGTTGGGGCCCTCCATGATTTAAAATCAAAGGCACCTGGGTCGGTTGGACCACCATTTTGTATATGCGGATGATGCGGGATGTAGGTCTGACAACATTAACATCTTGGAGTTGTGGCCCATACTGGTGGGTGTGAGGTGCTGGGGCTCAGGTTGGCAGGACAAGACCGTGATATTTGTAACTGATAACACCCAGGTGATAGCGGCTCTTATTACGGGCCGGAGCAGAAACAAGACCACGATGGTGTGGCTTAGGTTGATATTTTGGGCCTCAATTAAGTACAACTTTGATGTTCAGTCGGTATACATCAACACTAAAGTGAATGTTATTTGCGACAGCCTGAGCAGACTGGACAAGTTCTAGCGTTTTGCTAGAATCACAGATGCGGATCATGCCACCAAATTGTGTTGTCATAATATTGCTGATTTCGCTTCAGGTTCGGACAGGCTACTGGCCGAGAGGCAGAACTTTCAGAGCAACCACTACTCAGGCTCGACCATCTGCACACGCTCAACACAAGTGAAAGCCTTCTTGACCTTCTGTGAACAATTTGAGGATCGGATTTCCCCATATCCGTGCGACTCGGATCAGGTCTGTCTGTATATGTCATTTATGGTGCGGTAAATTCCGCCCTAAGTGGAGCCACGTCGCACTAACCGTGACTCTTCGTAAAAAAAAAAAGTACATTTTTAATTAGTACACTGCAGGAAAATGCCAATCCCTTTCTCACAAATTACATATGCGTTCCTGTACACCCATACTGCGCTGTGCGAATCGGTGGTAGTCAGCCCTCTGGGTGAAGGGTGAGAAGGATGGGTTGAGGTGGGGTGGGGGTGGAGGTGGGGAGTGGACGTGGTGGTGGGGGTGTGGGAGTGGCGGTGGAGGTGTGTGATTGGGTGGGGGGCGCGGGGGGGGGGGGCTGGAGTGGGGTTGGTAGACCATAACCGCGTCACACTTGTTCGCGCACCGTAACCAACAGGCGCCATCCTAAATATAGCCTCGCCATCAGGAACCCCCATTGCCGTTTTACCTTTAGGAGCGAGGCACTGTACTGCATCAGTATTACTCCGCGTCGGAGATGTTATGTATGCGTTGACGAGGAGGTACACTGGTCGCTGCTAGACGAACTAGTGCGAAGTTGGTGTCCAGACAAGGCCAAGGTGGGGAGGGTGAGCGGGGGGCGGGGGGGGGGGGGTCAGGGGGTTATGCTATATACGTAAACAGGTATCAAATGTTTGTTTGTTATTTGTTTGTTTCAGTTTTGCGTCCTAGCAACATATAGGGTATCTGGATGGATAATTCCTTGTATTTTTATTGCTTTGTTTGTTTGTTTGGGGTTTTACATCTTAGCAACATCCAAGGTGGTATTTGGATGGGTACCGATTTATGACAGTGCACACTCACTCATGGTGATTTCATAGTGCTGCTGGCACCATGACTTGATATCCCACTCAGTCACATTATCCCGATGCTGAGCTAAGCAGTCCTCTCACATTCCTATTACTGCCAAGTGCCAGGCTAGGTGGCCATAAGTATACATTTTGTAACTCATCGGTTTGACTCGGCCGGGATTAGAAGCACTGACCTTCTGCATGGGAAGCAATCACTCTTATCGATTAGGCCACTGTGTCCAGTCATAGGTATAAGAACAGGTGTCGGGCTGTCGCGAGACTAGCCAAGACAACTAAGATAAATAGGCAGAACCACATTGAAAACATCGGTTTCAACCAATCACACAAGAAAAGCAACAATTGCGTGCCGTCACTAGAACTTGGATGAGTGCCACCTGGCAGTACAAGGTGCCGTATACATCCTGGTACAGGCTTATTAACTACTATTAGTACTAAAATCAGTAGTGGATAAGAAGCATATATTCTGATGCAGGCTTATAGACTAGTAAAATCAGTAATGGATAAGTGACAGACATCCTGACACAGGCTTAGAGATTTAAATACTGGTAAAATCAGTAGTGTTTAAATCTGCATAGTCCGATGAAATATCAAATTTTCAAAACGAAACCAATTATCTAGATTTGATTTTACACATATATATAACTTAGATACTGATGCACTTATTAAGCATTTGTTTCTGTGTAGAAGGCAATACTGAATCAATTTAACAGAACCCGTTACTGCAGAAGTCTATGGTGTCAGAGTTTTGGCAAGCCTGGCAAAACTAATTTTCCATGTTTGCACCCAAAATAATTATTAGTAGTGGATAAGTAAGTAACAGACATCGTGATGCAGGCTTGTAGACTACTGAGATTATTAGTAGTGGATAAGTGAGTAACAGACATCGTGATGCAGGCTTGTAGACTACTGAGATTATTAGTAGTGGATAAGTAAGTAACAAACATCGTGATGCAGGCTTGTAGACTACTGGGATTATTAGTAGTGGATAAGTAAGTAACAAACATCCCGATGCAGGCTTGTAGACTACTGGGATTATTAGTAGTGGATAAGTAAGTAACATACATCATGATGCAGGCTTGTAGACTACTGAGATTATTAGTAGTGGATAAGTAAGTAACAGACATTGTGATGAAGGCTTGTAGACTACTGAGATTATTAGTAGTGGATAATTAAGTAACATACATCGTGATGCAGGCTTGTAGACTACTGAGATTATTAGTAGTGGATAAGTAAGTAACAGACATCGTGATGCAGGCTTGTAGACTACTGAGATTATTAGTAGTGGATAAGTAAGTAACAGACATCATGATGAAGGCTTGTAGACTACTGAGATTATTAGTAGTGGATAATTAAGTAACAGACATCGTGATGCAGGCTTGTAGACTACTGAGATTATTAGTAGTGGATAAGTAAGTAACATACATCGTGATGCAGGCTTGTAGACTACTGAGATTATTAGTAGTGGATAAGTAAGTAACAGACATTGTGATGCAGGCTTGTAGACTACTGAGATTATTAGTAGTGGATAAGTAAGTAACGAACATCCCGATGCAGGCTTGTAGACTACTGAGATTATTAGTAGTGGATAATTAAGTAACAGACATCGTGATGCAGGCTTGTAGACTACTGAGATTATTAGTAGTGGATAAGTAAGTAACAGACATTGTGATGCAGGCTTGTAGACTACTGAGATTATTAGAGTGGATAAGTAAGTAACGAACATCCCGATGCAGGCTTGTAGACTACTGAGATTATTACTGGTGGATAAGTAAGTAACAGACATTGTGAGGCAGGCTTGTAGACTACTGAGATCATTAGTAGTTGATAAGTAAGTAACAGTAGTTCCAGTTTGGTAGCGATAAGTACACATGTTGTAAGTCATTGGCCATATTTCCCATTCACCAGGTCTGGCCAAGACCATCTTGCAAGGCACAGTGAAATGGGGAGGAAGAAAAAGGTGGACAAAGGAACAGATAGAACGATAACATCAGGGAATGGACAGGCCTGGAGTTGGGAAAGTCCCTGAGGGTAGCGGAGAAGAAGGTCAAATGGAGAAAACTGGTTGCAAAGTCAGGTGTAGTCCCCAATGACCCGTGCTGTTAAGGGATTGATGATGATGATGACAAACAGATGAGAGTAGTATCAAATTGGAGTTTATCTACCTAATGAATGTGAATATGTAAAGTATTTATTTCGTCCCAAATGCTACTTAATACTCGACTCCATGTGATGTTTGTTTTTGTTGTTGTTGCTTTACGTCCTAGCAACATCTAAGGTCATATCAGGCCGGCGACTCCATGTGATGGATGACGCATCTATTGACTAGATGTGTAAGCAGTCCTTTGTACATGGCAACATTAAAGTTGCATAGTCCGATGGTTTTGAATTTCTGTATTTTTTCTGAGATAAATATATTAGATTGATCACTAGTATCTACTTTACATTAGTTCAAACTTACTTTTATTTTAAATGGTAAGCTTTTGAGATATTTTGAGTGCAAACATGGAAAATTAGTTTTGGCAAGCTTGCCAAAACTCTGACACCATAGACTTCTGCAGTAACGGGTTCTGTTAAATTGACTCAGTATTGCCTTCTACGCAGAAACAAATGCTAAAGCCCCAGTCACACATACACGGATCAGGGGCCGGATGAGCCCCGGACTGCCATCCGGGGTGCTCCGGGGCAATCCATGGCTTGTCCGTGGCTCATCCATGCCGACACCCCCTGATCCGGCCTTATCCGTGGCTTGTCAGCAGCCGTCCGGGCTCAGCCCCGGATATTTTAAAATGTCTAAAACATCCGGGGCGGTCCAGGGGATTTTGCGATCCGGGCTCAAATCGGCCTGATCCAGCCTGATCCGGCCTGATCCGGGGATGGTCCCGGGGTGGTCCGGGTATTTCGGGGGTCGACCGGGCCTGTCCGGGGGTGGTACGGGGTCATTTTGAGCCATGGTTTGACCCGAACCTTTCCCGGACTATCCAGGACTACCCCCGGCCTAGCCACGGACCACTCCCGGACTGCCCCCGTAAGACGGGGGTGATCCGGGATAGTCCAGGGGTGATCCAGGATAGTCCGGGGGTGGTCCGGGGGTGGTCCGGTCTCGTCCGGGGCTGGTCCGGCCCAGTCTGGGGCAGTCCGGGGGTGGTACGGGGGAGTCTGGGGCTCATCCGGGGCTCATTTGGGGCTCGTCCGGGAAAGTGTGACTGCGAGGCAAAAATCGAAGAAAACAGTTATTTTATCCGTGGCGGTCCGGGACAGTCTGGGCCATTGGTCCGTGGGTGGTCCAGCTCAAAATCCGGCTCAAAATCCGGGGCTTGTCCGGCTATGTGTGACTGGGGCTTTAATAAGTGCATCAGTATCTTAAGGCCCTGTCACACTACGACGTAATGACGTCAACGTAGGGAGAACGTGAAGAACGTTGAACTTCTCGGCGTAGTATGCAAATTTGTGCACAAGTTGAACGTGGATGCAGCGTAGTGGACGAGATCGTAACGTCGGTAAAGCGTAGTGATACCGTCATTCAACGAGAGAGGTCAACTTCATTACGTTCACGGAACGTTATGAACGTTATTCCATCGCCAGAACTGCGTTACCTGATGGCGAAACGTTGAACTGACGTTCTCCTGACGTTCTCCTGATGTTCTCCTGACGTTATCCTGACGTTATCCTGACGTTATCCTGACGTTCCCATTATGCCGCGTGGACGTTTCCACCGGGTTTAATGTGGGTCAACGTAGTGCAACTTAGTGCAACGTAGTTGAACGTAGTGACTAACGTTTTAATAACGTCCGTTTAACGTCATTGACGTTCACTGAACGTGAACAGAACGTACGGCGAACGTAAACCCTTACGTTCAAGCTACGTCGAAAGTTTTGAACATGTCCAAAACCTTGACGTAGCTCGACGTAACACGACGTAATGTGACGTAGCTCGACGTCATTCTAACGTCATTCTGACGTCATCACAACGTAACCCAACGTCATGACGAAAAATGACCACGTTAGCCTCACGTTGGCTTGTTACGTCGTAGTGTGACAGGGGTATTAGTTAGATATGCAAAATCAAACCTAGATAATTGGTTTGGTTTTGAAAATTTGATATTTCACCGGACTCTGCAGCTTTAAGTATACATTGACTTTGTGACTGTCTGATATCCCAGGTGTATCAAGGTCATGGGAAATGCACCCGCACCTGTTCCACATGGTTGCACATCTTTGAACTTTGTATAATTATATGCGACTGCATAAGCGATTATATGTGCATTATTATGAGGAATAGATATACTGAATTATTCTAACCTTCTTGATATTGTAGTAGTCTGCAAGGATCTCTCAGAAAAAAAAGCTACATACACAGGTATGCGTGGATAGGATAATGACATCACGGAGCCTAGGTGGTGTAATGGTTACCACACTAGCCCGGAATGCAAGGGATGTGGTTTTGAATCCTGCTCTAGGCACAATATTTTCCAGTTTCATCACCCACGAAGACAATGGTTGCCGTGACCTGGACCCTGTATAATAGAAGTTACTTCAAAATAGATTATGACAATCAACTTATGATATTTATGTAATAATAAAAGACACAAACTGAAGCCCTTCGGATTATGCAGCTTTATCAAAGCTTGCGCTTGTTTCTGTCGACTCAGACACATATTTGATTCAAAGTGGATGTATTTCTTTTGTTTTTGTTTTAGTAGGTTTTCAGCCTGTAAATTATGTATACTGTTTTCCCCCTTTAAAGACCTGAACAACCTGCCGATGATTCTACATTAAAGACGTGCATATGGAGATGTTCAAATTACATGAATTCAGTTCACAAATTACTTTTTCAGGTTAACCTTTACCGTTATTTCACACAGATGTAACCAGTTCCAAATTGCATCTGAAATAATTTAAGTAATGTTTAATGTAAGCATATAAACTGATGAATGTAACTAACAGAATAAATATCTGTTAAAAATAAGTTTGAATTGATACTTATTGATACCTAACCTGACGTTCGGCATTGCTAGTATAGGGCATGAATCAGTTTTTTCCCTTTTTTTTTCTTGAAGATTTATACTTCCTATCATGGATAAGCCTGAATAGACTTGTTTTCACCATTAGACAGTTTGTCGATAGAAAGCCCGAGCCTACACTTTTACCGACCCAAGGGATTTTTAACCTCCCACACCACATAGACATGCTATGAGAGCAACTGGCCTTTGATGTCGCTGTAAGTTATACACAGAGGTGGAAATCCAAATTGGCAGAGCTGGGGGCACGGGGAATCAAACCGCCGACCCTCAGATTAGGAGTCTGACCTAGAAAAAAGCCAGACACTCTAACCACTCCGCCACAGAGAACACCACAAGCAGTGGAATTAAGTAGACCACTGGTCCACAATTGAAAATTCCCCAGCTTAATCAACTAATGTACAATGACCGGATCGTACAAACAAAAAATAGGTCGCTGAGAAATATCAACATTTTTATTAAATGATTAAAGTTGTGCTAGACTGTCCCCTTGTCATATGCTTTGTACGACCTTGAACATGGTGACAACCTTTGACTGCCCAAAAAGCATTACATCAGCTGCCATACTGTAGTGCAGAATACGGCAGCCATCTTGGACGGAAACCTCTAAGGGGGCAACAACCACGACCGTGTCGAACAGCCTCTGCCACACTCCCAGCATGGCCGGTACATACTGGTACGAGACCTTTATTTTCTTCTTCTTCTCTTCTGTCATGGTTGAGAGGCGAGCGCGTGGTAGAGAAGCTTCCTTATCGTGTTTTGTTGGAATAGTTCAAAAGAAAAAAAGGTTAACACACACATTAGTATTATTATCGGTTCGCTACCAGTGTCATATAATATTGTGGTTTTCTTTTAATGAATATAACGGATAAGTGTGTGAACACTTGTTTTCACTGTTGGGCAGCACTACTCGAATTTGATTCAAATCTTTTGAATTTTGTTTTCAGTAATAATGCTGGTTTTATTGCTTCTTGTTTATGGCTTGTAACTGTTTGCAGGTTGCAAACAGTCCAAAATCACATCACCTTGTAGTAGTTTCTTAAACACATTTCTTTTGTTTTATTTTTTAGATAAATATTTTAAATTGATCATTATAACCTACTAATCATTAGTCCGGAGTCATTCTGATGGAAAAATGACTAGTTTTGAAGCAATTTGAGCTGAACATTAAAAAAAATACTTTTGACAAGCTTTCCAAAAGTCCTCCATCCATAACCCGTATTGACATCTCACGATGGTCATGTGGTGTGGGCTGACCTGCTAATTAATGGCTAGGTAGTCTGGTCTCCTACTATTTCTACTGGCCACATGCACACACATTGTGCCCAGTGATTGTGAGTCGGGGTGAGGATGGGGATAGGGAATGGGGGGGGGGGGGGTATTTAGCTGCATGGGGTGCATATCTGATTAGCACACTCCCTGTGGGGCGGTGGTGGGGGGAGGCGGAGGGGGAAGGGAGGGAGGGTGTTTGGTTGCGTGGGGTGCCATCAAACTTCCACCATATGTCCTGGAACCTGACAAAAGCCATCTATGGTACTGGGAATGAGGACAAAAATATTGAGGTCACGAGATTGACCTGATTTTGTTAATGACTTCCCTGTCTGATGGCTTTCTCAAAGTAGGTATCCACAGGGATGAGTTAGTAAATTCACTGATTATTCTATATATGCTGACCCAAATCACTAGTTAATGCATCAATATCTAAGTTGGATATATAGAATCAAATGTAAATAACTGTTTTAGTTTTGAACAAAAAAAAATGTTATCGGACCATGCAACTGTAATGGCCCATGGCCCTCCGACTCCCACTCTCACGGTCACTCACGGAAGAACACCAAGATTCAATTAGAGTACGCTTCAACTTGGTTTATTGAACCATCTGCTCTCTGCGGTGTCAGTAGTTGTCTGACCCGCTCCCTGACTCGCCAGATTCCCCCCCCCCCCACATCGTTGTGTGTGTGTGGGGGGGGGGGGGTCAGCCACCCGCAGTAGAGAGCAGCCCAGTTGGGGTCTGCCTGGTGGCTACCCGTGCCCCCACCTGGCGCAGTATAGTGGTACTGCGCTGGTGCACGGTGTAGTCTCCGCTGCTACCGCGTGGTAGTAGAGCTCATGTACAGACTACTACACAACTTTAAATCATTGGTTTGACTCAGCTGGGTTTTCAAATTCGTGACTTCCTGCACAGGAAGCCTCTGCTCCCACCTCCTTGGCCACCGCATCCAGTCACGATTAAGTCCATGCCCATCCTGATATTACCTCACAAGTTGTTAGGATGCAAAACCTCAATAAAAAAGGAAATTTCCTTTAGCCCCAGCCACACATAGCCGGACGAGCCCCGGATTTTGAGCCAGACCACCCACGGACCAATGGCCCGGACTGTCCCGGATTGCCACGGATAAAATCACTGTTTTCGTCAATTTTTGCCTCGCAGTCACACTTTCCCGGACGAGCCCCAGACGAGCCCCGGACCACCCCCGGACTGCCCCCGGACTGGGCCGGACCGGCCCCGGACGAGGCCGGACCACCCCCGGACTGCCGTGGACCACCCCTGGACTATCCCAGATCACCCCCAGACTATCCCAGATCACCCCCGGTCTTACGGGGGCAGTCCGGGAGTGGTCCGTGGCTTGGCCGGGGGTAGTCCTGGATAGTCCGGGGATGGTCCGGGTCAAACCGTGGCTCAAAATGACCCCGTATGACCCCCGCACAGGCCCGGTCCACCCCGGACCACCCCCGAAATACCCGGACCACCCCCGGATCAGGCCGGATTGAGCTCGGATCGCAAAATCCCCCAGACCGCCCCGGATGTTTTAAACATTTTAAAACATCCGGGGCTGAGCCCGGATGGTGCCGGACGAGCCAAGGATCAGGCCGGATCAGGGGGTGGTCAGCACGGACGAGCCACGGATGAGCCACGGATTACCCCGGATCGCCCCGGACCACCCCGGATGGCGGTCCGGGGCTCGTCCGGCCCCTGATCCGGGTATGTGTGACTGGGGTTTTAGCAAGAACTCAAGAAATGGATTAAATACTCTCACAGCCGACCAAAATGACATTTGTTGGTGATCTCTTCTGCTTACTGTTTGGCAGCCTTCGCGTTATTTCACATACTAAAGCTTGTTTTATTTAACGATGCCTCTCGAACACATTGATTTTCATATCATCGGCTATTGGATGTCAAACATATGTTCATTCTGACACATTTCTTTTGAAGAAACCTGCTGACATCACATAGGCTACTGTTTCCGATAAGCAGCAAGGAGTCTTTTATATGGACTTTCCTACAGACAGGACAGCACACAGCCTTTGATGAACCAGTTGTGGACCATTGGTTCAGTTTCACATACTCGAACATGGTCTGACTAACATCATAACTTGCTATTACGCTTTTCTCCACCAAACTATGCTGGCCTCACAGACCTCTTTATCTATCTATTTTTATTTTACCCCAAACCTTTAGCAAAGTCGCAAATGTTTGTGAAATAATTGGAAAAGCATATCATGTTGATCATTATTATCTACTTTAATTTAGTTTAAAACTACTTTTATTAGTATTTTGCATGAAATAGGCTTAGGCAATTTTGTTGCGTACACTGAAATATTGGACATTGGCTTTTCTTTGATTAATTTGGGAGCATAGCAGCATATCATAGTGGCATCAAACTGCAGTAACCACATTGCCTAAGTAACTGCAGATGGACCGGACGTGGTAGTCGAATCGGTAGAGCGCAGGCTTTTCGTGTGGAAGGTCGGGAGTTCGATTCCCAATCGAGTCAAACCAATGCCTTACAAAATTGATACTTGTCTCTACCTAGCCTGGCACTTGGCATTATTAAGATAGGGCAAGGACTGGTTAGCTCAGTGTCAGGATAATCTGACTGGGTGGGATATCAGGTGGTGGTGCTGCTGGCCTGGTCTCTCAGTGGGGCAGCACTATAAAGTAACCACGAGTGCATACTGTCACAAGTCACTACCCATCCTGATATGACCGTAGATGTTTCCAAGACGTAAAACTCCAACAAACAAACAATAATCGCATATGATACCACATAGAAGTGCATTATGCTATGCTATATTAAAATACGAGTACAGTAAATCATATATATATATATATGATGTATAAAGATTATGCGAGTATAAAGGCGCACATGAGAATGTTCTTATTAACTTTTTTTTATTAGGCCAGGGCATCATATTCCCTATAGATCCAGAGATTATATTATCTCAACCCACTTCATTGTCTTTTATCATTGTCATTGCCCTTTATATGCCATATAATTATCTCAATAAATAACCATCACAAAGGAAACTGAGGGGAAAACCCCCCCAAATACATGAATATTATATTATCCAAATGTACCCATTTAGGAGCTTCATTTAGAGGAAGACCATCTGTATCACTGCATGATTGAGAAATCGATTAATTAAAAATAAAAGAATGAAAAAAACAAAAAGCATGGAAATAAGCGTTCACATATTCCTCATTCCACTGCGCCATACGTGGGGAATAAGTTTGCACACGTGATTTCTCCAGAGCAAATGTAGGTCAGCAATCACTGACTGAAGCTTCGATCTACACTTCTTTTTCTAAAAAGTTAGTTTTATTTAACAATGCCTCTAGAGCACATTGATTTGTATCATCGGCTATTGGTAGTCATATGGTCATTCTGACATTTCTTCAGAGGAAACCCACTGCCGCCACATAGGCTACTCTTTCCGATAAGCAGCAAGGGGTCTTTTATATATACTTTCCCACAGACAGGACAGCACATACCACAGCCATTGATGAACCAGTTGTGGACCACTGCTTGCTACTTACTTGTCTAACCCAACTTGTCGACAGACAGGTTTTGAAAGAGGATGACGATTGCTGATGGTTTAATGAGCAGATTTTGCATCAAATGATGCCAAAAGCCATCTCTGATGCAATTTTGAAGTGGTTAGACTGGTATCAACTGACAATGAAATAAAACTCATAAAAAGCAGCTAAAATTACACAAGGCAATATAGCGCAGTATTTTTTAAAGGAAGTTTTTTGTTTGTTTTGGGTGCATTAGTTGTTTACGCAGGGGAAATTTCAATCGCGCACAATTTGTCTTCCTCATTCCACTGCTCCTTGCCCTATCCTAATAATGCCGAGCGCCTGGCTAGGAAGCGACAAGTATCAATTTTTAAGTCATTGGTTTGATTCGACCAGGGTTCGAACCCACAAACTACCAACAGGGGAGCCAGACGCTCTAACTCATTCGGCCATCGCATCTGGTATAGATATGTTTGTGCTTTTAATTGATAACGAGGTCTGCACATGTGTGTATGTATGCATGTGTAGTCTATATGTCTATGTGCGTGTTTGTGTTTATGTTTATGTGCATATATATATGTAGTATATATATGTGTATGCAGAGTGTATGTACATATATGTGTAATGCCCCACCATCTTATGGATCAGTCATTTTGGTGCTCAATTAATTACAAGGTTCAATCAAATTTTCTCCCCAAGGTAGACAGATGTCTGTGCAAATCTTCCATGTGCCCATCAGATTCATTTTTAAATGTTTTTAATTAAATGATGGGGATGATAAGATTAAATACGATTAAAGTAATTAAGATTAATAAGGTTGTCATGTCAGTTCAACCAGATGGGAAGCCTGAATGAGTTAGAGCGTCCGTCTCCCGTGTTGGTAGGTCGTGGGTTCGAATCCTGGTCGAGTCAAACAAATGACCTAAAAATTGATACATGTCGCTTCCTAGCCAGATGCTCAGCATTATTAGGATAGGGCACGGAGCAGTGGAATGAAGAAGACCAGTCGTCTGCGACTGAAATTTCCCCTACCTAATGAACTAATGTAGCAAAAAACAACAAAAAATGTCAGAGTTTATCCACATCATTATCTGCATTATCTTGCTTTTTTGGGGCATGCGATATATATGTATTGTAACTCTATACAGATACACATATGTGGACTATAATCTAATATGGGAATATAAACAAGGACACTCCCACATCTCAGTTTCCGCTTCTGTATGTACTGACCACTACTTTATGCTATCTACCAGACGGGATGGCCGAATGAGCTAGCGTCCGTCTCCCGTTTTGATAGATCGTGGGATTCGATCGTGATGGCGCTCGGCATTATTAGGATAGGATTTTTAGTATGCTTGCCAAAACTAATTTAAGATGTTTGCACTTCAAATATCTCAAAGGTTAGCCATTTAAAGTCAAAGCTACTTCAACATAAATTAATGTAGATTACAACAACTGATCTCATCGCTCGCCGGCACAAAAGACGTGGAAGCTGAAGTGGGAAAATGGGCATGACTTTATTTCGGGTGCAGCCCCCCCCCGCGACATTACATGTGAGTCATTATGATGGTTAGGAAGTCCCGGCCGACATAAGGTCAAGCACAAATGATAGCATATGAGTGTGAGATGGGAGATGCGACATATGGACAAATAGCAAATAAGATAATCAACATTTACATAAGAACATCATAGCAGTTTAAGAAACAATATAACATATTAATTAATGAGTTAAATGCAAAATAATAAATTCGTGGTGATATGTCAATTGCTCGGGTGTCAATTGTTTAGTGTCATTTTTGTTCTTTCATTATTTTTTATTTATTTGTTTGATTGGCTGTGAAAATCAATCGGCAGATGTGGGTGGGTGGGTGAAGAAAAGGTAGTTGTGGTCAGTCAGGAGGACTGTTGCAGACTGACCATCCTTGTGTGGGAGAGATGGTCTCTGGATAGTGTTGTGATTTGATTGGTGGATCAGGGTTGTCTTGTGATTGGGCGTGAGCTGGGGTAGGGTAGCTGTGTGGCACACCACCACCCTTCCCCCCTACCCCACCCCACTCAGAAGCCCCCCCCCCCCTCGGGAGCTCCGCCCCCACTTGGAAATCCCCCCCCGCCCCCCATTGGTGTCAGGGGTGGGAAGCCCCCGCAGCTTCGCAGTCCCTGTGCCCAGCAATGAACCCAAATGAGAGTCTCCACTCATTCCAGACACTGTATGCGTATCAGAAAATGACAGACACTCAAAAACATCAAACTAGGCAACTTTAAAAGAGACTAAAAAAATACCGACAACAAAGAAAAGAGTGTTTGGAATTGAAATACTTTACTATATACAAAACGAAATCAACGACAACACGTATTATCAAAGCATAACATGAATAAATATAGAAACTGACTGTGTATATTACAGACATGACATATCTACACATATCTACATATATATAATAAATAAATACATAATTATATTAATAATTTGTTGTACATAGATTGCTCTATTAGTATTACTGTAATAAACTGTGTCGACCATACTCATTCATCCGTGTTGTCTGCGCCACTTATACATCTACATTTATATATACAATATACATCCATATATACATATATACGTGTATATGAGTAATTACAATATGTGTTAATCAGGAGGTGTGTGCCTCTCAAGTGTCGGGAGCCGAGTGGAGTGTCCAGTGCCACGAGGCACAATGTCCAGTGCGCGACTGCAGCGCTGCACGTGCGCCTAGCGTCGAACCCGCGAATCACAATGTTAAAGCAGGGGCTATATGCAGGAGTCAGTGTTAGCGGGGTTTGGTGTTAGAGCCTTTTACCGTTTAGCTTTCACCGACGTCGGGAACTGTGTCAAGTCGTATGTAGGAGCGCGTAACACTTTCATTTTAGCTAAACCTGAATTTATTTATAGATTTTGGAAATCCCTCTGCATCTGTACCCATATATTAGGCTTAAATCTATTAAATGCTATCATATTTAACAGAATTAAATACGTAATAAGTGACCTTTGAGGAAATTAACCCTAAATTCGAAGCAATATTAACGCCTCCTCCGTAACGGCGGCGATATTAATATTTATATTTTCGAATCGACGACCATAAAGTAAACAAATCGCTAATACATTGCCACCAATGCGTAGACGTCGGCCAGTATGGATGTCGACGTCGATGCGGCGGTCGTGACGGCGGCGATTTGTTTACTTTACATTCGTCGATTCGACACTATTAATATCGCCAGCAATGCGGCGGTAGCCTTAATAACGGTTCGAATTTAGGGTTAAATTGATCAAATTTCACTTATTGCGTATGTAATTCTGTTAAATATGATCGCATTCAATAGATTAGGCGACAAGCTTAGACTAACACGGCCCGTAAACGTCATATGAAACGGGGTTAGTATCGCGGACCTTAAACGCGTGGTGTTAGGCCTAGCACTGCTCCATGCATACCAACTTTTCGGCGCTAAACCAGAAATCCCATCTAAACGCGTTTTGGCTCGGTAACACTGACTCCTGCATATGGCCCCTGGTACAGAAATAGAGTTGCCGGAGCCCCTTCGCTGTACACCGGTCTACAGCGTGCTGTATACGAGCTATATATGTACATACATTCATTCAAATGTATATATCTGGTGTTTGATATAACTGAAAGGAGAACATGTCATTGTTGATATCCCCATAAGTTCCTAATGTTATACGCATGTCATTCTTTTATATTCCCATGAGTCCCTAATATTATACATATACATGTCATTGTTTATATTCCCATATGTTCCTAATAATAATATATATGAGAAGTGTACAAGTAACCATTACACCACCCAGGGTCCCTGATATCACGACACTCCCCACGCCTACCTGTCTATGTGGTTACTTGCCTGAGAGGTCAGTGCAGACTACTACATATATATATATATATCACTGTTTATATTCCCATAAGTTCCTAATGCTGTATTATATATATATATATATATATATATATATATATATTATGTACATGTCATTGCTTATATTCCCAATCCCATACGTCTCTAATATTATGTACATAATATACAATGTCTATTTCCACATTTCTCTCTCTGTGCATCGGCTTTAGAAGCGTGGGTACATCACCTGCTGGAGGTACCCTCCTCCAGGTTGTCCTCCCGGCCCGACACCTGAGTGTGCCCGGTAACCAAAGCCTGCATAATTCTCGTAGTGGCCGCAGTAGCCGCTGCCGGTGGCGCCGTCTGGTGCCATGGCGGCGTACTGCGTGGGGCGCGCTGGGAGCGTGCCGGGTGGCCCCTGGTAGGAAGTGGGCGTACTGAAGGCGTCGACGGTGTGCATGCTCCAGGTCTCAGGGGTGGGGTTCTGGGTGACGTACCTTGATGTAGGTGTGGAAATGGACCCAGCGACATAGGTTCCCTGGAGAGTTGCCATGGAGACGCCAGGGAGACAGGAACTGGAAGGTGATGTGGAGTAGTCAGAAGATGGGAGTGCCGATTGGACGTATCCAACGGAAGCTGCGGTAGGTGTGATGTAGGTGGAAGTCGGAGGTGGGGATTTGACGTGACTTGCGGATGGGTCAGTGAAATGGTGTTTTGATGCTGCATTGGTTTCTCGGGCAGTGGCTGTGGCTGCACGGATGGTCTTGCACATTCGTTGGACAAGTTGCCGTGCCGGCATGCGTCGAAAGTCTCCCTTTTCAAACATATCCAAGCATGCCGGATGAATAGCCCAGTAGAAGCCACGGCCACTGTTTGACCGGCCATCCTTCATGAAGCACACGTTAACGCACAGATTGTGTCGGACGGAGTTCCTCCAGCTACCACGAGCCGTCTGATAGTATGGATAGTGCTGGCGGATGTATGAATAGATATCAGCCAGGAGGAGGCGGTGTTGTGGATCCGTTAACAATGCCCGGCCGATCATCTCGATATAGCAAATGCTGGGTTTCAATGTGGCGCTCCCATTAATGCCAAGCCCGGAAGCGGGGCTACTTCTACTGGAGGTATCACTGCCACTGTAGCCACTGGAGGAACCAGACGATTGACCGGAAGTGTCCGGGGTGCCCAGTTCACAGGAGGATGCGTGGGAGTCAGTATGTAAAGAACCATCCAGAGGAGGAGTGGTAATATCAAGATTACTTCCGGTTGTTTGGAGCTCACTTCCTGCTGTTTGGAGTTGACTTCCTGTTGCTAGGAATTCACTCCCGGTTGTTCGGAATTCACTTCCGGTTGTTAGAAGTTCACTTCCGGCTGTTTTGAGGTCAGTAGCGGAACTCTTCAAATCGCTGCCACTGGAAGCCCATGATGTCAGAAGGTCACGCATGCTCATGTCAAGATCACTTGTGCTTAGCTGAAGATCGTCCGCGGTCACTTGAAGGTCAAGTGTGCTGAGCTGTAGGTCGGCTGTGCTTAGACTAATGCCATCGCAGTCAAAGTACGGACCACCAATGTCAGCTGAAAGGAATTCCCCAAGGTCAAAGCCAGCTACATGCTTCTGACTATCAAGGTCACCCAAGTTCAAACCGGCCGCGTTCGCATCCGTCCTTGCCCCGATCGGCGAGAATGAATCGATCATGGCCGTCCCATCCGGGAACGACAGAGCACAACCCACTTCCAGTTCCGGTTCCGGTTCTAGCGCCACCCAGGAAAAGTCCAGTCCCAGAACACCTCCAGGTGATGGCGACAGCATGGCCATCTCTCCGCGGCGCGAAGCCATCTGACGCGAAGAAGAACAAGAAGAACAAGAAGAAGGAGAAGAAGTTCTGACAGCGCCGACTGCAGCGAGGTGGCAGAATGACAGGAGGCGACTGGAGGCTGGGTGGTGAGTGAGCAGATCATGCCAGGAAGCCCCTTTTTATATGTGCATGTACATATCGACGTACGTGGACGCTGACGTGCCTGAGGTGATTGACGCGTGAGGTGCGACGGGAACCTTGACTGAGCGAATGTCACACTTCGTCATATTCAACAAGTGTCACAATCGATTATTCTCACCCAACACTGGCACTACCAGTTAGTTGGATGGTTAGTTGGTTAGTTAGTTAGTGACAAGTGTGCTACTTCGCGCATCAGGTGCCGAAACTCTAACACCTCGGGTTCACGCATGCGCGCAGCAAAAGTAGGAGGCGCGGTGCCGCTGAGTGTGCAGGTGGGGGAGAGGGGAGGGATAGGGTGGGGGGTATGGGTGTGGGTGTGGGAGGGGGGGTATGGGTGGGGGTGTGGGTGGGGGTATGAGTGGGGGGTAGGGGTGGGGGTAGGGGTAGGGGTGAGGGGTGGGGGTGAGGGGTGGGTTGATGGCAAGCCTTGCATTGCGTTCACTTGGCTACGGTCACGTCGTGTATCACCCACGGTTCAGGTGGTAATGGTCACACTTATGCCTGACTTGACTATCGGTCACTGGCTGCAGAAATGCAGCATTGAAAACGGTGCCGCTAAAATGGTTCGTGTTTCGTTGATGTGGGTGTTTTTTGTTGTGTTTTTTTTTTGCGTGGTGACGTCACAGCGTCTAAGTGAGCGGAAGGCGAGCGTTGTGTCACGGTTCGCAAGAGGCGGGGACCGGAGAGTGACCGGGTCACAGGGGTCACAGCAGGTCAGAGTGGTTCAGAGGTATTTTGGTAAGTGATAGGTGTCCGGAGACGAACAAAGACAACACGTTGGTGAGAATCCTTTATTTATATCCACATAATAAATTATGTATATATATATATATATATATAATTATGTGTACATATACAGATGCAGTACATTGATATATATGTATATAGCTGGGATATAATATATTATAGTGATACAAACAAACGTAGGAACTAATTTGTTCTATTATTTATTATTATTAAGATATTCGGAGTCGCGCGCCCTCCTTGATATTTGGTTCGTTATTTATTCGTATTGCATATTACATGTTTCTACCCAAGCTGGTGGGAGTCGCACACCTACCCTGTGGTCAAGGGTGCGGATCGGCGCGATTGTGGCGCCACCTGCGAGTGCCCGAGACACTAATATTCAACCGTGCTCCTCGCATTCCGAGTTGATTTTTCCTTTACTTTATATAATTATATGTACATATACATGCTTTTCTGCTCAAGGGGGAACCTCCCCCTGAATGTATTGGGTGTCAGTCCTTGACACTCAAACACATTTTACTAAGTTGCGTTGATTTGTTTGGCCCTGCACCAACAGTTCTATACTGCAGACAGTATGCATGACCTTTTTACTAAGGTAAAACAGGAAAACATTTTAGCCTTTTTGAGGGCAGCTGGACTGTACCACCTCATATAGTTTACTAAATGGATTCTATCAATTATTAATACAACTTTTCTTTTTCTATGGGAATTTGTTTCCCTTGACCACAAATATATGATTATGAGCTTTCTAATTTAATGACTGTCTATTGCCAGTATTGGCACATAAGTGATTGTCTGCCTTTACATCTAAAAGCGATGGTTTGAACAAAAAACAAACATTTCTCGCCGTGAATATGGCCTATGCTGCCGACACAGCGTAAAGCAACCACCAATCAATCAATCAATCAATCAATCAACATATGTAGTACATATATATATATATATTATTTATATGCATCATCATCATCATGCTGTCGGTCGCGATGCGACAAATACTGCTTTCATTATTTATATGCATAGTGCATATATATGGGCACTATAGAATTGTATATATATATATATATGTGTATATTTATATATATATATATATATACGTTTATATATATATATGTATATCTATATATATTTATATATACATACATATTTCTGGGCGCGCTAATTATCACCTAACCATGGAGCGTATCACCGTGAGGTGTCATTTAGGAGCTATGTTAGGAGCCGGACAGTGTGATCCTGATATCCGGATGTGTCGTGCAGCGTGGCCATCACGGTAACTCCCAGCGTGCTGAGGGGAGGGGGGTTACTATGTGTGTGAAGGGGGAGTAGTGTGTGCATATGTGTGTGTGGGTTAATTGTGTGTTAGTTGTATGTATGTGTTTGCGGTGTGTTGCATTGTGTACATACGTGTGTCGGGGTAGGTCTCACTGTGTTAGTTATATTATGTGTACGGGGGGGGGGGGGGGAGGTGCGTGTATGCGTGTGTGTGTGGGTAGGTGTGAGTTAGTTATATTATGTGTGTGTGGGTTAATTGTGTGTTAGTTATATGTATGTGTTTGGGGTGTGTTGCGTTGTGTGCATACGTGTGTCGGGGTAGGTGTGACTGTGTTAGTTATATTATGTGTACAGGGGCGTGCGTGTGTGCATATGTGTGTGTGTGTGGGTAGGTGTGAGTTAGTTCTATTATGTGTGTGTGTGTGGCGGCGTGTGTGAATGTGTGCATATGTGAGTGTGGGAGGTGTGGGTGGTTGGATGGTTGTTGGAGTTTTACATCCTGGCAACATTGGCAACCGGGAATTGAACTCCCGACCTTCCGCACGGGAGGCTGGCGCTCTACCGCGTCCTGTAAGGGGGAAGTGTGTGTTAATGTTAGTTATATTATGTTGTGGTAGGTAGGTGTGCATTAGTTACAGTATATGTATGTGGGGGGTTGGTGTGTGTAATTATATATATGAAGAGTTCAGGTGCAAAACCACATTAACGCCAATCCAGAAATGGAGATAAATATTGGAATCAAACCTTCAACTAGTTTTATTTTTATATTCCTTCTTTTTTGTTCACTGTGGCATAAGCATGTGATCATATGAAAAGTGGAATTAGTGAGAATTACAATTATTTTCAGGTAAAAATCTTGTTAGTTAAACTACATTTTTGGATTGGTGTTTACATGGTTTTGCGCCTGAACTCTTCATATGTTCGGGGTGTGAGTGTGTGTATGTGTGTGTGGTGGTGGTGGAAGTGTGTGTGAGTTATGTGTATGTCGGTGGGTGGGGAGTGGGGGTGGATCGCCCTCTGTTATCTATGGGACATAGTTGTGAGTTACAAATAGGCATACAGATACGGCTGTATTGAATTTTATACCCCTACAACGTCATCACTATAAACGAATTTTGCTATCTATTCACTATGTACATTATCAAATTAACTGTTCTCTGGAATTCTATTCATTATTTTATTGAATTGAAATGAACATATATTCTTTTTCAATACATGCACTTTGCACATTATCATGTTACTTCTGTTCAGAATTTGCTCGCATACTTTTTTTTTATTGCCGCTACCTTATCGAACTATGTTCTTTCCACACATTCAGCATACACATGACAACATTACTCCTTCCCTTAATCAATATTCATGTAGTTGTGATGTTGCTACATACAAAACACAGAGAGTGCCCATATACACCTGCAGATTCATTTATATATATATCAATATTTCCTACAATATGGAATGAAAATACAAACAAGGTAGTGGGATGGAAAACTGTGTTCTCTGGCAAGAGCTAAGTGCCCTATTGCTGGTAAAATTAAAATAAATTACGTGAGTGGTAGAGTCAAGAGGCCCCATCATGACAGCTGAATGAAGCAGGTGGCAGCACCAGGCAAGGCAGAGAGTCTGTCCATTCGCCTGAGTTGTTAAGTGTCAATAGCTGTGAAGTGTCAAGCAAGGTGCCAAGCAGAAGCACAGTTCAAGGGTAATCAGGATATGGATAATTATACTCGTATAATGCTTATACATCACATAATATATGTGATGTATTAGAATTATGCGAGTATAAAGGCACGCAAGGGATGTTCCTTATATTATCATATTATTGTTAACCACTGCGATGCTGTGACCCACCCACGTGACCGGTGGCACCACCAGCTGTCTAGCATCCACCAGTGGCTCAAAACTGTCGCTCGCGCACTGGAATTGTGTTGCTTAGGTTTTGCCCCAGAGTTTTTCGATTACGTACAAAGTTTATACATAGATATGTATGGAGGGGGATACATGCGTATACCTGCATAATAATTAACTTCTTTAGTTGGGGTTTACATCCTACCCACATCTGCGGTCATAGGACGGTGATAGTGACTGCACTGAGGATCGAACCCACGACCTCCCGCGCAGCACGTGGGCTGCTTACTCGATCGAGTCCGGCACAAAACACTGACCTAAATTTGATCCTACATATCCGACTTATACCCGTTAAAATGCTAAATTTACTGTAATCTCGGTTTGTCACCATGGCAATATAATTACTTTACTTCAGTCAGCTACTTATAGTTTATAATGACTGCCAAGGGGGACAAACTTTCCATCGGTGTATACTAGTGATTCTGGTCAGGTTCTTTGTTTGATGTTGCTTTACGTCCTAGCAACATCTACGGTCATGTCAGGACGGGTACCGACTTGTGACAATGCACACTCATGGCGACTTACCGGACGGGGTGGCCGAATCGGTAGAGCGCAGGCCTCCCGTGCGGAAGGTCGGGAGTTCAATTCCCGGTCGAATCAAACCAATTACTTACAAAATTGATACTTGCCGCTTCCTGGCCTGTTGCTCGGCATTATTAGGATAGGGAAATGACTGGGTGGCTCGGTGTCAGGATAATGTGACTGAGTAGGATATGTTAATATCACCGGACGCGGTGGCCGAATCGGTAGAGCGCAGGCTCCCCATGTGGAAAGTCGGCAGTTCTAATTCCGATATCCCACTCAGTCAGATTATCCTGATAATGTGCTAACCAGTCCTTCCCTATCCTAGTAACACTGAGTAACACTGAGCACCAGGCTACATAGCGACAAATACTAATTTTGTAAGTCATTGCTTTGACTCGACCCAAACTCCCGTACTTTCGGCACGGGAAGCCTGCGCTCTACCGACTTTGCTACCGCGTCCGGTCATATGGAAAATGTGTTAGAACAGTGTAGGGATTCGTTTATCAGAGGTGTAATCGAAGAAAGGTACTACCATGCATGTTTATCGAGTTCCCTGTCTTCATTACAACTGGTTTAAGTGAGATACACTGATCTCATCAGATGAAATGCCATATACACAGGTAGGCCTGGTTAGGTTGATTGCATCAGACAAGCTAGAAAGTTAGTTTTATTTAAAGACGCCTCTAGAGCACATTGATTTTTATCATTGGCTATTGGACGTCAAACATGTGGTCATTCTGAGATATTTCTTTGGAGGAAACCCACTGCCGCTACATAGGCTATGCTTTCCGATAAGCAGGAAGGGGTCCTTGATATGCACTTTCCCACAGACAGGAAAGCACATACCACAGCCTTTGATGAACCAGTTGTGGACCACTGGAACGGAAAACCACCCTAACTGCAAATGTGTTCATTGAGCAGGATCGATTGGATGACCCACACCTTCACTGGTGGACACTCTACTGCCTGAGCTACGTCGTGCTCCCTCAGGCAACCTAGCTATCCTACTGGTTACACTTGTAAAAGTGTGGGTTTGAATCTATTCTCGGCGCAATGTTTCCCATTTGCAAAATCAGCCCCCTCCCACCCGCCCATCACCACAACATTTGGTTTTATATTGATGCCACAGCGTGACCCCAGTGTATCCTATCTTGTTTGCTTGTTTGTTGTTGTTTTACGTCCTAGCAACATCTAAGGTCATATCAGGACGGGTACTGACTTGTGACAGTGCGCACTGATGGCGACTTTATAATGCTGCCCCACTGGAAGACCAAACCACCAGCACCATGACCTGATATCCCAGTCAGTCACATTATCCTGACACTGAGCCAACCAGTCCTTGCCCTATCCTAATAATGCCGAGCGCCAGACTAGGAAGCAACAAGTATCAATTGTTAAGTCATTGGTTTGACTCGACCAGGGTTCGAACCCACGATCTACAAACACGGGAGACGGATGCTCTAACTCATTTGGCCATCGCGTCTGGTTGTATCCTATCTTGAAACAACAGTTATTGTACTGTTGTAGCGTATGCATTCGTGTAGAGTGACAAGAACACCCTTGCAATGTGGCCACGGTGAACAAACAGCTATTAAAGGGGCATAGTCCGAAGGATTAGGGCCTCTGCCATGGTTTGGTATAAATATAGTTGATTGATCATTATATTCTACCTTTCTTTAGCTTCAAGAAGCCTTTATTTCCAATGGCTAGCTTTGAAGATATTTGAAGTTAGTGTTGGTGTGCGCATAAAAAAAGCGAAGTGCATACGATTAAGCAGTGACAGATTTCTATCAAATTGACTTGGTATTCCCTTCTATGGAGCATCAAATGATTGCCAAGTTCACCAGTATCTAAGTTCTTTCATCAGACTATGCAACTTTAAAGCTGCCTAGTCTGATGAAGCATCACATTGTCAAAACCCAAACAATTATCTAGATTTTACATGTCTAACTTAGATACTGATGCACTTATTAAACATTTGTCACTACATAGCGGGGAATACTGAGTCAATATAATAGAACTTTTTACTGCAGAAGCCAATGATGTCAGAGTTTTGGCGTGCTTGCTAAAATTAATTTGGCATGTTTGCACTTCAAATATCTCAAAAGTTAGCCATTTAAAATAAAAGGTACTTCAAAGTAAAGTAAAGTAGATAATAATGATCAATGTAATATCTTTATATCAGAAAAATGACAGAAATTCTAAATCATCGGGCTATGCAACTTCTAACAAAGGCATGTTTTATGTTTGTTTCATCGTGGTGGAATGTCAGGGCAGGCAACAGATGATGACCCATTTTTCCCTTTATAAAAATAAACAACAACATCATCAAACTGCCGAACAATGTGTCTTTTCTTGGTATCTTAACCTACAAAGACCAACTCAATAATGCGCGCAAATCTCGACTCACACAAACTAAGCGTCGTTAGTAATTGCCACAAATATCATTTATCAAATCATATTATTCCTTTTAGCAATAATTGAGAGGGTCTCATATTACAAAGCTTACTTCAAAGTGTGTTTACAAAAAACAAGCTGTCAACTTTGATGGGCATTATGAAACCGGTCGGCATAGTGGGAGTCTGACGTGCTCCATAGTATATAAGAGGCGGAGTGGTCAGTGTGGTGAGCATCAGAATACCACTGACCACATCACCATGAACACGCTGATTGTCCTCTCCGCTCTCCTGGCCGCAGCCTGTGCTGCACCCAGCTACAACTACGGGTAGGTGCCTTTAACTCATAGTGCCATTTGCATTCCTGCTATGCGAAATCAAATTTATTAAGTCTATTATATATGTGTATGCATAGGCTATAAATGATATATAGGGGGGCCTATATATAAGGAGTATACCTAGTTACATCTATATAATTGGGCGGATTATATGTATTTGTTATTTATTATTAAGACTTTCGATCTTGAACAGCTTTTCACGACAAGAGGACTAAGTTACTAATGAAAACTACATCTGTGGCAACATCCCAATTGTGACCTGAGAAGTTACTAGGATAGAACCCTATAACGGCGTTGCGACCATAGATATGGATTGAAGTACTGCATCTATAACTATTGTCTCATAACGAATATAACCCATCTGTAGTTACTTCGCATCTAGTTTCAGCATATGTATATGTGATGTATAATGCATTATGCGAATATAACACGCAACTACTGACGACTACACCTCACCATCGCAGCCATTGCCCAGTGCCCCTTCAGACCACCACCGCCATTATATATCCGCGTATAGGTGAGGATAGACGCAGACCGGTGGCGTTTTGTTCTGCAAGTAAAGCAGGATATATGCGTATTCATTTTTGTATCTGTTTTTAGATCAGGGCGGGTACCTACTTGTGACAGTGCGCACTCATGGCGACTTTATAGTGCTGTCCCACTGGGAAACCAGGCCACCAGCACCATGACCTGATATCCCACTCAGTCGCATTCGCCAGTACTACGGCCTGATATCCCACTCAGTCAAATTATCCTGATACTGAGCAAACCAGTCCTTGCCCTATCGTAATAATGCTGAGCGTCAGGCTAAGAAGCAACAAGTATAACATTTCAAGTCATTGGTTTGACTCGCCCAGTGTTGGAACCCATGAGTTCGAATCCAACGATCTACCAAAAAAGGGGAGACAGATGCTCAACTAATCCGGCCATCCCGTCTGATCTATATGTGGTTTTAAGCAAATGTATATATCCATATATATATATATTTATATATATATAATGCATATATGAACAATATATATATATATCTATGCGACTTAAAATGACAATGGAGTTGGCCAATTTCCAACCAACGTGTACTACAACCTATACTTCCATCTCATTTCATTCACCGAATTCACTCTAGTCTATAGCCCCGTTCACACACGAGCCTTAAGTCGCCTCAACTAGTTCACCTCATTTAATCCACCTCACGAAGCAGTCTACTTGCGGTGAACTAGTTGAGTCGAATCAGCCTAATTCTACTTCGCCTCAGAAAAGCGTTCACACACGCGTTTTGAGTCGACTTTAATGAGGCTATGTGTGAATGGGGCTTATGATACTCTATGTGAGAAAGATCCCTGCCCTACCTTCACCCACCCACCCACCCCACGATAAATGCATGTGTCAATCACGTTGTCAAGGCCAAGGCTCGGATCTCTGGCTGTGTAGGCAGGCTATGGTGAATTCAATACAGACAAAGAGAAAGGAAGAGTATAAAGTGTAAAGAAGAAGAGAACATCAAGCCCTCTGGTTTATTATTTATATGGTTACATGGGTTCATTGTAGAGTATCACACCACCCCTTTCCCCCAATGGGAAACAAGCATTCATGGCCCTAGCAATAGGGATCCAGCATTCCTGGTCCTCATGGTTAACAGTGGTCTGCCCACCACCATAAGCTGTATGGCCCCCATGGCCACCACCAACCTTGACCTTTGAGTGTGGTGATCCCTATCCCAGCAGAGGGGGTAGGCCCTGCGTGCACTCACACATATATATATATATGCGCCTGGTCATGTACACCGATCAGTAATAGAACATTTGCATTCCCCCCATGCTGAATATCGGAATATTTTACAATATGACTTTGGCAGACGCGCCCATGGTCACCATGGCAACCACTACAACGGGATGCGGCAGGCCTACGTGAACAGCCTGGCTGAGCGACTCGGGGCCGGAACCGGAACTGCCTTTAAAGATGGCGTCCCAGGAACCGACGTCGGCCATGGGCACGGGGCTGCGCACGGATACGGACACGGATACGGACGGGATCCTGGATACGGCTTCACCGACTACCATGACCGGTACAATGCGGTCCGCCAGGAGCATGTGAGGGATTTGCTTAATTCTTTAACTTTTTTAAGATTGTGTAGAAGAATATCTGTATTTCCCGACCATCCTCTCCAAACAGAATCTATCAAATGCATCGTTCCATGTAAATATATATATATAAATTTATATAATATATATATATATATATATGCAGAGCTGCCAACCATTACCATTACTGCAGAATAATTACAATTTTCTGCCTTCATTGACGGCGTTGCACCTGTACTTCTGAAACATTACGGTAAATCTGTGTTCCCACCATTATGTATATATATATATATAAATATATATATATCCTCCTACATATGCTTACATATATATATATATATATATATATATATATATATATATATGCATGTGTGTAATATCTTTGACATCTCCTTGCAACCATTTTACTTTTTAGTCGTGAGGAGGATTTTAGTGCTGTAGCTACCACCACCTTCCGACCATTTTGGTTGCAAGGAGGTCAGCGACAACTGACGACCATTTTGCGACCATTTTACGACCCACCGTTTTGTTGTTGTGTCTGGTCACAAAGTGGTCGCAAGCGGTCGCAATCAGTATTGTGACTAGGGTATTACCAACGCTCCTTTGATGTGTGCTGTAGATTGTTGTTGGTTGTTGTTGATTGCTGTTGTTGATTTGTGTTGTTAATAGTTGTTGTTTTCTCTTCATGTCCGCACCAGGTAAATGCCCATGCGCGTGCAGTCGGCGCTGGTACCGGCACCTTCAGGGAAGACGGAGTACCCGGAACATTCCTGGACAGGAACCATCAATACGGTCACGTGTTTTAATAGTACATACCATCATTATTAACATGTGCAATTCTCGGCTCGGCAACGAGTCGGTTCGGCGACTACCATACGCTCGCTACAACAGACACTGGGGCGCCACCTGGTGCCGGAACACATTGACAGCAACAACTAAAGTGAACCCAGGCCTGAGACTATTGCCGCCACCTAGCGTTAACTTCTTCCAACAGGCGCTGATGTCACAACCGCCTGGCGGGTTCACTGGTCAATTGCTGCCTGTGTATCGTGGTTTGAACATTCATTCCTCTATAAACTTGTCTTAATGAATAAAGGGACTATTATAACACTCCTTGTCTCATCATGAGTTAGATAATAAGGAGCCTCTGCTAATATGTGATTACCTGATTCCCATACATATTCTTTACATGAATATTCGCAGATAAGCTGATATAGAGTTCCGCCTACCTGTGATACAACAAGTAAATAAAATAAAATGCTTACCTGATTCTAATATGTATCCTTTCCAAGAATATTCACTGTATTTAATATATACATGTACAGATATATATATATACATATATATATATACATATTTATACGCTTAATAAATAACGGAAGACAAAAGACAGGTTTGGGAGGGAGCCAAGGTTTATCTATGGCCCTTGGCCGGACAAATTGCCCGACTGTTACATTCATAAAACAACATTTTGTTAATGAATAACAAATACAGCGTGCTCAAAATGCCTGGAAGTCTCCAGCTTGGCGCCAAGCCAAGGTGAATGCCGCCCAAAGTATAAGATGTGTTTCTGATTGAATTATGCAATGCAAGTGTACTAACGTATATACGTAACACATCTGTAGTCTAGTGGTTAGGAGGTTGAAATTGTAATCTGAAGTTGTTGGGTTCAAACCCCATACAATCCACTACTTTTTCCATTCAGCAAAAAAAGAAGTTTTCCTTCTAACAGTTCTATATGTGTTTCTGATTGAATTATGCAATGTAAGTGTACTAACATATATGTAACACCCTAACCACAATACTACAGAGGCCACATGAGCTGGTTGTCTCAGTTCAGGCTATTTTTATATATATACAACATCATATATACAAGGTGTATGAATACATCCATGCATGTATATACCTTGTATATACCTTGTATATACAATGTCATATACAGAAGGTGTATGTATACATGCATCTATATACCTTGTATATACCTTCTACATACCTTGTATATATATATTTGATGTATATACTAGTGCATATATAACATTTCTAAGTATTGTGCGGTGGCCGTGCAGTAACTTTTAGGTTTGCCGTTTGATGGCCACACAGCACATACATTTGATATATGCACTAGTTAGTAGTCTAGTATATATATGATACATACAAGGCATACATACATACATACATACATACATACATACATACATACATACATACATACACACACACACACCTTGTATATATAACATCCTATACACAAATAGCCGGAACTGAGACAACCAGCTACATGTGGCCTCTGTAGTCTAGTGGTTACGGTGTTGAACATGTAATCTGAAGTTGTTTGGTGTTGTGGGTTCAAATCCCATAGAGTCCAAAAAGTTTTTACAATCAACAACAAAAAAACGTTTTCCTTCTATGTGTTTGTGATTGAATTATGCAATGTAATTGTACTGACATATATTTGCCATATGGGTTTGAACTACTGCAAATATGGGTTTGAACTACTCTAAAGAAAATTGAAAATACCTCAGTTTTACTCTCTCTTCTCTCCACTCACCCAGCCATCTTCACAACAACAGCTGTCACATGACCAATCTAAGTCACTCTACACCACCATCTGGAAAAGTTCAGTACAAAGCATGCACCACCCTGTGACACAAATTAGAACTATTCCGAGTTTGTTTGTTTTCCCGACCACCTATACATTTTCCCTTTAAATGGCCGTACGCCTTTGTTTTGCTCCCGACGTCGTTTTCAGCGCATGCACAGTCGCAATGACATAGATGACAATATATTATCGACCCCCCCCCCAAGGGGGGAGGCTAAGGACTAACGCATTTATATATTACGTAAACAATAACCATACTCATAGAGGTGGAAAATGAAATCACCAAAATCCAGCAAACGGAAACGGAAATAGCTCTATATGGGCGCCACCATTTGTATACTCATGCTGAATAATAAATATCCAGCAAACGAAAACGGAAATAGCCTGTCAAACTTCACTATGCAGCACACAAGGTGGACGACAACGATTGGTTAATAATATACTCGTGTTGACAAATAAATAAATAATTCTCTGAGCATTTAGCGGGGGTCGGTCCTAAGCATTGCTTATTCATATTAGGAATATTAGTTACCTTTCAAAGAAATGATGTGAAGAATGTGGTGATTATTGATTCGAGGAATGGTGAATATCCATATCCACAGCATCAATTTTGGCTAATATTAGGTTCAAGCAGCCATTTGCAATCGAAACAGTGAGGAAAGAACAAGCTCTGATTGGCTTAGTATGACCACCCAGAAACCTCTTGAAAGACTATATCTGATTGGGTTAGGTGCCAGGTGGCATGAGCCTGATTGTTACTAACCAAGAACGTAACACACGCTGCCCTGCAGCCGACGGGAGGCGGTGGAGCCCCCTTGTGGGTATTTCCGAACTAGACTGGATTTGACTACAGATGGCACCACCATTGCCCAACAGAACCATCACGTGACATCTAGCCTCAAGTCGAAGAGACGCTATCACAACCGCCGCCACACGACCAGAGAGAAACTAGTCGAGTCATCGAGCTGATTTTGGGGCTTGATCCATAACAAAATGCAATAGGAAGCTTCCCAGTAGGATTCATTTGAGGAACACCCCACAAACAACATATTAAAAATCGACTTCTAGAAATTTGGTGGAAGGGGTCTAATTATGCTAATTTATCTTAATTAGCATTTGGGATCAGGGTATGGGCAGATGAGAGTAAAATGCAGGTATTCACCTGTACAATCATTGTTCATTGAATGTCATGCCCATGTTCTTATGGTCAAGGAACGCAAATATGCCATTAGTGGTGTTGGTATAGCGATATAGTGATATAGCGAATGGTAGACAGGAAGTGCGAACACTTATTTGTCTCTCTTTTTTTTTTTTTTTGTACATTAGTTGTCCCAAGCAGGGGAAATCCCAGTCGCAGATGACTGGTCTTCCCCACTCCACTGCTGATCGATAGAAAGCCCGAGCCTACACTTTTACCGACCCAAGGGATTTTTAACCTCCCACACCACATAGACATGGTATGAGAGCAACCGGCCTTTGATGACGTTGTAAGTTATACACAGCGGTGGAAATCCAAATTGGCAGAGCTGGGGGCACGGGGAATTGAACCGCCAACCCTCAGATTAGGAGTCTGACCTAGAGAAAAGTCAGACACTCTAACCACTCCACCACAGAGAATGCCACAAGTAGAGGCACCACCGGGTATGAATGCTGCATAATCCAAATATGCTAAGTAGTGATCGCTATTACTGTCGTACCTCATTTTGAATGTAACTATGTCACTAATGCACCAAATATCCCAAATTCTGTGCCTAGATCCAGGTTTTCATGGTCAAGGAAAATGATTAGCATGTGTTTTGGCTGAAATTAGCACAACTAGATGCATATATGCCTACCGTCTCCCATTGACATACGACTAATTTACTCTAGCGTTATCCCTCATTTTGTCTTTTCAGATTACGAAAATGCAGTTATGTTTTTCCATGAACATATTTGAGTCAAAAGGACCACAGCAATTTGCTCACCTGGAAAGTGAATTGGCACCCATAGGCTTCAGTACTGCCATATATTTAGCATGTTTAGGGTCTTGTGAATTAAACAGATCAAACAAAAGAAATTACCATCACCATTATTCATCTGAGCTGCAGAAAATCATAAGAATTCCTAATGTTTCACCATTCATTATAGATCAGACTCTGCAGTTAAATGCTAACCAGTAGGTTGTCTGTTGTTTGTTGTTATTTTATATCCTGGCAACGTCTAAGGTAATCTTCTCCTATCCTGGTAATGCCATGAAGTGACCAATCAAAGACTACAGGGGCCATATGCAGGACGCGGTGTTAGCGAGCCAAACCGCGTTTATAAGGGATTTCTGGTTTAGCGCCGAAAAGTCGGTATGCACGAGTCAGTGATAGGCCTAACACCACGCGTTTAAGGTCCGCGACACTAACCCCATTTCATAGGACGTTTAAGGGCGGTGTTAGGGTAAGGTTGTGCCCAAATCTATTCAATGGTGTCATATTTAACAGAATTACATACGCAATAAGTGAAATTTGATGAAATTAACCCTAAATTCGAAGCAATATTAACACTGCGGCCGCAATGGCGGCGATATTAATATTTATATTTTCGAATCGACGAACGTAAAGTAAACAAATCGCCGCCGCCGCATCGACATCGGTTTCCATACTGGCGGCGGCGGTGGGACGTTTAAGGGTGGTGTTAGCGTAAGGTTGTGCCCAAATCTATTCAATGCTGTCATATTTAACAGAATTACATACGCAATAAGTGAAATTTTACCAATTTAACCCTAAATTCGAACCGTTATTAAAGCTGCCGCCGCATTGGCGGCGATATTCATATTGTCGAATCGACGAATGTAAAGTAAACAAAGCGCCGCCGCCGTCGCCGCCGAATCGGCGGCTATATATTAGGGCCAAATCTATTCAATGCTATCATATTTAACAGAATTACATACGCAATAAGTGAAATTTCATTAAATTAACCATAAATCCGAAGCAATATTAACGCTGCCGCCGCATTGGCGGCGATATTAATATTGTCAAATCGGGTACAGGCGCAGAGGGATTTCCCAATCTATAAACACATTCACGTTTAGCTAACACTCACCGTTTAGGCGCCTCTGCATACGGCGTGACATACTTCGCGCAGGCAGTGATATCTAAACGCGTTTACCGCCTAACACCAACCGATGCTATCACCGACTCCTGCATATGGCCCCTGGTATGGTTTCCAAGTCTTTACCTAATTCAGATTGGCAATTGTTAACTCTTGAGTGCATACAAAAAGGTCACTCAATTTTACTACTTCTTTCCGACTCTTAGTCTTACTATTGCATTGAATGTTGGATACATGAGAAAACAAGAGTAAGATCTGAAATAGAAATACATGCAGAACATTTAGATTCTCTCTATCTATCCATTTTGAGATATCAGACAAATGTAAGGTTTGTGCCAGCCAATCAAGGATTTTTGCGCTAAAGTAAAGACTGATAGTGAATGATTAAGTGATATATCCTGAAATAAGGAATACAGGAAACTCTTGATAAGGCAATGCAATTTAGTAGGCTTAAGTGCCATTCAAAATTACACTGGGAACACATTCAAATAGAATTAGTTTATCAACAATTGTGCTATTAGAATTAGTGAGAACACATTATTTGTTTGGTTAGGTCTAGCAACACTTAAGGTAATGTCATGATTGATACCAACTTGCATCAGTGGACACTCATAGCAATTGCATAGTCCAGCCCCACTTGCATAGTGCTCATGGTACCACCAGTATGACTCAATGTTCCACTGTGACATTCTTTACATTGAGATGTTCAGTCCGTGTCCTATTTTACTAATGGCAAACATGAAAAGTGAGTGCACTACTGATTAGGCTTTCCTGAAGGTATTTATGCCACTAACAAGTTGGTTTCAGGTTTCTTACTCTATGGGGCATCAGGAGTATGAGGTGGGAAGCATGCTAGTGGTTCAAGGTGACGTTTCAGCTGGCAACACTGAATGGTAAAATGCAAGTGATTTCTTTGACATTTTCCCCATTTTGCTCTTTAGATAAACCTTTTCATTCATCTGAATACAATATTTCTTCAGTGCCAAGTCACTAGTCTTCAGGCCATGCTTAAGTTCTGCCTATTACACTATTTAATTACAAGAACAATTTTAAGATAATCAAATATTGTTGTTTCATTCAGCTAATTAAGCATCTTAGATGTAAGCATCTTAGGATCCCACATTTGGTTCTCCATTGTATGAAGGTGGTGTTTTAAGTGGTTTTCTATGCAGGGTTAGGTCAGAACAGTCTGGGTTTAAACCTAATCTAAATTTAAGTAACTAAGTGAGTGTGATGTATTTACTTTGTAGCAAGCATTCCGTGTGTGCTTTAATATAGTACAGTCTGGCTTTTAGTCAAATGCCAAGGGATGTCCGGGAGGATTTGGTTGGCTAAACTGAGTAGGATGTATATAAGCAGAGTTATTAACACAGTGGTTTTCATTGTTTTTACTTGTGTGCAGTTGCTTGATATATTGTGGGGCAAGGTGATTGTAAACTCAGTTGTTGAGTGCATTAATTTATTGAATGATGGTTATAGTAGCTACATTTAGTTGCTCGCTTGCTAGCATGAATTAACATTTGGCGATAATTGGTTAGTAGCTTGACTGTTAGATTTGGGGTGGTGGTCAATTGTGATGGGGCTAAGGTCCCAATCAATGTTGTGTCAAGCTCCCAAGATTGCATCAAGGATATTCCAGTACACATAGTAAAGTCATGTAAACAATGGTTATTTGATCTGAATATATCCACATAATAGTGCATAGTGATATGAAGTCAGGTTACAAGTGAACGATATCTATATATCTCCATTAAATGCAAACGAATTAAATGGAGATATATAGACTATGTGTACATTAAATTCGAAATTGAGGCAATTATGTCAATAACGATAATGATAGTGGTTCCCTGTTGCAGATATGACCAAATCTACAGGAGGTGGAACTATTAAGGAATAAGGTGAAGGTTTAACCAACTTTTTTATATGATAAATGCTAGTATTTTGCCGGGCCGCCGAAAAAAGTTGGGATTACCTGGTCGTTTGGTTTAACAGAGCTTGGTTTAACGGGGTTATGCTCTACTACCATTTACCATCAAAGATCTGGGTAAATAACTGGAACCACAGACAGCTGGAAAATCAGTCCGTCAGCGCTGATAAATAAAGTATGTTGATGAATAAAATATATGTGCCCCCCCGAAAATTAAAAAAATCATGCACCAGCCGCAGGTCAGATTCCTCTTCCTTAGTTTGAGAGCAATGCCCAAGGTGCAATAAGCTAATTTGCGATAGAGAAGTGCCAGGTTTCTTATCCTTGGGTTCAGTATGCCTGAATAGCCAGATGCACGAGTTTATGCCCTCGGCCATTAACGTAGACTACCTAAAAACCCCAAAGATGATAGTATTGTCATTGGGCTGTGATTTAAAACAATTGTTTTCTTACATCAAATAGAAAAGCAGCGCCTACAGCGGTATGTGAACCCACATTTCTGCAATTCCGAGTGTAGCATCCTAACCATTAGACTATATCGGTTCCTTGATACAAACCAGATGCGGTGGCTGAATCGGTAGAGCACAGGCCTCCCGTGTGGGAGATCGGGTGTTCAATTTCCGATCGAGTCAAATCAATGACTTACACAATTGATACGTGTCACTTACTAGCTTGGCGCTGGGCATTAACAGGGTAGGGCAAGGACTGGTTAGCTCAGTGTCAGGATAAGGTGACTGAGTGGGATATCAGGTTATGGTGCTAGCAGCCTGATTTCTAGGTGGGGCAGCACTATAAGTATAAAGTCGCCATGAGTGCGCACTGTCACAAGTCTGTACTCGTCCTGAGTTGAACTTAGATGTTGCTAGGTTGTAAAATTCCAACAACCAATCAACCTCCTTGATGGAATCAGTCTACCCACACCTACCAGTATTTCTTGCATGTCCCTGTGGAGGTCAGTGCAGCACTCAGCCCTCGCCCCCACCCTCTGAAACTTTAAATTTTATAATTACAATTACACACAATTCGGTATTGGAGTTAAAGTACATACACGGTGAAGGTTCAACACTTTACAGCATGTAGATTATACACTATCCTGGCCACAGAACCAATGTTCAGGGCAGGTGGGGTTTTTTGTTAATCAAAACCGCCTAGAGCGGGATTCGAACTCACATTTCAAACCTTCCGGGACTATCGTCCTAACAATTATGCCATTTTTTTTCTCTTTTTTCTCTTTTTTTTTGTGTGTGATGAATTTATTTACCCTGCTCATAGCGGTTAAGTGTGCTGATACTTGTTTTCACCGCTGGGCAGCACTAGTCCAATTTGATTCAAATCTTTGGAATTTAGTTTTAGTAAACATTTTGGTTTTCTTGCTTATTGTTTATGTTTTGCAACTGTTTGTAGATTGCATCTAAGCTCCCTGCCCACACCTGCCTGCGTATATGGCATTTCACCTGGGTAGGTGAGTGCACCTCACTGACGAAGTATGATGTGGGATTTAATGTATTGAACTTAATATTGAAATAAACTATTTCGGACTGAGAACATGGGAAGAATGTAACAAAACCCAACAGGAAACAAACATTCTTCGCATACTTTCCGTCTTTCCTTTTGAATCTCAGGCAGGCATGGCGTTGTTGTTGAAGATTTATACTGCCTATCATGGATAAGCCTGAATAGGCTTGTTTTCACCATTAGACAGTTTGTCGATAGAAAGCCCGAGCCTACACTTTTACCGACCCAAGGGATTTTTAACCTCCCACACCACATAGATATGGTATGAGAGCAACCGGCCTTTGATGACGCTGTAAGTTATACACAGCAGTGGAAATCCAAATTGGCAGAGATGGGGGCATGGGGAATCGAACCACCGACCTTCAGATTAGGAGTCCGACCTAAAAAAAAGTCAGACACTCTAACCACTCCGCCACAGAGAACACCATATTGCCTAAGGGGAAATGTCAAAATGTGCATAATATACCATGTGTTTTCTTTTAAGGCAGACACGGAAAAAATTAAATAAATGAGGGCTGGTGGGTGGGAAACCCATGTGATTAGTGCATGCTTTAGGGGCAACATTTGAAGTGCTGTCTGGTAAATCGCAGTACGCCCGCAGCAGTAAACCGCGACGGTTATCATGGAACTTACCTACAATATTCTAAGCTTGTCCATCCATGCTAATCCGTCGCTAATTTTGAAGATTATACGCTTGTATCAGGATGTTCATGGCACCTTATTGTCACAGTTACATACACAGCTAAGTACTAATGAGAACGCGATGGCTGAATTGGTAAGTGCACTCGCTTCCTATGTGGAAGGTCAGACATTCGAATCCTGGCCTTGTCAAACCAATGACTTACGAAATTGATACTTGTCACTACCTATTCTGGTGTGTAGTATTAATAAGATAGGGCAAGGACTGGATAACTCAGCATCAGGATCCTGTGACTGAATGGGCTATTGGGTGACAGTGGTGGCTGCCTGGTCTCCCAGTGGGGCAGCACTATAAATACGTCATGGGTGCGCACTGTCACAAGATGGTACCCATCCTGATATGACCTTAGATGCTGCCAAGATATAAGCCCAAAACAAACAAACATGGTATGGCATTAGATGTTGCTAGGAGACAAAACCCCAACAAATAAACAATGAGGTTATACCAAGACGGCTAGTAACTTATGACTACGCACTGATGGTGAGTTTATAGTGTTGCCCCTCTGGGATACCATGCCGCCAGCACTATAACACAATATTCCACTCAGTCACATTAGCCATTGTTGTTGATATAAATACCTGCACTCGCCATGATTGCGTACTGTCACAAGTCGGTACCCGTCCTGATATGACCTTAGATGTTGCTAGGACGTAAAACAACAACAAACAAACTGTTCTTCAATGCATGTGGTGATGTTATGGAACTTATTAGTTGGCTGTTCATCTCATTCATGTTGCCTTCGTTATTTGTATTCATATAACGGATTATATAACACATATGGATTTGAGTTAGTAAGGCATGCCTCAGTCACCCTTCCCACCTAATTCCCATTTGTATATTTACGCTAACAATGTAATAAATAACACAACAAAGGGAACTGGCATATATTTATAATAAAACAAAAAGGAACAACAAATCAGCTGACTTAGCACACACTCATGCAATACCTCCAGTTAGCAGGTTCACACCCGCGGTCATCATGGTTCCTGACTAGGGGGCTTCGAAGGTGAGTTGATGGTAGGGGGGGGGGTTAGTGGGGGAGAAGTGGTGGAGGAGGGGTGATGGCGTGTATGTCTGTGGGAAGGGGAGAGAGCATGCATATAGGACAAAGCCTCGGGTACTTTATTGTGGAAAAGACATATGAAAAGTTCAGGTGCAAAAGCTGGCAAATCCATTTGAGTTGTTTTCTGTAAAATAGAATGTATTGTTGTGCTTTCCGGTCAAAGTATATCAATTTCATATTCAATAGGGCAGTATATTGGGGACGTGACAACTGTCGACAGGTGAAAAAGCTGCATGCCTTCATGATGCGACATCTGCATTCAATCATGAGGCTAACCTGGAAGGACAAAGTGACAAATAAGGAAATGCATGAACAGACGGGGCGGCCCTCTATGGAAGATCTTCTGATCAAAAAGAATCTCTGGTGGACTGGACACCTCATGAGGATGTCGTCAGACAGGTTACCAAAGCAGATTGTCTACTCTCAACTGTCTTCTGGTCATAGAAAGAAAGGGTGCCCTCGTCTTCGGTTCAACAATACCATCAAGAGAAACCGCAAGTTGAGAGACATTAAGACCGACTCATGGACATCACTCTCACAGCAGAGAGCAAAATGGAGAGCAGCAGTCAAGTAATGAAAGCAGTCTTTATCGCATCGTGACCGACAGCATGATGATGATGATGATGATGATGATGATGACAACTGCTGCACACTAAGAAAAACACCAGGATTTGATTATCGGGATGACGGCAGCTTCAGCTCATAAACGTGGTAGTCATGGTTTCATTTCAGCCCACATGGCCGTTTGGCAGATTTTGAGCCTGAACCCATCAAATATATATCTTTGTTTGTCCACCATCGTTACAGGCTTTACTGTTCCAATGTCAGAATAGCATTTCTAACATAAGGCCTGGATTTGTAAAAAAAAAAAAAAAAAAAAAAAAAAAAAAATCACCAAACAACGCAGATGTTTACCAGACTTCCCTACTGATGCTTTGGTATGTGCACCTCAATTGTCTTCAGCTGAGTAGCTCTGTAGATAAGAATATCGCTATGTTCATGGCTTGTTCTTTGCAGTGCTACATACCTATCCTTATTGGTGTAGCTCCTTAGCCTGGTCAGGTCATCGCAGCCTATTACAGCACCTAGGGCATTATCAATATCATCTTTAATTATTCTAACTGGTTACATTGACACTTTAACAATCGTCCTTTTATCTCAACCATACCATCTCACACCAATGGCACCTCCCCCCCACTCATCAATATTCTTATTTTATTGCCGCCCCCATTTCTATTTAATGTCTTCTCCTTACAGTGACAAGTGCACTATACTTTTATTGATGTGTATTACATAATTAAGCATGGGAAGGAATTTCAACAACTGCCAATTGGCTTTTCTCATTGCATAGCGCCTTACCCTAATTCATACTGTATGTCTGCCATTTGGACTAAACCAGATTTCTCGATCGGTGTGACTGGACACAGTAGCCGATTCGGTAGAGTGCAGGCTTCTCATGTGGAAGGTCGGGAGTTGGAATCCCAGCCGAGTCAAACCAATGACGTATGAAATTGATACTTGTCGCTACATAGCCTGGCACTCAGCATTAATAGGATAGGATGATGGCTGGATAACACAGTATCAGGGTAATGTGACTGTGTGGAATATCGGGTCAATAATGTAACCTAGAATTACAGATGATGTTTAAATGGGTTAATACAAAGTATAGTGAAAGCTGGATTGTGGACTGTTTGCAATCTACAAACAGTTACAAGCCATAAACAAAGCAACAACACCACAATTATTACTAAAACTAAATTCAAAAGATTTGAATCAAATTGAACTAGTGCTTCCCGGCAGTGAAAACAAGTATGAGCAGAGTAAATAAATTCATCACACACAAAAAAAAAAGGTGCCGGCACCCTGGTCTCCCAGTGAGCACTATTCAAATTATGCGTAATGCTTTGGCATTACGGGTAATCAGGATCACGGAGACAGTACAAGGCGGGCCAGTAGCCTGGACGTCTTTGCGCCGACTAGCGGAATTCTTCAGAACTACGTATTTAACTCAGTCGCCGGCTAGCGGTTTGTTCTTTAGCCTCGCCGCCGTGGATCTCAGGTTCTGATGACGTAGCAGGCAGTGTGCTTAAGCTGTCGACGCGCTGCTTTGTGGGTACAAATTAGCTATATAAGGCGATGCAGCAGTGGGTTCTGTCATTACGACCGGAGGAGCCAGGAGACTTTGACCAGACTTTTAATTGGCCTCCCACCCACCCCACGTATGATATTGGTAGGGCCATAGCATCTCTAGCCTCGTTTATAAGCATTTGTGAGCTGACATTGTGTAACCGGACGTTTCAACCTTACCTTGATTAAAGTTACCATAATTATACTTGCTGTCTTCGTGTTTTTCCTGATTAGCATGAGTGTGCACTGTCACAAGTCAGTGTTGATGCTACAGTTTCGGAGGAGGAAGACTGAGGCTGGGGCCTGTCAGTAGCAAAGGCCTCATGTATTGATCATCACCAAACATATGTCTATCAAAGGTTCCTGACCATTTTGCTTGGTCTTCAGCATCTACAAAGAGAGCACCCATGTACTGTATTACTTTGTTCATCTGTTTTAAATCAGAAAGTAACCCTATTCACTTTAATTCACATGCCTGAATTCTGCTTTAAGCACAATACATTTCCATTTGTCTTTAATATAATAGTGTAATACCCCCCACCAAAGAAAAAGGGGGGTAGCTGATATCTTTACTGAGTGTAGGCCTATAATCTGGGGGTTAATATATGTTCTTATACTAAATAATGATTTTCAAACAATTGTCATTCAAGCTGCTTATTTAGAGCCCATTATTGAATAACTACATTTGCGGGGCTCACTGGGACACCTGGGGCACTCTGTCCCTGTGCCTCAGGATTTAATTCAAACAAGTAATACATGTATCTATATGTATATCTTCATCATATTCTATGTGTATATCTACTATTTGAAGCTTAATTCTTAAGTAAAATTTACTGGGGCACACTGGGACACCCGGGGCACAGTGGGACATGTCCCACTGTGCCCCAAGATTGGCTGTCCCACTGTGCCCCGGGCAATCTTCCTTCAGTTTGTGGGATGTAGATCATGACACACATATTATATTGCTGCAACATTTAAGCCTAAATTTACAGTTTCTAATGGGTGTTACATACCCTAATGAATGAAATACATATATTTGTAATCTTCAGACAAGAGGAGGCAGACAGAGCGACACTAAAATTTTACTTTGGGTATAGAGAAATGATAAATACTCACCTAGGTGAAAGTGAGCCAGGTTGTACACAAGAGTCCAAGATGGAGAGAGGGGGGAACCCCTGAGCCTCAATTTGATGGGGAGGCTGAAGGGCTCCCTTTCTATTTTTAGACACAGGAGCCACTGTCCCACTGTGCCCCGTGTCCCAAGGTGCCCCGGTCTCCCCTACCCATTCTGATATGACCATAAATGTTGCTAGGATGTAAAACAACAGTAAACAAACAGCAATGTGCTTCACACCCACCCTACCCTGGCCAGGAGTCTGATTACTAGTGGCCTGCTGGGCACCCTTACCTGATTAGTGGCCTGCTGGGTACCAGCTTCGGTATCTTGGAAGTTACTTATTCAGTCCATACTTTCAGTCTTAAGCTTGTATCCGGTATGCATACATGATCCGATCACACACACTTGCTATCCGGACCACACTTCGTCCACACCTCTCTAGCTCATCTCTGCTGGCCATGCTCCTCCTTGATATTGTCTGAAAAGAGTTCCAGGAGGGGGAGCCTGCCAGCATTTCACTTTCTACTCTTACTCTGTCTGTGTCTTTGGCTCGCCGGCTGGTCAGCATGGAGCAAAGAGACACGGTCCTTTGACTCAACTCTCCTCATTTCTCTTTCCTATACTCTACCCTTTCTTTTTTCTCACAGGCTTACTTCTCCCCCTGATCAAGGGAGTTGCTTGCTTGGGTTGGGCCCTTTACCTTTTTGTTTCTCTCATTTTGTTCTTCTTGCTGGAATCACTGGACCCATCTTTACCCGTCCCTTCCTCAGAAACCCTTGCTGCTGTCTGCTGGATACAAGCGCTGTGCTACCGCCGGACTTGGGCTTCCATTATGCGTTATGTATGTTGGGGTTGGGTTTGCAGTTGCATTATGGGTTCTGTCTGCACGTGCGCGCTCGTGTGTGTGTGGGTGTTGTCACGTGGTGCGGGGTAATGCCGCGCTATCAGTGTCCTGCCGTGTCGGGATGCCGCCGACCCGTGATTAAGAAGGGTTTGGCACGTCGGCACTCACCCCAGATAACAGTAGTCGGGCGGCCTGGGTCTACTGCGACTTGCCGGCCGCCTCGCTGCTCACTAACGGTCTTTCCCTCGCCTCTCATCTTTTCTATCCCCTCAACTCCTGTCTCCTGTCCTCGCCTTCCACCCCTTATATCTCCTTCTGCTCCTTCTGCTCCTTCTGCTCCATCTGCTCCTTCTGCGCCTTCTGCTCCTTCTGCTCCTTCTGCTCCTTCTCTCTCCTTCTATCTCCTTCTATCTCCTTCTGCTCCTTCTCTCTCCTTATATATCATTCTGCTCCTTCTGTCCTTCTGCTCCTTCTCTCTCCCTATATCTCCTTCTGCTCCTGCTCCTCCTCTCTCCTTCTGCTCCTTCTGCTCCGTCTGTCCTTCTGCTCCTTCTCTCTCCCTATTTCTCCTTCTGCTCCTTCTGCTCCTCCTCTCTCCTTCTGCTCCTTCTGCTCCTTCTGCTCCTTCTGCTCCTTCTGCTCCTTCTGCTCCTTCTCTCTCCTTCTCTCTCCTTCTATCTCCTTCTGCTCCGGCTATCTCCTTCTGCTCCTTCTGCTCCATCTGCTTCTTCTGCTCCTTCTGCTCCTTCTGCTCCTCGTTCTCTTCATTCTGGTCTTTCTCGCGATTCTCCCATTCTCCTCCTCATCCCCCTTCTTCTCCTCCTCCCCCTCCCCTTCTCGTCCTTCTCCTCTTCTCGTCCTTCTATTCTTCCTTCTTTACATCCTCCATTTCCTCCTCCTTCTCATCCTCCCCCTCCTCCTCCTTCTCCTCCTACCCTACTCTTTATCCTTCTCCTCTTCCTTCTCCTCCTTCTCCTCTTCCTGCGCCCCCTTCTCATGTTCCTCCTCCTCCTTCTCCTCCTTCCTTCTTTTCCTCCTCTTTCTCCTCTTCTTATTTCTTCTTCCCCCCAACCTCATTCTCCTCCCCACCTAGTCCTCCTCTCCTTTTCCTAATTCTTCTCTTCTTCGCCTTCTCCTTCTCATCCTCCAATTTGTCTTCTCTTCCTCGTCCTTCTCCTCATCCTTCTTCTCCTTCTCCCTCCTCCTCCTTCTGCTCCTTCTGCTCCTCTTCCACCACCTCCTCCACTTCCTCCTTCCTCTCCACCTCCTACACTACCTCCTCCACCTTTAAGTCTATCTCTACACAAGACCATTTTCACCAGCCTCTTCCACCATTCTTTCTCCAGATCACCTCTCTTCCCTCTCCCATCCCCCTCCTCTCCCTGCCCTCCACACCATTTCTCATCCTACTGACACCCCTCGCCTCCCCCTCCCCCTCGCCTTCCCCTTCCCCCTCCCCCTCCCCCTCATGCAGCTCCTGGGCGTGGCTCTGGGATGGTCGTTAGGTCGGGGAGGGAGGGGGGAGGGGGGGAGGGCGTGCGTCAGGCGGTAAGGGAGTGTTGCAGATATAATATCTTGGGTCTGTGGGTCAAGGCCTGAGGGTGAGGCTTGAGATGATGCACCTCCCCTTTATGCAGTGCTGTAAGCGCCGATGCTTATCCCGGTGTTCTAGCAGGTCATAAGTAACCCACCCACACCTCCCCGACTCTGCTGCTCTACAAACATCTCAGTTCCCTCTCACAACCCTTTACCTCCACCCCACACCTCTGCGCTCTACCCCACATGCGCCCCATCCCCACCCCATAACTCACAACCCATGATCGCCCCACCATGCCGGCCAGTAAGGACTTACGTATTATCCATCCCTTCATCCTTCCATCATTCTATTCATCCATTCGTCCATCCATCCATTCATTTGTCCATCCTTCCATCATTCCATTCATCCAGTCATTCATCCATTCGTCCATCCATTCACCCATCCATCCATCCATTCATCCATCCATTCATCCGTCCACCCACCACCCACCGCCCACCGCCCACCGCCCACCGCCCACCGCCCACTCCTTCTGCTCCTTCTGCTCCTTTTGCTCCTTTTGCTCCTTTTGCTCCTTGTGCTCCTTTTGCTCCTTTTGCTCCTTCTGCTCCTTCTGCTCCTTCTCTCTCCTTCTGCTCCCTCGGCTCCTTCTGTCCTCCTGCTCCTTATCTCTCTCTATATCTCCTTCTGCTCCTCCTCCTTCTCTCTCCTTCTGCTCCTTCTGCTCCTTCTGCTTCATCTGCTCCTTCTGCTCCTTCTGCTCCTCCCGCCCACCGCCCACCGCCCACCGCCCACCTCCCACCACCACCCACCACCCACCACCTACCACCTGTGATGTATGTAACACACTGTGCTATACGTATGTAGGGAGGTGCGTCGGGACCCAGCGAGGGGGTCACATGACAGAATTAACAAGGTAAACCTAAGACCCAATAAACTTCACTTGGTGTCATGAGCTGTAGCCGTCAACGTCTTGTTCTTTCTATGGGATCCTACACCACCCACCACCCACCACTGTGGTGTTCTCTGGGACAGAATGGTTAGAGTGTCTCACTTTTTTCTAGGTCAGACTCCTAATCTGAAGATCGGTGGTTCGATTCCCTGTGCCCCCACCTCTGACCATTTGGATTTCCACCTCTGTGAAGAACTTACAGCGTCATCAAAGGCCAGTTGCTCTCAACCATGTCTACGTGGTGTGGGAGGTTAAAAATCCCTTGGGTCAGTAAAAGTATAGGCTTGGGCTTTCTATCGACAAACTGTGTAATGATGAAATCAAGTCTATTCAGACTTATCCATGATAGGCAGCATAAATCTTCAAGAACAAAAAAACCACCCGCCACCCGCCACCCGCCACCCGCCACCCGCCACCCGCCACCCGCCACCCGCCACCCGCCACCCGCCACCCGCCACCCACCACCCACTACCCAAGAAAGACCACAAGTATGACGACACAGTGTCTTTGACATTAATCACATGTACCAGAATTTTAAAAGAAAATAGTTCCATAATTATATTTTCACCAAATACGTTTAACTTTTGCTGAACTTGGTGAAACAAATATCAAAAGATTTATTAGTTCCATTTCTACATATTAAACTCATGTAGGAAATTTGAATAGTGAAATATGCTTTTGAAATATCGATCATACTTACCCACATGTTCATAAAACCGTGTTATATATAGTGTATATAGCATTGTAGGCGGATAGGGTACGATGAGATAATATTGGCCTTTGGTAAGAATTCAGGCGCAAAAACCGACCAATCAATTTTAGGTGTTCTCAGAAAAAAAGAATTTGTTGTAAAGTCTAACAATGTTGTTGGGGAATGAATTAGATAGGGGATGTATTGTTTCTGTGAAAAAACACCAGATTCACCTGTAACGCTTATTGTCAGCAAAGACTCAGCCATACTATAGTCGGAACCGCATACTTATGACTGACTAGTGACTACTACCTGCTGTCACTACTTGCAGTGGTCACGAGGTGACCATTTCACCATCCAACCTTGGCTCAGTGCGGCCCCCGAGCACCTTAACAACAACTTAATTAAGTTTTACTCTCAGGTTGACACCCAGGTAGGTATTTTTCAATTATTTACAAATATCGATTATGAAGCAAAAATGGAGACATTGGAATCAACAGACTCCTTTTTAAACATCACCTTCAATGCTTGAGTGGAACTGCTTACATCCTCAGCCATCCCCCCTATGGTATTAACAACAAAGAAAAACACAACTTAAAATTGTGTTTGTCTTCATCAGATTATTTTCCAGCCTGGCATACAATTCAATTATCTTGATACAATAAAACAAAAGAGATTAAAAGTGCTCCTGGCACTTTACGAGCAAATATTAGTGTGTTATGCCCCATGCCGCTCAGGGCCGCCCTCATCTTAACAACAAAATTGACTGACCTTGTTACTCTCATCTAACTTTATCTGCCATTGTAGCATCATCCTCTTCGATTCAATACAAATAAAATATGTTATTGATATGGAAACAACTGAGAATGAGTGGGAGCATTACACCATTCTGTTTCTTTTTTTCCTACACAATATTGCTGCCGACTGCCGGTGTTTACATGTGCCTATATACACTCTAGGTGGCGCCAGCCAATACCCCCCTTTTGTAAATTACCTCATGTTTCCTCCACTAGGTGCCACCACTACAACGCTATAACACTACATTTGAGCCACTCCTTTTAGCATTGTTTTATGTACATCATCTTCTACAATAGACTTCAGAAGTGAAAACAAATGATGGCATTGATGTTGATATTAGTTGATATTTATAGTGAAATTGAAAAGAACAGAAAAGAAAATAGGAACCATCTACCATTCAAATTTGCTTCTCCCAACATGATATTTATCTACACTACAGGTGGCATCTGCTCTCACTCCTCACTATAAATACTATAATACTACATCTGAATCAGTCCTTGTAGCATTACCTTTTTCGATTCAACAAAATAATGATTTATATTGATCTTGATTAAAGTTGTATGATCCAATGGTTTTGAGATTCTCTAATTTTCTGAGATGAACATATTAGGTTGTTCATTATAATCTACCTTACTTTTCTTGAAGTAACGTCTATTTTAAATCACTAACTTTTGAGATATTTGAAGTGGAAACATGCTAAATTAATTTTGGCAAGCTCACCAAAACTCTAACACCATATAGGCTTCTGCAGTTACAGATTCTATTAATTGACCTTATATATGTGATGACAAAGTGCACCAGCATTTAACTTCTAACTTAGATAATCAAATCTAGATAACTTTTTTGGTTTTGAAACATAGAATAGCAACTAATAAATAATTTTGGAGAGTTTTGTATTAAGCATATTTATTATATTATTATATTGCATCCATCCATGTTTGTTGTGTATTGTCAGTTGTGCATCCTCTGAGACATTTTTTTGTTTTACTCTCGGGTTGACACCCAGGTAAGTATTTTTCAACCCGACCTACGATTCAATTATTTACAAATGTCGATTATGAAGCAAAAATGGAGACATTGGAATCAACAGACTCCTTTTTAAACATCACCTTCAATGCAGGGTTGCTTTAGCCTGTAGAAGCATACCATTAAGCCAAACTAAAAGTGGCAAGTGTTGTGTCCGTCATTTACTTCTCTACCCACTACCATGTTTGTTATGTATTTTTTATTAATTTTGAATCAAATCAAAGTTTTGCCTTACGCATATCAGCAAACTCAATGGCCGGACGCATTTGCTTTGCTGCCAACCCCTTTTTCAGCACCAGTGTAGTAAGTTCAAAACACTACCCCACAAAAACACTACGGGAGTGTTTTCAACCTAGTTGAAAGTAGGTTCACACACTACTGTGGCCACTCTCAAAACATTATCCTTAAGTTCAGAACACTACCTTTAAGTCCAAAACACTACTCTAATTGCCGCGTATGAAGTAGGGTGGGGCTGTATTCAGTCAGGTAGGGAAGAATGCAGTAGGGTAGGGCAGAATGCAGTAGGGTGAGGAAGTGTGCAGTAGGGTGGGGAAGCATGCAGTAGGGTAGGGCAGAATGCAGTAGGGTGAGGAAGTGTGCAGTAGGGTGGGGAAGTATGCAGTAGGGTGGGGAAGCATGCAGTAGGGCGAGGAAGTGTGCAGTAGGGTGGGGCAGTGTGCAGTAGGGTGGGGAAGCATGCAGTAGGGTGAGGAAGTGTGCAGTAGGGCGAGGAAGTGTGCAGTAGGGTGGGGAAGCATGAAGTAGGGCGAGGAAGTGTGCAGTAGGGTGGGGCAGAATGCAGTAGGGCGAGGAAGTGTGCAGTAGGGTGGGGCAGTGTGCAGTAGGGTGGGGAAGCATGCAGTAGGGTGAGGAAGTGTGCAGTAGGGCGAGGAAGTGTGCAGTAGGGTGGGGAAGCATGAAGTAGGGCGAGGAAGTGTGCAGTAGGGTGGGGCAGAATGCAGTAGGGCGAGGAAGTGTGCAGTAGGGTGGGGCAGTGTGCAGTAGGGTGGGGAAGCATGCAGTAGGGTGAGGAAGTGTGTAGTAGGGTGAGGAAGTGTGCAGTAGGGTGGGGAAGCATGAAGTAGGGCGAGGAAGTGTGCAGTAGGGTGGGAAGAATGCAGTAGGGTGGGGAAGTGTGCAGTAGGGTGGGGCAGTATGCAGTAGGGTGGGAAGTATGCAGTAGGGTGGGGCAGAATGCAGTAGGGTGAGGAAGTGTGCAGTAGGGTGGGGAAGCATGAAGTAGGGCGAGGAAGTGTGCAGTAGGGTGGGGAAGTAAGCAGTAGGGTGAGGAAGTATGCAGTAGGGTGGGGCAGAATGCAGTAGGGTGAGGAAGTGTGCAGTAGGGTGGGGCAGAATGCAGTAGGGTGAGGAAGTGTGCAGTAGGGTGGGGCAGTATGCAGTCGGGTGGGGCAGTAGGGGTTGTTGTTGGTTGTTGTTTTACATCCTAGCAACAGCTAAGGTCATATCAGGACGGGTAGCGACTTGTGATAGTGCACACTCATGGCGACTTTATAGTGCTGCTCCAATGGGAAATCAGGCAACCGCCACCATGCCCCAATACACCACTCAGTCACATTAATCTGACACTGAGCTAACCAGTCCTTGCCCTATGGTATTGTCGTGGGGGTGATGAAAATATTGCGCCTAGAGCGGGACTCGAACCCACATCTCTTTGCATCCCGCGCCAGTGTGCTAACCATTACACCACCTAGGCTCCCTGATATCAACACACTCCCCACGCCTACCTGTCTATGTGGTTACTTGCCTGAGAGGTCAGTGCAGACCACTACACTCGTCCCCCTGGAATTGTAAGTCTTGTAATGCTTACAATTACATACATACAGGCAATGCACTAACACATACATACACAGGGTAGGTTCAACAACCATACAGCGCAAAGCTTGTACAGGATCCTGGTCATGACACCAGTGTCGGGGGGGTGATGAAAATGGGAAATATTGCACCTAGAGCAGGACTCGAACCCACATCTCTTTGCATTCCAGGCCAGTGTGCAAACCATTACACCACCTAGGCTCCTTGATATCACCACACTACCCACGTCTACCTCTCTATGTGGCTACTTGCCTGAGAGGTCAGTGCAGACCACTACACTATTAATGCCAAGTGCCAGACTAGGAAGCGACAAGTATCAATTTTAAATTCATTGGTTTGACTTGACAGGGAACCAAACTCCCGACCATCCGCATGTGAGGCCCGCACTCTACTGATTAGGCCACCACACCCGGTGTTACTGTAGGCAGTGGAGTGGGCTGTAGGCAATAAGGTAGGGAAGTATGCAGTAGGGTGGGGAAGAATGCAGCGTATACTATGAATATGTTCTTCAACCGCTGCAGCACCATCATCGTATTCTACTGACACATTGTTAAATGCCGCAGCACTAGCAGCGTATACTAATACGTGGTGCAGATGCCACAGCGCTATCAACATATACTACTATGCATCCTGATATGACCTTAGATGTTGCCAGGACATAAAACTCCCAACAACCAAACCAACTAGTATGAGCTTCAAATGCCATAGCATGGTCAGCGTACACCGATATGTACCAGTATGTTAGATTTTGTGGCACTACCTTCTCCAATGCCGTATCGTGATACTGTTTTGAACTTGGGTAGTGTTCTGGACATATAGTGTTTTGAACTTAGGTTCAAAACACCCCCGACCCCGCCCCCTCCCATTATCCAACACCCTTTGTGCTGCTGCTGGGAAGCCCGGGCTTGTGATTGGCTGGTGGTAATGCCAGTGGGTGTATAGACCCCTTTCAATGTTTGTAAACATCGGGTATGCGCGTGCAGCTTGGCTGCAGAATGAACACACACTGCCACTGTGTTTGCCCGTATGCGCAGTGTAAAACGTTTATTTTATTCAGAATTAATAGCAATGCAGAAGCCTAACCATATAAATTTAATATAATCTATTCGGTAAATATGTTTTCTATATGTGGTCCAAGCGGTTTGTCTCTAGGTAGTGTGGTTTTAGAGATATTTCACTTCTTCTGTAAGAAGATTGCTCACGCCCATTGACAATGCACTGAGTTTGCCGGTACGCACAGTACAAAACGTTTATTTTATTCAAAACTAATAGAAATCCAGAACCCTAACCATACAAATTTAATATAATCTAGTCGTTGAATATGTTTTCTATATGTATTCCAAGCGGTTTGTGTCTAGGTGGTGTGGTTTTGGAGATATTTCACTTTTTCTGTATGAAGATTGCTCACTCCCATTGACAATGCATTGAGTTTGCCGTACGCGCAGTGCAAAACAGCTATTTTATTCCAAATTAATAGAAATGCAGAAACCTAACATTATAATTTTTATATAATCTATTCGTTGAATATCTTTTCTATATGTGTTCCAAGCGATTTGTGTCTAGGTGGTGTGGTTTTAGAGATATTTCACTTTTTCTGTAAGAAGATTGCTCATGGCCATTGATAATGCATTGAATTTGCCGGTATGTGCAGTACAAAACCTTTATTTTATTCAAATCTAATAGAAATCCAGAACCCCAACCTTATAAATTTAATATAATCTATTCGTTGAATATGTTTTCTCTATGTGTACCAAGCGGTTTGTCTCTAGGTGGTGTAGTTTTAGAGATATTTCACTTTTTCTGTAAGAAGATTGCTCACGGCCATTGACAATGCACTGAATTTGCTGGTACGTGCAGTACAAAACCCTTATTTTATTCAAAATTAACAGAAATCCAGAACCCCAACCTTATAAATTTAATGGAATCTATTCGTTGAATATGTTTTCTATATGTGTTCCAAGCAGTTTGTTTCTAAGTGGTGTGGTTTTAGAGATATTTAACCTTTTCTCTATGAAGATTGCTCATAGCCAGTGAGTTTGCAGTGTGACCGGATGTTGTCCTGCAGCCAAGCACTGCACGCACTGACCTAAATACCTATGCTGACGTCACATGAAATTGGTCAATATGTGTGGTAATTATTAATTAGGGTCACCCCAGGAGGAACCCGTGTCTGACGGGCATCTACACATTTGGCTCTAAGTGATGTGGTCTGTGACTTCTGATTGGATGATTTGAATGCAAGTGGGCATGGCATAACTGACCGGATTATAACAGTGGCCACTAGGTGTAGTCACTTTAGTGCTGCCACTATCGCCATCACAATCACAATGCGCCGTATTAACAATTTGGTTGGAGAGCCAATCTCTGGCCAACCGAGCTAGTGCACCATACATGAATTGTCAATGGCATTGAAAGCAGTTTCTATCGGTGGGAACCTATTCGTAATAGGGACACTCCAGCACAGCGACATGCTCAAGCTCAAGCCCAAGCTCAAGCTCAAGTTCAAGCCCGACTTCTAGCTCAAAGTGAGGCTCCAGCTCCACCTGAAGCGGAACCTACACCTACACATGCACCTGCACATGCACCTGCACCTGCACCACCACCACCACCTTCTCCTCCACCTCCACCTCCACCTGCAGCTGAACCTGCAGCTGAACATGAACCTGAACCTGAAACTGAACCCGGGCATCGACCCAAGTCGAAAGGATTGATGAAGGTATATACTTTTTATACATACATGTTTCTAAAATGTCCTTCTATGAATCTCTGTCTGTGTGCCACATTTGTAAATTAGGCCTATTCGCTTTCCAATTTTGGTGTTGGTGTGACGTCACAATCACATTACTAGCAGGTAACTCAACATCCCTGTTATCCAATTTCAGATAGTTATATCACCACATTGTATATATATATATATATATATATATATATATATATATATATATATGGAGTGGCTATTCGTACACCACACGGAAGGGGTTGGGGGGGAGTAAAACTCTCGACACTTCTTTCCAGGACATAGATGGGATGACAAACGGCAAGATGATGGAATGGTCCTGTTTACTGACTATTCATGTGTACTGGCAGTGTCCAGTGTAGTCCTGATAACTATATAGCAGATAGATAGATAGATAGTAGATAGATAGATAGATAGATATAGATGGGTCATTCCCTAAAACTGGGTACCACTTTTGTGACATGGAAGCAAAAAGTACAAACATTCCATGGAATAGCAGAAAACATTCCAAATATTTGCATAATCCATATTCATATGAAGGTTTATGTGTTGTATATATATCAGAAATGCACAGACAATAGCAGCAGTGTTGAGAAGGCTCATCGATTCACAAGAGTATTTTCTCTCTGCTCCAAGATACGACTGATGCGCTCCCTTGTCATATCCATCTTCCGTTATGCTTTTGAATCATGGACCCTGACAGCAGAGCTCCTCGGAGGAATACAAGCCGTAGAAGTGAGGTGCTACTGCAGGACACTACACATCTCTTGGAAAGACTGTGTTACCAATAAGGAAGTTCACAGCAAGATCCAGCAGGCAGTTGGATCACATGAAGATCTTCGAACAATCGTAAAGAGATGCAAGCTGCAGTGGTATGGCCATATTTTCCGTTCATCAGGTGTAGTCAAAACCATCTTGCAAGACAAAGTCCAAGGTGGAAGAAGACGACGTAGAGAAAGGAAAGGTAGGAAGACAACATCAGGAAATGGACAGGCCTGGAGTTTGGTAAGTCTCAGAGGGTATTGGAGAACAGGGACAAATTGAGAAAACTGGTTCCTAAGTCATTTGTGGTGCCCCAATGACCCTCGGGGGATTGATGATGATATATGAAATTGACAATCTCACATATGTATGCATATATACATATACATACAGATATATATATACAAGTGAAGTGGGCGTGTCTACTCGCCTTGAGCAATTTGCGCACTCGTCCAACGGGCGCGCAAATTGCTTCCGCATGTGCACGCGACGGTTCGCGGGGGTAAAGCGTTGCTTAGCGACTAGCTAAGCAACGAAAGAAGGTCGGGCGTTCGGGGCCTGACCCGGCAGACGTGTTTATTCACGCTCTGTCATTCTAGCCGATATTTGGTCTTTTTATCATCTAAATTCTAAAACTAATGTAATCAAATCACACGGGAGGGAAAGGGAGTTATTAGCGCCTTAAATAGGTATGCATATTTCGCTGGTATCCTTGTTAGTTATGGTAAGAATAAAGTCGTGAGCTCTTGTGAAGGTGGACTGAGACGTTCCTTGCATTCTTTACTATCCTCCAGTATTATTGTAGATTAACCGCTATAGAAAACCTGATATTCGATTGCTTTATATGTAATTAAGGGCCTTAAGCCTAACTTAGGCCTTATGCAGTTACTTAATCCATCTGCGGGAATATAATGACAAACTATAACAGAATTTAACGTAGTGTTACTTCAGGGCGGAAATTGACGACATTAACGTAGAACTGATTATCAGTGACAGCAGCGGCATCCCTAGCCGTACGCATACTTCTAGAATTATTCAGTAACACAATTAATATACCGAAATGCGAAGGGGACAGCCAGCTAGTTGAAATAACCTAACTTATGGACGTAGGGAAACTTTAGGCCTATAAACGCGCTCGTCGGCGAATTGCGTATGTAGATGAAACTCTGGCTGCCCGCCTTTAGCGCGGAGAGGACACTGACGGCGACGGACTACCTGCAGACGGGAGGAGGAGCCGCAGCAGCCCGCGGCATGCTCAGGAATTTCACATGGAAATTATTACATAATATTACATAACATTAACACGTTAGGCTCGCCTTAGGCGGGGGCAGATTAGCCGAACGGTTAAACATATATATATGAGACAGTCTCAAAAGGTGCTAAGCAATATGGGACAAAACCTTGTCCATTGTAACGATCAACATACTATCTGCTTATGCATTTGCTCAGGATAAACTGGTTTGTTTTTTACACGGCGTTTCATAATCCCAATAGAATGGTAGAATGATTTGAAGCAAATGTCCTTGTGTTTTCAGTGTAACCGTTTCTGTGCTGTTTTGTGTCAATCGTTACAATGGACAAAAATAATATGAGTGACCACCTTTTGAGACCGGCTCATTTACATATATACATTTATGCATACATATACATATCTGTTCATATACATAATATATAATATATATCCACATATGCATATATAAACAGCAAAACCTCTCTAATTGACCACCTCCACATATCGACCACTCCCCTATATCAATCCCTTTATTTGGGTCCCAACAGTACCATTGTAAGGATATTCTAACTCGGTAAACCGACCACCTCCCTAAATGAACCACTTAAAGTCGGTCCCATGGTCGGTCGATTTAGAGAGGTTTTACTGTATACATATATACACATATATATGCATATGTATTCATATATACATATATGCATGTATCAGACAGGCTACTACCACAGCAGATCCTCTATTCTCAACTGTCTTCTGGCTACAGAAAGAGAGGGCGCCCTCGTCTCCAGTTCAAGGATACCATCAAGAGAAACCTGAAGCTGAGAGACATTAAGACTGACTCATGGACGCAACTCTCACAGCAGAGAGCTAAATGGAGAGCGGCAGTCAAGTAATGAAAGCAGTCTTTGTCACATCGCGACCGACAGCATGATGATGATGATGATGATGATGACACATATGCATATACATTTATATGCACATATACACATGTACATATACACATATAAATATATATACATATAATTATGTTGGTGAGAGGTTAGCGCAGTCCACTATATATGCATATATATAAATACATATATATATATATATAAAGGTGGAATCCCCACCCCTACACACATGTTTCTGCCGGGTCCAAATAGCCGGATCCAAATAGGTAATGATTTTGCCCCCCCTACAGCGCGTCCATGACCTCATTCCTGCACGTGCTGGTGCTGAAGGATGCCGGTGTGGCAGTAAATCGCAAACCCCTGGAAATTGCACACCCCAGGGTTTGCGATTTACTAGGAAATCACAAACCCCCCCTGGAAATCGCAAACCCCCTGTGTTTTGGGACCGATTCGGGCCAAATCTATTCAATGCGACCATATTTAACAGAATTACATACTCAAATCGTGAAATTTCATTAAATTAACCCTAAATTCGAAGCGTTATTAAGACTACCGCCGCATTGGCGGCGATATTAATCGCCGAACGTAATGTAAACAAATCGCCGCCGCATCGACGTTGCGTTCCATACTGGCGGTGGCGGCGATTTGTTTACTTTACGTTCGTCGATTCGAAAATATAACTAGTAATATCGCCGCCAATGCGACGGTAGCCTTAATAACGCTTCGAATTTAGGGTTAAATTGGTAACCAAAAAAGAGAAATTTGACCAATTTAACCCTAAATTCGAAGCGTTATTAAGGCTACCGTCGTAACGGCGGAGATATTAACAGTTATATTTTCGAATCGACGAACGTAAAGTAAACAAATCGCCGCCGCCGCCGCCCGCCGACGAATGGGGGGTTTGCGATCATATTTAACAGAATTAGCTACCAAATAAGTGAAATTTGACCAATTTAAAACCCTAAATTCGAAGCGTTATTAAGGCTACCGCCGTAACGGCGGAGATATTAACAGTTATATTTTCGAATCGACGAACGTAAAGTAAACAAATCGCCGCCGCCAGCCGAATGGGGGGTTTGCGATTTCCAGGAGGGATATGCGATTTCCTAGGAAATCGCAAACCCCCCATGCCCATATATGGCATGGACGTTTGCGATTCCCTAGGAAATCACAAGTGGGGGTTTGCGATTTACAAGGTTTGCGATTTCCTGCTACACCGGGATGCATATCAGGGCGCCACCTACCAACATTTTCCTGCACTATTCATTTCCGGGAAACCTGGTCACCAATCTTCAGTAATGTTCGGTCATCAACTTTATCGCCCGACCATAATCCCAAATTTCTTTGGCCTCATTTAGTTATATATCTAGCTCAGTTACAAATAAAGGAGAATAATCTGCTGTGCGTATTCAGTAATGTGTACAGAAATAATATAACTTTATAAGATATATAACATAACATAGAAAAGGTGAGAGAAAAGGAGTAAGAGAGAGAAAGAAAATAGAACAATATTAGAATAAAAAGAATGCAAGACAGGCAAGAAAAGACACAGAAAAACGAATAAACTAAAAAAAAGCGGAAGAGAAAGAAAGAAAGGAAATATATGTTGCTTGTTGGGGTTTTGCATCTTGGCAACAATTAAAGTCATATCAGAACGGGTACTGACTTGCGACAGTGCACACCCATGGCAACTTTATAGTGCTGCCCCACTGGGAGACCAGGCTGCCAGCACTATAACCTGGTTTCCCACTCAGTCACATTATCCTGACACTAATCTAACTGGCCATGTCCTAATAATGTCGAGTGCCTGGCTACGAAGCGACAGGTATACATTTTGAAGTTATTGGTTTGACCCGACCAAGGTTCGAATCCGTCGCTTTGAATCCCATGTTCTACCAAATATAGGAAATACAAAAAGAGTAGAGAAACAAATAAGAGAGAAAGAGACCAAAGAAAACATATGTGGTGTTGAATATTGGCCGGCACCTTGGCTTTGTGCGGCAAACTTCCCCACAAATGTAAACCCTGTCAGGAGTCATGATCTGACATCACATATTGCTAAGAATAAGATGCACAATTCCACTTACTCACTCAGTTGCTTCTTAATTGACTTGATTGGCTGACTCACTTAGCAAGTATTGCTCTTCGACTTAAAGCTGCATATTCTGATGAAAACATATTAACCATTTTTTTAAATCATATTTTCAAAACCAAGACAATTAATGAGATTTGATTTGACATAATCTAACTTAGAGACAGGTGTACTTTTTAAACATTTGTCACCACATAGAAGAGAATACTGAGGCAATTTAACAGAACATATTACTGCAGAAGCCTATGGGGTCAGAGTTTTGGCAAGCTTCCCAAAATTTGTTTAGCATAGTTTCACATCAAATATCTCAAAAGTTGGCCATTTAATATAAATGTTACCGGAACGAAAATAATGCAGGTTAGAATGATCAACCTAATATATTTATCTCAGAAAATGACTGAAGCTTAAAACAATCGGACTATGCAATTTTAAACGAAATGTAAGATTATATATGTATATATTTGTAGCAGTGAGTCTAATAGCAGCACACATGATATATATCCAAACAATAACACACAAACAAATGGAACAGCAAATCTTACATTGCGCTTCATATTCTTTATCAGCAGTTTCAAGATGCCTTAAGTGCCATTTTGTTTCTCTCACATCACAAAAGACAGGAACTCACTGAGAAAACATCGCTTTTCATCCTCTTCTTCGAGTGTTTCCAGATGTCGCTTGGTAGTGCTTCGAACGCTACTGGGAGGTATGCAGTAGACCTTTTACACAGACCAGAAACAGTGAGCTGTTGCCCACAACATTAGATCTTACCACTGACACCAGAGGGCGGGTTGGTGTGGAAATCCTCTAGAAGTAGAAGACCTTTTCCACACAGCATGCTGTGTAGTGAGCGGCTACCCACAACATTAGTTCTTCCACGGCCACCAGAGGGCGGGTTCGTGGTGGAAATCCTCTACAAGACCTTTTCTCCAGAGCATAATGCACAGTGAGCTGATACCCACAACATGTGTTCTGCTACTGCTATCCGAGGATGGGTCGGTGGTGGAAATCGTCTATTACGCTGAAACTGTCCCACGTTAGACACTTTGTCGACAGTTTCCCGTTTTTTTTAGTCGATGATCTAGGTTAGGGAGCACAAACTGGTCGATGACGAGTTGTGAGAGCAGACCCCTTTCTGACCTTCTTCCAGGAGAGTTCAAAGCTGAAGTCATGTCCTCACCGGGTCACGTGACTCACAGAGAAACGCCGCGATCCATCGAGATGCAAATTCAACATCTCGACTATGGAGAGAAAGGGAGAAAGAAGTATGCATTTTGTACTTAAAAATCCGGTCACCTGATTTTATAATGCATTATTTTCATGAATATTCACTAAAATAAGAAGAGTTCAGGCGCAAATCAGCGTCAACGCCAATCCAAAAATTGACTTAAACTTTAAAAATGTACCTGAAGGTAAGTTTAATTCTCACTAATTCCATGTTGGTTGTGAAGAAATTGGTTATGGAGCATGAAGGGAAAAAAAGGAATGGACAAAAATATAACTTATCAGGGTCTACCTCCAATTGATACTTGTCACTTCCTAGCCAGGCGCTCGGCATTATTAGGATAGGGCAAGGACTGGTCTGCTCAGTGTCAGGATAATGCGACTGAGTGGGATATCTGGTCTTCCAGTGGGGCAGCACTATAAACTCGCCATGAGTGCGCACTATCACAAGGCGGTACCCATCCTGATATGACCTTAGATGTTGCTAGGACATAAAACAACAAGAAACAAACAAACAAATCTAATGTTTAAGTCAATTTTTGGATTAGCGTTTACGGGGATTTGCGCCTGAACTCTTCTCTTGACAGCATATTCTAATCTTAGAAGTTCTAACTGTATTTTACTCAGAGCTATTAAAGTTGCCTAGGCAGGAAGGCTTTGAGTTTCTGTCTTTTTCAGAGATAAATATAGTAGGCTGACTTCTAGTATCTGCTACACTTTAGTTTCAACTACCTATGATTTAAGATCACTACCTTCGGAAATATCTGAAATGTAAACATCCTAAATTAATGTCGGCATGATTGTCAAAACTCTGATCCCGTAGGCTTCAACAATAAAAGGTCCTCTTACATTGACATAATATGTCCTTGTATGTTCATTGTTTTTGGTATATTAATTGGGGGACATTTCAATTGCGGGCAATTGGTCTTCCTCATTCCACTGCTCCTTGCCCTATCCTAGTAATGCTGAGCGCCAGGCTAGGTAGTGATAAGTATCAATTTTGTAAGTCATTGGATTGACTCGACCAAGGTTCGAATCCACATGTTCGAATCCCATGACCAAACAAAACTTGAGATGGCTGCTCAACTTATTCGGCCATCTCGCCTTAGTAACACATACTCAATAAATGTAGCATTATTTAAGGTGGATAAGGCTAAATCTATAGCCGTGTTCACACGGGCAAAATATAAACCGATTTAAACAAGGCGAATCATATGAATCGATTTAGTTTGAAAGTGTTTCGCGTTCACACAGGCAGTGCTTTGAATCGGTTTAAGGCGGAAGTGGATATCTGCGTATGAGCAAGTCCAGACTAACCAGCGCCAGTTTGGGTTCGTCGACGTCGGCACGAGAGAGTGTGGGTTCGACCTAGATATGTATGGACTGAATCGTATTGGTTTGGAACAGTCAAAACTTCTGCTGGGCAGTGAAACCCTAAAAATAAATGATGAAACAAATATATGTGCACCTCTAGCAGGTTCATAAAGAAAATTTACCGGAAAGTCAACAAAGTCAGGTCTCGACTGTCACGTCCTTAATCCGCCTCAAGTAAGTCGGTTGTATTCACATGGGCAAAATAAATCGATTCACAGATATCTACTCACATAAACTACCTCGACAGGTGGTTTACAGTATCCAGATCACAGGAATCGATTCAGCCCTAATTCGACTCACCCGCCCATTCACACGCGAAATGTAAGCCGAACTATACAAGTCGATTTCTATGAATCGATTTACATCGCCCGTGTGAACACAGCTTTAATAAATAAGGTTTTTGTTGTCAAGAATGTAATTCTTTTATCGGACTATGCAACTTTAAGCATAACCATTTTGTGAGAGTTGACAACACTGAGTGAGTATGTAGCGGGCGGTGGGGGGCGTGGGGGGGTTTGTCTGCGCATGCGCCCAGCCCTGGGTGGTTCGCCAAATACAACCACTGACATCACATTGATGACGTCATCACATCGTGGGCGAGCAATACTTATTCAGCAGATATAATAGCAGGAGGTGTCTGTTTTTATAAGCGCTTGTGCACATTCTTTGTAACTCTAGTGCTGAATCTGGGGGCGTAATCGATTAATCGACTCTGGTCACCCGAACCACTTTTTGGCGCATGCGTACATCCTGCAGACTTGGGTTGAATAATCAAATACGCTTCTCCACGCTCGGGGTGATAAAAATGGTGGCCCTTTTATTTGTTTTTTAATTGCCGATATAATTACAGCAAAATATGATTTATATATTTTTATGATGGTATAGTTTAGTGATATTTCCATTCCATTAATCTATGTTATTACCATAACAAGATATGTATGACTGGTACACTTGGCTGTTATCCTGCAGGACAGTACCAGCGCAAATGTGATGTCATCGCTCCTTGCAAACCACAGCCAAGAGGTGGGTTACTGGGGTCGAGTTCTTTTAAACACGGCACGTGTATTTGTTGACTCCACTCGCGGTGTTCTATTTGAAACTCTGACGTGTTAATCGATTACAGCCTGGGAGACAGGAGGCAGTGAGGTTAAAGTTGCATGGTTCGAGAAAGCTTTTTTTTTTTCAAAACAAAACCACTCCCCTGTCTTTGATTATATATATCTAACTTAGATACTGGTGCATTAACTAATGATTTGGAACAGCGTAGACAGAATAATCAGTGAATTTCTGTTGCCCTCCCTTTGGACAAGTACATTGAGTAAGCCATTAAGCAGGGAGGCCATTAACCAATTAGGTCAATCTTGTGACCTCTTGACCTCATTTAAGTACCGTGTGTAGCTTAGTCAGCCTCCAGGAGGCTACCTAGATATGTACATTAGTAGGTCAGCCTACATCATGTGACCATCGCAAGAGGGGAATCTGGGTCATAGCTAGATGAGTTTTGGCAAGCTTGTTGAAATCATCTTGGGTTCTTTCAGTTGAAATCGCTCCAACATTAGGCATTTTTCATCAAGATTATTCAAGACCAATAAATAGTAGGTTATAATGGTCAAAATGATATATTTATCTAAAGAATGCGGTAAAATTTCAAAAGTGATGAGACTAGGCAACTTTAAGGATATGGCACTGCATTAGTGAGATGGTGGGTGGCTGCTGGGTACCAGTCTATTCCAGGTTAGTTGATGCTGGGTACCAGGCTACTATAGGTTAATTGCTGCTGTGTGCCAGACAATTATGGGTTAATTTCTGGTGGGGACCAGTCTATTCCAGGTTAGTTGATGCTGGGTACCAGGCTATTACAGGTTAATTTCTGCTGTGTGCCAGACAATTACGGGTTAATTGGTGCTGGGGACCAGTCTATTCCAGGTTTGTTGATGCTGGGTACCAGGCTATTACAGGTTAATTGCTACTGTGTGCCAGACAATTATGGGTTAATTGCTGCTGGGGACCGACCAGTCTATTACCGGTTAGTTCCTGCTGGGGACCAGTCTATTACAGGTTAGTTCCTTCTGGAGAGCCGTCTATTACAGGTTAGTTCCTACTGCATGGGTGCCAGACTATTACAGGGCTGGGCTGTTGGTGTGTGCTGGGTGATTCTGCGTAAGTTACCGGTTGGTGCCGGTTGATTGTAGATTAGTTCACGGTGGGGGTTGGCTGATTCTAGATTAGTTCCTAGTGGGAACTGGATGATTCTAGGTTAATTCCCGGTGGGTGCTGGTTGATTCTAGATTAGTTATCAGTGGGTGTTGGTTGATTCTAGATTAATTATCGGTGGGTGGTGGCTGATTCTAGATTAATTATTGGTGGGTGCTGGCTGATTCTAGATTAATTCCCGGTGGGTGCTGGTTGATTCTAGATTAGTTATCGGTGGGTGTTGGTTGATTCTAGATTAATTATCGGTGGGTGCTGGTTGATTCTAGATTAATTATTGGTGGGTGCTGGCTGATTCTAGATTAATTCCCGGTGGGTGCTGGTTGATTCTAGATTAGTTATCGGTGGGTGTTGGTTGATTCTAGATTAATTCCCGGTGGGTGCTGGTTGATTCTAGATTAGTTATCAGTGGGTGCTGGTTGATTCTAGATTAATTATTGGTGGGTGCTGGCTGATTCTAGATTAATTCCCAGTGGGTGCTGGTTGATTCTAGATTAATTCCCGGTGGGTGCTGGTTGATTCTAGATTAGTTATCGGTGGGTGCTGGTTGATTCTAGATTAATTCATGGTGGGTGCAGGTTGATTCTAGATTAATTCCCGGTGGGTGCTGGTTGATTCCAGATTAGTTCAAAGTGGATGCTGGTTGAGTCCGGATTTGTCTCTGGTGGGTGCTAGTTGAGTCCACATCAGTTTCCGCTGAGTTCCAGGTGATGCCGGCTTCATTTCCGGTGTGCTTCTGGTCAGATTCCGGCGGGATGCTGTCAGATGTGATGAGGCGATGCGCCTGAGGCGAAGGGTGGAGATGCGATGTCAGACGGCGGCTGGCAATGCGCGTGGTTGCAGCTTGCTGATAGGTGAAACATGACTTAAGTAGGTCAAGCAGCTGAGATACAGAGGTCAGTTGGGGTCAGGGATGGACTATGTCAGAGAATGCAGCTGACTAAACTTTCACCGTGCATAGATGCCAGACATTCCATTAACCTTTTCCCCTGCGCATACTCTTTAAAAAAATGTTTTTATATCGAAATATCTAGTTCTCAACTCTGTGCTGGATATTCGCGGTGGCCAGATCGGTTGTTTATTTGTTATTGGTAAAAATAGATTCCTGTGTCATGCAAATATGCCATACAAAAATGGGAATGGTGATACTCTATAGTTTGTGATGGAAGCTACCTCATTTCACAGAGCAGACGAAAGATTCAAACATCGCTAGTTTGCAAAATTGTTAGTAAGGTTATTTCAGCACTATTGAATACATCTATGAACGACAACGATGCTTGAGAGTGGTCATAACGCATGCTGCATATGTCGTCACACCAGGAAACATGCATCCACTCTCAATTTTCACAAGGCCAAGCAATAATGCAAGCAGGGGAAAACACTGCTGCTATTAACAACATAGCATCATTGATGCCAAGATCTGAACACAAAAGTCACCAAATTATTTCTCTAAAATGCATTAAAAGTGCAGTGAAAACTTTACGTCCTGTGTGAATCATGTGTTATGGGAAAGCGCTACGTACGTTTCAGTGATATAATTTATGGCAAAGCGCTATGCACATTTCAGTGTCATAATTGTGCATGTATTCTGTTCTACTCTCAAGTGGATGTAGCCTCCTAAAATAGTACTTCGTTACTCCTAATGAGTACTGTTCAAAACCTATATATGAAGTAACAAGCTTATTCTTCTGATTATTACATTTTCATTTTGTCTCACAATGAAATATGTGTAACGCTCTCCACTACAGCCATCCTGACTTACAATCGGGATCCTGACTGCTTTTCTTTTAATTCTGCTTGAATGTGGATGTATGTGGAACACAACGAGCGATACAGGGATAACCTATGACCTACTTAGATTTTGACCAGAACCCATGTGTATCATAGTTACGTGTATCATAGTTTGGGACCAGAACACACCTATATCATTTTTATGTGTATCATAGTGTAAAAATATACGGTCTTTCGGTCATGATAGCCAAGCTTAGAATCATATCAATATCTCGGGTGATGGAGTTGGGGACCATTGTTTTGTAATAGTGATGCAATGTGTGCCCACTCGCGGTGTGACATGGAAATAACTATGTGTAAATGTTTTGACGCGCGGTGACCGGGATTGCGGTATGATGTCCGGATATTAAGATACGGTTACTAATTACAGGAATGTTCCAGTCAGCCTTGTACTCCTTGCACTTGCTGGACAGAACACACTCACTCTAGAGATACCAAACCAAGCAGTTCACCACTGAGCTGTGCGTAACACCCACAGGACTTAGGTTCAATGGGCTGTAGGCACTGATTTTTACTGAACAAGCAGAAGCTATGTGGGTCATTGCAGCAGGTTGTAAGTGACTCAGGGTAGCAAGTCACTAGTAGGTGAACAAGAGTTGTAGCAAGAAAACTCAACCTTATCACTGTCAATCTTGCGTGACTTGTCTCCCTTTCTTTCTTATGAGTTGTGTTTTGGTATTTAGTGGGGGGAGACTAGCAGACAGCTGCCAGGATCCTCCTGATAGTAGTGAGTATACCAGGAGTAACTGGAGCCGGCCAAACAACCAGTTATTCTTAAATAGTTTGGAACCAGAATCCACTGATATCATTGTTATGTGTATCATAGTTTGGGACGAAAACCCACCAGTATCATTGTTATGTGTATCATAGTTTGGGATGATAACCCACATGTATCATTGTTGTGTATTATAGTTTGGGACCAGAACTCACCGGTATCATTGTTATGTTTATCGTAGTGTGAGACCCGAACCCACATGTATCATTGCTATGTGTATCCTAGTTTGGGATTAGAACCCACATCTATCATTGTTGTGTATCATAGTTTGGGACCAGAACTCACCGGTATCATTGTTATGTGTATCATAGTTTAGGATTAGAACCCACATGTATCATTGTTGGGCATCATAGTTTGGGACCAGAACTCACCTGTATCATTGTTATGTGTATTGTAGTTTGGGACCAGAACCCACATGTATCATTGTTATGTGTATCATAGTTTGGGACTAGAACCCACATGTATCATTGTTATGTGTATCATAGTTTGGGACCAGAATCCACTTGTAGCATTGTTATGTGTATCATAGTTTGGGACCAGAACCCACCTGTATCATTGCTATGTGTATCCTAGTTTGGGATTAGAACCCACATGTATCATTGTTGTGTATCATAGTTTGGGACCAGAACTCACCGGTATCATTGTTATGTGTATCATAGTTTGGGATTAGAACCCACATGTATCATCGTTGGGTATCATAGTTTGGGACCAGAACTCACCTGTATCATTGTTATGTGTATTGTAGTTTGGGACCAGAACCCACATGTATCATTGTTATGTGTATCATAGTTTGGGACTAGAACCCATGTATATCATTGTTATGTGTATCATAGTTTGGGACTAGAACCCATGTGTATCATTGTTATGTGTATCATAGTTTGGGACCAGAACCCACTTGTATTATTGTTATGTGTATCATAGTTTGGGAATAGAACCCACTTGTATCAGTGTTATGTGTATCATAGTTTGGGACCAGAACTCACCTGTATCATTGTTATGTGTATCGTAGTTTGGGACCAGAACCCACCTGTATCATTGTTATGTGTATCATAGTTTGGGACCAGAACCCACCTGTATCATTGTTATGTGTATCATAGTTTGGGACCAGAACCCACGTGTATCATTGTTATGTGTATCATAGTTTAGGACCAGAACCCACGTGTATCAAGTAAGCGCGGCAGTCAGTTGCAACGGTGGAAGCACTTAAGGTGCTGAGTCTCACTTCTTCCGGTCGTACCGGATGTGTTCTGAGGCATTTGAGGTCAGAGATCGCTGTTACTCAGGGCACGAGAGGTCAGAGGTCACGAGATGGGGGGGGCACATTCTGGAGGTTTGATGAGTTCCAGGGAAATATGCTACGTGGCTTCACAGGCCTTGGGTTCGATCACTAGTGTAGTCAAACTTAAAACGTCAAAATTTAGGACAGGGCATTGGAGTGGAGTTCATTGTCAGGATTGCTTGTTTGTTGGGGTTTTGCGTCATGACAACATATCAGGACAGGCATCAACTTGTGACCTGGTGACAGCGCGCACTCATGGCGACTATATAGTGCTGCCCCACTGGGAGACCAGGCTGCCAGGACCATGACCCGGCATCACAAGTCGGTACCCGTCCTGATATGACCTTAGATGTTGCCAGGACGTAAATCTGAAACAACTGTAGGGTTGCGTGTTCGAGTCTGTGGCTATGTAGGTAGGCTAAGGTGAAAAACAATACAAATGGAGAGAAAGAGAGAAAGTAAAGCAAAGTAAGAGTGTGAGAAGAGAGAGTCCAAGCCTCGCTGGTTTATTATATATAGTGTATGGGTTCATTGTAGAGTATCACCCCACCCTTTTCCTCCAATGCGAAACAAGCATTCTTGGCCCTACCAAGAGGGATCCAGCATTCCTAGTCCCCATGGCTACCAGTGGTCTGCCCACCACCACCAAGCTTTGTGGCTCCTCTGGCCACCACAAGCCTTGATGGTGATCCTACCCAGCCCAGGTGGGGGGGGGGTAGGCCCTGAGTTCCCCTTATGCCGCAGTCACACTACGACGTTTCGGCCCAACGCAGGTCGACGCGTGCCAATGTGTTGGGTTTTTGGTCGAAACGTTGGTACACGTCCGGTACGTTACTGGCGCGTTACCGGCGTGTCGGTACACATTGCGTGATAGCAACATGTGTACCGCCACGTCGGAGCCCGTTGGAGCGCGTCGGGTGGCGCCGATCGTTTTGTGCTTGCACAAAACTTTCGGCGCGGACCGATGCACGCCGACGGGTTGGAGGGGGCATTACGGACACGTTACCAAGATGTCGATACCCGTTGGTGGCGCGCCGGGCGAACGCTGGCAGACCTTTGATCAACGTTGGCTTTTTTTCCCCCAAACTGCGAGCGTTCCGTCAACGCGTCGGTAACGTCCCATCGACGGGTAGCCGGCGCGCTATTGGCGTTGCTCCAGCATTTCTCGGCGCATTGGACGTGTTGCCGGCGCGCCTGGATGCGTTGGTGGCGGGTGTGGATGCGCTGCGGGTGTGGATGCGCTGCGGGTGTGGACGCGCTGCAGGCGCGTCCTAACGTGTTGCTGGCGGGTATGTACGTGTTGACACGGTACTAACACGACACCAACGTGCCATCCCCATGCCGTCAACGCGCCGACAGCATGCCGACAGCGCGCCGACAGGATGCCGATGGCACGCTGGGAACCCGCTGGCGGGACGTTGAAATGTTGTTCCGCCGCACGTCGCAACGCATTGGCCGCGTGCCAAAAACATGCCACTAACATGCTACAACCCGTCGAACTTTCTCCCAAAACGCCGAAAACTTGGACGTATCCCGCATGCTACCAAATATTTCGCGCGTTGGCGGTGCGCCGGGGCAAACGTCGTAGTGTGACTGCACCATTACACACAGCCCTGCCAGCACCACTATGTCTAGTTAGATTCCACTCAGACACCACCAGCACGTGCATATATATACATACATGCACCTGGTCACGTATACCTTTTTAGTAATAGAACATTTGCATTCCTCCCAATGCCGTAAATCAGAATATTTTACACCATTCCATGCCTACCTATCAGTATCAATGTGGCCCGTTGCCTGAGACAGTGAGAGATCAGCGCAGACTACTACACTGTACTCACCCGGCCACCCTGCACAGTTGGTTGTCTGGACATGATTGTCTGGATCGGTTCTCTGGCTGAATGCTAAACATCAGCAACCGGCTGTTTCCGATAGATTGTTGCTCCTGAATCAAAATATACATCCTGGCATCTTCCAGCTGGCGCTCATTGCTTGTAGACGGAGACAATTTGATTTTTTTTTTAAATAGACAACCGGCGGACAGAGAGGAGAATAAGGCGGAAGGTGGTTTCTTTAAAAACTGTATAATTTGATGAAAGCATCACATTTTCGAAACCAAAAACCCCCAAAACCAAAAACACTTAGCTCGAGGCGATTTTATATAGCGATTTTATATATTTATTGGTGGACTTGCTATATATTTGTTGTTGCTTAAAATGGAATATGTGTCATAGTCCAAAGAAAGTATTACATTTGTAAGACCAAAACACTGGCATTCATACTGTTGTAGTCCGCTACAAATCGCACTACCACATGGAAGCCGTCTTAACAGTCATTAAGAAGTATGTTTGTTTAAGGATCCCTCCTGCACAAAAGGTTAACATTGGCTATAGACGTATTTCAATGTTTGTAAACATTGTCTTTGCGTGCGCAGCTTGGCTGCAGAACGAATGCACACTGCCACTGAGTTTGCCGGTATGCGCAGTGCAAAACATTTATTTTATTAAAAATTGATGGAAATGCAGAAGCCTAACCTTATGAATTTAATATAATCTATTCCTTGAATATGTTTTCTATATGTGTTCCAAGCAGTTTGTCTCTAGGTGGTGTGGTTTTAGAGATATTTCACTTTTTCTGTAAGAAGATTGCTCACGGCCATTGACAATGCACTGAGTTTGCCAGTACGCGCAGTGCAAAACGTTTATTTTATTCAAAATTGTGTACCAAGCGGTTTGTCTCTAAGTGGTGTAGTTTTAGAGATATTTCACCTTTTCTCTATGAAGATTGCTCATAGCCATTGATTTTGCAGTGTGTCAGTGTGTCGTCCTGCAGCCAAAAGCCGCGCGCACTGACCTAGATACCCGTGCTGATGTCGCATGAAATAGGTCTATTGGCGATCATTCGATAAGAAGTATCGACAGCTACCAACATTCTTGCAGGAACAGTCCTGATAGTGGACTGTTCCATACATCGCTAGCGGCCACCCCTTAGCAAAACATACACGCGACCTGGCTGGGCAGCGACAGGTCACCCCTATTATGACCTTAGCGGAATAAACCGGGATATTCCCCAGTTGTTTTTGAAGCAACTTCGTCATTGCCTCGTCAGTCCTCAAAACAGGTCTCGCCGTGAATATGTCAGTCCTCAACTAGAGTAGAACGCAGTCCACCACAATTACATTAATTAGATCTAAGGAGCAATTCTCACTTCATAGTGCACATCAGTTTGGCAGCTCATTGTTCATATTGTCATGGGGGTGCTGAACATTGGAAGTACAGAACAACCCCATTAAACCAAGCTCGGTTAAACCAAATGATCGGTTAATCCAAACTTTTTTCGGGGGCCCTGCAAAGTACTAGCATTTATCAAGTTGCTTAAGCCAAAGTTGGTTAATCCAAAGTATTGGTTATTTCAAACAAAATTGTCAGGCCCCAGGACACTTCCGGTACGGTTAAACCAAACCTTCATGTGGTTTTAAGGTCATCTGAGACTTTTTTTATATGATAAATGGTAGTATTTTGCCAGGCCGCCGAAAGAAGTTTGGATTAACTGATCGTTTGGTTTAACGGGGTTATACTGAATAAACATAAAAAACAATAATCAAAGTGTCCACATACATTGTTTATTACATTCATAATGCATCCACGTTTTTGCCAAAGCCAAGTCAAATTCAAAGCCAAAGCTCGGTTAAACCAATGATCGCTTAATCCAAACAAATTTCTAGGGTCCCTTCAAGTTTTGTTTAACGATGTTATACTGTATTGCGCATAGAGTGGGAATCGAATCCACATCTCTTGCATTCCGGGCCCGTGTGCTAACCATTACACCATCAAGGTTGATAAGGTGATCATGTGACCAGCAGCTGAGATAAGGACTGACTATTAAGCAATAAAGGCAATTGCAGTACAGAGCGTGAAATGCGCCTGAACTCGCCTGAACTCTTCAAATATACACTATTAATGTTGACATGTGCATCAAGAGGATGGATATCATAGGCTGCAGCAGAGAGAGGTCCTACTTTAATGACTGTAGTCTTCCTTCTGTGCAGAAATACATGTCTAATGTGTACACCTCACTGCATCTCAGTTGTAAATGTACGGTCAAATCTAGGTAAGTATTTTGGTGTCTAAATTGTGATGTTTCCATTGGACTATGTGGTCTAGTGCCTCGATGAAAATTAGGTCACGCTATTATTTTTTCAATGAACTGCAACACTTGTTTCATTTTGCATATATATATATATATATATATATAATTCTTCCGAGCGAGTGGAGGCTATGCCCCGCGCAGGAGGTGGCGCGATACATGATGGGGGCCCCACCCCCTCCCCGATAAGTGGCCTGCAGGACACTACAGGCATTATTACACACCATAAAGGGTTTATCAGGATCCATATATATAAATTGTACATACACATATATCAATATATATGTGTAGTATTACTATAATATTATTAGAATGGAACTGTCATCTATGTTGTATGTCTGTGTTGGGTTCGAACCCGCAACCTCCATGCCTGCGTGCTGGACAGTTGGAGGAGGCAGTTACGTGACCTAGGGGTCAGCGAGTCTACTAAGGTAGGGTGTTGGCGCTCTTTCTCCAGCGTCCAACAGCATTTGTGCATTTGAACCTTGAACTCTAGCTTTAATTGTGAATGTGTCTTAATAAATAAGGTGCGTCTTTAGGGCTAGCCAGAGAATCTACTCAATCCAGTTACATTTATCTCCTGTTGTGTAAAGACTAATAATATATGTGATGGCTAACGCATTATGCAAGTATAAAGGCGTGAAATTGAATTATTTCTTCTTATATTATATTACACCAAGTACTCTGTACTGCCTCCGCCATGTCTTATGACTGGTGGCGCCACCACCGGCGCTCCCCCGTACCTGTATGGCGGGGAAAGCTCACTCGGGTCGGAGGATATCCCATTAGCATACAGAGTGGAGAGATGGATGGGTACTCCCAATCATAGCTACAATAGTGAGTTTAACTATTTACCTACCTAAAGAACATGTCAGAAAGCAAAAACCCATCAGACTATACAACTCACACTGAGGGGGGTCCCATAACACTTTTTAACAGCAGTCTTCTTTCGACCTGCATTTTGTGGGTTAATTCGAGTGCATGTTAGTAAAACAAAGTCTTGGCCGCCCACAGCCGTCCCGACCCGGCCCGTCCCAGAAGTCCCTGCGCGCAGCCTCGATTCCACATTGAGGCGAACTACTTTTCGGGGCGGACTGCTCTCTTCCTTCCTTCCTTCCTTCTGGTTTTTCCCGCCACCGCCACACACTTCTCACCGCGACTGCGCCGGTAAGTCACCGTTCATTTTTACCCTACTGCGCATGCGCGTCGGGGCTCAGATTACTCTTCCGCCTTGCTGGGGTTTGTGGGAAGAGTGCGCGTGAGAGTGTGTGTGTGGGGGGGGGGGTGTATTGGTGTGTGTGGGTGTGTGGGTGTGTGGGTGTGTGGGTGTGTGGGTGTGTGGGTGTGTGGGTGTGTAAGATCGCTACTGACAGAAGGTGCTGACATACTATTTGTGTCAGTTATGTAATATCGCTACTGACAGAAAGTGCTGAGATACTATTTGTGTCAGTTATGTAAGATCGCTACTGACAGAAAGTGCTGAGATACTATTTGTGTCAGTTATGTAAGATCGCTACTGACAGAAGGTGCTGAGATACTGATTGTGTCAGTTATGTAAGATCGCTACTGACAGAAGGTGCTGAGATACTATTTGTGTCAGTTATGTAATATCGCTACTGACAGAAAGTGCTGAGATACTATTTGTGTCAGTTATGTAAGATCGCTACTGACAGAAGGTGCTGAGATACTATTTGTGTCAGTTATGTAAGATCGCTACTGACAGAAAGTCCTGAGATGTAATCTGTGTCGATGATGTAAGATCACCACTAATAGAGGAGACGCAGATGCAATTTCGGTCAGTGATGTAAGATAACCTCTGACAGAAGGTACCAAGATGTAATTTGGGTCAGTGATGTAAGAACGCTAATGACAGAGGGTGCTAAGAAGCTATTTGGGTCAGTGATGTAAGATCGTTCCTGACAGAGAGTACTGAGGTGCTAATTGGGTCAATGATGTAAGATTGATACTGACAGAAGGCACTGAGATGTAATTCGGGTCAATGATGAAAAATCGCTCTGAACAGAGAGTGCTGAGATGAAAAACAGGTCAATGATGTAAGGTTGCCCCTCACAGAGCGCGCTGAGATGAAGTTTGGGTCAGGGATGTAAGATAGCCTCTGATAGAAGGTACCAAGATGTAATTTGGGTCAGTGATGTAAGATCGCCTATTGTCTAAACACATACACTGATGATTACAACGCAACATGTTCACACGTATTAATATTGAATATGGTCATCAATTGCTTGCATTCGTAGAAAGCAACTATGGCAGTTTCATGATTGCAAATTAGCTGATAGGTAGGTAGCTTACACATGTAAATGCATCGTGTGTGAAAAGGCCCCATCACACTATGATGTACGGTGTCAGTGCATGTTCAATGTTAGAAAATGTGCCAGTACATCGGCATTCGTCAAACTTTTCAGCAGCGGGGATAAAAATGGGCATATACACAACGTACACACAACGTACACACAATGTGCGTAACATATGGAGAACGTATCTCTGACGAGCATTCATGTGCCTAGAAAAACGTTCAAAAAACGTTCAAAAAACGTTCACAACACGTTCGCAAAGCGCTCGCATACACTCAAGGAACGCTGACAAACGTTACATACGTTACTCCATCGCTAGAAGTATGGCATATATGTTAAATACACTGGAGATACTGCAGGCATACATTCAAAGTATGTTAGTACTAGGTAATGGATCCATTGGCAGAATGTGGACTCTACGCAGACTGTATGTTCCCACTGGCTGAACGTATGGCTAACATGTAGGAACATATACCAACGTATCCCTAACATACTCCCAACATACGCCAAAGTATCACAAACGTATGCACAGCATATGTTCAAAGTATGAGCCACACATCGACACACATTGGAAATTTTGAGCATGCACAAACAATTTTTGGAGCTTCGACACACAGCGACGTAAGACAACATATAACGACATACCCGGAATGTACCTGACATATGCCCAAAGTATACGTAATGTATGACAATGTATGCCGATGTGTTGGTCGAAAATCACATACATCGGCATACGCTAAGGCTATACGTTGTAGTGTGACAGGCCCTTTAGAGAACATGTACGTTATTCTTATTGAGGAATAATCATGATAATAGCCACCTTTATATATATATTCTTTTCTCTCTGAAGGATGTGTGGGCGCAGTATATAATTATAGAGGATATAATTATAGAGGATATATATAGAGGAATATATATACTCCTCTATATAGAGGCATATATATCTACTAGATATATATATGTAGGAGGGGCAGACCAACACAGAAACTAATAGGCGTATATGGTTAGTTTTATTTGGCTTATATCATCGCAGTGTAATCATGACTCAACCGTAACCATATTTGTATGTCAGTTATGCCACTATATAGAGGCACTAGATATATATATATATATGCCACTAGATATATATATATATATATATATATATATATATATATATATCCCTCTATTCCAACCGACACCATCCCCAATCACCATATAGCTGGGAAAATCATAACTATAAATAATTTTAAATAATTGAAAGCCCGGCGCGAAATGCCCGAGTTGCGGATCGCAAGGTGGCGCTGCAGTAGCGGAGCCCGGACCGCGCACATCACGGGAAGCGATTGGCTAATGATACATATTAATCGCCAACATACGTATTAACGCAGGATAATAGGTCAGTAATATTACGGATCAATGATAATAAGGATCACAATAATCATAGAGCCGTTCCGCAATTTTATATAGTGATAATGAATTGTCCAGTCTATATATTCCTCTATTACATCCGAGATCATGGCAAATCTATGCATACCTGGAAATTCAACTATAAATAATCCATATATGTGCTATATAAGCATTATACGAGTATAATTGTCTGTAAACTGATTATCCTCTAATGGTGCCTCGGGTTGCACTGTGTCTGGACACTTCACAACTACTGACACTTAACAACTCAGGCGGAATGGACAGGCTCCCCACCTTGCCTGGTGCTGCCACCTGGCCTATTCAGCTGTCATGACTCAGCCTCTTGCCTGAACCACTCGCTTAAATACATATATGTGTGTATATGCTGTATACTAGGATACGTAATTATACAATAAGGACACAACCGCCATCAGGTCTACATACATGTATATATTTACTTTAAAATATATTATGATGATATGAACAAAGACACTAATATAAAATCAAATAGTGTGTAACCGCTTTGATTTTTAACAAATATGCTTCATCAGACCATGCAAAGTTAATTCAAATATCTAAGTTAATTCCAATATCTAAGTTGGACATATAGAATTAAAATGTAGATAAGTGATTTGATTTTTAACCAAATATATTTCATCGGACCATGCAACTTTAATGCACCAGTATCTAAGTTGAAGATATAGATTCAAGAAAGAGTCCAGGCGCAAAACCATGTAAACGCCAATCCAAAAATGTAGTTTAAATAAAAGATTTTTACCTGGAAATAATTAAAATTATTGCTAATTCCACTTTTCATATGATGACACAGTTATAGACCACTAGACAAATGAGTAGGAATATAACAAAATAAACCTTTTGAAAGTTTAATCCCAATGTTTATCTCCATTTCTGGATTGGCGTTTACGTGGTTTTGCGTCTGAACTCTTATATAAGTGTTTGTGATTTTGAAAAAGAATTATGTTTCATCAGACCAGGCAACTTTAACCAAGAGACTCTGCAACAATGCCCCCAATACACACCCAACCATACATTACACTACGTGGTTGCATGGCGACTCGCCAGATTATCCTACACACACCCCCCTAAATATCGTGAATGTAACCCACGTGACTCTAGACCTCACTGCCAAGATTACTAGCACCCAGAACCAGCGCCATATCCTAACTATTTGATTGCTTGTTTGTTGGAGCTTTATATCCTATCAACATTGAAGGGCATATCAGTGCTGATACCGACTTGTAACAGCGCCCGTCCTGATATGACATTAGATGTTGCTAGGAGGCAAGATTCCAACAACCAACAAACATATAATAGTGCACACTCATGGCGGCTTTATAGTACTGCCAGACTGCATGACATGCGTATATTGAATGCATCTGCGCGAGATATCGCGTCGGCACAAAATCTTGGTGCAAGATCTTGTGTCATTGCAAAACTTTGGTGCTAGATCTCGTGTCGGTGCGAAATCTCGGCATGAGATATCACGTTGGCACCAAATCTCGCCACAAGACCTTGAGTCATTGCGAAACCTTGGTGCTAGATCTCGTGTCGGTGCGAAATCTCGGCATGAGATATCACGTCGGCACCAAATCTCGCCACGAGACCTTGAGTCATTGCGAAACCTTGGTGCTAGATCTCGTGTCGGTGCGAAATCTCGGCGCGAGATAGATCTCGGCGAGAATCATAACTAACGTGGGCTTTAGGTGAGGCATACTGCGCCCACCCGCACTGGTTACCGGCGTGTTCTCACGGGAACAAGCTCCCAAAGCATAAATAAATCACACCCAACTCCCGGACACTGCAGCCTGTGAGTGGAGCCCGGCAGGGAACCTGGGCTCCTTCTCACGTCTGTCAACGGAGTTCTGCAAATGGGGCAGCAGCTATAGGCACAACATTCCTCCAGTGTGAGTGACGTAAGGGCGGGGGGGGGGGGACACCCGGTTACAAACACCGCCATCGGGGTGGGGTGGGGGGGGGGGTACTCCACGAATGCGACAGATCAGGAGGAAAGATCTAAGGCAATAGAATATGTATTCCCTTCTGAGCATTTATATTTGTATAATGCGTTATGCATCACGTATGATATACACACTGCAACGCCAATAGAGAAGCGGGAGGTTGCGCCACTGTCAGCGCTGAGGTTGAGTATGCTGGAGCAGTAGAATACTATCCCAGGCTCCCGCACCCGATGACTGAGGGAGGAGCTGAGGAGTTGGGGAGTTGGGGGGGGGGGGGGTAGATGGAATCCCGGGCTATTATACTCGTATAATTCTTATACAGCATGTATATATATGTATATATAGACGGGTTGAGGTGGCCGAATCTGTAGAAAGTAAGTTTTTTTTATTTAACGACACCTCTAGAGCACATTGATTTTTGTTCATCGGCTATTGGACATCAAACATATGGTCCTTCTGACATATTTCTTTGGAGGAAACCTGCTGCGCCACATAGGCTACTCTTTCCGATAAGCAGCAAGGTGTCTTTTATATGCACCTTCCCACAGACAGGGAAGCACATAACACAGCCTTTAATGAACCAGTTGTGAACCACTGGTTGGAACAGAAAATAATCCAAACTACAAATGGGTCCACTAAGCAGGATCGGTCGCAGGACCCACACCTCCACAGGTGGACACTCTACTGCCCGAGCTACGTCCCGCTCCCCCGCCGAATCTATAGAGCACAGGCTTCCCGTGTGGAAGGTCGTGAGTTTGAAACTAATGACATACAAAATTGATTCTTATCATTACCTAGCCTGGTGCCCGGTATTATTAGGGTAGGGCAAGAACTATTTAGCTCAGTATTAGGACAGTGTGACTGAGTAGAATATCGGATCGTGGCACTGGTGGTCTGTTTTCCCAGTTGGGGCAGCACTATAAAGTCACCATGAGTGCGCACTGTCACAGGTTAGTATCCGTCCTGCTATGCACGACAGAGAGTGGGAACCCAACATAAGGATTTGCTATTCATTTGTTTGTTAATCGCATACAGATATCGAAGACTGTATACAGGGTCGTGAATATTGGATACATTCAAAGTCAATATTTGATAAGACGGCTATTCCAAGTTCCGCTAGTCCCTCAGGAAAGACTGAAGCTGAGACCCAGCACGCCTGGTCACAGCTTCAGCTTACATGACGGAAGATGGGGATGGTGTCCCTACAAGCCTTATCATTCAATGTAGACCCGATACTTTGAACTCGCTTAGCGCCTACAAGCACATACAACCCGATGACTAATGTTGCTAGGGTTATTGACATACATTTGTTTTGGATAGAGATTGCAATGAAATTGTCCATGCAAATATTTTGCACGAGATAAAATACCACTTCTTGTATCATGGTGATTGTGTATTCACCTCCACTGCCCTACCTTCCTTCCACCACGTAAGCTGACGCTGTGACCCGGTGTGCTGGGTCTCAGCTTTTGTCCTTCCCGAGGGACAAGCGAAACTTGGAATATCTGTGTTGATAATTGTGTAGGTTATCAGAAAACCAACAACCCCTATTGAAATAGCATTTACCGATATTCGAATAATCAAATATGTATTTTCCAATTCAATGTAATGCAATGGAAATCCATATATATTCCAGTAATTCACTTTGTGCATATGCAATAGAATGGAATATAGATATATATATATATCAGTAAGTAAATTAGCACATTCCAATCCAATGCACCAGGAAGACACAATATATATATATATATATATATATATATATATATACATGTGTATGGGTCAGGATCACGAAAAGAGGCCAATTGGGGAAAGTTGTCGGCGTCAAGCATGGATGTCGGCGTCGATCGGTATAATTATAATTTAGCATTGACAGAAGTGTTGAAAAGCCTTAAAATTTATCCTGAATGTAAAGATTGAGAAAATACAACAACCTTATTTGTTTCTAGGATAATTTAATATAAAACAAAGAAATGCATGAGACTTTAAGAATTGCGATGCCGACATCTGTTAAAGTTGTCGGCGTCGATCATTGGATGTCGGCGTCGATCGGTATAATTATAGTTTAGCATTGACAGAGATGTTGGAAAGTCCTTAAATTTATCCTGAATGTAAAGGTCGAGAAAATACAACAACCTTATTTGTTTCTAGGATAATTTAATATGAAACAAAGAAATGCACTACACTTTTAAGAATTGCGACGCCGACATCTTCAATTGACCACCGATTGGCCCGTTTTTGTGAGGCTGACTCGTATATATATGCATATATGTATATCCAGTAATTCAATCAGCACATTGCAATTCAAGGTGATAGGAAGAAATCAATTATAGGAACAAATTGGGCAAAGCCTATTCATGGAGTCTCACTATTGTATAACTTCAGCATCACTTTTCCTGTGGCCATATGTGTATGTTGTATATATGCATGTGAAATAGCTCCATGTATGTGTTCTCTGTGGCGCAGTGGTTAGAGTGTCTGGCTTTTTTCTAGGTCAGACTCCTAATCTGAAGGTCGGTGGTTTGATGCCCCATGCCCCCACCTCTGCCACTTTGGATTTCCACCGCTGTGTATAACTTACAGCGTCAGCAAAGGCCGGTTGCTCTCATACCATGTCTATGTGGTGCGGGAGGTTAAAAATCCCTTGGGTCAGTAAAAGTGTAGGCTCGGGCTTTCTGTCGGCAAACTGTCTAATGGTGAAAAGAAGTCTATTCAGACTTATCCATGACAGGCAGTATAAATCTTCAAGAAAGAAAAATGTATGTGCACATAGAGGGACATGTCTGATTTTAGGGAACTATTTCAATTACAGATTTGTTTTAACGATGTATTCTGCATAAGTATACATTTCAATTCAATGTAACTTTGGATTAACTAAACAAATCTGAATATTATGTGGTAATTGATTAACTAAATATCCGCATATTAATTGATAAGCGATTAATTAAATGGATCTATTTTATATCATAATTGATTAACTATATATCTGCATTTATGTGATAATCTATTAATTAATATCTGCATATGAGGTATCATTATTTGTCATTACTACTCAATGGAGAGCGCATAGGAATTTGTTGCATTGAATGAAATGAGGGATGTAGACACAAATAAAAAGAATTAAAATAAATAGCAAAAAAAGGAAACCCAATTTACCTTCGCTGTTTGCTATATAAACTCTGTAGGCATCGCCTGTGTGCCTATCGTCAGTGTAGCATTGGCCTCTAACCAATCCCCATCTGGCAGAGCTGCTCCCCCCCACACACCTTCACCCAAGCCCCCACCCTTGACCCCCCCCCCCCACCCCCCATCCCCCGCAGGACATATACAGTCTATTCGTCAGATGCTGCATACTGCGCCATTTGGCTTGCTTTTGACCAGGAACTGCTCACTCTGGCTCCAGCTGTTCTGGCTGGACTTATGAGCTGCTCCACTCCACCCACGCACATGCCGCCCTCTTCTCCCGCCCCCCCCCCCCCCCGTCCCTGCTCCATCTTCACCACCCAACCCCTCACTCCGCCCCTCCCTCCCTCCCGCGGCATCCCTACAGGGGTAACTCGGGCACGAAGCATTGCCCCCATGTGTTCATTTCATTGGCAGTTAGGCCCTTCACCCTTTATACATCGATATATATACGTATTATATATGCCAGATATAATATATATATAATATATATAATATATATATAATATATATAATATATATAATATATAATATATGTAATCAGTATAATATATAAATAATGTATATTATATATATAATATATAATATATAATATATATGATATATGATATATATATATATATTATATAGATTATATGTATGATATATATGATATATAGTATGCATATTATATTTATTATATATATATTATATATATTATATACATTATATATATTATATATATTATATATATTATATATATTATATATATTATATATATTGTATATATTATATATATTACATATATTATATATATTATATATTATATATTATATATATTACATATATTATATATATTATATATGGTATATATGTTATATATATTATATATGTTATATATATGTTATATATATTATAAATATAAATTGGCGCCGCTGCCTTTGCTTCATTATTTATTTATTTATTTATCATTACTATACCTGTACCTATGCGATTTACTCCGGGGCTGTTGGCACCACTGTCATTTCCGGTGACGATCGGCCACCAAATCGCCATTCACTTCGAGATTTTAAGCTTCCACAGCATATTTGTGGTGCCGAACGATGACAGGGGAGGAAGGGCGGTAGTCGACTGTAGCAAACCCAAAAACAAATCGGTGAACAGCGCTACCAGGACCATCTGTACTAAGTCCTCCTACCAAGGTGTGGATGATGTGGTAGATAAACTAGAATTGGGGGATTCTTTTACTTCTATAGATATAAAAGACACATACTAAGTGGTCGCTATCCGCCGAGGGTGATCGGGTTAAATAAGGTATCCGTTGGCGTGTTAGTGGGGATGAACACAACACTTAAATGGTGGACAATAAGTTGCGTATGGGCCTCTTGTTGAGTCCTTTCATCCTTACCCAAATATGGGACTTTGTAGTTTGGTGCACCCTGAGTGAAGGGGTCGATCGTGTGGTAAACTATTTGGACAATTTTTGTATTATAGGTCAAACACAGGAGGACGCCAAAGGGAATCAGTCAAGGGTCTTATCAATTCTATGACCGCTAGGTTTTTATTTGAGTTATAAAAAATGAATAGCCCCCCACTACTAGGATACGGTTCTTAGGTATTAATATTGATTCTTCAACCCTCAAACTTAGTCTACCGGAAGATAAGCGAGAGAAACTCCAATCTATATTAAATAGATGTAAGGCGTCTTAATTGAGGTAAGGCGACTAAAAGACAGTTAGAGAGCTTGGTGGTTTCCTAGCCCACTGCCACATACTTTCTGTCGTAGGATATATGATCTTATGGCAATGGTTAGGAAACAATATTTTAAGGTACGCCTCTCTGGAGCTTCAGGGAGAATATATCATGATGGACAAATTTCTCATGAAAGTTTAATGGTAAAGCAGCTATGAACGGGAAGTTCTCCCCAGTCGAGGCCATCTATAGCGATGCATCAAATTGGGGTTTTGGGGCGACGCACCTGAATGACTGATTGGTCGGCTCTTTCGATGGGGCGGCCGATGGGGCCTTAGCCAGATATGCTGGGTGTCACCATTGCAAGCCAGATAAGGATCTGGGGGACCCCTATATTAACATAAAGGAAATGTGGGCCATCTTCGCGGCAGGGGTTAGATGGTCTGGCAGCTGGAGGGCCTCGTTGGTCATCTTGATTACGGATAGCGCAGTCGTCCAGGCCGCACTGAACTCAGGTAGATCCAGGTCGCCCAAAATTATGCTGTTGCTACGGAAACTATGTTGGTTGTCGGTCGAGCACAATTTTGTGTTCGTCTCGACATATATAAATACAAAGGTAAACATCACATGCGATGTCACCTGGACAGGGTTGATAGTGTCGAGCGAATAGCTAATGTTGATAAGGCTGGAGCTATGTGTTGTAGCCATGTTTTTAACGACCCCATTTTTGGTCTATTCCAGGGAGGGATGACCTTCGGAGGGAGCAGCAGTGCTTTGAAGCGGGGTATTATTAGAAAAACTCATGGGCAACACGAAAAGTGCAGATTCGGTGGTATTTGGAGTTTGTTGATAAATTCACACCTGGATGCTCACAATTTCCTTGTTCCCCTGAAACTGTCACGCTTTACGTGACACGGCTTGCTAGGACACTGACATATCTTGAGTGCGCTTGAGTGCGCTGAGTTTCTTTCTGCGGTAGAATGCTCAGGCGCCTATTGCTTATGATGCTTAGGATGCTTATGTGATTGCTGCTACCCTGAAGGGGATAAGGAGGGAGAAGGGGGATGCTCCACGTCGGGCACCTCCCTTGCTCCCAGTGTAAGGTGTGTGAATCATGTAAGATATGCGAGGAATGTAAGGCAGGGCAGGGTGGTCATGTGACCACCTGACCACCACCAGACCGACGAGTGAGATAGACAATAAAGGCAATCTAACAACGGAACTCAAGGTGTTCACACATGTTCTTTACATACATCACATGGTGTCACATCGGAACCGGACAGAATGACGACGTCGGGGCTAAAGCCACCGGAACCGCTAAAGTTATCGAATAACATGGCAATGAACTGGTGCGACTGCCGGGGTTCGTATGAGATATATGCCGGCGCTGCTGGTGTGATAGCAAAGTCAGAGAAGGTACAGTGTCTTACGTTTCTACACATCGCGGGCCCAGACACCACACCGGCACCGCCCACAACACCACCACACCACCACTACATCGCCACCACACCACCACCACACCACAACCACCATACCAGCACCCCCCACACCACGACCACACCAGCACCCCCCACACCACGACCACACCGGCACCCCCCTCACCACGACCACACCACCACCCCCCACACCACCACCACACCGGCACCCCCTACACCACCACCACACCACCACCCCCCACACCACCACCCCCCACACCACCACCACACCGGCATCCCCACCCCACCACCACACCACCACTACACCACGACCCACATCACCACCACACCACTACCACCACACCAGTACCCCCACACCACCAACACACCGGCACCCCACACCACCACCACACCATCACCACACCATCACCACACCACCACCACCCACACCATCACCACACACCACCACCACCACACCCCCACCCCCATGCCACTACCCCCCCCACGCCACCACCCACCCCCCCACCCCCACGCCACCACCACACGGCACACCCCACCCCACCACCCCACCCCCACCACCACACCACCACCACACCGGCACCCCCACACCACCCCCACACCACCACCACACTACCACCACCACAATCCCCCTTCTCAACCCCCACCATCTATCTCCTCCATCTTCCACATCTGTATTCTCCAGCACCTTATTACTCCCAGAGGGTTCAGCCTCCCCCGCCCCGCCGTGACCCCGTGGCCCCCTCCTACTGTTAAACTGTCGATGTTAATGGCAACTCGGTAGGTGTCCCGGGCCGTAAACACCGGCAATCAGCGCTTAGGTTTTCTCCCAGCTTCAGTCCATAGCGAACCACTCCTTCACCTCCACCAAAATATTACCGTTGTTCAGTGAGCCTCTCCTCCACCCTATATAGAGGGAGTGCACGTGACGTCATCACTGGGAAGTTAGCCATCTTGGAGTACACTTAATACCACCTATGGCACCCCCTATCTTATACCAAGAACACTATGGCCACCACTGGGCCTACCTATAATCAGGGCTGTTGGAAGTATGTGGCACCACCTGGTGGGTACTGCCGAACCTCTCTAATTCTTGACAGAGCATCCCAAAGTGTCAACATACTGCACTTTAGCCATGATATGAGGCTACATGATTTTTAAAATGCTTTCCCTCCATCAAAAAAACCCTTTCCCCCAACTTTTGAGGCCAAACTGCTCAAACAGTGACAAATAAACCAACAAATCAGTAAATAAACACAATGTAAGCACTTCCAAGCCTTGCATATGTAATCCAATATGGCCACCGGAAGTTGCCTCGTGACGTCATTACACCCCCTCTATTCTGTACCCACTGAACCCATGAGAACATCCGGGGCCATATTCATGTAGTGGTGCCAGGCTTAGCCGGAGCTACACGCTAGCTCTGGGGTAGCTATCCGAGGATAGAGGCGGGTTGGAGAAATAGGTCAAGTCGTATTCACCAATGTCAAAGCCGCCGCGGATAGCTAACCGTGAGTTTATTTATAGATTTGGGAATTCCCTCGATTTGACAATATGAATAACGCCGCCAGTGCGGCGGCAGCGTTAATAACGGTTCGATTTTAGGGTTAATTTGATTAAATTTCACTTATTGCGTATGTAATTCTGTTAAATATGATAGCATTGAATAGATTTGGGCCTAATATATAGCCGCCGATTCGGCGGCGGTGGCGGCGGCGGCGATGTGTATTTTGTTGATATGCGACAGTATGGATATCGACGTCGCTTCGGCGGAGGCTATTTGTTTACTCTGTCTGTGTCTCTGTGTCTGTGTCTCTGTCTGTGTCTCTGTCTGTGTCTCTGTGTCTGTTTCTGTGTCTCTGTGTCTGTCTCTTTATGTGTCTCTGTATGTGTCTCTGTCTGTGTCTCTGTGTATGTGTCTGTGTCTCTATCTGTGTCTCTGTCTGTGTCTCTGTCTGTGTCTCTGTGTCTGTGTCTGTCTGTGTCTCTGTCTGTGTCTCTGTCTGTGTCTCTGTTCGTGGTGCTGTGTCTCTGTGTCTCTGCTGTGTCTCTGTGTATGTGTCTCTGTCTGTGTCTCTGTCTGTGTCTGTCTATGTATCTGTGTCTGTTTCTGTGTCTCTGTGTCTGTCTCTGTATGTGTCTATGTATGTGTCTCTGTCTGTGTCTCTGTCTGTGTCTCTGTGTCTGTGTCTCTGTCTGTGTATGTGTCTGTGTCTCTCTCTGTGTATGTGTCTGTGTCTATGTATGTGTCTCTGTGTGTGTCTCTATGTCTCTGTGTCTGTGTGTGCCTCTGTGTCTGCGTGTGTGTCTCTGTGTGTCTGTGTCTCTGTGTCTGTGTGTGTGTCTGTGTGTGTGTCTGTGTGTGTCTGTGTATCTGTGTATGTGTGTGTATCTGTCTGTGTCTCTGTGTCTGTGTGTGTATGTGTGTCTATGTGTGTGTCTCTGTGTATGTGTGTGTGTCTCTGTGTATCTGTGTGTGTATATGTGTCTCTATGTGTGTCTGTGTGTGTCTCTGTGTCTCAGAGAGAGACAGAGGCACAGACACAGACAGAAACAGACACAGACAGATGGAGACACACACATAAACACAGACAGAGACACAGACAGAGACACAGACAGAGACACAGACAGAGGCACAGACACATACACAGAGACACATACAGAGACACAGACACAGACACAGACAGATACACAGACACAGATACACAGACAGAGACACAGACAGAGACAGAGACACAGACAGAGACACATACAGAGACACATACAGAGACACAGACAGAGACACAGACAGAGACACAGACACATACACAGAGACACAGAGAGAGATACAGACAGAGACACCTACAGAAACACATACAGAGACACAGACACAGACACAGAGACACAGACAGAGACACAGACACAGACACAGACACAGGCACAGACACATACACAGAGACACAGACATAGACACAGACAGAGACACATACAGAGACACAGACAGAGACACAGAGACACAGACAGAGACACAGACAGAGACACAGACACAGAGACACAGACACAGACACAGACAGAGACACAGACAGAGACACAGACAGAGAGACACAGAGACAGAGACACAGACAGAGAGACAGACAGAGACACAGACAGAGACACACAGAGAGACACAGGCAGAGACACAGGCAGAGACACAGACAGAGACACAGACACAGACACAGACAGAGCCACAGACAGAGACACAGACAGAGACACAGACAGAGACACAGACAGAGACACAGACAGAGACACAGACAGAGACACAGACAGAGACATTTAATAGATTGAAAGCCTCACACGCACACTAACCGGCGCGTCTCGCAGTTAACCCTCGTTTGAAAATGGGGTAGCTTAGCCTAGGCTACGGTCGGCGGTTAGCGTTGGCACCGACACATAAGTACGGATTTTCCACCGTTAGCCTTGTGGGGATACCGTAGCCGCGGATAAGGCCTTGGCACCTCCACATGAATATGGCCCCCGGTCTACGCTCCGGCCTGTGTCCTCACATTATGCTAGGTGGCGCCACCCCCTCACCGGGCTGCCCTGGTGTGGACCCTTTGAACTCTTGACGTCACTTCCAATATGCCTACCCTCACCTTCAGCACTTCGCTTCCTGATTCCCAACCATCGACACCTAATGCCTATTCTTGGCCGCCCACCCAGCCCTACACTCACCCAACTGACAAACAGTCAGGTTGAGTGGCTGTATCTCAGGATTCAAAGCCAGAAACCTGCCAAAATACTGATTCATTGACCTGAACACATTCTGAGTTATAATAGATAAGTAAAATTTCTCATGCTTGTAGTTCCTTGTCGCATTGTGAATTACCAGTATAAATGTGTACGGCATTTGTTTGACTCAACCAGGGTTCGATTGCAGGGGTATCATCCCCCGATCTGACAAGCGACAAGCAGACACTTAACCAAAGACCTTATAATACTAAGACGGCTCACTCCCTATCTCTCCCATGGTAATGTAAATTTTGCAGTGCCACCTTCTGGTGGATTTGATCAGCCCGGCTGCTGATTGGTGTTTCACATGTAAACAAATACAATTATATTATACATGAGATAGGTAAGTATGAATACACATCAATATGAAATTCCTATGAACAAATACACATCATCAGCATCATCATCATCATCGCCATCATCACACATCTTTCACATTGATATATACATTTATACATACAATATAGCACCTGTTTAACCAATAGAACAGCCAGCGCACAAAGTGGTAGGTTTGATCATTTTGATTACACAGTACAGGCTGAGTGAGCCATCTTAGTATTATAGGGTCTTTGACTTAACTCAATCAGTCATCCGCTGTGGATATACATTTCGGTATGGCACTTGCAACAATAATAAACCATCTCTTGCACCCGGGAAGTGGCTGTCCTTGCGTCTTCATATTTCGTGTGCTTTCTTAAGATCCAGCTCTCTGTGGCACACACAATAAAAATAAGTGCAGCTAAATAAAAAAAATAAACCATCGCCTCTATCCAGAACTGTCATAACATTGAACCTTATCCCTCTAGATCTCACAGCCTTATCGTTTACTTACGTAATATGATGACAGCAGTTCTGGTAGCTGGTCTCCAAACAATTGTTGTTTGCCTGATCGAGGGCGGGACCCCCCACACAGAAACAGGTGGTAAGGCTGACTACTTCCACTTAATGGCAGAACCACCAACTGTAGCCACATCTGCAGCTCTAATCTCTTTACTTAGGCACCAGTGCAGGTGGCTATATGCATGACTTGGTGTTAGCATTGTGTGGTGTTAACAGGTAACACCGGGTAACTAGGGTTTTAGAGCTGGTGGGTGAAGGAGGAAGCACTAAGTGTTGAATGTTTTCTGTTAGGTAAATGTCTGTATCAGTGAATAGGCTTGCTTTGTTTGTTGGGTGAAACTGCAAGTGGCTGGAACCTGAAAACAATGTAAACATATTCTTGCCTTGTGATGTTTTTTTATTTTGTTTTTTATTTTGTTCGTCTAAATATAGTTGTATTAATCAAATAACTTATTTTCTCAGTTGAAGGGGAACTGGTCTTCCAGCCGCATGGCAGTACAATTAGTCCCAACATATATTAAGTATTATGTTTCCATCAGGTGCTAGTAAATATGACATTAATGGTTCGTTGTGAACAACATATTTCTCAAGGTCTGCCTTAAATATCGAACCATTAATAAAAAACAACCTTGCATAATGACATAATAGTGTCGTTGGGGGTTGATTGCAATAGGAAATATTGTACCTAATGCAGGATTCGAACCCACGCCTCCTACATTCCGGTCTACAGTGCTAACCATTACACCAGCTAGGATCCTTGATCCCCTATCTAAACCAACCTGTATATGTCGCTCCTTGCATGAGAGATCAGTGCAGGCTACTTCACCCATGCGTCCAGGAATTGCAAGTCTTTTAAATGGTTTATATCCATATGTCATTGAATGCTTACAATTACACACATATAGGCAATGCACTTACATACACTTACACAAAGGAGGTTCAGCAATCATGCAGCGCATAACTTGTACATGATCCATGTCACAACCAGTGTCGTGGGGTGATGAAAATAGGAGATTGTGCGCCTTGAGTAGGATTCGAATCCACACCTTTTGCATTCCGGACTAGTGTGCTAACCATTACACCGCCAAGGATCCCTGATATCACCACCCTATCCACTCTTACCTGCCTATGTAACTCCTTGATTGAGAGGTCAGTGCAGAATACTACAATAGTAACTATGACATGTAAAGACTATGCTAAAGCTGTGTGCTGCCTTCCCCGTCCTGATATGACCTTACATATTGATAGGACGAAAAGCCCCAACAAACAAACCTGGCTGCTTGGCCATGCCGACATCCAAGGAAATAAGCAAGCTGAGAGAGTTGTGAGAATGGCTCCGAATGGTGTGGTTCCAAGGCATTGGATCTCTCACTCTGATCTGAGGCCACTTATTCTCAAATATATCAAATCAAAATGCCTGCATGTATGATACAAGCAACTGAACAACAACTTGTATAATATCACCCCATTCACTGTACAGCAGCCAGAGCATCACGGCAGGTGTTGGCAGGACCAAGTGGTTCTCAGCCGATTCCGCCTTGGCCACTCTTGGCTGACTCATGTGTGATAGACCGCTAACGCCTGCCCAGAACCTGGCTCTCACGCTTGCACATCGGATGAATGAGGGATGATGATGTAAGCTTCCAATGTTTATTAGTCTCCGCTCACCGTAGCATCCACAAAGAAGTGACCCAGCCCTGACCAGCCAGGTCCCATGTCACCTCCCCTTGGGGAGTTATGCTAGCCGCAGGCAGTAGAGGGCAGTCCACTCAGGGAACTGCCCAGGGGACAGCGTGCTGCCACCTGGTGCAGAAGAACTGTGACAGTAGACAGTGTAGTCCCTGCAGCCACCGCTTGGTGGTGGAGCTCATGCATGGATACATGTTTACTCAAGGGAGAACCACTTCCCCAAATGCATTGGAGGTCAGTGTTCACTGACATTCTGACACATTCTACTAAAATCTGTAGATTTCTTGGCCTTGCAGTAAAAAGGTTTTAATGTAAATATTGTCTTGGGGGTGATGAAAATGGGAAATATTGTGCCTAGAGCGGGACTCGAACCCACATCTCTTTGCATTTCAGGCCAGGGTGCTAACCATTACACCACCTAGGCTCCCTCATATCACCACACTACCCACGTCTACCTGTCCATGTGGTTACTTGCCTGAGAGGTCAGTGCAGACTACTACACTCATCCCCCTGGAATTGTAAGTCTTTTAATGCTTACAATTACATACATACAGGCAATGCACTAACACATACATACACAGGGTAGGTTCAACAACCATACAGCGCATAGCTTGTACAGGATCATGGTCATGGCAACCAGTGTTGTGTGGGTGATGAAAATGGGAAATATTGTGCCTAGAGCAGGACTCAAACCCACATCTCTTTGCATTCAAGGCCAGTGTGCTAACCATTACACCACCTCGGCTCCCTGATATCACCTCACTACCCACGCCTACCTGTATATGTGGTTACTTGCCTGAGAGGTCAGTGCAGACTACTACAATATCATGCATGAGGACTTCACCAATGTTAAGCATGGACACATTTTTTAGTTCATAAGAATTGCATCATCTCCTGTAATTTTAGCTTTGGTTTGTGAGTTAAATGTCGTACACAGAAAGAAGAAAAAATGAAAAAAAATCCATCACTAACCTGGAGCTATGGCAGCGAACAGGACAGCATCCTGTTGAGGAGGAGATCCTTCGGAGACGCTGGAGATGGGTTGGCCATACCCTTCGCAAGCCTGCATCCAACACCGCAACACATGCCCTCTCCTGGAATCCACAGGGGAAAAGGAAGAGAGGCAGGTCAAGAAACAGTTGGCGCCGTGACCTGGAGGCAGATGTGAAGAGGTCTGGCCATACATGGAGACAGCTGGAGAAGATGGCCCAGGACCAGGATAACTGGAAAGCCCTTGTTTGTGGCCTATGCCAAAAGTTGGGTGGTAGGCGTAAGTGAGTAAGTATGTACACAGGAAAATTCTGGTCATGATAGATTTCAGTGATAACAGGCTCTATTAAATAACATAGACTAACTTTTTTTCTATATAGAAATAAACGTTTAATAAGTGCACTGACAGTTGAATATGTCAGATCAAATCTACCTAAATATTTCAGTATAGAACATTTTGATTATGGAACTTTAATTCCACATAAAATATACTTTCAACATCATTATATCCGGAAATGGGTTCTTTTTTTCTATTTTCCAATGAGACAATATTATAATTGTGGTGTTCTCTGTGGCAAAGTGGTAGGAGTGTCTGAATTGTTTCTAGGTAGGATTCCTAATCTAAAAGTTGGTGGTTCAATTCCCCATGCCATCACCTCTGCCAATTCGGATTTCCACTGCTGTGTATAAGTTACAGCGTCATCAAAGGCCCGTTGCTCTCATACCATGTCTATGTGGTGTGGGAGATTAAAAATCCCTTGGGTCGGTAATAGTGTAGGCTCACGCTTTCTACCAATAACTGTCTAATGGTGAAAACAAGTCTATTCAGACTTATCCATGATAGGCAGTATAAATCCTCAACAACGACAAAAGCAACAACAAAACAACAACAAAACAATCAAACAATAATGGTTATCTACTTAGAAAGACTGCCAGGGACCTGAGGAAAAAACTATGTCCTTTAAGCATCAGCCGCCATTGAGCAAATGGCTTCCACTTGACCTACCTCACTACAAATTGTTCTCAGAGAAAAAATAAGAAGCGACACCTCACAATGCCTGCAGCACTGAATCACTCAGAAGGCCATTTAAACAAATGCACTGCACCAGTCAGACGGGATGGCAGAATGAGGTGAGAGTTCCCGCTTCCTGCATGGCAGCTTGTGGGGCTATAATCCACAGGGGGTAATCGGTCCGAGTCAAACAAATGATTTAAAAGTGTACACTTATCCGTGGCTAGTTTAGTGGTGGGCATTATAATATAAGGATAGAGTCAGGAACAGTGGAATGAGGGAGACCAATTTTGTTGTGATTGAAATTGTCCCTGCTTCATCAACAAATGTATTGGGGGTGGGGGGGGGGGGGGAATAACACCACATATCAATTTTCCCATCACTGATATTTAGAATGAGTGCTCTCTAGGTGTCTGTCTACAGTGTTTTAGTGCAAGGCTGTCTATTAATGTCACAGTAATAGACACACACAAAAACCTGTAAGACAAAAGGAGGAAGAAGAAGAAGAAGAAAATAGGAGAGAAAAAGTACACACATAAATAGTCAACCCGATCCTCCGGGCGTGAGTACACTGAGACCCTGAGGCTGCTTGTTCGACCAGCTTCTTGAAAAATGTAAATAATCCCGCCCGGTCGTCTGCGAAAATAAAACAACAAAGACAGCAGCCAGACTGGATGTGTGTTCAAGTGGTGGTGGTGGTAACTGCGAATTGCAGCGACTTGCAGCGACTTGCAGCGACTTGCAGCGACTTGCAGCGACTTTCACTGACTTGCAGCGATTTGCAGCGATCTGCAGCGATTTGCAACGATTTGCAGCGATTTGCAACGATTTGCAACGATTTCCAGCGATTTCCAACAATTTGCAGCGAATTGCAGCAATTTGCGGCGATTTGCGGCGATTCACAGGGATTCGCAGGGATTCGCAGCGATTTGCGGCGATCCGCAGCGATCTGCAGCGATTTGTAGCGATTTGCGCGTGCACAGATAAGTGATCAATTTATGCTGTGATGCTCACGGGAATGATGAGAGGAAGATGTCATCTAACCAACAAGTTGATGCTTTCATCAGACCATGCAGCTTTCCATCCCTCTATCTATCCCTCTATCTATCTATATATCTATCTATATATATATATCTATCTCTATGTCTGTCTATCTATCTATATATCTATGTATCTATCACCGGGCGCGGTGGCCAAATCAGAAGAGCGCGGGCCTCGCGTGCCGGGACATCGGGAGTTTGGTTCCCGTTCGAGTCAAACCAGTGACTTTTAAAATGAGTAATTGCCACTTCCTAGCCTGGCGCTTGGCATTAATAGGATAGGGCAAGGACTGGGTAGCTTAGTGTCAGGATAATGTGACTGAGTGGGATATTGGTTCATGGTGCTGGTGGCCTGATTAAGCACTGGCGCAGCACTATAAAGTTGCCATGAGAGTGCACTGTCACAATTTGGTACCCGTCCTGTTATAACCTTAGATCTTGCCAGGACGTAAAACTCCAACAACCAAGCAACCATCTATCTATCTATCTATTTATTTATTTATCTATACATGTATATATATATCTAGCTATCTATCTGTCTGTCTGTATGTATATCTATCTGTCTGTCTGGCTGTCTGGCTGTCTGCAATGTATAGACAAATAATGGACATGATCGATTTCAGTGATAACAGGCTCTATTAAATAATATATGTAATGACAACATGTGAACACTTTCTTTTTTTCTATATAGAAATAAATGTATATTGTATATATCTGTCTGTCTGGCTGTCTGTCTATATATCTATATGTCTGTATGGCCGTCTGGCTGTCTGGCTGTCTACCTATCTGTCTATATGTACGTATGGCTGTCAGTCTGTCTGTCTATCTATCTCTCTGTCTGTCTGTCTGTCTGGTTGTCTATCTGTCTGTATATCTGTCTGCCTGGCTGTCTATATATCTATCTGTCTGTCTGTCTATGTATCTGTATGTCTGTCTGTCTGGCTGTCTATATATCTATCTGTCTGTCTGTCTATGTATCTGTATGTCTGTCTGTCTGGCTGTATATATATCTATCTCTCTGATCCACCGATCTATCCATCTATATTTTATGAATGTGTGATTCTTTTCAGAAGTACACATTCCTCTCACAACTTTAGACGCAGCCGGTTTCGTCGTGTAGTAATAATGTCAGTACTTTTGTAACCCTTTCTTCTGACAGCCACATAGTTGCAATACGCTAACTAATCGACAGTTCATTTGTCTCAAACTTTGTGAGTGGCATACTTTGCGGTTTTTTCCCATCGCGAAGCTTTCTAGTCAGAGCTTGAATTCCTAGAAGTGAAAATAATGTGGTTTACTAACAAACAGTTCATTAGTCCAGGATAAATCTAGAGAGGCAATTTGCTTACATTATGTAGTGTACATACATATGCAATGTACATAAATACGCAATGCACGTACATATGTCATATAGACACCGTCAACAAATTAGTTGGTTTAATTTGGAATTCAATATAATATGGGTGTTTGCTGCAAAAATAAATGTCATGGTTGGTTGTTGTTGTTTTACATCCTGGCAACATCTAAAGTCGAATCAGGATGGCTATGGACTTGTGACAGTGCACACTCATGGTGGCTTTATAGTGCTGTCCCACTGGGAGACCCGGCCACCATCACCATTACCTGATACCCCACTCAGTCATATTATCCTGACACTGAGCTAACCAGTCCTTGCCCTATCCTAATAATGCTGAGCACCTGGCTAGGAAGCGACAAGTATACAATTTTAAGTCATTATCACAATAATTGCGAATAAGTAACATATGTTCAGTCATGTTACTGCCCCTTTTAAGTCTGGTGCAGAATTGTAAAGGCCCTGTCACACTACGACGCTTCTCGCCGGCGACTCGGCGACGTGTGGTGTTTTTGGGCGAAAATGGGTGAAATATCGAGACACGCTGGGGGCGTGTTATGCACGCGTCGGTACACGTCGGTACACGTCGGTACACTATCTTTGACGCTGATGGTCGGCGCAAAACGCCGGCGCGCGCTCGTAGTCGCCCAAGGTTTTAAGCATGTCAAAAACAACCCAACGACCGGCAGCGCGCGCAAATATATGGGTAAGGACCTTAGGCGTGCGTCGCGATGCGTTGGACGCGCCGGAATAACGTTATGGGAACGCTAGGAAGACGGCGCGCGCACGGGAGGGTCGTTGCTCACACGTTGCGGCAAACTGGGCCGTTTTTGTTTTACGCCCTAGCAACATTTAAGGTATATGAAGACGTCGCGCCAAACTTTTTTTTTTTTTTTTTTTCCCCAACACGTCGACACACGTTGGCGGCGCGCTACTAACACGCTGCGCCAACGTCCAATTTCCCCATATTTCCCCTAAATCGTTAACGTTTCTCGACGCGCAAGATAGTACTTTCAACGCTGATGGGTCGCCGGGAGAAACGTCGTAGTGTGACAGCCCCATAAGGTTCGCCATTCCCCATTATACCAACACACTTTAAGAAATAAAAAGGAAACAAATAACAAAAACAGTTTGACAATAAAATAAAATGCTGAGCTAGCATATCCTGACCATTTATTTCAACTAGGTAGACCATAATGGGCTCTACTTGGTTTTGCCGCCGAATCAAGTGGTCACCACTGATTATCACATTGGCCTGGGACTAGGAGGAGGCCTCCAATTGGTTGGTCCCTTACTGTTTGCAGTATTAGCGAGTTTGTAAGGCTGTCAAGATAACCATCATTCCAGATGTGTCTATTTCTAAGCTCCAAGTGTGGGTAGTACCATATGATTTATCTGTTACTATAAATTGGGAGAGATTATATTATATGTATATGTGATGTCTATACAGGTATATGTGATGTGCATGCAGGTATTGCAGGTATAGCAATACCTCAGGGAGTTTGACGCCCCTGTCCTGCAGAGTTGTAAACCACTGCCTTGTGGTACAGGTTCTTGACAGAACCGAAGGCTAAGGGAGCAAACCCTAAACAGAAAACCATGTCACTGTGGCAGCATTAAGGGCGGTTGATGTATGGAACTCCCAACATCTCCCGACCAGCCACTGCAGGGACAAATAGTTTTGCGCCTGTCTTGACATGTTCTTGCCGGTGTGAAACCTCTATTTGCTCCCCGAGAGAGTGCCGCTGATAACTTACAAAAGCCAGCAGCACTTCAACACTTTTGCAGGCAGCTTTCATGAAATGTTTAAGACCGACTCATGGACGCAACTCTCACAGCAGAGAACTAAATGGAGAGCGGCAGTCAAGTAATGAAAGCAGTCTTTGTCGCATCGCGACCGACAGCATGATGATGATGATGATGATGATGATATGTGATGTCTAACTCATTATGCGAGTATGAAGGCGTGGAAGGGAATTATTATTGATATATACTTTATTATTAGAGGTAATTGTGATTAGAGCTGGAAGACCAGTGCATTAACACTGACAACATGTTATTCAGAGGAATAAAAACACTTGAACAAAAAGAAATTGTACTGAGTATTCCTGTTCTGCCTCCTCCGCATCATTTACCAGACGGGATGGCAGAATGAGTTAGAGCGTCCGTCTCCCATGCTGGTAGATCGTGGGGTGGTGGGTTCGAACCGTGGTCGAGTCAAACCAATGACTTAAAAATTGATACTTGTCGCTTCCTAGCCAGGTGCTCAGCATTATTAGGACAGGGCAAGGACTGGTATGCTGAGTGTCAGGATAATGTGACTGAGTGGGACACCAGGTCATGGTGCCAGTGGCCTGGTTTCCCAGTGGGACAGCACTATAAAGTTGCCATGAGTGCACACTGTCACAAGTCGGTACCCGTCCTGATATGACCATAGATGTTGCTAGGACATAAAACCACAACAAACAAAGAAACAAACAATCCGCATCATTTCGGACCGGTGGCACCATCATCGCCACCCTCACGAGAACTCACTCGCACCAGAGGATATATTTGCGAACAGCCAAGTATTTTCAATTCATTCTGCGATTGACTTCCATGCCCATACCCCAAACCCATTGCTCTCTCATAATTTCTCCTTTTCTACTCTGCATTTATCTCAATGATTGAGAGACTAGTATTTCTGTGCTGTCAATAATGTGGAGGAGTAAATCAAATGAAAAAACAAATACTCAACAACAAAAAAACAATCAAAGAATGGTGTTCTTATGTCATTTAACTCAGTGTCGACACTTTTTTATTGGGAGGGAGGTGAAGGGAGTAACATCGTTTGAATGTAAAAAATACACATTGAAATCAGGTAACCAGATTTTTAACTGGTAAGTGGATATTTTATTTTTGCATATTCATCTAAAATTCAATTTATGTGAAGGTGATTGACAAGACTGACAGAATAGATACCACTAGCTTTTCGCAGTTAAAATCATTAAAACAAGTCAATAATTTGGTCGTTGCAAAGACGGGGGTTGATCGCCCTCCCACAGAAAGCTATGGATTTCGCAACTGTCCAGCTCAACTAAAGCTAGGATTCCTTACATGCGGTATGCGGCATGCGAATGCGAATGCAAATGCGGCATGTGGCATGCGACATGCAAACGGGTTGGTCCTTTCACCCACACCCACACCCACACCCACACATAGTGTCAGGTTTCTCTAACACTGTTTTCTATGGCAAACGCAGCAGCATTCGCATTCGCATGCCACACCAATGGCTACATGGACCGATTCAGTTGCTGCATTCGCATTCGCATTCGCATTCACATTCGCATTCGGACGCATCGAATCACCCCCATTGACTTAGATGCTTTTCGATTTTTTGCCGCATTCGCATTCGCATTCGCATGCCGCATACCATGTGTAAGGAATGTAGCCTTTAGCAGCCTCTGAGGAGGCGTCCCTAATCAATACGTGCCATAGAGCATATCTCACCCCACGGCTTTACTATGATTTGTGTCTCGGGTCACGTGGTTCTACTGATTCATGGAGCCATCCAACATACGTGCAATTTTCTAACTCATAGCTTATAACACGAGGCTGAATTTTGTCCTATTTACTAGATTTTATTCGAAGGATTACTTATTTTTGTTTGTTGTTTTTATGTCCTAGCAACAATTAAGGCCATATCTAGATGGCCACCGACTTGTGATAGCATCCACTCATGGTGACTGTATAGTGTTGCTCCACTGGGAAACCAGACGGTCAGCACAATGACCCGATATACCACACCCTGCACACAGTCACATTATCCTGATATTGTGGTAACCAGTCCTTGTCATATCCTATTAATGCCGAACGCCTAGCAAGGTAGCAACAAGTATCAATTATGTGAGTCATTGGTTTGATGTGACTGGGATTCAAACTCCAGACCTTCAGCACGGGAAGACTGCACTCTTCCGATTCGGCCACCGCGTCCAGTAAGTCTATCTGATAATCCACAAATAACAAATAAAGTACACCACTACCGCAGATGGATATGCAGGATCAAATCTGAGTAAATGCTTTGATTTCAATAGTGATATGCTTTCATTGGAACATGCAGCTTTAATAGGAGGTGACCGGGCGCGGTGGCCGAATCGATAGAGCGCGGGCCTCGCGTGCGGAAGGTCCGGAGTTCGGTTCCTGGTGGAGTAAAACCATTGACTTATAACATTGATACTTCTCGCTTTCTAGCCTGGTGCGCGGCATTAATAGGATAGGGCAAGGACTGGTTAGCTCAGTGTCAGGATACTATGACTGAGTGGGATATCGGGTCATGGTGCTGGTGGCCTAATTTCCCAGTGGGGCAGCACTATCAAGTCGCCACAAGTGTGCACTGTCATGAGACGGTACCCATCCTGATATGACCCTGCATATTGCCATGATGTATAACCCCAACAACCAACCATTAACAGGAGGTGGGTAGAAGTGTTGCGATGCTAATATGGGACTGAGCAAATTGCATACTTGATAATGGCGGTGTACAATGGCAGGTGTCTCCGACTCGGCCCGATGTAGAGGTAAATGCAGTTGGACATTTCTGTACCAGACTAAAGGTTAATGCTTTACCCCCAACTTCCTCGCTGCTCTACCCGATCAGTTCGCATGGCCGTAATCGATTAACACGACCCGGGCGACTCGGATCACCCGAGTCGTCAGAATTTCAAATCGAACACCACAAGTGGAGTCGAGAAATAGACGCGCCGTGTGTGAAAGTACAACGTCTGAACACTTTGACTTCTGGGTACTGAATGGTTTATTCACGGCCTAGGGCTCGCTGAACCCACCGGCTAAACTTTCCATGACGTCATCTCATTAGCATAATCCTTTGTCTCAACCTCTGCATCTCGTTAACATATATTAGCCACATATCTATACGTCTATTATGCATACATCACATCCCCCCCTCAAAGTATTTCTGAAACATGAAAGGTTTCAAAATAACCATCAAAATACCATATAACAGTCAAACGAATGCATAATAACATATATACGTACTTAACTGAAACACAAGTCCTTGCAAATGTCCAAGCGCCATATGGCACTGAAGTCCTTCACTGTCCGGCTGTTATGCCTCACCTTATAAATTGTCCATTAAACATTCAATATCAAAACACAGCTGAAAATATAACTTAATCCTACATGCACATGCTATACATGTAAACACTCAATCTACACTGAGCTACTACAGGTCTAACCTGCTCGCCGGCCTAATCAGCCGACCTGACCTACTTAGATTATCCGCACTGTTTACATTCGGCAACGACACTGATCTACTTTGCCTTTGCCCGACCAGTTCGGGCCGCCCCCCCAAAGGTGCCCTGATAATCTGCACTCGCTTTTGATATATGACTCGTTCAAAATTTGATATTTTCTCCCAGAAATACCAGTCCGACCCAAAATAACCCCTTTTTTCTATTCCCCAGCATGATTCCTGTATTTTATTTTATCTCCGACTTTCATAGGTTTGTGCGGCTTTCCACACTTCTTGTCATGAAACACTTTCTGACTTTGCTGCCGTTTTGCCGTCTGGACCTGCTTTGGATTTTGCATCTCGGGTATCAAAATTTCTTCCGCCATCGGCAATCTACCTCTCAGCCTCCTGCTCATGAGCAGCTGAGCCGGAGATGCATTCAAGACGGGCAATGGAGTGTTACGATAATTCAGCAAAGTTAACTGAAAATCTGAATCAGTCTTCTCGCACTTCTTTAACATGTCCTTGACCGTTTGCACAAACCGTTCCACCTTCCCATTACTGCGAGGGTACTGTGGACTGGAATACACGGCCTTAAACCCATAGTGGTGTGCAAACTCCCTATACTCATGGCTCTTAAACTGTGGACCATTGTCTGAAATAACCTGACTAGGAATACCGTGCCTTGCAAAATTATCCTTCAACGCTTCAATAACAGTAACAGACGACATATCGCCCAACAGCGTCACCTCTGGATATTTTGCGTAATAACCTACAGTTATCAGGTAATTTTTATAGTTTAACTCAAACAAGTCTGCACCGACCTTTTCATATGGTTGACAGGCGATCGGGTGATTTATCAATGGCTCGTTATGCAAACTTTTCCGGTTGTTTTGGCAAGTGTCACACCGACTGACTTTATCTTCAATTTGCTTATTCATATTCGGCCAAAACATGCAGTCCTGCACCAGCTGCTTGGACTTTGTCACACCCAAGTGTGTCTCATGTAACACCTCAATCATTTCACCGCGGAGACCTGGAGGAACCACCACCCGATTGCCTTTCATGATCAGTTTATTTTCTATCGGTAACTCGTGTTTGTGTGGGATGTACTGTCTCAGACATGGCGGTGTCTGTATGCGTGTAGTGTCCCACCCATCTTCAATGTGTGAGATCAGCATGGACATGGATACATCCTTTTCATATTCTCTGACAATCTTACTCAACAAACTTGATGATTGAATGTCCACTGCGGCAATGCAGAATGTGTCATCGAACAGGTTACCATGACCTACTTTGGCACTATGCGCCCTGGACAACGTGTCAGCTTCTCAGCCTGAGCACTGGGACTGTTCGTCGGCTTGGAAATGTTTGTCGGCACAGCACAGCGCACCTCATCCACACAAGCCAGCAGGTTCAATGTCACACACAATAGGCTGACAGTTCTGTACCACTTGGAACTTGAGCACTCTGTCGCTGACATCCAGCAGCGCCTCCCCGTCAGGAGTGATCCGATGACCCGAGAACGTCACCAACGAACACCTGGTGTTCCTCAGCTGCCCCGGAGCAACGCTGTCGAAGACGTACCTCGGCAGCACATTCGCCTCCGACCCGGTGTCGAGCTTGAACTTGACAGGACAACCGTTCACCCGAACAATCGCGTGCCACAGCTCGGCATCTTACTCGGCACCGCGGTCCATGGCACCGACAAACAGATCCGTTGCCAGCACATTGACCTCCGCCGGATCCGGGTCTTGCTCAGCATTGTGGGGGTCGTGCTCTTCAACGGTAAGCTTGTTGACTCTGTCCAGTCTGCTCCTGCAGACCTTACCGAAGTGCCCAATCTTCTTGCAGGCTATGCAAGCCTTGCCTTTCGCTGGGCAGACTCCCCGGCGGTGTTCATATCCACAGTTCTGGCAGCGGATCTTGAACTCTCCTGCACCGCCGCCGCTGGCATTCCAAGATCACGATTTCCAAGATGGCGTCGCCGATGACTGAACCACCAGTGCACCGGCATGCGCAGTGGCATAGTTCCTTATAAAATCAAACTCCTTACTTTCCACATCTGACTTGGAGTCCTCCACCAGATCTGAACTGAACTCACTCATTTCACAAATACTGACACATTTTTCCAAAGTTAACTCAGTAGTTTGCAACAGTTTATTATGCAAATTCACATTTCTCACACCAGCTACTAACCGATCGCGCAACAGCGACTCCTCCACCGTACCATATTCGCAATCCTTTACCCTGTCTCTCAATGCTGTGATGTACATAGCCAGATTTTCTGTAGCCTGATTATGCGTATTAAACTTATATCTTGTGATGATAAGACTGCATTTGCCTACACAATATGTCCGAAATGCCTCCGTGAGTGGCCCGATCTTGTCTTGATCAGCGAGCGCAATATCCATATTGGCGAAAACCTTTTGCGCTTCCTCGCCAGCGACGTGAAGAAAGATGCAGCATTGCACTCGTTCTGTCTTCATTATGACACCTGCAGCTGTGGCATATATGTCATATGCTCTGATCCATGTTTTCCAGTTCAATCTTGCGTTGTTGCTGAGGATAAGCTGACCAGGCAGCCACAAACCCGGCAACGTATTAGTGGACGGTATTCTTCCTCATCTAACACCATGTGAAAGTACGTCTGAACACTTTGACTTCTGGATACTGAATGGTTTATTCATGGCCTAGGGCTCGCTGAACCCGCCGGCTAAACTTTCCATGATGTCATCTCCTTAGCATAATCCTTTGTCTCAACCTCTGCATCTCGTTAACATATATTAGCCACATATCTATACGTCTATTATGCATATGTCACACCGTGCGCAAAACGATCCGACCCCAGTAACCCACCTCTTGGCTGGGGTTTGCTAGGAGCGATAACATCACATCTGTGCTGGTACCTGTAGAATAACAGCTACCGGTACAACTCCTATGTGTTGTTTTAATACTTTTTTTTTAATAACCCAGATTTTCAGCTTCTACAATCATAAAATACTTTAAATCCTATTTTGCTGTACTTCTATCGGTTATTGAAAACAAATATTAAGTTTCAGATTAAGCCACCATTTTGTCCACCCCAAGCGTATTCGTTTATTCAACCTGAGTCTGTAGGATGTGCCCATGCGCCAAAAAGTGGCTCGGGTGAACCGAGTTGATTAATCGATTACACCCATGTGGCTCCATAGTAAGTAGGTGGATCGGTTAAAGGGAATGCTGCCGTCTGTATATCTAATATTGCTTAAAGTTGTGCAGTAGTCTGCGCTGACCTCTCACTAGTCTCAGGCTAGGAGCTCCATAGACAGGAAGGCATTGGTCGGGTGGGGACATCAAGGAGCCTAGCTGGTGCACAGATTATCCCACTCAGTCACATTATCCTGACACTGAGTTAACCAGTCTTTCCCCTATCCTATTAATGCCGAGCACCAGGCTAGGAAGCGACAAGTATAACATTTTAAGTCATTGGTTTGACTCGACCGTGAAGCAAGCTCCTGACCTTCTGCAAGCGAGGCCCGCGCACTAGCGATTAGGCCACCGTGCCCGGTAAAAATTGGAGGAGGTTTGTTCGTGGGGGATTGACGTCCTAGCAGCATCGAAGGTCATATCAGGATGGGTGCCGACTTGTGACAGTGCGCACTCATGGTGACTTTATAGTGCTGCCCACGGGCTATGCAGCTTTAATAGAAGATGGACTCATCTAAGTTGGATATGGAGAATAAAATCTCGATAAATGTTTTCATTTCGAAAATGTGATGCTTTTATCGGACTAGGCAGGTTTAAGAGAAAATGCACTTATTTCAATTGCCGAATATTGGTGTGATCTCCAGCACCTGTTGTCTACAAATGGTAAATTTCACAATAATCCTCTCATCCATAGGGAAATAAAACCTGCCCTATTCTGCTAACTAGGTCTAGGACCATTCCCTGACAGCCACCATGTCCCAGGTCGCGCTAGCTGCATATATTCACCTGTGTACATTTGTAGTACACAGTCTAGACCAGTCCTCCTTCTCCCTCACAGATTTGCAGGTGCAACTAGGAAGATTGCAGCTGCAAATAGGATCAGCCTGATCAGCCCCGAGTTCTGTGCTTTGGCAAAACCAGAGAATGTTGATGTAGGGAAACCATTTTTTATAAGATATCCTATAACTGGGCGGAACTTGAACCCCCAGCACACCAAAAAAGTGAAAATCGGCTACTGGGGGGGTTATACAGTGGTTAAACATATCTGACTAAAAATGTGCATTTCAAACAGATAAAATAGAGCACAGAAATGTATGCAAAAAGAACATACAACTGTGGTAGAATCACAAGTGGTATATATGATAAATAAAATCAACAGTAAAAGACATTTCAAGTTAAAAATGGAAAATGAATTGTTGGTAGAAACCAGTTTCATCGGCACTCAAGAGAGATCTCTCGGAATAGCACGGAATAGCACTGTACTCGGCAGCAATGATGTTATGTGCCCTATTTATCCTATTCATTCAACTTTCCCCTTCCTCCCCTTTTTCCTCTTCGCCCCGTCTTCCTCTTCCTCCTCTTCCTCCTCTTGCCCTTCTTCCTCGTATTCGTGCATTTCCTCCTATTCCTCATATTTCTTCTCTTCGTCCTATTCATTTAATTATTTTTAAACCCTCATTTATCCACCTTAATCATGTTTTCCTTCTTTACTTCTGTTATCATTTTCTTCCTCCTCTTCCACCTACCCCACCTCCTCCACCTCGTCCTCCTCATCCTCCTCTTCCCCCTCTTCCTCTTCTTCCTCCTAGTAATCCTTTTCCTCCTCTTCCTCCTTTCCCCCCTCTTCTTCCCTTTCCTCCTCTTCCTCCTTTTCCTACTCTTCCTCCTTTTCCTCCTCTTCCTCATTTTCCTCCTCTTCCTCCTCTTCTTTGCTTTAATCCTTTTCCTCCAGTTCTTCCTCTACCTCCTTTTCCTCCTCTTCCTCCAGTTACCCCTTTTCCCCTCTTCCTCCTCTTCCTCCTCTTCCTCCTCTTCCGCCTATTCCTCTTCTTCTTCCTCTTCCGTCTCTTTCCCTTCTTCCTTCTATTTCTCCTCTCCCTTCTAATTAAAAAAAAAAATTAAATAAAAATTGTTTGGGGGTACAGTAGTTGTTTAAGCAGGGTAAATTTCAGTCACAGACGACTGGTCTTCCTCATTCCACTGCTCCTTGCCCTATCCTAGTAATGCTAAGCACCTGGCTAGGAAACGACAAGTATACATTTTTAAGTCATTGGTTTGACTCGACCAGGATTCAAACCCACAATCCCATGATCTACCAACACGGGAGACGGATGCTCTAACTCATTCGGCCATCCCATCTGTATCCTCCTTACCTCCATTATCTTTCTTGTTCTATTTACTCGCTGTACTGCATTAACCACTTCTTCGCATGTGACCCATTTAATCTTCTCATTCATATTTGCTGCCTAACCCTAGTTTAACCCCAATTAACCATATAATGTCCTTATCCCCTCTCTCTACCAAGGTTTCTTCAAAGTCTCCTGGGCTCATCATTTTGTCTCAGCTAAGCAAACCAACCAGTATCTCGTGGGCTTTCAAACCTAGGTCATTCATCCGGGACTATGTGAGCTGATATAATTTCCAGAATTATTTATTTGACAGGATAAAGCAGACTTGGGATTGGGAGTGGGGGTGGAGGTTATTTGGACAATTTGCTTACCTTAATGCCCATTATTTTCAATCGCCCTTTTCCTGTTGAACAGTTCTCCGTTTAGTTGAAGCAGGTTATCGTTTGTTTTTATAACTTATATACATAAGGATATGTTTCTTAAAAAAAGGAGAGCTCTTTACAAAAAGGAGAGCTCTTTACAAAAAGGAGAGCAAGTGAGAACGCCCCCTCCAACAAACACAGCTCCGCGGTGAGACTCAGCCTCGTTCTGAGTTGTTTCAGCCTTCCCGGGTTGCTTACCTTCTGTCCACTTGACTGATACTGTCTGTAATAGCAGACGTAGACAGGTAGCTCTACCAGTATCACCCAACATAACAAGTGGCCTGTTCATCGCTGGGCTAGCTGGTACCTGATGTAGCTTGACTGACCAACAGACTAGTGTCAAAGTTGGTGTGTCTGGTGAAGATTAGTTGGTTGTTGGAGTTTTACATCCTGGCAACATCTAAGGTCAAATCAGGTGACAGTGTGACAGTGCACACTCATGGTGACTTTATAGTGCTGCCCAACTGGGAGACCAGGCCACCAGAACCATGACCTGATATCCCACTCAGTCACATTATCCTGACACTGATCCAACCAGTCCTTGCCCTATCCTAATAATGCTGAGCGATAATGTCACTGAGTGGGGTATCGAGTCATGGTGACAGCAGGCCGGTGTCGCAGTTTCAGCGCCCGGTCAGTTTCCACCACTCGTATAGACTCAAACTCAAGGCATTGTCAATGGTCGTGAGCAATCTTCATACAGAAAATATAGCAAAAGTGAAATATCTCTAAAACTACACCACCTATTGGCAAATCGCTTGGTACACATATAGAAAACATCTTTACCAAAAAGACTGTATTAAATTTATAAGGTTAGGGTTCTTGATTTGTATTAATTTTGAATAAAAATAAGGTTTTGCACTGCGCGTACCGTCAAACTCAAGGCATTGTCAATGGTCGCTAGCAATCTTCATACAGAAAATACAGGAAAAGTGATATATCTCTAAAACCACACCACCTAGAAACAAACCGCTTTGTACACACGTAGAAAACATCTTTACCAAAAACATTATATTAAATTTATAAGGTTAGTGACGATGATGTTAGATTTTGTCGCATGTGCATGAAACTGATCGGGCACTGAAACTGACCGGGCGCTGAAACTGCGACACCGGTCTTCAAGTGGTGAAGCACTATAAAGTCACCATGAGTGCGCAACATCACAAGTCTGTACCCATCCTGATATGGCATTCAATGTTGCCAGGACGTAAAAGCCTAACAAACATATATGAACTTCTTTTTGTTCGCCCTCCCCAAAATTTGGTCATCATTTACTTGAGAAACAATTTTGTTGATTAGTTTGGCCTTGGTCCAACCAGAAATTAGGTTTGTGTAATAAACAGTATCAAGATCGGCAGTACATTAAACCATTACAGGACTGACCACACCTCCACGTCACTGATGCATCTCCGCATTATCTTTAACTGGACGCAGTAGTCGAAGCGGTAAGAGCACTGGCTGACTTCCGGTGCAGAAAGTTGGGAGGTCAAAACTCAGCCGGGTCAAACCAATGACTTACAAAATTAAGATTTGTCGCTACCAAGCCTGGCGGTTGGCATTACTAGCATAGGACAAGGACTGGTGAGCTCAGTGTCAGGATAATGTGACTGAGTGGGAAAATTGGGTCATGGTTCCGGCAGCCTGGTCTCTGGTCTCCCTCCCAGTGGGGCAGTGCTATAAATGTCACCGTGAGTGTGCACTGTCACAAGTCGGTAGGTGCACACCCTGACATGTATCACCTTTGATGTCGCCAGGATGTAAAACCCCCCAACAAACTGATCACACCGCTACAGACTCCCCCCCCCCCTCCCCCCACCTCCTCCATCCACACTCTGTATCAGCGTTCTCTGAACGCCGCCTTCTCCAATCGGAGTCTCGGGCTGGAGAGTTCCTGACTGCGACTTGGAGGGTGCTACCGGTCACGTGGTTGGCATGCTTCCACGCTGGCCACGTGCAGGTTATCAGCGCTTCCGGTGCCGGCCAGTCTAGGCAGGTCACGTGACTCAGTTCCGCGGCCACACGCTGTAAAGCAGCAACTCCTTATCTCAAACTGTCCGCAAACTGTTTAGTTTAAATAAGATGGTTTTAACAAATTAATAAATACCTTTACTAATACTATGTAAGCATATCTGATCGCAGGCTAAACATATATGTATTAACAGCCTAAAGGTTTAAAGGTGCATAGTCCGATGGTTTTGAGTTGCTGTCATTTATCTGAGATAAATATATTAAATTGATTGTCATAATTTGTGTTACTTTAGTTTTAAGCGATTTTATTTCAAATGGCTAACTTTTGAGATAGTTGAAGTGTAAGCATGTCAAATTAGTTTTGCCAAGCATGCCAAAACTCTGACATCATTCGCTTCTGTAGTAACACGTTCTATTAAATTGGCTCAGTGTTCCCTTCTACGCAGAAACAAATGCTTAATAAATGCATCAGTATCTAAGTTAGATATGTAAAATAAAATCTAGATAATTGTTTGGTTTTGAAAAGTTGGCCCTTCGCGGGACTATTCAGCTTTAATCATGTTAATAAAAAACATGTTTCTGAACACAAATATACCTGGAAATCTGATAGCAACAAAGAAAACTGAAAGCAAATGAACTTGGAAGCTTCTGACTGAGCACACACTTATTATAGGCGTCCTCTTAAAATGGAAAGTCTCCGAATTCAATTTAACGGAGAACAGCATTACTAGGATAGGGCATTGTTGTTTGTGTGTCTGTTGTTTTACGTCCTAGCAACATCTAAGGTCATATGAGGACGGGTACCGACTTGTGACAGTGCCCACTCATGGCGAGTTTATAGTGCTGCCCCACTGGGAAATCAGGCCGGGAAGCGACAAGGCTAGGAAGCGACAAGGCTAGGAAGCGACAAGTATCAATTTTTAAGTCATTGGTTTGACCGGACCAGGGTTCGAACCCACGATATATCATGGATTCGGAGCCAAATGAGGAAGACCAATTGTCCGCGATTGGAATTTCCCCTGCTTAAACAACTAATTTACAACAAAAAAACAACAATATAATTTATATGTAAGAAATATTAGCTAGGTAATGTGTCACATGAGGAGGCGGTCGACTGCATAGGGTACCTGCTTCCTGCATGTGGTGTCGTGCGTGGGACGAATCCCCGCAGAGTAAAACCAAAGATTACATATCCGATGATTGTCACTACCTACCCTGGCACTCGGCAGGACGGATCCACAGTGGGCAGTACTATAAAGGCATGACGACAGGTCGGTACCCATCCTGATGTGACATTGGATGTCGCTAGGATGCAATACCCTGTCAAACAGTGACAATTATTTTGGCTTAAAGTTGCATAGTCCGATGGTTTTGAGTTTCTATCTTTTTCTGAGATAAACATATTATTACGTTGATCGTTATTATCTACCTTACTTCAGTTTGAAGGAACTTTTATGTTAAATGGCTAACTTTTGATATATTTGAAGTGCAAACATGCCAAATTAATTTTGGCAAGCATGCCAAAACTCTGACACCATAGGATTCTGCAGTAAGAGGTTCTGCTAAATTACCTCAGCGGTCCCTTCTAAATTCTATGTGGTAAAGAATGTCTGATAAGTGTGCCAGTATCTAAGCTAGATATCTAGAATCAAATCTAGATAATTGTTTAGGTTTTCAAAATTTGATGTTTTCATCGAACTATGCAGCTTTAAACTCAACTAGAAACGACTAGCAAATGTGTAGTGCATCACTAATAAAGTCTGTACTAGACTACTAAATGACTGAAACATACAATCCTCCAAGCATTGTTTATCCCATCATTACTAACAACCTACTTACTCAAACTACTTCATGTAGTCAAAAAACACACCTGAGGTATTAACCTTTTAAGCATAACCCTATAAGCTAACCACACTCTATCTAACAGAATAAACAACCATTCTACTAACACTCACTCCATCTCAACATGGTAACTCCAACAACATGATAGTTTTGCAATTCACATATGAAGGGAAACTATGCACCTAACCACTCCGTAATGTAAAGGTCTAATCGATACACAATATGTATCGAGTGTGTAGGAATACAACATATAACTGCTATTTTTGTATGTGAATTGTCAAACTATACCATATGTAAGTCTTTGAATGTTTGATATTGTTATTTCAGCTGATTTGGGCTAGCTGCATCTATTGTAAATAACTGAATTGTCACATGGCTGGAAGACCAGCGCCACGGCACTGACAAAAGACTTTATTCAATGAATAAACTATATTTACAACAACAACAACAAAATCATCATAAGCTGGAAACGTGAAATCTGGCTAGGTGAAATAAATGTTCTTTAAATGTGCATGATCGATTGTGTTCAATTTGTTTCAGATGTTTTATATTAGATTTAATGTATGCAATCATTATAACCTGCTCTACGTTACTTTAAGGCCCGGTCACATAGCCCTTAGTGGACCTAGTTGAACGTAGTGGAGGCTAATGTAGTTGAAAGTAGTTGAACGTAGTTGAACGTAGTTGAATGTACCGGCATTCATACTTGTCTGTGATGTTAACTTGGTAATAACATGGGTGAGCCGTGATCTCCGATTACATTTTTGGACATGTTCAAAAGAGCGGTATGTTAGAGGCAGAATTTGCATATATGATGCTAATGTACTCTAGCATATGCTAGCATACTCTAGCATACTTTAGCGTGATCTAGTGTGCTATAGTGTACTCTAGCATACTTCGACGAAGCCCTGGTCACATAGCCATTAGTGGACGTAGGTGAATGTAGTGGAGGCTAATGTAGTTGAACGTAGTTGAACGTAGTTGAACGTAGTTGAACGTAGTTGAACGTAGCTGAACGTAGTTGAACGTAGTTGAACGTAGTTGAACATACCTGCATCCATATTTATCCGTACCATAACATATTTATCTGTGCCAAAATCTGTCATACCTTAACATATTTCAACATACTTTAACATACTTTCGTGTGGGTGATGAAAATGGGAAATATTGCGCCTAGAGCGGGACTCGAACCCACATCTCTTTGCATTCCGGGCCAGTGTGCTAACCATTACACCACCTAGGCTCCCTAATATCAACACACTACCCACGCCTACCTCAGTACCTGTCTATGTGGTTACTTGACTGAGAGGTCACTGCAGACCACTACACTCGTCCCCCTGGAATTGTAAGTCTTTTAATGCTTACAATTACATATATACAGGCAATGCACTAACACATGCATACATAGGGTAGGTTCAACAACCAACAACACAAAGTTTGTACAGGATCATGATCACGGCAACCAGTGTCGTGGGGGTGATGAAAATAGGAAATATTGCGCCTAGAGCGGGACTTGAACCCACATCTCTTTGCATTCCGGGCCAGTGTGCTAACCATTACACCACCTAGGCTCCCTGATATCAACAAACTACCCACGCCTACCTGTCTATATGGTTACTTGCCTGAGAGGTCAGTGCAGACCACTACAATACTTACTAGGCATTCTACGCATCCACTGAGAACGTGGTAACCAAGCATCCCTAGGGTTTATTCACACCCCTACCTCCCACACACGCCATTTTTTCGCAAATCCAACCATCACCAAGCAGGGTGTAGCTTGCTAGCACGGGCAGCAGGCTGTCTCAATGTGTTAGGCTTCAATTCCAGCGCCTGACCCTAGAACATTGGAAACACATTTCGGCATGATCCGCCCACCAGCGTTCGGTGTGTTTTGGGGGTTTTTCTTTTCTTTTTCCTCTCTTTCAGTACTCAGTGTTTGTATAGATCTAGGTAACGCCGGTGTGGCGTTTTCAGCACCCGGTCAGTGTCAGCGGCCTGTCGTGGCTTCTGCGCATGTGCGGATTTTCCCACGTTGCGGCGATCACTGCTATTTGTTTTGTTTACACTCGGCGATTCGACGCTGATCTAGCTGCTACGTTAATATCGCTTGGAATTTAAGGTTAATTTAATTAAATTTCATTATTTGAGTATGTAATTCTGTTAAATATGATCGCATTCAATAGATTTCGGCCTAATCGGTCCCTAACAGGAATTACTAGCAAAGCCCTGAGCTGCTGCCACCCCGGATCCTCGCTTGCTCTCTGGTGGGTTTTTCCCCCGTACCACCCACCCCAATGGGCCCCCCTCCCCTGCCACCACCCTTAACCATCATGAACAAACCATCAACACACCGAACATCCTACACAACTATCAATCTGTTTAAACACATCGAACATTATATAAGACAGACAAAATGTCTTGTCAACTCTGAACTTAACTTGTTTTATAAGAGAAAAAATGTAACCCACAACGATTATTTGAGTTGCCCCGAGTATACACCTTCTACTCGGTGCTGCTTCTCATTTTTGCATGAACTACAGTGACTGTTGCTGTACATTATACAGCAGGAGCCACTCCCTTAATTCTACAGGATCGGTGCTGTAACTAATACAGCACTGATCAAACTTATTCTAATAGTAAGATGGCCAGAAGACCAGTGCCCCGGCGCTGACAAATGTCATGTTCAGATGAATAAATACTTTACCAAAAAAAACCAAAAAAAAAAAAAACACTGCCGGGTACCGTGGCTGAGCTTGTAGCCGGCGAGGGCATGGGTGTTTTGCATATGTCTTAAAATCCGCGCATGCGCAGAATCCACGACAGGCCGCTGACACTGACCGGGCGCTGAAAACGCCACACCGGCAATCGGCTATATGGCAAGCCAATATCCGACATGCATTAGTGTGTCAGCTACCGAATTTATCGGTCACGTGGGTAAAAGTCAGCGAAACAATATATACAGTAAAACCTCTCTAAATCGACCGACCTTGGGACCGACTTTAAGTGGTCCAATTAGGGAGGTGGTCGGTTTAGGGAGTTGGAATATGGTTACAATGGTATTGGTGGGACCCAACTAAAGCGATCGATATAGGGGAGTGGTCGATGTTTGGAGGTGGTCGGTTAGGGAGGTTTTACTGTATATATATGTGTGTGTGTCTACTCCACCGGGAGCGGGATGTAGCTCAGGCGGTAACTTGTCCACATGTGAAGGTCTCGATCATCCTATCGATCCTGCTCAGTGGACACATTTGCAGTTTGGGTTGTTTCTCATTCCAACCAGTGGTCCACAACTGGTTCATCAAAGGCTGTGGTATGTGCTTCCTGTCTGGTTGAAAGTGCATATAAAAGACCCCTTTCTGCTTGTCAGAAAGAGTAGCATATATGGGAGGAGTGGGTTTCCTCCAAAGAAATATGTCGGAATGACCATACTTTTTACATCCAATAGCCGATGATACAAAAATCTCTCTCTCTTGAAGATGTATACTGCCTATCATGGATAAGCCTGAATAGACTTGTTTTCACCATTAGACAGTTTGTCGACAGAAAGCCCGAGCCTACACTTTTACTGACCCAAGGGATTTTTAACCTCCCACATGACATAGACATGGTATGAGAGCAACTGGCCTTTGATGATGCTCTAAGTTATACACAGTGGTGGAAATCCAAATTGGCAGAGGTGGGGGCACGGGGAATCTAACCACCGATCTTCAGATTAGGAGTCCGACCTAGATGTGCTCTTTACTTTACCTTGTGTGTAAATTGGTAGAGCGCAGGCTTCCTGTGCGGAAAGTGAGTAGTTCGAGTCGAACCAATGGCTTATAAAGTGTGTCGCTACCTAGCCTGGCAATAGGCATTACTTACTAGGATAGGGAAAGGACTGGTTAGCTCAGTATCAGGATAATGTAGTTGTGTGGGATATGGGGTCATGGAGATGGCGACCTAGTCTCCCAGTGGGGGTAGCACTATAAAGTCCCTATGAGTGCGCACTGTCACAAGTCGGTACCCGTCATGATATGACCTTAGTTGTTGCTAGGACGTAAAACCTAAATTAACCGTGATGTTCTAGTTGTATATGGAGTCATTAGTCCAGCACAGTGGGTCTGGTATATTATCTATGCAAACTGTGAGTGACACTGGATTAAATGTAAATATTTTAAATAAAACCAACAACAAAGCCCATACTTAGTAACTATGGACACTGGTAACATATACCAGTGTCCGGCCGAGTCAAACTGATGACTTTATAATTTATATTTGTTGCTACCTAGCCTGGTGCTCGTCATTAATAGGACAGGGGCAGTGAAATGAGGAAGACCAATTGTCTGCGATTGAAATTTTCCCCTGTTTAATAAATAAATGCAATAATACTTTTTTTGAATCCTCAATATCTATCTTAGATTTTCCGCGAATGGCATGTGAAATATCAAAATATAGAAAACATGCCTGCATCTGGTAGACATCGTTCTGAACACGGACCAGCTATCAGGCTATTATAGATATAATACATCACCACTGAGCAACAAGCGCCGAAAATACACCACACATCACGCTACCCTCCACCTGAACCACCTAGCATGAGTACATGGCGCCACCTAGCGTGTTTCAATAGCGTTACAGTGTGGCCTCCAATGGAACTCGCCAGGTGGAATTTTGAATGGGCGATGATAGATATAGCGATATAGCGAATGGTAGACAGGAAGTGTGAACACTTATTTGTCTCTCTTTTAGTTTTTTTGGTACATTAGTTGTCCCAAGCAGGGAAAATCCCAGTCACAGACGACTGGTCTTCCCCACTCCACTGCTGGTCGATAGAAAGCTCGAGCCTACACTTTTACCGACCCAGGGATTTTTAACCTCCCACACCACATAGACATGGTATGAGAGCAACCGGCCTTTGATGACACTGTAAGTTATACACAGCGGTGGAAATCCAAATTGGCAGAGCTGGGGGCATAGTGCTGCCCTCACATCTCTTTCCAGTCACTCACTTTGCACTTCAACTTATATACTTTGAGTTGGGATGCGAGGCATAATCTAGGAATGATTGGACCTCACTGTCAATAGTTATGAAACCTGAAATACTGTGTGGGATCCACTTTTCATCTTTCTTTTGCAGCTGTTTGTTAATTGTTATTTTACGTCCTATCAACAACACCCATGGTCATATCAGAACTAGATACAGGATTCCCCCCGTACTTGTAGTACAGGGGTGAACACCAACCCATTAGAAAAACTGGCAAAGAATTTTGACAGGCGGGGGAAATAAACTGAGCTGGTAAATTCTTAATTTAAGAAACAAAATATATTCTTCACACACATCTTCATATTTACTCGCTACTTCTGATTTGAAAAATATAATAATGCATGTAGTTTAAGGAACCTTTAAAATAACACCGATGCCATTTTATAGCCGCCATCTTGTCTTTTTGCATTCTCTCCAAACTCTGTGCCGATATAAGTAGCCATTTGATACTGGAGCCAAGGATTCCACTTCTGGTTCCATACTCAGGCAGTTTTCGCCAGCTTTTATATAGGGGTGGTGTTCACCCCTGAACTGTAAGTATGGGGTGAATCTTTTATCTAATCATGACTGGCCCTGACTTGTGGCAGTGTGCACTCATGGCAACTTTATAGTGCTGCCCCACTGGGAGATCAAGCTACCAGCATCATGACCTAATATCCCACTCAGTCACATTATTCTGATGGGGTGCTAATTAGTCCTTGTCCTATCCTATTAATACCGAGCACCATGTTAGGTAGCGACAAGTATCAATTTTGTAAGTCATTGGTCTGACTCAATTGGGATTCGAATTCCCGACCTTTCGCATGGGAAGCCTGCGATCTACCGATTGGCAACAATATTTCATACCTTTCATTGGCTCGTGCCCTACCCATTCGGCTATCTAGGCTCGCTGATGCAATCATCCTGTCCACACACACCTGTTTATGTTGTTCCTTTCATGAGAGGTCAATCCAGACTACTATAATATATAGCCGATATAGATGTGTCCTATCACCCTAATGGTGGCAAGACAGCAGTCAGTATTTATTAAAGTATTTGTGTAGTTTCAAAGAGAAAAAGAATAGCTATGAGTGACTCCCAAACCTGTCAATACACCAGATTTCCCCGAAAAAATGGAAATTGACTGTATCGGGTTTGTTTGTTTGTTTGTTGTTGTTTTTACGTCCTAGCAACATCTAAGGTCATATCAGTACGGATACCGACTTGTGACAGTGCACACTCCTGGCATGTTTATAGTGCTGCCCCACTGGGACCTACTCACCAGGCCGCCAGCACCATGACCTGATATCCAACTCAGTCACAATATCCTGACACTGAGCCAACCAGTCCTTGCCCTATGAAAATAATGCCGAGCGCCTGGCTAGGAAGCGATAAGCATCAATTTTGAAGTCATTGGTTTGACTGAACCAGGGTTCGAACCCACGATCGCACGATCTACCAAAGCGGGAGACGGACGCTTTAAGACTGTATCGGGTGATTACTACAATTAAAGGACAGGTACCTAAAAATATAATAGCACCATCTGGCAAGGCATAGTCATAGTGGGAAGAAGACATGGTTGACAAAAAGGAGGTGGGAAGACAATATCAGGGAATGGACAGGACTGGAGTTTGGCAAGTCCCATAGGGCAGTGAAGAACATTAGAAACTGGAGAAAGCTGGTTGCAAAGTCATCTGTGGTGACCCAATGACCCTCGCGGTTAAGGGATTGATGATGAATATGGAATTCAATTATTGGAAACATAAGGCATTTTTCACCATTGTTTCTCAATAGACAGTCTAGCCTGTTAGGGGAGGGCTGTGCACATTCCATTCGTCCATGACAGTCAACTTGCTTTGGGGGTGGTTTGTAACCTTACGACGGTTACTGGTTGCAGAACTGCAACATTAATAGAGAGGCTCCGATAAATCGGCCCAATCTTTGGTTGAAGACTTAACTTCAGTAGGGAGTGTTGTAGAAGCTGGGGACATCTTTACAATGTTGTAATGGTGAAGCGTTGAGGCGGCCCCGAATCTCTTCGGTCCGGCGGTAGTTGAGCGGTAGTTGGCAATTGTATCCAGTCGACAGCAGCAAGGGTTTCGAGGAAGGATGGGTAAAGATGGGTGTAGCGGTGGTTCCAGCAACGAGAACAAAGCGAGAGAAAACGTAAAGGTACAGGGCCCCACCCAAGCACACAACTGCCCTGGTCAGGGGGAGGAGTATGCCTGGGAGAAAAAAAGAAGGGTAGAGTATAGGAAAGAGAAATGAGGAGAGTTGAGTCAAATGACCGTGTCTATCTGCTCTATGCCGACCAACCAGCAAGACATAGACATGGACAGAGTAAGAGTAGAAAGTGAAATGCCGGTGGGCCCCCCCTTCCTGGAACTCTTTTCAGACATATCAAGGAGGAGCAAGGCCGGCAGAGAGGAGATAGAGAGGGGTGTGGACAGAGTGCGGTCCGGATAGCAAGTGCACGACAGTCAATGGCAGTGCTGGCTTCTTATATCACTATCCTTTAAAGGTGCATAGTTCGCTCGCTTTTTAATTGTTTCCTTATTTTTTAGATAAATATATCAAATTGACAATTATAGCCCACTATTCATTAGTTTGGAATAAATGGATAACTTTGGAGCAATTTGAACTGAAAGACCCATGAATAATTTTGACAAGCTTGCCAAAACTCCTGTAGCTATGGCCCATATTGTCATCTCGAGATGGCCATATGATGTAGCCTGACCTTTTATTGTAGGTAGCCTCCTGGAACCTGTCTAAGCTACACATGGTACTTAGAATCAGGGCAAGGCTAATGAGGTCATGAGATTGAGCTAATTCGTTAGAGGCTTAATGGCTGTCTCAAAGTCGGTGGCCAAGGGGATGGCGTCTTAATTTGTTGATTATTGTGTCTATGCAGTCCCAGATCATTAGTTAGTGCGCAAGTATTTAAGTTGGAAATCAAATGTAGATACTGTATATGTCCCAATAGACGCACACCGCGCAAGTGCAGACACATGGATGCATGTTTATTCAAAGTTAAAGAATTTCATGGATTTGTTTTTGTTGTGCCTCTGAAATAAAGTGGGATTGTCTTATTTCATGTGCATTCAGTCTGGATATGATCATAAATGTGTGCATGCTTTCAATCGTGGGTGTGCTTCTATAGACTACATCACGGTTCCAGCGGTGCAGTGCATTGTGGGATGTGTCAGAGCAAAATAACCCCCCCAGAAGCACATGGCACATGCTAATACACTGGGTGCAGCTGTGAAATGTGCTAGTTTCCATTCATTTCAGCTCTTGTTTGAAACATAGAATACCAACTAAAAAAATGTATATGATAAATTAAGATATTAATCTTTTATCCAGCATTGCATCTACATCAATATAATCAGGACATCTTATGCCATGTGCATTTAGATTCAGAAAAATCTAGGCACTCAGACTAGTGTTAGAGCCATAGCCAGAGTTAGTTTTACTTATTTTATTCATGTTTTTATTTATATCCTATGGTTAATGACATATCTAGAAATAGAAAATGAGTAGGGTTAATCAGATATTGGTTATATATTTCTTTGAAACAAGTTTTTGTTGACACATTTAACATTTTAATATTTAGAACAAGAATTACTTCTGGCTAATCAATGGTGATGTAAACATCAGCCTGTAAAGTGACTGAAATTGTATGTTTCTTAGCTCTAGATGCTTAATTATGGAGAGCTGTGTCTTAATCATATTCATTATATTATTATATTGCATCCTTCCATCCATTTTTGTGCCAAATTGTTATGTATTTCTATTTATTTTGAATAATATGCCAGTTTTTCCCTACGCGTATCGGTAAACTCAATGGCCGTATGCCGTACTCAATGCATTGTCAAAGGCAGTGAGCAATCTCCATACAGAAAAAGTAAAATATTGATAAAACCACACCACCTAGACACAAACCGCTTGGAACACATATAGAAAACATGTTTAACAAAAAATTATATTAAATTGATAAGGTTAGGGTTTTCGATTTCTATTAATTTTTAATAAAACTGACGTTTTTCACTGCACGTATCGGCAAACTCAATGGCCGTGCACCTTTGCTTTGCTCCCAAGGCCGTTTTCAGCGCATGTGCAGTCGGAACCGTGATGTAGTCTATAGGGTAGCATACTTCTGTTGGGACATATATATGGTAAGTGTTTTTGTTTTCGATAACATTAGATTTCACCGGACCATCCACCTATAAATGAAGCTGATGTACAGTTGGTTGGTTGATAGAGTTTTAAGTCCTGGCAGCATCTAAGGTCATATCAGGACAGGTACCCTCTTGTGACAGTGTACACTCATGGTGACTTCATAGTGCTGCCCCACTATTGGAAATCAGGCCACCAGCAGCATGAGCCACTATCCTAATCAGTTACATTATCCTGACCTTGATGAAACCTGTCCTATCCTATCAATGCCAAGCACCAGGCTAGGAAGTGACAAATATAAATTGTTAAGTCATTGGCTTGACTCGACCAGGAATTGAACTCACGATCTCCCTCCCGCACGGGAGTTCTGCGCTCTGCCGATTCGGTCACTGCACCCGTTAACTGATGTACAGTGCACAACATATATATATATATATATATATATATATATATATATATATATATGCATATTTTTTCTCATGTTGTTTCTCAGAAAGATTGTCCATCAGCACCAGGCCTCGCCCTTTCACACCTCCACCACTCCAGTATTTCCGGACCCTCACCCCCACCTCCACGCCACCCCCAAACACCATCCCACCCCTTCTACCAACGCCCCCACCCCAACTCTCACCATCTTTGCACCCACCCATCTATCTACACCACTCACACCCCCACACACCCACACCCACACCGATCCACCACTCAGCCCCCACATCCTCCGCCACACACACACCCACACACACACCGATCCACCACCCAGCCCCACCTCCAACCTCCGCCACTCACACCCCTACACACACGCACAGACACCGATCCACCACCCGCCCCCACCTCCTACCGCCACCATCCACACCCACCCACACACACCCACACAAGCCCACCCACTTCTACCAACGCCCCCATGCCTACCCCCACCATCTTTAAAAACACCTATCCACCCCAACATCCTACCACCACCACTCACCCCCACCCACCCACCCACACCCACACACACCTATCCAACACCCACCACCCGCGCTCCGGCCGGCCCTGGATCCTCCAGATGGGACGCCACCAGGGGGCGTGAGAAGTTTCTTTGTCAGGCCGCCAGGGGGCCCCGTCCCGGCCGTTGGTTGAGTGACCCCGCCGCTAGGGGGCGCCATAAACCCCGGCGCTTCCCGCCCTGCGTCACTGACGTGATACAACGTGGATAACGCCGTCTACGGGATTTCAAGGTGAGGAGTGGATGGAAGGAGGAGGAGGAGGAGGGAGGGGGAGGAGGAGGACGAGGAGGAGGAGGAGGAGGAGGAGGAGGAGGGGAAGGAGGAGGAGGAGGAGGAGGTGGCGGAGGGGGAGCAGGAGGAGAAGGAGGTGAAGAAGGAGGAGGGGAGGTGGAGGAGGGGAAGGAGGAGGAGGGGGAGGAGGAGGAGTAGGAGGGGAAGGAGGAGGAGGAGGTGGAGGCGGAGGAGGAGGAGGAGGAGGTGGAGGTGGAGGAGGAGGAGGAGGGGAAGGAGGAGGGGGGAGGGGGAGGAGGAGGAGGAGGAGGTGGAGGTGGAGGAGGAGGAGGGGAAAAGGAGGAGGAGGAGGTGGAGGAGAGGAAGGAGGGATGACGAGGAGGAGGAGGAGGGGGGAGGGTGGAGGTGGAGGGAGGAGGAGGAGAAGGAGGAGGAGGAGGTGGAGGAGGAGTAGGAGGAGAAGGAGGAGGGGGTGGAGGTGGAGGTGGAGGAGGAGGAGGGAGGAGGGGGAGGAGGAGGAGAAGGGAGGAAGGGGAGGAGGTCGAGGTGGAGGAGGAGGAGAAGGAGGAGGCGGAGGAGGTGGAGGAGGGGCAGGAGGGGGAGGAGGATGGGGAGGAGAAGGGGGAGGGGTGAGGAGGGGAAGGAGGAGGAGGAAGGAGGAGGAGCGGAAGGAGGCGGGGGGGGAGGAGGTGGAGGAGGGGGAGGAGGAGGAGGGGGGGAGGAGGAGGAGGGAGGAGGAGGAGGAGGAGGAGGGGGAGGAGGATAGGGGGGGGAGGAGGAGGAGGAGGAGGTGGAGGAGGAGGAGGAGGAGAGAGGGGAGGAGGAGAGGGGAGGTGGGGGAGGAGGAGGAGGGGAGAGGAGGAGGAGGAGGAGGGGGAGGAGGAGGAGGAGAAGGAGGAGGAGGAGGAGAAGGAGGGGGAGGAGGAGGAGGAGGAGGAGGGGAGGAGGAGGAGGAGGAGGAGAGGAGGGAGGGGGAGGAGGAGGAGGAGGACGAGGAGGAGGAGGAGGTGGAGGAGGAGGGGAGGAGGAGGAGAAGGAGGAGGATAAGGAGGGGGGAGGAGGAGGAGGAGGAGAAGGAGGAGGAGGAGGAGGAGGAGGGGGAGAAGGAGGAGGGGGAGGAGGAGGGGAGGGAGAAGAAGGAGGGGGAGGAAGAGGAGGAGGAGGAGGAGGAGAAGAAGGAGGGGGAGGAGGAGGAGGAGGAGGAGGTGGAGGAGGAGGAGGGAGGAGGAGGAGGAGGAGGAGGATAAAGAGGGGAGAGGAGGAGGAGGAGGAGAAGGAGGGGGAGGAGGATAAGGAGGGGGAGGAGGAGGAGAAGGAGGGGGAGGAGGATAAGGAGGGGGAGGAGGAGGAGAAGGAGGGGGAGGAAGAGGAGGAGAAGGAGGAGGTGGAGAAGGAGGAGGGATGGGAAGGAGGAGGAGGGAGATGAGGGGAAGGAGTAGGAAAAGCAGACGAGGGAGTGGGGCGAGGAGAGGGGACGGGGAAGAGAGGAGAGGGGGGAAGGAGGAGAAGGGGAAGGAGGAGGAGAGGAGCTAGGGCGAGGAGAGAGGGGCGAGACATGGGAGAGGGCGAGGGGAGAGGGGAGGGCAGGGGAAGGAGGAGGGAGGAAGAGCAGATGTGTGGACGAAGGGGAGGAAGAGGAAGAGAGGGAATTGGGGAGACGACTCGGGCATTGGGGAGGAGAGAGAGTGGTGCGAGGGGGTGGAGTGGCGACGGCGGAGTTGGAGGGGCGAGGATTCTGGGACGGCTAAAGGTGATGGGGAGGGAGTGGGCGAGGCGTTGGGTGGGGGGGGGGGGGGTGAGCGGTTGAGGTGGGGGATCAGGAAGGGGAGTGTGCCGAGTGGAGGGAGGGAGTGGGGCGAGGAGTGGCGGGGGGAGAGTGATGGGTTGCGGTGGAGGATCAGGAAGGAGAGTGTGTCGGCTGGTTGGGGGTGGTGTGGGAGGGTGGGAGGGTGCAGTGGGAGAGGCACTTGAAGACAGATGCACGTATAATTCACACCGAGTGAAGGAGGAAAGCAACAACAACATCAATAAACTGCCATTTTAGCGCCAAAGCTACTCATAGAGACATGCGGCAGATCGGGACTTCGGTTCCCGGTCGATTCAAAACAATGACTTATCAAATTGATACTTGTCGCTTCCTAGTCAGTGTCATGATAATGTGACTGAGTGGGATATTGGGTCATGGTGTTGGTGGCCTGTTTTCACAGTGGGGCAGCACTATAAAGTCGTCATGAGTGCACACTGTCACAAGTCAGTACCTGACCTGATATGACCTTAGATGTTGCCAGGACGTAAAACTCCAACAACCAACCAACCGAGCAAACCAAGTTGAACTCACGATGGACAGTGCGCAAATGCTCTACCTACGCAGATATTTTATAGGTTGAGAAGGGAACTCTAATGAGCTATGGGAATTAAACAGGTCACACGGAATTTGGCTCTTTCTACTGATTGGATGCCGTGTCCGAATTGGTGCGAGCGATGGCTGCGCTTCTGGAAGGTGGTGGATTTGAATCCCAGCCGAGTCAAATCAATGACTTACAAATATTGATACTTATCGTTACCTCTCGGCAAGGAATGGTTAGCTCAGTATCAGGATAATGTGACTAAGTGGGGGATATTGGGGCATAGTGCCAGCGGCCTGGTCTCCCAATGGTCTCATCATGAGTGCGCGACTGTCAGTGTCACAAGTTGGAAACCTGTCATGATATGATGACTTTGGATAGAACACGAAACCCCAACAAACACATATTTTGCTTTGCTATGTTTCGATGCACATTTATTCCCATTAATGTGTCCTTTGTCATTGCGGGACATTGTTCTTCAACTCATTAGCATTGACAGTTATCGGCACTAATAATTGCTGATGGATGTAACAATACTAGCATTGCACACACGCATATATATTCTTTCTTTAGAAAGCGATGGATATGCAACAAATGTGTTTTGCTGAAATGCCTCATTTGGTGTTCTGGGTACTAAAAGCAAAGACCCTATAATACTAAGACGGCTCACTCCCTATCTCTCCCATGGTAATGTAAATTTTGCAGTGCCACCTTGTGGTGGGTTTGCTCAGCCCGGCTGCTGGTTGGTGTTTCACATGTAAACACATACAATTATATTATACATGAGATAGGTAAGTATGAATACAGATCAATATGAAATTGTTATGAACAAATACCCATCATCATTATCATCATCATCAGCATCACCATCATCACACATCTTTCACATTCATATATACATTTATACATATAATATAGCACCTGTTTAACCAAAAGAACAGCCAGCGCACCAAGTGGTGGGTTTGATCATTTTGATTACACAGTACAGGATGAGTGAGTCGTCTTAGTATTATAGGGTCTTTGCTAAAAGGCAGGTTCCAGAACCAAAAACCCACTCCCACCCCCATTCCCACCCTCCCCTCGTAGAACTACTGCCGTTGCGCATGCGTGTGAAGCATGTACGCCCCCCTAGCCCCCCTCCCTCTCCCCCATAGAGTATACAAGCGCATGTGAACATTGCTTCGCGGAAAGGTTCATCAATTGTTATTTCTGGTAGTGGTAGTGGTGAGCCGGTGTGACTTGAGGGTGGGGTGAAATGGATGTCTCTTCAGCTTCCCATTTCTCCCAATCCCTCCTCCCCCCCCCCCCCCCACACCACACCTCCCAGTATAGGTGCGGCGAAACGTGAGCCATGTGCGCAGCTACCTGGCGTTCCAGAGGCCTATTTCTTAGAGCGCACCCAGCGCCACATTCCACTCGGGGGAGGGGGGATGGGGAGGGGGGATAGGGTGTAGGGGAGGGGGAGGGGGGGGGGGGAATGGGGAGGGGGGAGCGGGGTGGGAAGTGGGAGGGGGAAAAGTAGGGAGGGGGAGAGGGGCAGGGGGAGGGGCAAGTCAGTGAGAGAGAAAGCTACACCACAGAGCAGGCGACGCCGCAGCTCTCTCAGTCAGAGGTCTAGGTTGACCGAGGGAAGCATTCTGATTGGCTGACAGCGTCGCTCGATATTCGAATCGCGCTGCACGAGTGTGCTTTAAATTTGTTTTTCTTTTCTTTTTAGAAATAACTCCAAATACACACCTAATCCTCACGTTCAACGTCATTATCTTTATTATTAATGGCGCTTGTTCTATTCCACCATGTCCGCAGACGACAATCCCGTTTTGGGGAATTGGCGCCAAAAGGGGAAACCCCCGCACAGAAGGAAGCGATTTCTCTGGTTTTGTGTGGGTCATATAGCCATGTGTGAATGTGTGCCTGCGTGTGTGTATGTGTGTTTGTGTGGGCATGAGCAGCTGGGTCACGTGACTTATATGTCTGAGCAGCAGTTCAGTGACTGGTATATAAACCGGATATCGTCTGCGCGCATGTCAGACTGTGGAAAGGAACCACGCGAAGCAGCAGAAGCAACAACAACAGCAGAAGCAGCAGGAGCAGAAGCAGCAGCAGCATTTGGAGAGAAACCTTCAGCCAAACGCCTGGCCGTGTTGGTGCATTCACGTTAGCAGACGACATTTTCCCTTTTCATTTGGTGTGTGTGGGGGGGTTAGAATACTTTCCTATAACATGCACTGACGCTGACGCCGATTCACGGAGAAGTGAGGAAAGGGCAAGCAGGGAGGAAGGCGGGAGGAGTACGCCAAGAATTCACAAACATACGCACATAATTAGGTGAGCAACTTACAACGGAGTATGCAATGGGGATTAACGCACCGCAGTTGTTGAATGTGACACATGGTGTTGAGCTCATTCTGTCAAAGGTTGCAAGTTTCAAGGTAAAGTTCAATAGTCCGATGGTTTTTGGTATTTGTGTAGATAAATATATTTCTTTATTAGCTTGATCGCTATACTTATGACCTTCCTTACTTTCGTTTTGAAATAATGTCGATTTTAAGTGACTATCATTGGGGATGTTTGGAGTGTAAGCATGCTAACTTCATTTATGGCATGCTTGTCAAATCTCTGATACTATAGGCTTCAACCAAAGCAGCAACCAGTGGTCCACAATTGGTTCATGAAAGGATGTGGTATGTGCTGTCCTGTCTGTGGGAAAGTGCATATAAAAGACCTTTGCTGGTTATTGGAAAGAGTAATCTACTGTGGCAGCAGCTGGGTTCCTCCAAAGAAATATGTCAGAATGACCATATGCTTGACGTCCAATAGCCGATGATACAAATCAATGTGCTCTAGAGGCGTTGTTAAATAAGACAAACTTTCCTTTCAACCGAAGCAACTTCCATTAACTTGATGTAGTATGCCGTTTCTATGTAGCAACCAATACGTAAAGCTGCATAGTCCGATGAAAGCATCAAATTTTCAAAACCAAAACAATGATCTAGATTTGATTCTATATATTTAACTTAGATACTCGTGAACTTATTAAACAGGTGTTGCCACATTGAAGGGCATACTGATTCAATTTAACCAAACATGTTACTGCAGAAGCCTATTGTGTCAGATTTCTGGCATGCTTGCCAAAATTAATTTGACATGTTTGCACTTCAAATATCTCAAAAGGTAGCAAATTTAAATAAAAGTTAATTCAAACTGAAGTAAGATTGAAAATAGCAATCAATTTAATATATGTATCTCAGAAAACAACAGAAACTCAAAAGCATCGGACTATGCAACTTTAATAAGTGCAACGGTATCCAAGCTAGATACAGAGGTTCAAATCTAGATATATAAGAGTTTTATTTTTTTTTAAAGTGTCTTCTTTAATCAGACTATGCATCTTTAAGGACCATGTCGTCCACCAAGTGCAGCACTAGCAGCTCTTTGTACATTAATCTAATTATTTCCATTCAATCAATGATTAAGCAGGAGAAATTCCAATCATGGAGAATCTGTCTTCCTCATTGCTCTGAGTCTTTTCCCTATCCCACTAAATGCGAAGTGCCAGGCTTGTTGGTCTCAATAGGCTTTAGTTTGACTTGGCGAAAGATCAAATGCACTACCTCCCTCCCACACCTACAGCGAGTGATCTACGTCTTCCTCCTGTGTTGGTAGATCGTGGGGTCGTGGGTTCGAACCCTGGTCGAGTCAAACCGATGACTTAAAAATTGATACTTGTCGCTTCCTTGCCAGGTGCTCAGCATTATTAGGATAGGGCAAGGACTGGTTAGCTCGGTGTCAGGATAATGTGACTGAGTGGGATATCAGGTCATGGTGCTGGCGGTCTGGTATCCCAGTGGGACAGCACTATAAAGTCATCATGAGTGTGCACTGTCACAAGTCGGTACCCATCCTGATATGACCTTAGATGTTGCTAGGACGTAAAACAACAACAACAAACAACAAAATCTACGTCTTCAGCCATCCCAGTATGTTACTCATTATTTACACACACAAACACACACACCCAAAACAAGCTACCACCTGCATGCCAGTAACTTTGGACCTCTCCCAACAGCATTCAGAAGTTGATGCCATAACTGAGACACTACAGGGGTGACCTATGATTGCTCTTGTGGCCGTTTTAACGGGATCCTACATTTGCCACTTCTTTTTCAATTTTTGTTGTGTAAGATCATAAGATGATAATACGAAATATTAAGAATTGTCAAATTATGAAAAAATGAAGTTGGAACAACAAACTTGTTCTTTGTTGTTGTTTTTGTTGTTTTGTTAATTTTACGTCCTAGCACCATCTATGAGCATATATGACGGGTACCAACTTGTGACACTCATGGTGACTTAATAGTGCTGCTCCACTGGGAGACCAGGCCGCTTGCATCGCGACCCCATTTCCAACTCAGTTACATTATCATGACACTGAGCTAACCAGTCCTGGCCCTATAGAGGGAGTGCATGTGATGTCATCACTTAGCAGTTAGCCATCATGGAGTACACTTAATACCACCTATGGCGCCCCCTGTCATATACCAAGAACACTACAGCTATCATTGGGCCTACCTATAGTTAGGGCTGCCGAAGTGTGTGGCGCCACCTAGTGGGTACTGCCTGAACCTATCTAATTCTTCAACAAAGCATTCAAAGTGTCAACATACTGCGCTTTAGCAACGATGTGAGGCTACATGATTAAAAAAATATTTCTCCTCCATCAAAAAACCCATTTCTCCCAACTTTTGAGGCCAAACTGCTCAAAACAGTGACAAATAAACCAACAAATTGGTAAATAAACACAATGTAAGCACTTCCAAGCCTTTCATATGTAATCCAATATGGCCACCGGAAGTTGCCTCGTGACGTCATTACACCCCCTCTATTGTAGTAATGCAGAACACCAGGCTAAGTATTGACTCGACCAGGATTCGAACTCCTGACCTCCCGCACGGGAAGCCTGCCCTCTATCGATTCGGCCACCGCGTCATGTCCACAACAGGGAGCAGCTGAACGAGAAGACATTGACAATTATGCATTACCTCCATGATCCTTATCAACAAAAGATTTGTCTGAGGTTTTTGAGCATTTGGATATAGCTACAGCAATTTTCATTTGAAGTTGTTTCAGTTAAAGCCGTGGTTCTTTGAACGCCAATGGGGCAGGTAGGGTGCTTGCCTAGAATTATTCTTACTAATATAATTTAGAGATTGATGCACTCATTACTGACTTGTAACAGCATAAATGGGTAAACAAATCCACACATTGTGTAAATAATCCTGGATTGAAAAATAGCTGGAAGACCATGGCTTCAGCGCTGACAAAATAACTTATTCAGCAGAATAAACATATTTACCACCCCCGAACAAAATTGTAGCTCTGAATCTGGTGCTCCCATGCTACTCTGCTACGGTTTACACACTGGCTGTCATGTCTTGTTGGCTTACGAGTGGTATAAAGACCATCTTGCCAATGAGGAATTATGTGGCAAGATACAGAATGCTAACCATTACACTACCTAGGCTCCCAGATGCAGGCACTTGGAAAACACAAACATCTCCTGACAATCGAAAAGAGATACAAACTGGTGTTGTATGGCCACATTTCGTGATCTGCAAGTGCCATCTTGCAAGGGTCCCTGGTGTTATCAGCCTATCCACGCCTACCTGTCTATCTGTAAATCACTAGTTAAGCTAATAGGAAGAGAGTTCAAGTCCGACCGATAACCAGGCGCTCACCCTATCAGTTCACTTCCTTTTGCAGGTGGATGACCAGCAAAAATGTGAAGCTATGTGGCTCCTTACCTCAGAGATCGCAACAAGTATCAAGTTTTAAGTAATTGGCTTGAGTCAGCTGGATTTGAACCACAAGGGGGTTCGATTCCATCGCCCGATCATACGAGAAGTGGGATGGGAGCTATGCACATTCAGCCAACCAGTATTGTCATTATAATGATATATTTTACATTTTCTTGGAGGAACTTTTATTAAATGTGGATAACTTTGCAGATATTTGAAGTACAAACATGCACAATGATGTTGGTTAGCACAGTAAAATGCTAGACAATGCTAGCTAATGCTAGCTAATGCTAGACAATGCTAGACAATGCTAGACAATGCTAGATAATGCTAGATAATGCTAGGCAGTGCTAGGCAATGCTAGATAATGATAGACAATGATAGACAATGATAGACAATGCTAGACAATGCTAGATAATGCTAGACAATGCTTGACTATGCTAGACAATGCTAGACAATGCTTGACAATGCTAGACCATGCTAGATAATGCTAGACAATGCTAGACAATGCTAGATAATGCTAGACAATGCTAGATACTGCTAGACAATGTTAGACAATGTTAGATAATGCTAGGCAATGTTAGACAATGCTAGATAATGCTAGGCAGTGCTAGACAATGCTCGATAATGCTAGGCAATGCTAGATAATGCTAGGCAGTTGTAGACAATGCTAGACTATGCTAGATAATGCTAGGCAATGCTAGACAATGCTCGATAATGCTAGGCAATGCTAGACAATGCTAGACAATGCTAGATAATGCTAGGCAGTGCTAGCCTGCTAGATAATGCTAGATAATGCTAGGCAATGCTAGACAATGCTAGATAATTCTAGGCAATGATAGACAATGCTAGATAATGCTAGGCAGTGCTAGACAATGCTATACAATGCTAGATAATGCTAGGCAGTGCTAGACAATGCTAGACAATGCTAGGCAATGCTAGACAATGCTAGATAATGCTAGGCAGTGCTAGACAATGCTAGATAATGCTAGGCAATGCTAGACAGTGCTAGATAATGCTAGACAATGCTAGGCAATGCTAGATAATGCTAGCCAGTGCTAGACAATGCTAGACAAGGCTGGTTTGACGTGTAGTAGTGACATATTTATTTACTGTTCTCCACTGCCCTCTCGGATTTGCCAAGTTCTAGGCCTGTCAACCGGACGTGGTGGCCGAATCGAAAAAGTCCAGGCCTCCCGTACGGGAGATCTGGAGTTCAATTCCCGGTCGAGTCGAACCAATGACGTACAAAATTGATACTTGTCACTTCCTAGCTTGGTACTTGGTATTAATACGATAGGGCAACAACTGGTTAGCTCAGTGTCAAGATAATGTGACTGAGTAGAATATTGGATCATGGTGCTGGTGGCCCGATTTCCCAGTGGGGCAGCACTATAAATTCGCTATGAGTGCGCACTGTCACAAGTCAGTACCCATCCTGATATTACATTAGATGTTGCCAGGATGCAAAACTCCAACAACAAACCTAGCTTAATTAAGTCTTGTCTTAAGTGATAAATTTAATTCTCATTTAACTCATATTTGACCATTGCAGAATTATGTGTTAGTTTATTTGCTGACATTTACCATGTGGTTGCGTAGATGTTGTATTTCACACGAAATATCCTGTGCAGTTCAATTAACAAAACTGCGAAAGCGTAAACAAACAAAACCCTGAGTGGACACATTTCTTGTTGGTGCTCCTAATTTACAGCCGGGCTACCACTACCACTACGAGGTGGTGAGATTTTGGTACCAGTGGTTCCATGGGGGCGTGGACTAAATCTGAAGCCAAGGACAATACTGACATGGGGCAGCGGATCCATGGAAAGAACTAAAAACCCGCTCAGTTAGTCTTTGAAGCAACAGTTGAGACAAACTCGCAAATCTCATGGGGCTGTCACATCACGATGCATCGCGTAAACGTACGCTGACGTATGTGATTTTTGGCCACTACATTGGATACGTCTAATGCATTACACGTTTGTTATGCGTATGTTGATGTACATTGAGGTATGTCAATGTATGTCGATGTACGTCGATGCTCATTAGGGGGTCACAAAGGTTTTGTGCATGCACAAACTTTCAATATATGACAATGCATGGGTGTCACATCGGCCGTACGCTATGTATACATTAGGCATACATCAATGTATGTTAGACATATGTTAGACATACGTCGTTGACTATGTTGCACTATGTTGAACTACGTTAAAGTCAGTGGAAATGTACAGTCCACATACTGACAACATATGGATAACATACATCTGGCATACGTCTAACGTATGTCTGAGGTATGTCTAACATATGTCTAACATAAGTCTAACATATGTCTAATGTACATCTAATGTACGTCTAAAATACGTTTTGCATTTCTCCACCGTGTCTTGATGTATGTAACGTATGAGGCTTAGTTCTGGCGATCGAATAACCTATATAACATTCACCAGCATTATGCGAACGTACCATGAGCATAATTCAAGCGTTTTTCGCCTGGAGGCATGTTAGCCATAGGTTGGCCATTCATTGGCCATATGTTATGTATATGATATGTATACGTCCAAGTTTGCCATGCCGAAAAGTTCAACGCATCTCAACATAAAGAAGTGATTTTGCGCGTTAGCCACACGCTTGCGAGGTGCGTTGTAATGTGCCAGGGCCTTCAAAAGCTGATTCCTCTGGCAACTGAACTGCTCTGTCGACTGTTGATGATCAGGAAAGAAAATTGCACCGAAAAAAGTGAAAGTATATACTGTAGTCAATCAACCAGAACCGGGGTTCAAAGGGCAATCAAAGCGATGGAACGAGGTAATGGTATTTAGATTGGTGGTGTTTCGGACTGAATCTAATGCCCTGGAGGTGAAATTGATAACATTGTGATTTTTCTTAGTATTTCCTTTTGGACGGAGCCATTTTGTGTAAGTTTTTGGCTTGCCTTAGCCGGAGATCGAACCCACTACACCCCACATGGCGAGCAAACACGGTGGCCGAATCGGTAAGAGTGCTGACTTCTTGTGTGGAAAGTTGAGGGGTTCAAATTCCAGCTGGGAAAATGAATGACTTACCAGATTTATGCTTGTCCTTAATTAGGCTTGAGTTTGGCATTAATAGGATAGAGCAATGACTGGTTTGCTCAGCATCAGGATAATGTGACTGAGGGGAATATCCAATCATGATGTCGGTCAACTGGTCTCCCAGCATTGTACAGTCCCCATGAGAGTGCGCTGTCACAAATCAGTACCCATCCTGATATTACCTTAGATGTTGCTAGGACATAACCACTACCACACCCCAAACCCCCAAAGCAAACACCCCATAAAGTATGTCCGTCAGTCTGTGATGCAGACACAGCTGTTATCCCTTCCTCTCTCCGTGTTATTAAGCTACAACTTGAAGGGTCTGGGTCCATGCCTGACTTGTTTCAAACATGGCTCCTGGCATATGAACTTCGGCATGGAATGCATGAACTTGACAGCGAGCTCAGCTCTCCTTATGGCCCTGTCACATTACCACGCTTCTCATCGGCGTGCCGCCAATGCGCAAAATAAGTTGTACGCGTCGAGACACGTCCAACTTTTCGGTAGTTTGGGGAAAGGTTTGACGTCAGCGCAGCGTGTTAGTAGCGCGCGGCCAACGTGTGTCGACGCGTGGCGAAAAAAACCAAAAAAGAGTTTGGCATGCCGTCCTGATATGACCTTAGATGTAGCTAGGACATAAAACAACAAAGCAACAATTTGGTGCAACGTGTGGGAACAACCGTCATGCGTGCGCGGCATGCACATAGCGTTCGCATAACATTATTCCAGCACGTCCAACGGATCTCGACGTGCGCCTAACGTCCCTGTAACGGTCGCACCCACACATTGGCGCGCGTCGGCACACATCGGCGCCTAACGCACACGTAACGCGCGCATAATGCTTCCAGATGTCTCCCGACGTTTCGCCAAAAAGTGACAAACGTTGTAATATGACAGGGCTATAACTGTGGAGATTCAGGGGAAATATTGCACGAATGATTGGCGAGCCCTCCAGATAATATGCCATGGAGTATGCTATAGTACAGTCTTCCCAGGTATAGAGTATTAAAGCTCATGCTATATCCAGGTGTATAGCCTGTAGGTATACTGTAGTAGTCTGCCTGTACTGGCAGTCCTCCAGATAATAAGCCAAGGAGTATGGTATGCCACAGCCTGCCCAGATATAGAAAATTAAAGCTCATGCTATATCCAGATAATTAGTATATAGCCTGTAGGTATACTGTAGTAGTCAGCTGTACTGGCCGTTCTCCAGATAATAAGCCAAGGAGTATGCTATGCCACAGCCTGCCCAGATATAGATAATTAAAGCTATGCTATATCCAGATAATCAGTACATAGCCTGTAGGGCTACTGTAGTAGTCTGCTGTATTGGCAGTCCTTCAGATAATAAGCCAAGGAGTATGGTATGGCACAGCCTGCCCAGATATAGAGAATTAAAGCTCACGCTATATCCAGATAATCAGTATATAGCCTGTAGGTCTACTGTAGTAGTCTGCTGTACTGGTGGTTCTCCAGATAATAAGCAATTGAGTATGGTATGTCACGGTCTGCCCAGATATAGAGTATTAAAGCTCATGTAGACTAACATGTAACTCTGCAATGGTCAAGCATGAGTTAAATTAGAGTGAAATATATCGCATAAGAGTAAATGAAGTTAGGTTGCTTGTTGGAGTTTTACATCCTGGCAACATCTAAGGTCATATCAGGATGTGTACCGACTTGTGACAGTGCACACTCGTGGTGACGTTTTAGTGCTGCCCCACTGGGAAATCAGGCCACCAGCACCATGACCCGATATCCTACTCAGTCACATTATCATTACACTGAACTAACCAGTCCTTGCCCTGTCTTATTAATGCCAGGCGCCAGGCTATGAAGCGATAAGTATCAATTTGATAAGTCATCGGTTTGACTCGGCTGCGAATTGAACTCCCTATCTCCCGCACGGGAGGCCTGCGCTCTACCGATTCGGCCAGCGCGCCCGGTTGAAATAGAGCGTAGAAGCTGCGATGCTGTCTGATCGTTTCAGTGAGCTTAAAATTCAATTCCTGTTTAACGCTGTTTCAGATGTTATTTACATTTGATACAAGACAATACTCACGGCCTTTTCGATTATGAAGGAGTGAATGATTGGGGGTTTCTGTCCTAGCAACATGTGTAGTAAATCTAATATCAACACGAGTATCGACTAGTCACAGTTTGCACTTAAAGCTGCATAGTCCAATGAAAATACCAAATTTTCAAAACCAAAACAATTATCTAAATTTGATTCTACATATCTAACTTAGATACTGGTGCACTTATTAAACATTTGCCACCACATAGAAGGGAATACTGAGGCAATTGAATAGAACATGTTACTGCAGAAGCCTATGGGGTCAGAGTTTTGACAAGCTTGCCAAAATTAATTTTGCATGGTTCCACTTCAAATATCTTAAAAGTTAGCCACTTAAAATAAAAGTTACTTCAAGCTAAAGTAAGATACATAATAACAATCACCCTAATGTATTTATCTCAGAAAATTTCAGAAACTCAAAACCATCGGACAATGCAACTTTAAGGTGAGTAAAAAAGGGTGGCACCAACGCAACTTTCCTTATTTACAATTCTCAAACTTTAATTTGAACTAGTGTAGTAGTCTGCACTGACCTCTCAGGCAAGGAGCCACATCGACTGGTAGGCATGCATAAGGTGATGATACTCAGGGAGCATAGGTGGTGTAATTCTTAGCACACTGAGCTGCAATGCAAGAGCTGTGGGTTCGATTCCTGCTCTATGCTTAGTATTTCCCATTTTCATTACCCTGACAATGTTGGTGCTTTGACCAGGATCGTGTATGAGCTATGTGCTGTATGGTTGTTGAAAGTATCGTATGTATGTATATATGTAAGTGTGTTGTTTGTATATATGTAATTGTAAGCATTAAGCCGACTTATGGATGTACACCACTTAAAAGACTTACAATTCCAGAGGGACGAGTGCAGTAGTCTGCTCGGACCTCTCAGGCAAGGAGCCACATACACAGACCTGTGTGCATGCACAGAGTGATGATACTCAAGGAACCTAGGTAGTGAAATAGTTTGCATACTAGCCTGCAATGCAAGAGATGTGGATTCGATTCCTGCTCTAGGAGCAATATTTCCCATTTTCATCCTGTCTACAACACTATTTATTTCTTTTTTTCTTTGTTTTTCTTGAAGATTTATACTGCCTATCAATTAGTATCATGGATAAGTCTGAATAGGCTTGTTTTCACCATTAGACAGTTTGTCGATAGAAAGCCAGAGCCTACACTTTTACCGACCCAAGGGATTTTTAACCTCCCACACCACATAGACATGGTATGAGAGCAACTGGCTTTTTATTACGCTGTAAGTTATACACAGCGGTGGAAATCCAAATTGGCAGAGGTGGGGGGATGGGGAATCGAACCATTAACCTTCAGATTAGGAGTCCGATCTAGAAAAAAGTCAGATACTCTAACAACTCCGCCATAGAGAAGTCTTATAGTTGGAAGCACTTATTTACTACAGTTATTTAGGGCTCCAAGGCTGACAATATCCATGATCAAGCTGCGAATATGAGATTAATTAAGCCCTAATTACAGTAGGCCAGGGAATACATGAAGGGTTGAGGTGCAAAAAGCCGACAAATGCTATCTGGGCCGAAATGAAACCATGACTACCACATTTGAGCTGAGGCTGCCATCATTCCGATAATCAAATCCATTTTTTTCACAGAAGATTCCACATCCCCTATATAATGCCTTACTCTCTGAAATAGAACTAAGACTTGCTTTGACTTATTGGTCACTACTTAAAGCTGCATAGTCCGATGAAATATCCAATTTTCAAAACAAAGCCTATTATCTAGATTTGATTTGACATATCTAACTTAGATTCTGATGCACTTATTAAGCATTTGTTTCTGCATAGAAGGCAATACCGGTGTGGCAGTAAATCGCAAACCCCTGGAAATTGCACACCCCGGGGTTTGCGATTTACTAGGAAATCACAAACCCCCCCTGGAAATCGCAAACCCCCCTGTGTTTTGGGACTGATTCGGGCCAAATCTATTCAATGCGACCATATTTAACAGAATTACATACTCAAATCGTGAAATTTCATTAAATTAACCCTAAATTCGAAGCGTTATTAAGGCTACCGCCGTAACGGCGGAGATATTAGCAGTAGGGTAAAATACGCCGTGATGTGTGCTGCGGCAATGCTATGTCTATGGGGAGCATTTATTTTTGTAAAATAAATAAAAAAAACTTTCATCGAATCGATTAAAAATATCTCAATGCGCGATTGAAGAGGAAGATCTGAGGTATTTAATTTAACCTAAGAGCAATTTTATCTGAAATTATTAAAAACAGAGATAATAGTGAAAGTTGGGATATTCTGAGTGTCAGTGCCAGTGTTAGCCTTACCAGATCATGGTAAGGCTAACACTCAGAATGGGGGGTTTGCGATCTCCAGGGGGGATATGCGATTTCCTAGGAAATCGCAAACCCCCCACGCCCATATATGGCATGGGGGTTTGCGATTTCCTAGGAAATCACAAGTGGGGGTTTGCGATTTACAGGGTTTGCGATTTCCTGCTACACCGGGTCAATTTAACAGAAGCAGTCTATGGTGTCAGAGTTTTGGCAAGTTTGCCAAAAATAATTTTCCATGTTTACACTTAAACTATCTCAAAAGTTTACCACTTAAAATAAAACTAAATTTGAACTAATGTAAAGTAGATGCTAGTGATCGATCTAATATATTTATCTCAGAAAAATACAGAAATTCAAAATCATCGGACTATGCAACTTTAAGGTGGATGGTTATAAATAAACAGTTTACTACAATACATGTCCATAGTTTGAATAATAATGACTCTGCTTTATAACCTATGAAATTCCACCTACCCCTACCCTGCATGACGTCAGAGAATGGACTATTAGAAGTTCAACTCCGCAGAATTACTAGACCGAGTATCCTGTGGCTACCTTAGATGTTGCTAGGACGTAAAACAACAACAAACACACCTCCTAAGGCTATTCTAAGTCATCTTCAGTGCAATGGATTTAATACTTCGAGGATTTGAATAATTCTTTTACATAAAGCAAATATCTGTCTAAAGAATACATGGTGAAATCACGTGACGAGATCTGTTATGTTAAAGTGCAGCCTCACCCGCTCAGTGGGGCACAGCGCCACCTACACCGTTACCAAATACCCGACTCAGTCACAATATCCTGACATTGAATCATTGCCCTATTCTAGTCATGTTGATTGCGAAGCAAGGTAAAGTACATGTTTCAAATTTGCAAGTTGTTTGCTTGACTCGGCAGGGGATCGAACCCACAACATTACAACACCGGAAGGGGCGCCCTACCCACTAGTCATGCATTGCCAATTGAAGTCAAAGGTACCATCGAACGCAGTGGCGATCACTAACTTATTTTTAATTTTGCAATATTTGAGAGGACCAGAAGTCATAGTAATAGAGGATTGCCATCACCAAGCCACTCTCAGTGGAAGCAGCAGTATTGTGGGGAACAACCCACTGTGAAGCATACATTTGCAGCCCACTGTGCAGCATACATTTGCAGCCCACTGTGCAGCATACATTTGCAGCCCATTGTGCAGCATACATTTGCAGCCCACTGTGCAGCATACATTTGCAGCCCACTGTGCAGCATACATTTGCAGCCCACTGTGCAGCATACATTTGCAGCCCACTGTGCAGCATACATTTGCAGCCCACTGTGCAGCATGCATTTGCAGCCCACTGTGCAGCATACATTTGCAGCCCACTGTGCAGCATACATTTGCAGCCCATTGTGCAGCATACATTTGCAGCCCACTGTGCAGCATACATTTGCAGCCCATTGTGCAGCATACATTTGCAGCCCACTGTGCAGCATACATTTGCAGCCCACTGTGCAGCATACATTTGCAGCCCACTGTGTAGCATACATTTGCAGCCCACTGAGCAGCATACATTTGCAGCCCACTGTGCAGCATACATTTGCAGCCCACTGTGCAGCATACATTTGCAGCCCACTGTGCAGCATACATTTGCAGCCCACTGTGCAGCATACATTTGCAGCCCACATGCAGCATACATATGCAACCCACTGTACCACATACATTTGCAGCCCACTGTGCAGCATACATTTGCAGCCCATGTGCAGCATACATTTGCAGCCCACTGTACCGCATACATTTGCAGCCCACTGTGCAGCATACATTTGCAGCCCATGTGCAGCATACATTTGCAGCCCACTGTGCAGCATACATTTGCAGCCGACTGTGCAGCATACATTTGCAGCCCATGTGCAGCATACATTTGCAGCCCACTGTACTGCATACATTTGCAGCCCACTGTGCAGCATACATTTGCAGCCCATGTGCAGCATACATTTGCAGCCCACTGTGCAGCATACATTTGCAGCCCATGTGCAGCATACATTTGCAGCCCACTGTGCAGCATACATTTGCTTGCTTGTCTGAGTTTTAAGTTCTAACAACATCTATGGCCATATCAGGATAACTTCCAACTTGTGACAGTTCACACTCATGGTAAATTTATACTGCTGCCCAACTAGGAGACCAGGCTGCAAGCACTTAGACACGATATTCCACTCAGTCACATTGTCCTGATACTGAGCTAGCCAGTGCTTGTCCTATCCTAGTAATGCCGAGCATCAGGCTAGGTAGCGACAAGTATCAATTTTGTAAGTCATTACTTTCACTCAGCCTGGAATCGAACTTCCGACCTTCCACACGGGAAGCCAGCCCTCTTAGTTGAACCGATTCAGCCACCGATCCATATAAACTGTCTATAAAGATTTCCACCTTCAGCCATGTAAACTGTCTATAGAAGATTTCCACCTTCAACCCAGTCCCTGGCGGCAGTCGCAAGAACAAATTTGAGTAGCAGTTCATTATGCAGCATGTTCTGTGGATAAAAAGGTTTCGTAGAGGGAAGGTGAATGGCAGCAGAGGGAGAGGGAGACCAAGAACATCATGGTTTACAAATATTTCACAGTGGACAGGCTTGAATTATTCACAGTCTATCAGAACAGCACACCATCGGGGCAAGTGGAGAACCATTGCATCCAACCCTCGACTAGAGGACAGAACTATTGATTGATTGAGAGGAATTCCATCAAATCAGCCTCTGGCGGCAGTGGCAAGAACTAATGTGAGTAGCAGTTCATTGTAGAAAAGCTCTGCGGGGGCGGGGGGGGGGGGGGGGGGGGGGTCTCCTAGAGGAATTCCATCAGCAACCCATCTTCTGGCAGTAAACAGACATCTAATAGAAATAGCTCAGGGAGCAGTATTTGGTTGGTTGTTGGAGTTTTACGTCCTATCAACATCTAAGATTATATCAGAACGGGTACCGACTTGTGACAGTGTGCATTCATGGTGACTTAATAGTGCTGCCCCACTTGGAAATCATATTTAATATATATACATGTATATATATTTATGATAATATGAAAAGGTCATAAGAAAAGTGGAATTAGTGTGAATTAAAATTATTTTCAGGTAAAGATCTTTTATTTAAACTACATTTTTGGATTGGTGTTTACGTGGTTTTGCGCCTGAACTCTTCATATGGATATCATACCTGCAAAATGACCTATGAGACCAGTGTTTAGCTCAGTATCAGGATAATGTGACTGAGCATGATATCAGGTCATGGTGCCACAGTGCTGGTTTCCCAGTGGGGCAGCACTATAAAAGTCGTCATGAATGCATGTTCACGGTCACCAAATCACCAGTCGGTACCCCTGCTGCTATGAACTTAGATGTTGCTAGCATATAAACCCTAAACAAACAACCGAACACCTCCTGCGTATGCTGCCATTATGCCCCTCCCCCCCACACACACACCCACACACACACCTCACTTCCCAACCCAACCTCATATGGCGCCTAGTTGCAGACAGTAACTCCAGGGGGCGTTAGGAGAGGCGGCTGCCTATTACTTTGAGGGAGGGTGGGACTGGGAGTGTGTGTGGGGGGTAAAGGGGAAGGGGTGTGTGTGTGTGTGTAGCGGGACACCACACTGCCAGCAGTGTAAACACTTCAGCAATCTAGCAAACAAACAGGACCGAGGCCGGGAACAAACACTAGGCTCAGCTACAACCGAGTGAGGTGTTTTCGTCACCTGCCGAAGCACATATCTACACACCGCATGCCGGAGATGAGCCACCGATACGGTTGCCAGGGTTACCGGCAGATTTCCTTTGGTTGGCAACAGGTTGCCGAGCGTAGCGGCGCATGCGCGGTTCAGGACCATGTGGACCTAAGTAATGGAGGGGTCTTTATATAGACGACGGTTGTCGGAGAATGGGGACCCTGGGCGACCATCGGCCCGTGGACGACTAGGACCTGTGGATGACTGCGACCTGCGGATGACTGCGACCTGTGGACGACTGCGACCTGTATATGACTGCGACGTGTAGACAACTGGGACCCTGGATGACTGGGACATGTGGACGACTGGGCCCTGTAGACAACTGGGACCCTAGACGACTGGGACCTGTGGACGAATAGGACCCTGGATGACTGGGACTTGTGGAAGACTGGGACCTGTGGATAACTGGCTCCTGTGGATGACGGGGACCCTGGATGACTGGCACCTTTGGACGACTGGGACCTGTAGATGACTGGAACCTGCAGACAACTGGAAACCTGGACGAGTGGGCCCTGTGGACGACTGGGATTATGGACGAATGGGCCCTGTGGACGACTTGGCCCTGTGGACGATTGGGACTATTGACGACTGGGCCCTGTAGACGACTGGGCTCTGTGGACGACTGGCACGTCTGGATGACTGGCACCATGGATGGCTGGAACCCTGGAAGACTACCGGGAAAATTTGACCAGAAATATATATATAACATGTAAATAAGCTGTTTGTTGTCGCTGCGGCTTTACGTCCTGGCAACATCTAAGTTTGTATTTGGATGTGTACTATCTTGTGATAGTGCACACTCTAGGTGACTTTATAGTGCTGACCACTGGGAAACCCAGACGCCGGCATCCTGACTCGATTTCCCTCTCCCACTGATATGTTGATAACCAGCCCATGCCCTATTCTAACGATGCCAAGTGCCAGGCTAGGTACCGTCATATACCAATTTTATAATTCATTGGTTTGACTCGACCAGGATTCAAACTCCCGACCTTCCACATGGGAAGCCTGTGCTCATACCGATTCAGCCACCGTGTCCGGTTATAACTTAGCAATAACCTCTCAATCACATTATCCTGAATTTACCCTGTCCTAGCTACATCATCCTGAAATCGGGATAACCAATCCTTGCCGTGTCCTATTTCAGTAGTCTGCAATGACGTCTCAGACAAGGAGTCACAATAGACTGGTGGGCATGGATAGAGTGATCGCATCAGGGAGCCTAGGTAGTGTAATGGTTAGCACACTAGCCCAGAATGCCAAGAAGTGTGGGTTCGAATCCTGCTCTGGGTGTAATATTTCCCATTTTCAGCGCCCGCATGACACTGGTTGCCATCGGCAGGACCCTGTCCTAGCTACATGTATGATGATGGAACCTACCCTGCGTATGTATGTATGTATATAAGTACATTGCCCGTATATATATATATATATATATATATATATATATAATTGTAAATATTTAAAGGACTTACTATTCTAACTTAGGAGAGGAGTATAATGGTCTGGACTGACTTCTCAGGCAAGGAAGAACATAAGCCGTGTTCACACGGGCAAAATGTGAGGCGAATCAGACAAATCGAATCAGGTGAGTCGAATTAGCCGCCCGTTCACACGGGCAGTACTTGGGCCCGAAATCGAAATCTGCACATGAGCAAGTCCAGACTAACCAGCGCCAGTTTGGGTTCGTCGACGTCGGCCGAGAGAGTGTGGGTTCGACCTAGATATGTATTTAATGAATTGTATTGGTTTGGAACGGTCAAAACTTCTGCTGGGCAGTGAAACCCTAAAAATAAATGATGAAAAAAATATCTGTGCACAGCTAGCGGTATTTAGACCAAATTATAGTATATAGTTCGACGTGCTTAATCCGCCTCACGTAAGTCGGTTGCGTCCACACGGGCAAAATAAATCGCCTCACAGAAATCGCCTCGCGTAAAGTACCTCGAGAGGTGGTTTACAGAATGCGCATCACAGAAATCGATTCAGCCCTAATTCCACTCAGATGCCCGTTCACACGGGAAATGTGAGGCGAACTAGGCAAGTCGCTTTCTACGAATCGATTTACATTGCCCGTGTGAACACGGCTGTAGACAGGCAGGCATGGATAGGGTGATTACATCAAGGAGCATAGACAGCCGAATGGTTAGCATGCTAGCCTCGGGATGGCAACAGGTGTTGGTTCGAAACTCACTCTAGGTGCAATATTTCCCATTTTCATCACGACAACGGCACTAGTAATATTACCGAGTCCCAGCTTGTTCGCACAAGTATCAATTTTATCATCAGTGTGAATCGGTTGGGATTCGAACCCCGACTTCTGCACCGAAAGCTAGTGCTCTTATCAATTCGACCACCGTGTGCAGTCCTTGTGACATTACAAATGTTCTACAGAGAATTCCACCTTCATACTATTTTTGTTATAATATGCAGTTAAAAAAAAATGTCTTACATGCTTACATTTTCTATATTTCCTGTAAGCACTTGCAAACAATTGTGTGCTTATCATTCTTTTAATGTCTGGTTACATGCCTGTTTGATGTTTTGTTTGTTATTGTTTTATGTCCTAGCAACATCTAAGGTCATATCAGGACACGTACCGACTTGTGACAGTGCGCATTCATGGCGACTTTATAGTGCTGCCCCACTGAGAGACCAGGCCACCAGCACCATGACCTGATATCCCACTCAGTCACATTATCCTGACACTGAGCCAAACCAGTCCCTGCCCTATCCTAATAATGCCGAGGGCCTGGCTAGGAATTGACAAGTATCAATTTTTAAGTCATTGGTTTGACTCGGCCAGGGTTCGAACCCACGATCCCAAGGTCTACCAACACGGGAGAAGGACGCTCTAACTCATTCGACCATCCCGTCTGGTCCTGCAGAAGGTTGGGAGTTTGAGTCTCGGTCCGAGTCAAATCAATGACTTACAAAATTGATGGTTGTCGTTATCTACCCAGGTGCTCAGAATTAGTAGGATCGGGCAAGGACTGGTTGGCTCAGTGTCAGCATAATGTGACTGGGTGTGAAATCCAATCATGGTGCTGGCGAGCTAGTCTCCCAGTGGGGCAGCACTATAAAGTCACCATCAGTGTGCACTGTCACAAGTTGGTTCCCTGACCTGATATGGTTTCAGATGTTGCTAGGATGTAAATCCCCAACAAGCAATCATTTAGTGCATTTGTGTTATAATCTTCCTCATTGTACTGCTTCTTTCCCTATCCTAATAATGTCAAGCGCCAGGCTAGTAAAGTAGTAGAGGTTGTGTCAAGTCTAAATTTGTAAGTCAATGGTTTGACTTCGGTGTTCTCAGTGGCGGAGTGGTTAGAATGTCTGACTTTTTTTCTAGGTCAGACTCCTAATCTGAAGGTTGGTGGTTCGATTCCCTATGCCCCCCACCTCTGCCAATTTGGAATTCCACCATTGTGTATAACTTACAGCGTCATCAAATGCCAGTTGCTCTCATACCATGTCTATGTGGTGTGGGAGGTTAAAAATCCCTTGGGTCGGTAAAAGTGGAGGCTTGGGCTTTCTATTGACAAACTGTCTAATGGTGAAAACAAGTGTATTCAGACTTCAGAAAAATCTTCAAAAAATCTTCAAGGACTTGGCCATGGTTTGAATCCCACGACCTACCAAAATGGGAGACGGACGTTCAACTTATTTGGCAATCCCATCTTGATGAGGCGTTTAATAATTATAATTAAATTCTGTGTAATAAAGTGAAATCCTTGCCCTGAAAATATCCGCGGCATTCATAAAAACCAAGCTGGAATCATTTGCAAATAGTTTCCATACACACCGGTTTTATAACAGCTAATCGTTTGATTTTGTCGGCCTCATTTCAGTTGGAGCCTTCAGCCATGGAACTGATCGACAGCTTTCAACCGTCTCTCTGGGCCAAGGGAGACTGCAATGACGACACCGGTAATTACTTTACATGCATTATATTTCAGTATTTTCCCCACCTTCTAAGATACGCGTTCCTAGTTTTGCTTGTCCGTCAGAAAAGGACAAAGACTGTCACCAGGGCTGGCTGAAGGTATGGGAAACTTGGGCGGTTGACACGCAATTAGATTATTCAGCAATAACAGATTGTATTAAATTTACTGAGCATTCCTTTATACAACCAAATTATATCTAACACAGATCTAACAATTTTATACGACACATATTTAACTGTCAATTTGATTCTCTTCACAGTATTCATAGGCGAATCGGTAGAGCGTAGACCTCCCAAGTGGAAGGGTCAAGCCAGTGACTTATACAATTGATACTTGTCGCCTCCTAGCCTGGCGCTCGGCATTATTAGGATAGTGCAATGACTGGTTAGCTCAGTGTAAGGATAATGTGACTGAGTGGGAAATCGGGTCACGGTGCTGGTGTCATCACCATAGTAACATGGAAGTCAAGTATCTGGTGCCTAGTTTCAGAGAATGACCCCAGGCTGAATGGGAGATACAGAAGGACACACAAAAAAACCATGTTATTGTTCTATGTCTGTCCTTTATGTGCACATGAACCTGACCCATCGCCTTGTCCACCTTGTACATTACTCCACTTACCATGTTACCTTGTTCTTGATGCCTTTACATTCCCTGAACCGGAAACAGATTTGGAGGTCCGCTTGGAGCTTGGTAAGAATTATAGGTCATTGGCTGGTGCACCTATAACCCTCTACTCATGCGCACTGGTGCATAATATCGGTGGCACTGAGACAATCAGCACACTTGTCTCATACCCTCTCACACGCAAACACTACATAACAATTTGTTCAGTCTTTAACATAGAATGTTGTCTTTGTTTAACAAACAACAACAAAAAGCACACTAATATAAGAAATGCATAACAACAAATAACCATGATGCAAAACCATGAAGCAATGTTTCTTTTGTGCAAGCAACATGGGTAATTCAGAGTGTGTGACCAGATTTCCCTCACCGACCATTGCCAATGACGCCAAACTTATGACACCACCTCCCGAACCCCAATTCCATTGATTTCAACTTTTATCACAGCACCACTCCACGCTTCCATATGCCACCTGGCGGCTCCGGGCCACACCAAGATTGACCTTAGGAGCAGCCATGAGCAGCTCACTTTATCCCTGACATCCGAGCCTGTCACGTGACGACTGGAAGCTGTCCAACCCTTTTCGTCCACCCATCCAACCCAACTATAAGGCTCATAGGGTTGAGCGCCTGGGACTTCACAAACACTTGCCATTTTGAACCCACTACACTCCGAGGCCTAACCTCAGCCCCCTCATTACTACTCAATAAATACAAATGTTGTAAGACTTATGTGTTCCACGTCACATAATTAAGGGTAATTAACCCAATTAGCAGGCCACCTATCAGTTCACCATTTGTATTGAGTTCCTCTAGATATTTTAAGCCACACCCACACCCACACCCACACCCACACCCACACTCACTGAACCCTTCTTTCAGATTTGTATGTATATTTCACTAGTAGGCACATATCTGTGATTCGTAAATGTTACAGAATGAATACCATTAACTGTCTGTCGTGAATATGGCCACTGCTGCTTACATGGCGTTTAACCATCATCAATTAAGTAATCAATCAATCCATTAACCCTCTCCTTGAGAACATGTGAGTTAATCCAATCCCATACACAAAAATATAAAAAAATAATATCATTCCTCGATTGTTTTACTTCTGATTTCTATTCTCTTAAGTTAAAGCTGCATAGTCCGATGAAGCGTCAAATTATCAAAACTAAAGCAATTATCTCAATTTGATTCTACATATCTAACTTAGATACTGATGCACTTATTAAGTATTTGTTGCCAAATAGAAGGGATTGCTGAGCCAATTTAATAGAACCTGTTTCTGCAGAAGCGTATGGTGTCAGAGCTTTGGCATGATTGCCAAAACTAATTTGATATGTTTACATTTAAATTATATCAAAAGTTAGCCATTTTAAATTAATAGTTACTTAAAACTAAAGTAAGGTAGATTATGATAATCAATTTAATATAAATATCTCAGGAAAATGACAGAAACTCAAAACCATCAGACTATGCATAATGGTTTATTTTTCTCGGTGAAGATAAACATAATGTCTACATAGCTGCATTGGTGTATGACTGTTTTGAATTGACTGATAAATGCAGGTTGTCCCCTGCTGTGAGGAAAAGGTGGTCACCATGAGAATGGCAATCTGTGTCATAGCTACAGGAGTTTTGGCAAGCTTACCGAATTTATTGTGGGTTCTTTCAACGTAAATTGCTCCAAAATTAGCTATTGTTTCAATAAAGATACTCTGAACTAATAGACTATAACACTGAACCTGATATATATGTCTAAAGAATAAAGCTAACATTCAAGAAGCCATCGGACTATGCAGCTTTTATGGATGCTAGAGTTCTGCTCAGTGGGTCAATCATCTTAATAACTCAAGTTTAACCTCGCCAACAATACGAAGATGGCCTTGTCTATGCATGATAGCTAATGTAGCTCTGTAATCCTGAATTAGTCACTCAATTTGTTCCCTGTTTATTTTCATTTTAATTTGTTTAAGGCCCTGTCACATTACGGCGTATGGCGGGAGCGTATTGAAAACCTACGTAGGTCCTGCGCGTGCCGGCCTATGATGACATTTGGTGACCTTTCGGGTGATTTTGAGCGTATGTGGAACCTACGAGGAGCGTACGAGGAGCATATGAGGAGCATATGGGAGCGTGCTGTGACATTTTTTGACAGTATGGGCCATACGCCCTCATAGGTCGAGTTTTTTTTAGCATGCACAAAAAAATTTGGACGGACGGATTTATGAAAGCGTATGGCGGCGTATGCCTCATACGCTTCACATAAGCCGGCATCTGGCGGCATCTGGCGGCGTATGAGTAGCGTATGAGTATCGTATGCGTAGCGTATGAGTAGCGTATACGGCGTATGCCGACGTATATGACATAACGCGCCTACGCCGCCATACGCTCCCGCAAAAAACCCTAATGTGACAGCCCCTTTACATTTTGAGCGGCATAACATATCTTCCAATTCGCCAAGGGTATATTTTCCAGTGGTGGAATACTACAAACTAATTTAATCACAATTATTCTACCTTTTAGGTATTTTGCCGTTTTAATATTATTATTGTTTCATAAGTGTATGCCTTCCTAAACAGAATTATAATATCATTATTTTTCATTTTTACTTTTTTTCTAATCTTCCTGCAACAAGATTACACTTTTTCATCATGTAAATTTTGCTTAATTTGTCAGTTTTATTAATATTCGATATATATATATATATATTTATATATATATATATATAAAAGTAGGACCCCCCCCCAGCTTAGATGGGGGGGGGGGGTACTATCACACCATGTTAATCCAAAGTATCGGTTAATCCAAACAAAATTGTCGGCCCCAGGCCACTTCCGGTACAGTTAAACCAAACTTTCATGTGGTTTTAAGGTCATCTGAGACTTTTTTATATGATAAATGGTAGTATTTTGCCAGGTCGCCGAAAAAGGTTTGGATTAACCGATCGTTTGATTTAACCGAGGTTGGTTTAATGGGGTTAAACTGTATATACATAACAAACTATAATCATAGTGACCACATACATTGTACATTCATAATGCACCCCCGTTTTTGCCAAAGCCAAGTCAAAGTCAAAGCTCGGTTAAACCAATGATCGGTTAATCCAAACAAATTTCTAGGGTCCCTTCAAGTTTGGTTTAACAGGGTTATACTGTATTAACAATATCACCGTCCATATATAACCTATTTAATTTGTTGATTGATTGGAATTTACTATAGCTATTTTGGGCTTTTTAAATAGTTCTGCAGCATCATAGCATTTTGACATATAGGCTACACAGCTAAATCCTTTGAATCTCTATCCACTTGCACGTCGTATGTGCTGAAGTGGATAACTAGATACCGTAGGTGTGGTAGGTTTTACAGTTTCTGGACATTGTATATTCCAGTTTTTGTGTCTTGCGTAGTAATTGCATGAGTTATTTTGCACATCACCCAATCTGTTGTTAGTGTCAAAGGTAGCATTCATTCATCCTCCCACCATCATCACACTGTCGTCACGTGGTCAAAATTACTGTTAGTTTTACACAATTACAATTACTTGAACCCAATGACTATAAAGTGTACACACTCTCTGTGATATCTACACATTCACGATTACTTGTACACTATTACTTGTACACAGTCATAATAACATGTACTCGTTCACTAATAGTATTACTTCTACACAGGTACTACTACTTGCACCCAATTACTATTATTTGAACACAATGACTGTAACTTGTATGCAATCACTATAACATGTACACATTCACTGTTACTTGTGCATAATTAGGCCTACTATTACTTGAACACAATAACTAAGTTGTACACAATCACTATTACCTGTACACATTCACTATTACATGTACACAGCTACCATTGCTTGCACACGATTACTGTCATTTACATGAATACACAATTACTATCACTTGAACACAATATCACTTGTACACAATTACCATTACTTGTACACAATTACCATTAGATATACACAATTACCATTACTTGCACACAAGTACCCTTACTTGTACACAATTAAGATTACTTGTGTACAATTACCATTACTTGTGCACAATTACCATTACTTGTGCACAATTACCATTACTTGTACACAATTACCATTAGTTGTACACTATTACCATTAGTTGTACACAATTACCATTACTTGTACACCATTATGATTAGTTGTACACTATTGCCATTACTTGTTCACAATTACCATTAGTTGTACACAATGGCCATTACTTATACACACTTACAATTATGTGTACACAATTACCATTACTTGTACACAACAATTACCATTACTTGTACACAATTACCATTATGTGTACACAATGACCATTACTTATACACAATTACCATTACTTGTACACTATTACCATTAGTTGTACACTATTACCATTATTGTACACAATTACTATTACTTGTACACAATTACCATTACTTGAACATAATATCACTTGTACACAATTACCATTACTTGAACACAATATCACGTGTACACAATTACCCTTACTTTTACACAGTTACCATTACTTGTACACAGTTACCCTTACTTTTACACAGTTACCATTACTTTACAAAATTACCATTATTTGTACACAATTATAACCATTACTTGTACACAATTACCATTGCTTGTCCACAATGATTACCATTACTTTTACACAATTACCATTAGTTGTACACAATGCCCATTACTTATACACAATTACTATTATGTGTACACAATTACCATTACTTGTACACAACAATTACCATTACTTTACACACTTACCATTACTTGTACACAATCACCATTACTTGTACACAATAACCATTACTTCTACACAATTATCGTTACTTCTGCATAATTATAACCATTACTTGTAGGCCTACACAATTACCATTATTTCTGCACAAGTACCATTACTTGTACTCAATTACCATTACTTGTACACAATTACCATTACTTGTACACAATTACTATTACTTGCACACAATTACAATTACTTGTACACAATTACCAGTACTTGTACACAAATACCATTACTTTACACAATTACCATTACTTGTACACAATCACCATTACTTCTACACAATTATCATTACTTCTACACAATTATAACCATTACTTGGCAGGCCTACACAATTACCATTATTTGTGCACAATTACCATTACTTGTCCACTAATTACTATTTAATGTGACAATTTTCTATTGCATGTACACAATTTCTATTATTTGTACATATATGTAAGTGACCCACCACAGGAATAATGAATTTGGCTGCTGGAAGGAAGTAGCCACTTTCTGCTTTCTTGCTTTAACATCGTGTGCTTTACATCTGTAAGTGTAATATACTCAAAGCTTCGCTCTGTTCGTTTCTGGTTTGTTGTGTCTGCCATGTCGACTGAGCCTGTTACTAAGAGTTGAAGCTCTTTTCAAACTCTTTCAGGGTTCAAACATTACCAGTTGGCGAAGAGAACGATAGTGGACGCTAAGAAGGGGGAGTACAAGTACGCCATATACACTGATGAGGGTGACCTAAAACAGGTAATGTTGCAACGCATAATTAGGTCACGGGTTAAGGGTTCACAGTCCGATAGTTTTGAGTTTGTCCCTTATTTTTGATTCTTATAAGCCGTGTTTACATGGGGCCGTTAATTCGAATCATAAAAATCGACTTGTATAGTTCGGGTTACATTGCATGTGTGAACGCGAGGCTAAGTCGGATTAGGGCAGATTCGATTCATATTATTAGGATTTTATAAACCACTTATGTAGGTGGTTTATATGAACCGAATTTTATGATTCGACTTATATCGCCCGTGTGAACGCAACCGACTTACTTGAGGCGGATTAAGCACATCACCCTATATAATATAATTTAGTCTATGAACCTGCTAAAGGTGCACATATATTTTTTTCATGATCTATTTTAAGGTTTTCACTGCCCAGCAGAGGTTTTGACCGTTCCAAACCAATACGATTCAGTCCATACATATCTAGGTCGAACCCACACTCTCTTGTGCCGACGTCGACTAACCGAAACTGGCGCTGGTTAGTATGGACTTGCTCATGCGCTGATATCGATTTCCAAGTACTGCCCATGTGGACGCAACACTAGTTCGGTTCATATTATCCGCCTTGTATAAAGCGGCGTAAACTTTTCCCGTGTGAACACGGCTTTAAATAACTATGTTAGGTTGGTCGTTAGAATCTACATTATTTTAATTTGAAGTATCTTTTATTTTGAATAGTTATCTCTGGAGATATTTGAAGTGTAAACATGCCAAAATTATTCTTGGCATGGACGCCAAGATTCTGACACCTTAGGTTTTTAGCAGGAACAGGTTCTATTAAAGCTGCATAGTCCGATGATAGCATATCATTTTTCAAAACTAAAACACTTAGATCTACCCAGATTTGATCCTACAGATCCAACTGAGATACTGGTTCACGTATAAATCATTTGTTATGTTGTTGATGCATAGAAGGAAGGGAAGGTTAGGTTAATTTAATAGAATCTGTTACCACCGAAGCCCAGGGGATCAGAGTTTTGATGTGCTTACCAAAATTAATTTGTCATGTTTTCACTTCAAATATCTCCAAATTTAGTCATTTAAAGTAAAGGTAATTTTACACTAAAGTAAAGTAGCTCATACCGGAAGTGGTTATTGTAAGAAAGTGATAGAAGCTCAAAACCAACGTTAAATTGCCTTAGTATTTATTCCCTTCTATTAGGTACTCCAAAGTGATTTCTATTTTCAACAGGTCAGTATTACAAGTTATATATCTGTACAGATGCTTTAAATTGGATCTCAATGATATAAAAATCATTTAGATCGATTGAATAGCTGCAAAGTTATGAGTGTTTAAAGATTTATTTTTTTTACCCCGATTTGTGCACATTTCCAAATTAGCCAAATCTTGGTTTTTAGGGTCCCACCTGGAAGCTATTTTGGATATGTCCTGTCCAATATTAAAGAATCTCATTCTCTATAGTACACATAAGAAGCTCAATTTTTTACAGATGATCACTGTTAGTATTCTTTCTGAAATTTCATGTCAAACTGATCAGAGAAAGAAAGACAACATTCACTTTTAAGCATCACGAGCTGAAAATAGCCACATTCTTGCAGCAGTCACTTCTCAGACCAACCTTGATGCGCATGATATAAATCTCAACCAAATATTGTTCTGGTTAGGTAAAGGAAGACTTAAGCTTTCTGATGATATAATTTTCAAAATGATCCTGATCAATTTTCAAGGAGGATTAATGTCTTAATATTTTCACTCCTTCAGTTCAATCAAATTTCCCACTCAAACACACCTATGCTTGATATGCTAATGAAGCCTAGTTTCTTCTCTGTCTTTCATTGGTGGTTATTTTTAGCTCAGGTCACTGTACTCACCAAGGTATCAATTTTAGGGAAGGTAGTAGCTCAGACTGGATGAAAACAAACTCGGAGAGCATGCTCAGAGCTGCCGATGGTACCCCCCAACAAGTGTCCATTTACTGTAATTTATTTCATAATAATAATTAAAAATCAAATACCCTAAAAGACAAAAGAACGAGCTTTAATTTCATAGAAATTTTATTTCAAACCAAGCAAAATTAGTGAAGATTGGAGTGTTTTTAAAAGGGTTAAAATATGTCAAATTTTGCGCTGCGGACACCGTTCGCGCCCACTTTGGAGTACCTACTTCTATGCAGCGACACATGCTTAATAAATATCATTTAATATGTCAGTATCTATCATGGGCTTGTACAATAAGACCTCGGGCAGTACATTATTTTCCAAAATGTGATGTTTTCATCGGATTGTGCCGCTTTAATTACATTGTAAAGACACACATTGACTGTGACATACTTCAGGTAAATTACATTTAGCAATACAGTTGGGTTGTTTTTTAAATTTCAAGCTCTACTCTATTTTCCATCCTTCCTCGTCTCCGTGCAGGAATGCTGTTTTATGGGTATATAAATACATTTATCTCAATTTTGTTTTAAAAAGAAAACAAACAAAAACACACGCCAGTGTCGTGTCATTGGCAAACACGGTTTTTAGACCATATATATATATATATATATATATATATATATACAGTTGGCCCCTGGTAAACAGAATAACAGGAGACTGGAGTGGTTGAGAAAGAGTATATATTCTCTGGCGGGAATATGTTAATTGCCCACCTAAAATTTAAAATCTGACCATCTGAGCGAGTCTGGCAGCGGAAGTGACCGGACGCAGCTGGTATCCGGGTGGCCAGGAGCCACTCACAGGTGGCAGCCTAGTGGCGGAGGCAGGAACTAGCTCCTATGGCAGTTGTACAGTAGGTAATAACTAATATAGGGAGAACTGATAAGTGCTGGTGTCCTTGTTTATATTCCCATAATAGATTATAGAGCACATAAACAGTTGGCCCCTGGTATACAGAATAACAATAGACTGGAGTGGTTGAGAAAGAGTATATATTCTCTCGCAGGAATATGTTAATTGCCAAGAGACCCCTAGGTCCCCCCAACCTGAAAGTCTCAATATTCCGTCTCCGGCATCTTGGTGAGCGCGTTGGAGACTCTGATATTGTTGATGATGCGCACACTAAGAGGGGTCCGCAGGTAGGTGAAGATGGTGTCACTCGCCCAATCCTCTCTCACCCTGAGTTCCTCTAGAGTGGCGCCACCTAGGGACAAGAAAGTACATCCACCTCATCGCAGGGAATGTGAGGAGTAGTCCGCCGGGTCCAGACCCGCAATCCCACAGAAATGCTTCAGCATGCCCTGGTAGCCTGAGTACAGCAGGTCTGTCGAGGGGCCTGTGGGGGTTGGGATCCGGAACGCCATGGCATAGGGCCTAGCTGGGACTTCTCTGAAGTGTCTCTCGACCCAGTGGACAGCACATAGCGACAGGTCTGGGCACCGGGCCACGGGGATTTCCAGCACCAATTCCTAGAATTGTATGGTCTTGGAGCAGCGGACCCTCACCAGCATCCCCCAGGGGAGAAATGAAAAGTCTCTTCTATGAAGAGATGAGTCTGAGGAGGTCACCTGGCACTTCCTCAGCAGTGCCCTGAAGCTGCACAGCACCGCCACCCTCCAAGTGGTGGGCCCCTCGGAGGAGGTTAGTCTGGAGAATATCTGCCTAAGCATGTCTGGTAGTATCGGAGCTGCCTGCTTGGGATGGCAGCCTCGCTCTCGTTTGATACCCTTCAGGGTGGAGGCCACCTCAAAGTTCTTGTAGTCAATGGCCTCCGTGCCCTCAGATTCAAGCCACTGAGGTAGTTGCATACCAATGTGTATTTTCAGCGTTCAGGCCAGCCACACAGCATACAGTGGTGTCTGGGCTGGAGAGCATGGCGTGGTAGGGAAGTGGCTCCCAAATTCCTCAATGAAGTCCAGGTATCGTCTCACCTGGACTCCTCTTGTCGTTATCGAATTCGGGGCATAGTACTGGCTTTGCATCACCAGTCTCTCCCTCTGCAAATCCGCAACTGGAAGTAGAAGAAGACAAGTGATCTGTAAAAATCTGGTTGCAGCAGAGTAGCTGAGCAGTGTCTGCTGCCCTGACCTGGGCTCTGCTTTCCTTGGCGCCCCCAACGGCTCAGGGCATCACAGATGGTGTTGTCGGTGCTCTTTACATGCACTGATTGGATGTCGAAGTTGTGCTCTGTGGGTATCCAGAAGAGCCTCCGGATGAAGTACATCACCCCCTTTGACCTTGGTCTGCCGGTGGTCAGGGCTGCTCGGACTGTCTCATTGTCCGTTATCATCACCACTGTGCTGTCCCTCCATTGGCGGCCCCAAGTCTGGGCAGCACAGAATGCCACCCACATCTCAAGCACATTTATGTGAGCTCCCTGGCAGGTATCATCCAGGGGAGAATGGTGGTGGCCCACCTGGTGCCTGATCACCTCATCGGCCTCCGTGTCGAATGCCCCCACCCTCCAGTCTCGGTTGTGGATGGTGCCAAACCCCTCACTAGAGGCATCACTGTAGGTGGGCATGCACGGGGTGTGGCGACCAATAATCTTGGCCTTCCCGTTGAATCTCCTTGCGAAGGCCAGCCACCACTTCCTGTCCTCGTGGAAACCGCCTGAGAGGCGGACCATGAAGTGTGGCTTTGCCACCGCACCGACCGTGTCATAGATTCGTCTACAGAAGGTGCGTCCTCCCCAGATCACCTTGGCACAGTGTACCAGCAGGCCCGCCAGGCACTCCACTCGACCCATTGTGGTCTTCCACTTTCCATCCAAGTCCATGAGGGCTGCCGTCATCTTGACAAGCTTGTCCTCCGGCAGTGACATCTCCAATGCCACCGTGTCAATATCGATCCCCAGGAACCTGGTCCGGGTGGCCGGGGATGTGACCTTGTGGAAGCTAATGTGGAAACCCAGTGTCCCGAGGATGGAAATCAGTGTGGCTTGGGCAGCGCACCCGGCATCAAAGTCCCGTGTCACCACGCAGAAGTCATCAAGGTAGTTAACTACCTCACCGGCCCTGTCACGGGCCACGCAGCGCACTATAAAGTCAGATAGCTTGCTAAATATGTATGGGCTGGAGGCCAGGCCCATACATAGTCTGTTGTCACGGAGGTACACAGGATTGTCACCAAAATCCCAGAATATACCCTGCCTCTCATGATCTCGTGGGTGGATGCTGACTGCTTGGTATGCGTCACGGATGTCAATCGTCGCGAGGCTGTCCGCTCTTTGCATGAGGGCTGCCACGTCATCAACGCTGTTGTAGGAGAATTTTATGGCCACCCCATCTCTCCCTCGGGGCGATTGCAGTCCACTATGCCCCTGACTCCTCCCCCATCCTTGGGGATACAGAAGAGTCTGTGGACACAAGTGGGATGCTCTCTGACCACTGTCAGCGCACCACTGTCTATCACTGCATAGAGTTTTTTTGACATGGCGTCTCTGTCAGCCTTGTCCCCACCGCTGTCATGAGGGCAGTCATAGGTGGCAGTGGAATCATGATTTATGACCATAAAACCAAAGCACACCCCTTTTAGTATGTACTCCGCATCCGGGTCGGTGTCTCCCTGTAGGAAAAGTTCCGCGAACACCCTGCAGGGCCTCATCTGAGAGACTAACCCCTCAAGCCTGTGTATGCATCCACACACCCCTCCGGTCGACCGACCCGGCCGAGTGCCGTGCCGCCCTTACTCCACCCTCACAGATGTCGGTGTTTACATCTAGGCCCATGTTTACATCCGGGTCATTGCTGTCGGTCACCGGCCGGTCACCATCGCCACCGGCGATGTTTACATTTATGTCCACGCCTCCTCCGGCGAGTGTCTGGCCGATCCGACTGAGTGTCGGTCCAATACTGCCTCCCCGTCTATCACGGTCTGGTTGGTGGTAACGATGGGGGCCGGGGGAAGCACCACAAGCTGCTTCCCCCGTTTCCATGGCGTTCTCCCTCCCTCCCGACCACCCCACCGTGGCCACACTGGAGGGTCCCCCCCCCCCCCCCCCCCCCCCCACAGACCACGCCGGCCTCCGGCCCACACGTCTCAGTGGTGTGCGCTCGTGCCAAAACTGGAGGCAGGTCAGCGGTAGCATCCCTACTCCTCCCCTCGGTCCCTAGTCGTGAATCCAGACGTCACCGTACCGCCAGGAGTCGCCAGAGCCCCCACGGCGCACCCAGACGTCGCGGCACCGCCAGGAGTTGCCACAACCAGACACCAGACCCGCCCTGCCCCGGCTCCCGTCGCGCCCCAGCTCTCAGATGTCGCCTCGCCCGCCCCGTCACATCTTCCCCCTTGTCGCCCCCCGCCCACTCATGCGGGGGGGGGGGGGGGGGGGGGGGGGGGGTGAGTGTTGAAGGCTCTGGCTGCCCCCCGCACCCCGCACCCCGCACCCCGCACCCCGCACCCCGCACCCCCCACCCCGCACCCCGCACCCCCCACCCCGCACCCCGCACCCCGCACCCCCCACCCCGCACCCCCCCACCCCCCCCCCCACCCCCATCCCCCACCCCCCCACCCCGCACCCCCCACCCCCCACCCCGCACCCCCCACCCCGCACCCCCCACCCCCCACCCCCCACCCCCACCCCGCACCCCCCACCCCCACCCCCCCCCCACCCCCACCCCCCCACCCCCACCCCCACCCCACCCCCACCCCACCCCCCACCCCGCCGCCGTACCCGTGGCGGCCTGTCGGCCGGCGACACCGCCTACATCAGCCACCTCACCGACCTGCACACCTCCACCGAGTTCGAGCCCGACTTTGAACTCGCCTCCCCCCGCGACCACCCCCAAGTTTGTCGCCCCCCTCTCCGCCCCCCACCGGACCTCCTCCCCCGCCCGCGTCGCCAAGGAGGGGGGGGGGTCTCTTTTTTTCTTCTTTTTTTCTAGGGTGGAGGGCTCTTCGGAGCTCTTCCTTTCCAACTGATTCTCCCCAATATGACCTCGCCACACCCGGCAGGTCCTGACATCCCGGAGATTCCTGACATTATCTTTGTTTAGCATGTGCATTGTATACCTCATGTTGCTTATATCATTGTATGCATTGCTCTACATGTCCTCATTTCTTTCAAATATCATATTCATTTTATCCTGAATAAAATGTTTTCCCCAACCCCCCCACCTCTGTTCCTCCTTCGTCGCGTATCATGTTAATGGGTGTGTACATCTTGTAAAAATATACGGATTTTCGGTTTAGAATTATATATTGGCAGAGAGCATTCTTATTCTTGGAGCAGACACAACCTGGACAGTGACAGGAGGATAAAAGACATCTTTTTAAATATCAATGTAATATTAATCAAGTAGATAGGAATGGTCCTCAAGGTGGTGGCGAACTGGAGTAAGACAGAAAACTTGATAGAAAAACTTGACAGTGAGGAAGGGAGGAGTGGCCAATGCCGTGGAGAATATACTTAAGTTAAAATACAATGTATGGGCATGCGAAGAGTAGGATCCAGAAACTTATCAAGTATAGTAACACTCATATTGCTCCACGGTATGGCACTCGCTCTGGCTTAACCGAAAAAGATGTAATGTTTAAGGGCTTCCATTTCTCTTGGCCGTTTTTGCTCAAGTAGAAATGGAAGAGGGACGTTGTAAAAATATACGGATTTTCGGTTTAGAATTATATATTTGCAGAGAGCATTCTTATTCTTGGATGATGGAGTGGGGTCAAGGTTATGTAAACTAAAAGCAATGATTCCCCACTCACATTATGACATGATATAAACTATGTGAAATATATGTTCATACATGATGCCTAAGATTGATGAAGGGATGTTCTTATATAAGACACAAGTTCAAAGGCAAGCAAATGTCCTCTATGTAAATATCAGAACATATGCCATTGGAGAAGAAGGACATTGAGAATATATATATATTTGTAACTGTATACAACTACCTGCCGCCAGGGTGCCGATACACCGAGGTGCTGCCGGTGGCTGGGGTGGGGGTTCTGTTGGAGGTTGCCACCCTCCCCAGGCTGTGGGGGGGTGCCTGATTGGCTGACTGTGGGATGTCCAGTTGCCCTTGCCCTTCTTAGCTTCTGACTTACATGAGATACACGAGACACACACGATTATGTAAATGAAGGACCGATGCTCCCATCACACGGGACACCGGCACTCTACTCCTGGCTCTTGAGTGAGTCACACCTACTCTTGATCAGGACCCAGACACTCTGTCTGATGCTATCAAAATTCAGCTATTCCAATTGAGTGTGTACACAGCCATAGGACTCAGGGTCCGTGAGCTGTCGGCACTGCTTTCTATACAGGCTAGTGGTAATGAGACTCGGTGTGGACAGAAGGTGAGGGGTGAGGGGGATAGGTCACTGATAGGTGAGCAGGAGTTGATGCCAATAAACCACAACATCCTCACTGTCTATCTTTGTGAATTGTCTTCCTTTCTTCCATAGGTGTTTAATGAGTTCTACTAGTAGCCTTGGTTGGGCAATAGCATCACAGGTGATATGAAGGGGGTAGAGTTAATAATATTATCTGTGTTCATGACGGCCGGAACGCAGTAATATTAAAATCTGTTATCGTTATGTCATCTCAGGCTATGTTCTGTTAACGTATATGTGCGTGTTGTATTGCTATGTTATGTTATTGTTATGGTATGGTATTGTCATGTTATGTTAGCCTGTGTGTCCATCTGTTATTGCTATGTTATGTTATTGCTATATTATGCTAAAGTGTGTGTTTGTATTATAATACCGGAAACAGGTGGTACTGAGGGGTGCCGGGAAGCGGGACCCACTAAACGGCGTCGGGAACCTGGAAATGAAGCTCAGCGAGGACGGCAAGCTGGTCGAGGGGATTCTCCTGTGTGACGAGTGTGTGCTCTACGTCGGCGCCGCCTCCTGAACCTGTGACGTCACACGACGACGACGACGACGCAGAATGACGTCACTACGGCTCAGCAACGTCGGACCATCTCGACACGGCGAAGCAACAACCCGAATGGCGTGCCGAGAACTTCTTGGATCACTCTGCGCAAGATAGCTAAATATACATATATACATATGAAGAGTTCAAGCGCAAAAGCCCGTAAATGCCAATCCGAAAATTGAGTTAAACATGAGAGTAAAACCTTCAGAAAGTTCATTTTTTGTATATACCTTTTTTTTGTTCATTGCTCCATTACCATCTCATCACAAGAAAAAAGGAATTTGTGACAATTAAATTTGCCTTCAATCAGAAATCTTTTATTTTAATTGATTTGTTAGATTGGAGTTTACATGGTTTTGCGCTGGAACTCTTCATATATATTTACATATACATATATATTTACATATAACATATGTATGTATATATATGTGTGTCATTCTCTGGAACTGAGCACCGTAAATTTAGTTTCGATGTTACGATGGTGATAATTAATTCTTTCTTTTTTTTATTGCTGCCTCTGGGTGTTAAATATGTTAGCAATATTATCTGTACTTATTGTGTAATCTATCCCACAAAATGTATTAAAAGTATGCTTGTAAGATCTTGTGCTAATATGAAAATTAGAAGATTTACATATCGACGCCATGCATTTATTTATTTATCCTAACTTTTTTCAACTCTTTTTTCAACGTCTTTTCTTCTAAGATAATCGTGTTTGCTTAACTGGAATGAATCAAATATTGCTTGAATTTGTTATGTCATGTTATGTTATCTTATCCTAATATGATGTTCGAGATGCCTGTTTGAATTGCATGTTGCGTGAGTGATAACTGATATAAATGTCTTGCTCAATTTGTATAAGATCAACATCGACAAATAAAATAGCCTTTTTTTTTCAACTCTGACATCCACAGCATGTAAACCTTCATACAAACACAGCTTCTGCTATTATTTGGAATGTTTTCTGCTATTATATTTGGAAGGTTATTACTTTGGGTTTCCATGTCACATTTTAGTGCTCAGTTTCAGAGAATGATCTATATATATAATATATAAATATGGATAGTGATAGGCCCCTTATCGCCTGTAATAAGCTCTGTAGTGCTCCTCCTCCCCCCCCCCCCTGGGGTGGGGGTAGGGGGAGGGGGGGTGCCCTCCATGCACCGCTCCACCCCCTGCGCGGGGCCTGACACGCCACTCGCTGGGAAGTTATATATACATGCAGACATGGGGGGGTGGGGGTAGTTTGATGACGATAATTCAAACAAAATAGCAACAGTAAAATTGCGAAGAAAGCTTGAATGTGCACCAACCTGATACTATTTTCATATTAAGGCCCGTTATGAAGCCAACTAGCAAAACAAACATTAACACAAAGAGAGAGAAATATAAACAACTTTTATTAAAACAATTGTAAATGAAAACTATGTTAAGGGACCTACAGAAAAGAAACTACAGAAAAAACTAACACAAACCTCTTTTTTTCAACTGAAAACAAATGTTGATGTTCTCGTACAACCATAATGATGTCATACTTTGAGGGAGGAAATGAAAAAAAAGCACGATCATGTATATATATACATACATGTATATATATATATATATATATATATATATATATATATGGATACACCAATGAATCAGTGGTTATGTATAACTGTGCTTTATGTCATTGTATACCACAATGCTGACGTCACATGATCACAAACACCATGGGCGTAATCAATTAATCGACTCTGGTCACCCGAGCCACTTTTTGGCACATGCGCACATCCTGCAGACTCGGGTCGAAGAATCGAATATGCTTCTCCACGCTCGGGTGACAAAAATGGTGGCCCTTTTATTTGTTTTTTAATAGCCGATATAATTACAGCAAAATGTGATTTAAATATTTTTTTGATGGCATAGTTTAGTGATATTTCCATTTCATTAATCTATGTTATTACCAAACAAAAAATGTATGACTGGTACCGGTGGCTGTTATCCTAGAGGACGGTACCAGCGCAAATGTGACGCCATCGCTCCTTGCAAACCCCAGCCAAGAGGTGGGTTACTGGGGTCGGGTTGTTTTGCACACGGCACATGTATTTGTCGACTCCACTCGCGGTGTTCTATTTGAAATTCTGACGACTCGGATGACCCGAGTCGCCCAGGTCGTGTTAATCGATTACGGCCCATTTGTATTAGACTAGATGTATGTGAGGGAGATGACATTACAGCCACGCTTGAATCATTGTCTTGAACGTCACTATCTACTTATATAGGCATTACCGGTTCTGTGACGATATACATTAATGAATATGACGTCACCACACCACAGCAGTGAAGCTACGCATTGCAAGTGAGGCTACTTTGCCAATACGATGACGTCATACTTTGAGATGTCTGCCAATTGTCCGATCCGACACTCGCACCATATCGATTCGAAAACGAGGCTAGTTGCACAACTGATCCCAGCAGAGCCCTAGTAAAGCCAAGGTTATATGTTAGGATGAAAAACCGGATTGAGTAGCGACAATGTTATTCCCCTAATTGTTCTCACTATTTCCCAATGAGGACACAGACAAAGAGCATTTCTTCACGTGGATCGTACTGTATGGGGAAAGTTTGCCAGTAATTAAGCCTTTACAAGCTGTGTTCATGCGTGTGTGTATCTGCACCGACAGCGGCTTACTCAGCGTTTTGTGCAACCACAGATCTCTCAGCACTGACCTCGATTGCATTATTCGAAAGCGAGGCCAGGTGCATTTAACGGTGGTTTAGGTACCGTGAGTGTGGGATCAGTCAACGCTGCGGAGTACCAACAGTTCATTATAACGCCAATCATGAATTACCAGCTCATAGCGTGTGCCATGTCATCACCATTAATGACGTCACGGTTAATGACGTCACAGGCATGACAGCTCAGACGCACTGCCGAAGATTACGGACACAAACTGGGGGCGGACACTGGATTTGCACTTCCAACTGGGAACTAGTTTTATTTAGTGTTTTTAGCTTCGTTTACTGAATGGAAAATATAGTTGGGTCTTAAAAAAAAAAGTAACCAGCATGAAATTGTCCCGAACCATAACGACAATAGCTATATTGTCTTGCATTTCCTGCACCGTTGATCAACAAGTGTCGAGTTTGAAGCAACGTGCTCTGGGTTTATTGTTTGTTTGTCTTTGTAATAATGCGCACACACTTATTGATCATGTGGTATTGTCGAGAGCTTGTGTATTATAACTATTAAAGCAAATATGAGACAATGCATTGCATTTGTGACAAGACAAAGTAATTCAGGATAAGATCTGATATTTTTGCTGTTTTGAATATATAAATATATATATGTATTCATACATATAGTTTGTATATCTCTACATATGAAGAGTTCAGGTGCAACACCACGTAATGGGGCTGTCACACTACGACGTAACGACGTCAACGTAGGGAGAACGTGAAGAACGTTGAACTTCTCGGCGTAGTATGCAAATTTGGGCACAAGTTCAACGTGGATGCAACGTAGTGGACGAGAGAGTAACGTCGGTAAAGCGTAGTGATACCGTCGTTCGACGAGAGAGGTCAACGTAATGACGCTGACGGAACGTTATGAACGTTATTCCATCATCAGAAGAACGTTACGTGACGTTAGCTAAGTCATGAGACGTTGAACGTACATTGAATGCACGTTCTCCTGACGTTCTCCTGACGTTCTCCTGACGTTCTCCTGACGTTCTCCTGACGTTGTCCTGACGTTCCCATTACGCCCCGTGGGCATTTGCACTTGGTTTAATGGGGGTCAACGTAGTTGAACGTAGTGAGGAGCGTTGGAATAACGTCCGTTTAACGTCATTGACGTTCGCTGAACGTGAACAGAACGTACGGCGAACGTAAACCCTTACGTTCGACCTACGTCGAAACTTTTGAACATGTCCAAAACCTCGGCGTAACTTGACGTAACACGACGTTATATGACGTAGCTCGACGTCACTCTAACGTCATTATGACGTCATCATAACGTAATCCAACGTACATCAACGTAATGACGAAATATCACCATGTTAGGCTCACGTTGGCTCATTACGTCGTAGTGTGACAGGGGTATAAATGCCAATCCAAAAAGGGAGATAAACATTAGAGTCAACCCTTCAACTAGTTAATTTAGTTGTATTCCTTCCTAATTTTGATTTATTCCTAATTAGTGAGAATTATAATTATTTTCGGATAACAATCTTTTACTTCAACTACATTTTTGGATTGGCGTTTACGCGGTTTTTCGCCTGAAATCTTCCTATGTATATTTATATATATATATATATATATATTTATATATATATATATATATATAAATGAATATGCTTAGGTATATATTCAATACCCTTATTTCGTTGAGTTCATCATGTTTTAATTTAGTTTCGTATTTATTCAAAGCTTCAGGCATACATCGATCCCTCACCCACCACCCCACTCCACTCCACCCACCGCCACCCCACATCCCCACCACCTCCACCCCACGACCCCATCAGCCCCACCACTCCCACATCCCCACCACAACATACCCACCGCTACCACATCCCCACCACGTCCACATTCCCACAACCCCACCACACCCACATCCCCACCACTACCACATTTCCACAACCACATCATGCCCATCACCACCACTCCCACATCCCCACCACCTCCATATTTCTGCAACCCCCACATTCGCTCCACCTCCACCCCAACATCCGCACCACCCCCAGATCTCCACCTGTACCACCACATCTCCACCCCCACATCCCCACCACTTCCACATCCTCACCACCCCCACATCCCCAACGCCCCACCTCCCCTCCACCACCTTCACCCCCACATCCCCACCACTCCCACATCCCCACCACCTCCACATTCCCACAACCCCCACATCCGACCACGTCCACCCCTACATCCCCACCACCTGCACCCACCACATTCCTACCACCCCACATCCCCACCACCCCCACATCCCACCACCCACATTCCCACAACCCCCACATCCCCACCACCTCCATCCGCACATCCACAACCCCCACCACACATCCCCATCCCCCATCCCCACCACCTACACATCTCTCCCACACCTCCACATCCCCACCACTCCCACATCCCCACTTCCCCCTCATTCCCACCTCCACCCCCACATCCCCACCCCCACATCCCCACATCCTCCTAGGTGCGCCAACTAATGCATGGCCTTGCTTTGGTTTCCGGCCTGAATGCGGGTTTATTAGACAACCAGCTAGCGACGCACGAAGCAAACAAGATGGCGGTCTTGCGGTTTCCCACACACACCAGTTTGCGAGGGACACATCGCTTCTGCACATGCATCGAAATCGAACAGCATCGTCAGTAACCTTATAAATTTAATATAATGTTTTTGGTAAAGATGTTTTCTACATGTGTACCACACGATTTGTTTCTAGATGGTGTAATTTGAGAGATATTTGACTTTTTCTGTATTTTCTGTATGAAGATTGCTCACGACCATTGACAATGCATTTGAATGGAAGTGTCCCTGGCAAACTGGTGTCCCTCGGAATCCGCATCAGCGGCCTAACAGGGGAACCTTAAAGTAACCCACAAACGTCTAGTGGTCAAGTGGTCGCACTGCTATGCCATATGGTCGCGAGGCGGGGTTTTCTCCCTTGATCTTTTTTTTGCTCGAAATATCATGGCCATTTCCCTAGTTAAAGATGCACAGTCCGAGGGTTTAAAAAAAAATGTCTGCCATTTCTTAAGCTATGCATATTATGTTGATCATTATAATCCTTCTTACTTTTAGCTTTAAAGTTGCAGAGTTCGATGATTTTGCGTTTTGGTCATTTTTTCTGAGATAAATATATTAAATTGATCATTATAATCTACCTTATTTCAGGTTCAAATAACTTTAATTTTAAATGGATATGTTTTGAGATATTTGAAATTCAAACATGTAAACTTAGTTTTGGCAACCACGCCAAAACTCAGACACCATAGGCTTCAACAGTAACAGGTTCTATCAAATTGTCTCAGTGTTCCCGTCTATGTGGCAATAAATGCTTAATATGTGCATCAATATCTAAGTTACATATGTAGAGTCAAATCTATATAATTTTATGGTTTTGAAAATTTGATGCTTCATCGGACTATGCAGCTTTAAGTACCTTTGATTTTGAATGGCTAACTGTGGAGGTATTTGAAGTGAAAACATATCAAATTAATGTTGGCATGTACATACAGATTCCGACACAATTAGCTTCAGCAGTAACAGCTTCTGTTAAATTGACTCAGTATTTCCTTCTATGCAGCAATAAATGTTTAATAAATGCACTCAGTATCTACGTTGGTTATGTGGATTCAAATCTCATTGCGCGTTTTGGTTTCGATAATTTGATGTTTTCATCGGACTATGCAGCTTTATCTCACTTAGTGTGTCATTAGGCATCTCCTCCTGCCCACCAGTGAGCACCATATGATTACCTATTGAGCAATATCCTCATATCAGGTCAGATTGCATTAGATTAGATTATGTGCCTGCGCTTCCTGGGTTAGTTGCTAATTACAATGGGGCAGACAAGTGTGCAAAATATAATGAAAGTTACAAAAAATATGAAAACACTCCAAAAACAATAACCCATTTGAACATTGAAAATAACCTCTAAAGAATACCAAGATTAACACTGTGTTAAACTATGCATGGTACTATAGTCGCAGAATACCAAGATTAACACTGTGTTAAACTATGCATGTTACCATAGTCGCAGTTATTCTATCTACGTGCAGATTGGTTACGATGAAGAGGGTGGTTTTTCAATTATAGCTAGGCAACTGTTACTGACGCATGCGCGATTGCATGTTGGATGCAGGTCAGGTATGCCTACCCCTCGTCCCAATCAAGAGAATTGTATATTCACAAGATGTCTATTTCTTTCCTAAAGTATCCTCTTTTTTCACAAATAAAGAGGTTTTTCTCCTTAAAAACTGAAATCACTGGGGTTGTTGTATGTTCTGCTACTTTTAAAATTGTGTTGTTCTCATACGTGACATCCTACCAGACGCGGTGGTCGAATCGGTAGAGTGCACACTTCCCGTGTTGAAGGTCGGGAGTTCGATTCCTGGTCGAGTCAAACTGATGACATCCAAAATTGATACTTGTGGCTTCCTAGCCTGGCATAGAGCACAATCATATATATGTGCTCCATAATCTATTAAGGGAATATAAAACAAGGACACTATCACATCTCAGTTCCCGCTGCTATATATATATTCACCATTGCACTACTATATACTATCACTAATCCAGGGCTTAGTTACAGATCTGACCACACTGGCGCCACCTGCGAGTGTCTCTGGCCACTTGGATATCAGCTGTGTCTGATCATTATCGCCTCCAGATCTGCTCGGACGGTACCCGTTTAACTCACATGATAACATTATGCATTAACATTATGTGATTTGGACTGGTGAAGGTATTCTAATGGAATTCAATCGCACAGTATCGACGTCCTGCCGAGTCTCTTAAGCCCCAGTCAAACCTACCCGGACGAGCCCCGGATTTAAATGCGGGACTCATCCCGGGGTAGTCCGTGAGTAATATGTGGTCATCCGTGGATATCGGTGGCGATCCGTGGTTAATTTGTGGTCATCCGGGTCTTATCCGGGCAGTTTGGGAGTGGTTCGTGGCTACGCCGTGGCTAGTCTGGGCAAGTCCGGGGCTGGCCCGGGTTAAACCGTGGCTAAAACGTGGCTCATCCAGGGCGAAACAGCCCCAGACTGGCCCGGACGTGGCATGGACTACTCCTAGTCCACCCCCAGACTACCCGGACCACCCCCGGATTACCCCCGGATCATCCCGAATGATGCCGGATCGAGCCCGGATCGCAAAATGCCCCGGACCGCCCGGATGTTTTAAACATTTTAAAAGATCTGGGGCGGACCCCAGTTGAGGCCGGACCAGCCATGGATCACACCGGATCATGCCAGATCACCAAGGATGAGCCACGGATGAGCCACGGAGCACCCCAGATCGCCAAAGACCACGCCGGATCACGGTCCAGGGCTCGTCCGGCCCCTGATCCGGGTAGGTGTGACTGGCACTTTAAGCTAAGGTTCCATATATGCAGTATGTGGTATGCGGTATGCACTATGCGGTATGTGAATGCGACAAAAGATGGAAAAGCATGTAAACACACAGTCGTGATTCCAAAATTCCGGATGCGAATGTGAAGGCCAATACAAATGCAAATGCGGCAAAGTGGATCACTTAATGGACTGATCGGTGTGAATGTGAATGCGCATGTGAATGGGATGCCACATACCACATATATGGAATCCCAGCTTTAGGTTGGACATGGCTGATGGACCAATGACCAGCGATATTCTTGGCAATGATGCTTGAATCCATGACATAAACTCACAAGACAAAAGCTCACAAGACAAAAGCTCACAAGACAAAAGCTCACCAGACAAACATTCACAAGACAAAACCTGAGACCCAAAAGGAAAAAGGAGACAAAAGCTCACAAGATTTAATCAGAGGTGTCACCAGAGTCAGTTGTTCTCACCTGTCACACCTCATTTCACACCTCCTGAATCATGCATATTAGGTATGTGACCAAAATGAGTATCGCTTGATGGGAACATGTGATTTCTCATTTTTCAACAATTTCTACATAAATAATGACTTTGCTGACAAAGTGAAAAAACACGTATTATAACACTTTGATTATTGGTGGCAGATAAAAGTGGCGTTTTCTGAAGCACGGCGATATATACATCTACATTCCCCACCTGGTTAGCATCTGGCAGGTACGGGTTGACATCGTCTGCATGAAGAAAGAACTTTGCGCCCTCGCTGTGCTGGATAGTAGGTTGGACCTGCCAACCATTTCCGCACCAATCGGAAATTACCGTCCAGACTCAATACCAGTGGTAGTTCATCTTTGGTATGTTCACAGATGGGACATTTGCTGCCATCTGGGAAGTCCGGCAACAGGGCAGTCAAGCGATGGACATCATAGACAAATTGTCTGTCCTGTGGAGCACATTGCAGTAAAGGGCAATATAGTGCAGACTGTAAAGAAACGAAATGAAAATTCACAGAAATATAAATTCATAGGTATGCAATAGTGAATAACAGAACAGCTGAACTAGTCGCCTATTGATTAGGCACCAGATTCTAACCTTTCATACTATCTTACATGTACATCATGTTTTGTCTATCTTACATGCAGTAGCTGACACCAGCTTCTAGCCTCGATCCATTCCACATTCCCCTGACTTGTATTTACTATTGTTACGGCAGGGGGGACGGGCATGTAGCGCTGGAGGGGTGGTGAGGTGTGTAACATTGTACTCACCCCCTACACGTGGGGTGCCAATGAGGTAGGGGGTGAGTGGTTCACGTCACTTGTTGTGACGGGAGGGGGTCTGGCAGGTGGCAGGTGAATATACTCACAAAAATACAAAAAACTAAATGGATGTCAGGGTAGGTAATTATAGTCCAACACTACAACTGGCCAGCAGTGAAAACAAGCCTGGGTACCCGGGTTTATATGCTATGGACAGTATAAATACAGCCTCAATAAAATTTAATAAAATTTAAATTTAAAAATTTAAAAAAAAGAAAAAGAAGTGTGGTACCCTCAATCCCTTCCACATTCCCCTCCACCCCAACATCAACCACATCCACATGATTACGGTCTTACCTTGACATTGAGGTGATTTGCATAGTGTGGCAGGCTCTCGATGTGATCGGTGGTGGCAGCACAAAACGTTCTCAATGCGACAGGTCCTTCCAGCAAGAAGGAGCGTGCACGGTCCATAAGGTGCAGGTCAATGGCAGTAGTAGGAGTAATAGGTGTAACTGGCCAGAAACCTAACCAGACAAGCGTTTCTGCCTGGTCCATGTGAAAGTACAACGTCTGAACACTTTGACTTCTGGATACTGAATGGTTTATTCCTGTCCAGGGCTCACTGAACCACCGGCTAAACTTTCCATGATGTCATCTCATTTACATACTCCTTTGTCTCACTCACTGTCTAGAACATTAAGCATCTCATTAGCATATATTACACATGTGTCTGGACGTCTCTTACGCATATATCACAGTCCATGCAGCTGCAGAACTGGAAGTCCTGGGAGGGTTTCCTACCTGAAAAACAAAGCACATCAAATTACAGAACATCCTAAATAAATTGCACACATAAGCGTGTGTGATCACAGCTGTTCCGTGATATTGAAAAACAAAGCACATCAGATTTCCATCAATATTGGCCCATAGCTGACTATCAAATAACTGGGGTGATAGAAAATAGCCAAATTCTGGTTTGATTTTCCCAGGGTAGGTTTTTATTCTGTTTTATGTTGCAGAAAGAGCTAACTCACCATACACATCAAACATGGTCATGGGTGTCTGTTTACTGGTGCCAAATGTGTCATCAATGTTGGTTCCATGACCCAGTAACTGCAGAGGCGGTGAACATACGGCAGTGTATGTGATAAAGACCTCGCCCTGCAATGGAACAAGCAGTTGAAATTTATTTTGCCATTGGGGAGGATTAATAATCCTGGATTCTGAATGTCATTGTGAAAGATATCAACATACTTTTCAGAAAGCAATGTACAGCCTGGTAATGTACAGTTTGGTAATCGAGTAAATAAAGGCTAGAAACAAATTATTACAATATTCAATATGACAGATTTTGACTGCGTTTATATGGACCTGTCATACACAGACATAAACCGAATATATTTACTTAAAACTATTCATAATATTTTTCGAGGTTTATAGTTACTATTCAGAATATTCAGTGTTTGATTATGATTGGTGATACATTTGGGAGATGTTATATATCAAGGTGTTATTTATGCTACTAGAGAATATACAAGTATGAAAATATGAAAAGGGTCAAAGATATCAATTAATATCAAATGCTAATTAAAGTTTGGTGTAATGACATACTTGTCACAGAAGGCCAATGTGAAGGGGAGCAACATTCAAGTGTTTTTAAAACACCCTTCGCCTTCGCAGTGGTAGGCAGTTGGCCCACAGTCACGGCATAAGACGACACGCATGGAGTCAGGGGAACAAATTGTGCATGTAGTCAATAGTGGTGCGAATGAATGATAATGACTGCGCGTTAGTTGTGGACAGATTGCATTCCACTTCCGTTCTACCTCAGCTTTGCGTTGGGCATTCCCTGCCAGTCCTGGAAAATAGAAGTCAAGAAGATTAGTCCCCTATTAGTATATCCTGACCCCCGCACTCTCCCCTAATAACCTTTCATTTCATTAGCAGTTTATAGGGCTCCTCTCCGCCTAGATAAAAGATTCACCCTTGTAGTAGACGGGTGAACGACAACGTAGTGTAAATACGGGCGAAAATAGCTTTAGTAGAAACTGTGGTTCCAGGATCAAATGGCTACATATATAGGCACAGAGTTGGTGAAATGTGTGAGAATGCAAAAAGACAAGATGGCGGTGCTAGAACGCCATCGATTTCACTTTTAAATCTTATTAAACTAGATATTTTATTATATTTTTCAACTCAAAGGTAGCGGGTAAATATGAAGACATATACAAAGAATAAAAGTTGCTTCTTAGATTGTGAAATTAGGCTCTCATAAAGACTCAGTTCATTAGCCCGATTTTTCGACCGTTTTTATATAAGGCTGGTCTTCATCCGTGTACTGCGAGTACCGGGTGAATCCGTTATCTACTCTCCACCCACCCACCCACCATAACTGCCCCGCCCGGGTAGGAGCCACTCTGCCCACCCCCAGCCCACCACCCGCCACCCATCCTCACCCCCACACTCATTTGATTAGCAGTTTATAGGGCTCCTCTCCTCCCACTTCGAGCCATAGGTTGTTGAATTTAAATGTAGAGCTGTTATATAATCGACAGGACTTAAATTTCAAATAAATTAACAGGAATTTCTTAGACAACCATAATCATATTATTCCATATTAAACAACATTCAGATGTACTTATCATCTCATTTATGATGTAGTCGATTGATTCGTTGACTATAGCCCTGTTTACACGGGCGATTTAAAACGCCTCATATAAAACGACTTGCCTAGATCGACTCACATTTGCCATGTAAACGCGACTCTGAGGCGTTTTAGGGCTGAATCGATTCATATAAATCGGTACATGTAAACCACCTCGCGAGGTAGTATAGATGAAGCGATTCAGCTGGTTCCTGGGCGACAATAGTGTAAAATAGTGGTGCTCGCCGGCTACAGGCTCAGCTGTAGCTAATCGCTGGTGCCCAGCAGTGTTAGGGACCGATTAGGCCGAAATCTATTGAATGCGATCATATTTAACAGAATTACATACTCAAATAATGAAATTTAATTAAATTAACCCTAAATTCCGGGCGATATTAACGTAGCAGCTATTTTATTGTCGAATCGACGAGTGTAAACTAAACAAATAGCAGTGCTCGCCGGCTACAGACTCCCCACTAAGACTGCTGGTTCCCGGCGCCGACACACTTTCAAACTCCGTCCGTGTAAACGCGCCTCTAAAATGCTTCATATAAATCGTTTTGTCTAGATAGTTTCACAATTCCCCGTGTAAACACGGCTTTGCCCAATGATATAAACCACAAACCCAGCCACAGTGTATATACTCAGTGACAGGGTTGTGTTCAACCATCACGATCATCTGCCATTGACACAGTATAATTCTTTTGGGGGGAAAAGTATAATGCTTTTGAAAAAAAAGTATAATGCTTTTGAAAATGTGACCGATAGTTGACGTGTCCGCTAGGTGCCCTGTATTCGAATATATACCAAGGAGTGAACCACGCCAACCCAAAACCGCACATTACAGATATATATTTTGGATGCCTTTATTGTCATGGTAGCGGGATAATAGTGTGGCAGTCTAGCATCACGGTACCATGCTTAAGATAAATATATTTTGGCCACTGATAATATAAGTTCATATTTTGCAGTTGATAAAAAAAAGGTGTGGATGTAAACAAAAAAGGAGAACCCCACACAAAAAATGTATTGACAATAAATCATAGATCAAATAAAGATAGAAAACATCCCACCGTAACATTCTCTTCAAGAGAAGCATTTAGAAGAAAATTCACATTTAGTGGAATTCGTCGTTTGGTGTCCAGTTTTGAATGTCCAATTCCGACTGTGAATCAGGATTTTGGACACAAAACTTTTGGTTGTTCTACTATAAAACAAGACATAATTCAATTAAGATGGAGACAAAGGTATATAGTGGGTTTTATTACACGGAAGAACTCAATGAAGGTTTATACAGTTTGGTCACTGTCGGGTCAATTCAGTCTCTCTCTCGTGATCTCAGGTCAGCTCTGATGGTGAGCTCCCAGGCTCGAACCCTCAGCCCTACCCGTTCTCCGTATTTTTGGTGTGGGTGGGTGGGCGGAGAAAACTTGAGGGTGGTTCGATGACGATGGCTGCGGCAGTTGTGTTCTGGTTTGAACGGATAGATCGTTGCATGTGTGGGAAAAAGGGGTGTGGTCTAGTGTCGCCTGCTGGTGTTAATTTCAGCTTTGGTGGTTGTAGTTCGAGCGGGATCCACAAGGTGGCATCACCGCAGTTTGACGGCTGCTGGGTTAGTGGCAATGAGTAGTGCGGGGGGTTTCATACAGATGGCGCCACCGGGCAGGTCAGTGGGTTCAGTAAGGTCCAGTCTCGCCCAAGAATTATCCATGTTAGACAATAACATGTACAATTAGCCAATTTTCAAACCAACATTACTTTCTTCATATTTATAATCATATGACCACATGTTTAACCTCAATTCAAGCCCTTCCATTGGTACATGCTCCAATGAGATAGCACGTATTAAAACAAACAAATGTATTAGTTGCGGCAGCCATAACCTGACTTGTATAATCACCATGGAAACAAACATATAAAAACTTCAATATTAGAAACATATGCACAGTATAAAAGTAAATACCTTCATCATCAATGAGTTCTGCTGCAGGCGGAGATGGAGGTGCAGGTGCAGATGCAGGTGCAAGTGCAGGTGCAGGTTCTGCTTCAGGTGCAGGTGCAGGTTCCGCTTCAGGTGGAGGTGCAGGTTCTGCTTCAGGTGGAGGTGCAGGTTCCGCTTCAGGTGGAGGTGCAGGTTCCGCTTCAGGTCGAGGTACAGGTTCCCCTTCAAGTGGAGGTGCACATTCCGCTTCAGCTTGAGTTCGGCCTCACATCGAGCTTGAACTCGAGCTTTGGCTTGAGTCAAAATGTCAGCTTGAACTTGAGCTTTCCGCTGAACTCGTTGTGCAGGGGTTAGGCGAGTCGGAATAGGTTCCCTCCGATAGAAACTGGTTTCAATGCCATTGACAATTTGTGTACGGCGCACTAGCTCTATTGGCCGGGGATGAGCTCTCCATCCACCATTGTTAATACGGCACATTTTGATTGCGATGGCGATGGCAACAGGACTACCGGTGACTGACTACACATTCAGGCCAACATTTATACCAGTAATCTATCATGTAATTCGCTCTCAATCGTAATTACAAAAATGATAGGCCCACTTTCATTCAGAGATCACATCCCTTGGAGCTGCCAATCAGGCGCAGGCTCCTCCTGGCGTCGCTCACATTCGTAATAGACTACGTCACCATTCCAGCGGCGTGGTGCAATGTGGGATGCGTGGAAGAAAAACAAACCCGTGAGAAGCACATGGCACATGCTAATACACTGGGTGCAACTATGAAATGTGCTAGTTTCAGCTCTTGTTTGAAACATAGAATACCAACTCAAAAAATTTATGTAATAAATTAAGATATTAATCTTTTATCCAGCATTGCATTTACATCAATATAATCAGCATATCTTATGCCATATGGTCACTTCTCATAAAGCTGCCACAAACGTGCTTTAATACCAAAGGTTCGTTAATAATGTGGTTAGAAGGCTGGAATGAGCTTGTATGCATTCGTCTGTGTTAGGGTTTTCTGAGGATACCAGTTTTGTATCTGTAAGATGTGATCTCATAAAACTGTGGCCCATAAATGGTCATATTTCGATAGCTTTTGGACAATTTCTTGGCCAAAAGTAGCTTTAAATGTTTCCTTTTTAGATAAACCTGTAAGTAGGGCATTCAGAAAATATGTTCTTACCTTTGTCCATGTCTCTGCCATTACTAACACTCAAAATTAGGAGTTCAAGTCGACTGTCTGGGTAATAATCAGCATTTTTGTGTTGTGGAATGTTTAACATCATCGGATACAGGTTTACTCACCACAACCAGGCAACTGCTCCTATGGATACCTATATACGCGAGTTATGCAGCATCCTAGCATGCTGCAAGTACGGTGTGATAGAGGACTCACTATTGCGTGACCAGTTAATAGGCGGTGTCAAGTGTGACAGACTCAGGAACCGGCTGTTACAAACCAAGAACTTGACTCTACAGAAGTGCGAGGAATTGTGCCAGATGAGTGAGTTTACTGCAAAACATTTGAGCAAAGATTCAGCAACCAGTGACAGTGTGGTGGATATGAGCAGCAGAGACCGAGCGCCAGTGAACAGGCACCCAGGCGGCAGGCACCATTCCAATGGCAGAGTCCATAGAGCATGACATCGTCAACAACAACAACAAAGACCGCCTGTGGCTGGTGCGGCTATGCACACAGGAAAGGGGCGTGCCTGGCCAAGGGGAAGGTTTGTGCAGGGTGCAACAAGGTAGGCCACTTCGTCAAGGTCTGTCAGAGTCAACAGCAAGCCGCTGCACCAATTGATGATATTGCTGTGGACATGCATAATATCCCAGAGGAATGCCAGACAGAGGAATCAGACTCAAGTGACGATGATCTATTTGTTGGTGCTGTCGACAAGGAGCACACACGCATGAGACATGACTTGCGGTATGTCCAGATAACTCTTGAGAACACAACCATGGGCTTCAAGCTGGACACAGGGTCACAAGCGAATGTTTTGCCCACAAGCATTTTCAACAAGTTGAAGAAAGCAACCCTATCCCTGCCAAGTTGTCGACTGATCACTTATTCTGGCCATCAAATCCAGCCGATCGGGGAAGCAACAATCAACATACGAGGTCAAGCACTCAAGTTCCACATCATCGAATCGGGAAGACCCATCCTGGGCAAGGAGGCATGTGTGTGTCTCAATCTACTCAACCGCGTTAATGACATCGAAGCCGATCCGATGCAGCAACCTTCACCGATCGTCGAAGCATCTGCGGCTGCAAAACTGTTAAAGTTTTATTCTGATGTATTTGAGGGGCTGGGCATGATCAAAACTGGTTGAAAGATACATATAGACACTGATATTCAACCAACCATTGATACCCCGCAATGCATACCTCATGTGATCAAGAGTAAAGTGCGGGCTGAGCTTGATAGGATGTTGTCATTGGGGGTGATTGTTGAGATAACTGAACCTACCCCATGGGTAAATTCGATCACCATTGTTAAGAAACCAAATAAGATTCAAATTTGTTTAGACCCAACCAAGCTAAATCGAGCTATTAAAAGAGGACCGTACCCTACCCATACGGTCGAGGAAGTAGCTTCCAAATTGGACGATGCCAAATTCAAGGCTGCGGAGGGAGTGTGGTGCATTCGAGGATGCACACTATGCAGAGGCAACCAAACAAACGCGTTTGGTCCAAGTCAGAGCATACCTGGAATTCTGTGAGGTGTTTGCAGATACGGTTTCACCATACCCTTGTCGATCTGATCAAATTTGCATGTACATGTCATATCTAGCATGTCATATGTGCTATAGCTCAATAAAACAGTATCTGAGTGCACTGAACAATCACCTTAGAGATCTGGGCTGCCCGCCGATAGATTACAAAAATCACCATATAAGGAAATGCATGTCAGGGATTAGAAGGTCGTTGGGGGATGTGCCTAGGCAAGCACCTCCTCTTTTGCCGCATCATTTGATAAAAGTGTTTGCATTAATGTTTCTTACCCCGGGTCATGTGGCTCTACGTGCTGCCATCCTGCTTTCATTCCGGGCCGTTCTAAGGAAGTGTCACGTATCATACTCGGACTCGTCCCTACTCAGATCGGACTTCACCTTCTACAGGTGGGGGGTGATGGTCAGGGTGAGGAAATCTAAAACCATACAGTATCAGGAAACGACACACCTAATACCAGTGCCCTATGTGTTGAACCCTGCGCTGTGTGCAGTATACTGGGTGTGCAGGCATTTTGCGATATAGCCTCCACCCGACAGCCGGGCGTTCAGGATTCCGCGATTGGGGGGCTCCATTCCTATGCATTATAGCTTCTATCTGGCATTGCTGAAGTTGCTATGTACAAGGGCTGGCCTCCAGCCAGGCAACTTCACTACCCATAGCTTGCGCAGAGGCGGGGCTACCTTTCTTAGGAGGTGTGGGGGAAATCAAGAAGAGGGGGGATTGGAAATCGGACGCGGTGTTCGAATACCTACAGGCGCCGATTGAGCAAAGGCTCGCATCAGATATCAGGGTAGCCACTATGTTGTCGAACGGGCGAGATAATCTCTAATTTTTGGTGTGTTTGGGCCTTTCGAGGTTCAGCCAGAGATATTCTCATCCAACTATATATCTATGTGTTGTTGTCTTTTGTTCTCTGTCTGTAAGAATATAAATAATGTATTGTATAACACGTTATGCTCATATTATTTAGGCTGCAGGGCCTTAATTGTCGTCCACCGTCGGGCAGGTGGGCGCTGTACCGCCTGTACTCTCCCGGCTAGGGGGGCCCCATGCCTCAGGCGATCATCCACTCAGGTGGGAGCGCTTCTGGGAGAGGCGATCTCGGGCGGTGCAGTCTCTATTCAGACTCCATTCGGTCGGAAATTTGACTTTATACTACTACTACTAGTACTACTATCTGTTATTAAACAGAGGCGCCTTTCGAGGTTCAGCCAGAGATATTCTCATCCAACTATATATCGTGTGTTGTTGCCTTTTGTTATCTGTCCGTAAGAATATAAATAATATTACTGGAAATATGAATGCCCATAACCATCCGTCTACAATAATAAAATGGTTACCCCCAAAACGTGCTTTATGCTAGGAGAATAAAGTTCATATTCCTGAAAAGATCAATATTATGGCATACAATTGGATGTTTTGATAAGGAAAAGATGCTATTACCTATAAATTGGAGAACTATTACCTAGTTAAGTAGAAAAACAGCATAGTTGTGGGTGGTACAGATAAGTTGAGTCCTTTGCCATGAAATAAAAATGTAAATGTAGGAAATATTTCTGACATATTTACATTGATAACAATGTTGAACATGTATATAAATTAAGAAATCATATGTTAACACGCATTAACTAGGTTTATTTATGGCTTAAGTCTATGGAAATATGTGCAGACGGACGGTTATGGTCAGTAAGGAACCTTATTCTTCAAATAGCCACAGAATGGTAATTTTTTAGAGTTAACTTGCCCAAATTCTGTCACTAATGTATCAATATGTATTGAATAGAGTCAGCTTAGAGCCGAAATGATATAAGGAATTCCTGGAATTCCCCCTCAGAACTGTTGCAGAAATGTTGCAGTTTGGTGAGAATAGACCATGTGCATTTAGATTTAGACAACTCTGGGTAGTCAGATTAGTGTTAGAGCCATACCCAGTCAGTTTTACTTATTTTATTCATGTTTTTATATATAGCCTATTGTTAATGACATACATAGAACTAGAAAATGAGTAGGGTTAGCCAGATATTGGCTATATGTTTCTCTGAAACAAGTGTCTGTTGACACTTATGGATTTTTTATATTTAGAACAAGAATTAATCATTCAATCAATCAATGGGTGCCGTCTTCTCGAAGAAGGTTGGCTGCAATGGACCTCCATCTCTTCCTGTCATTCATTCCTCTCACGCATTCCGCATAGCTCATTGCTGTCCACTCAGTAATTAATCATTACTAAGTTGAAAAAATAAATAAAACTTATTATTTTGGGATTGGTTTTTATGGGGGTTTGCACCTGATATCTGAATATATTTAGATGACTTGACATTAAGCGACTTGACTTTAGCTGAACTGAACTTAACTTGCCTTAAGCCGACAGGATTAACAGGAATATGGAATCTTATCTTTTGTAAGCTTAACCGACAAACCAAGACAGCCAAGCCAGTCTTTGTCTCGAAAGATTTGTGGGTATATGTGTGCGTTGGTGGAGGGTGCTGGAGGGGCGGTGGGGGTGAGTGGGTAGAGGGGGCAAATGATCAAATGGACTTCACACACACACACTGTGCGGAGTGAGTGTGGGGGGGGGGGGGGGGTCAGGGTGTGTGTGGAGGGGGGGGGGGGTGGAGAAGCAAACGACAACATGCCGAATGTGTCAACACAAACTTGTTTCAGAGAAATATATAAGCTTACTCATTTCCTAGCTCTACATGTGTCATTAACTATAGGATATAATCAGCTGATAATACATGAATAAAAGAAGTAAAAGTGACTCTGGCTATGGCTACTTTCCGGGTTCAAACGTGGAGGTTAATTTGGCTGAAATAGTTTGCATCATCGTCACGAGGTATATTATATGAGGCGATTTAGCCTGAGTAAGGCATTAAGCGGCATCATCCCTGCCATTTGTCGAAACATAAACAAATACACCCATAGTTAGTTGCCACCTATATCGTAGATAGGCGCATGTAAACGAGTGTAGTTGAGGCCCAGTATTGTGTAGCAAAAACGATATGGAATGGTCTAATGTTTCCATTTGTTTTCAATATTTTTAATTAGTTAAATCGAAGAGCATGATGTTAAAAACCACGATGTTTAAATTAGATAAAACAAGATGAATTCAGTATCTTTGTCATATGTGAATGTCTCCAGGAGTCACGTCATATATGTAGTGCCATACTGTTATATATAGTACATTAGTGCTGCCACCTAGTGAAGGAAACATGAGGTGCATGTAAACACGACTTGGAATGGTCCGATGTTTCCATTTGTTTTCAATATCAATATCAATCAATATTTTAACGATTTGGAATGGGCCGGTGTTTCCTTTTGTTTTCAATATGATTCAATATGGTCTATTGTTTTCATTTGTTTTCAATGCCATTCAATATTTTTAATTAGTTAAATCGTAGATGGAGTGCTATAGTCTTATAGTACTATAATGTTTTCTGCATTTCTATTAATTTTGAATAAAATTGATGTGTTGCACTGCGTGTATCAGCAAACTCAATGCATTGTCAATGGCCGTGATCAATCTTCATGCAGAAAAAGTGAAATATCTCTAAAACTACACAACCTAGAAACAAACCGCTTGGCACCCATGCAGAAAACATATTTACCGAAAAGATTATATTAAATTCATAAGGTTAGGGTTCTGCATTTCTATTAATTTGGAATAGAACTGAAAGAATTATCTACTATGTTACTGCAATCTGCCGGTTGTTTACTGGTTGATATCGCCACAATCACAATGGCCGCACGGAAATACCATCTATTGTGTAGCAAAAACGATATGGAAAGGTCTAATGTTTCCATTTGTTTTCACCATCATTTAATATTTTAAAATTGTTGAATCGAAGAGCAGGATGTTAAAAAGATAGATAAAGCTAGATGAAAGTATTGAAGCGAGCTGTTGTTAAGATGAATGGGGCCCTGACCAAGCATTTGGGTTGGGTACGATGTGTAGCCAAACTGATATGGAATGGTCTAATGTTTCCATTTGTTTTCATTCGTTTTCAATATCTTTCAATAATTTAAATGTGTTGAATCGAAGAGCAAGAAGTTAAAACGATAGATAAAGTTAGATGAAAGTAATAAAGCGAGACCAATTTGTTGTTAAGATGAATGGGGCCCCGAACTGCAGTTGGTTTGCTGCACGTAAGCCGTGTTTACACAGGAGAGTTAAATCGCTTCATATAAATCGCCTTGCCTAGTTCGCCTCACATTCGCCGTGTAAGCGCGCCACTGAAGCCGATTAGGGCTGATTCGCTTCATATGATTCGCTTTAAAAATACCTGGTCGAGAGGTGGTTTATGTGAAGCGATTCAGCTGGTTCCCGGGTGGCGATAGTGTAAAATAGCAGTGCTCGCCGGCTACAAGCTCAGCTGTAACTATCGCAGGTGCCCGGCAGTGTTAGGGAACGATTAGGCCGAAATCTGAATGCGATCATATTTAACAGAATTACATACTCAAATAATGAAATTTAATTAAATTAACCTTAAATTCCAAGCGATATTAACATAGAAGCTAGATCGGCGTCGAATCGGCGAGTGTAAACTAAACAAATAGCAGTGCTCGCTGGCTACAGGCGGAACACTAAGGCTGCTGGTTCCCGGTGTCGAAACACTTTCAAACTCGGTCCGTGTAAACGCGCCACTACATCGCTTCATATAAATCGATTTGCCTAATTCGCTTCACAATTGCCCGTGTGAACACGGCTTAAAATTGGCTTGAAAAAGGGGGATAGAAAGGTTGATGAAAGCTTCCAATGGGTTCATTTTCCTAATATGACGGTAATTAACGACGACACAAAAGTGGTATAATTCACATTTAATCAGGAAAGTAAACAATGTCATAGAACAATAGGTAATCAATGGAACAATAGGTAATCAAATAGAACAATAGGCAATTACTCGGCACTCTCAACCCCACCGCCTTTCCTCCTGTTGGTAGTTGAGGGGTGGGGGGTGGCAAATTGATGGTTAGCTGGTCTTGGCGGTTTCGTGTCCAGGTGGCGAGTGAGCAGTTCAGAGCTGTCCATGATGTCACCGCCCATGTGTCGAGCCAGTAGGTGGCAGCATAGGAGGTGTAGTCTAGTTCCTACAGCCAAATGTAGGTGGCAGCACCGAGATGAGGTCTGGTAGTGATAGGGGGGGGGGTGCGCTAGATCAGTGCCAGGTGAAGGTTGGGATGTTAGTGTCGAAAGCTGGCTGAGGCCCTACACTTCCGCCCCGTCGCAAATTACCCATGTTATGCTAACATGAACAATTAACTACGAGACAGAAGTGGTATAATTCACATTTAATCAGGAAAGTAATCAATGTCATAGAACAATAGGTAATCAATGGAACAATAGGTAATCAAATAGAACAATAGGCAATCACTCGGCACTCTCAACCAAATAAGTGATGTGAGAATGGTGCCATTGTGCTTCAAGTGCTGGACTACAGAAGAATCCTACTCAAGGCATCCGCAAGCACCAAGTCCCGTCCGGGCTTGTGCAAGATGTCGATGCTGCAGCTTTGTGTTGCTGCGAATCTCCAGACCTCTCGTGCGCAGGCGCAGAGCAGAGGGTCTCTCCGCGCGCCAGTGGAGAGCACTGTCTGCAAGGTCTGGTTGTCGGTGTTGATCAGTATTGTGTAATTGTATGGGTTGTCAGGGCCCAGGGTGGTCAGGGCCACTATTAGGTTTAGAGCCTCAAGCTGGTTGATGTTGTAGTGTTGTGTGAGTATCTCGGGAGGGTAGTCTTCAGAGAAGTGCTTCACAGGTGAGTATGCCCTGCCTCCCATCAGTGTGGAGTCATACTCGATGATCCAGTCTCAGTGGTGTAGGATGGAGGAGGACGATGCCGTTGGTGGTTTCGGCATACTTCAGAAACCATGATATGTCGAGCACCAGGTCGTCGGGGACCACCTGCCTGCCGGTGGGTGGGGCGGCTTGCAGTGCCTCCAATATCCTGCTCATGAAGTGCCGAGCTGGGTTGACGCATCGGGCTACATGCTGCAGTCTGCCCACCAGCCTTTGGAGGGCTTTTCGTGATGCCCGTCTGCCGATGGTCCAGGTGCGGCATTCGGCCAGTATTTCGGCTAGCTTCACGTCTGGGATGCGAACTACCATTTCTTTTGATGATATGTAGTAGCCAAGCCACTCGAGGGACTTGGTAGGAGGGACACATTTAGTGGGGGAGAGAGCTATGCCGAGCTCCCTCGTAAGAGTTAATCTTAGTGTTTTTGTTGTTAAGAGCTTTGGGAGTTGCAGTGGCCTGATGTTGCACAGGAAAATGGTCACCCGATGACCGGGTGATGTAGCGATAATAAGTAGTAGCCACGAATCAGTCAAACAATGACGCATTAGTTCTAGTATGATTGAGTGTATTCTACAAGTATATGTCCTTGGTCGCACATCTGCTGTTTCACTTCAGCCATCCGCCATACCGGAACTGGAACGCCTCGGCAGGAAGCGGAATCGAGGCTCGACGTCGGGTACCAGGAGAATGACGTAGTGCTGCCTGAGTGGCTCTGGGTTGAGCCATTCCACGTGGAACTCCTTCAGGATCCGCAGGATGAACACTGCCATTTGCTGCTCGGCGATTCGTCGACCTGGAAAGACCATTGCTCAGTGGGGCAGTAGAGAAGGAGAGGAGGTTAGGAAAACATTGCTTTAGTTCTTATTTATTTTATACCGAAGAAGCGAAATAATATAGCGCCTTCTATCATGATATATCCTCTGGTGCGACTGAGACTGGTCAATATCCAAAGGAGACGAGGTGCGCCAAGATGGTGACACAAATACACTGGTGTGTCTTATTAAGCATAACAATAATCATAATAATGAGTAATAATTCCCTTCCGTATCTTTATACTCGCATAATACGCTATGCATCATGTATATATGCATCCGATATAGAACGGAAGACTGATGTGCTTACCTATGCACATGCGCGGCCCGTGGCTGAATGGGGTCAGCAGGAATGGGTGGATGTGAGCCTCGTATGGATGACCTCTGACCCACCGCTCCGGGAGGAAGACATCCGGGTTAGGGAAGAACTCCTCCTGACGCAGCATGAGGTTTGTGTGTATGTGCAGGGGAGTCTGTGGGAAGAGGGGTTTTTCAGTTAGCGGTGCTTGTCAGTTAGCGGTGTCTGTCAATATTAGGCAGTGGAGCCACACCTGCATTGAAACACCTCCCTCAGTTCAGTTCCCATTGTTAAAGTTGCATAGTCCGATTGTTTTCAGTTTCTGTTATTTTTCTGAGATACATATATTAAATTGATCGTTATTATCTACCTTAATTTAGTTTGAAGTAACTTTTATTTTCAATGGCTAACTTTTGAGATATTTTGAGTGCAAACATGTCAAATTAGTTTTGGCAATCATGCCAAAATTGTGATGCCATAGGCTTCAGCCATAACATGTTCTATTAAATTGACTTAGTATGCCCTCCTATGTGGCAATCAGGACCTTACTATAAAAAGGTTCTATCTGACAAAATGGTGCTTTCGAGATAATGAGGACTGAAGTTGTGTAACTGCATGATAGCAAAGCAGATAGAACAATAATATTTTTAATATATCTCAGTGAAATATACCAGTTGAGAAACAGTTGTGTAACTGTGTGATAGCCGTTTGTAGATAGAACATTTTTACATCCATAACACCAATTTGGTCACTTTGTCAGATAGAACCTTTGTATAGTAAGGTCATGAAATGCTTAATAAGGGCATCAATCTCTAAGTTAGATATGTAGAGTCAAATCTATATAATTATTTTGGTTTTGAAAATGTGATCCTTCATCGGACTATGCAGTTTTAACATCAAAGTTACTCCAAAAACAAAGTAAGGTGTCACGAGAAATTCAATAAAATAATCTAAAATAAAAATGGCAAAAACTGAACACCATTAGACTTTCCAACTTTGACTGGCACTACTTCTACCTAAACTAATCTGCTACTTCCCAATCCCTGGTTGCGTATTTAGGCCAAGAACTAATTAAGCATGGCATTGTCGCCATTCGATCTCTCTCCCGGCAGGTTGGGGTGCTTATTTCGGATCTATGTCTTCGTGAGTGCCCTTTCCTGCTGGAGGATGTGTTCTTCCACTCGCTTCCACCTCGCCTCCATGGCGTCCATGGTCTGCTGCATCCACGAGATCATTTCCTCCTGCCGTTTTGCGGTTGCGGAGGCGGCTGCGGGCCGTTTGGGCTTCATGGTCTGCCAGTGCATGGGGGACGTGGTGTTGCCGCCATCTTGGATTGATACTTCGAGCTGCTCCTGCTCTAGCTCTGGTCGGGGCCTCTGTGTTGCTCGCTTCACGGGCCTACCGACCGGTTGTGATGTTTGTCGTGTGCGCTGCAGTTTTCTCTTTCACTTGGTTGTCTTTTTGTCGTGGGTGATAACTCGTGGGTGCCGTGGGTGGAGTCGGGGTCGCTCTGCCTTTGTGAAATGTTGCTGGTCTTAGGAAACGAAACCGAATGGCTAGGTGTGGGGGGAGGTTTCGCGTAGTGTTCGTCTAGGCCGGTTGTGGCGTGGTGGGTACCCGGCTTCCCCCCCCGAATCAACCACAATTCGGAATTATGCGCCAATCCCTGGTTGCGGATTTAGGCCAAGAACTAATTGAGCATGGCATTGTCGCCATTCGATCTCTCTCCCGGCAGGTCGGGGTGCTTAGTTCGGATCTATGTATGCAATGTTTACTTTGTCTGTGCTGTATTTAAATAGTTGCGGTTAGAATGTAACGTTGAATTCAAGTACTTTTTCTAGTTAACTAGAAAAAGTACTTGAATTCAACGTTATTTAATAGTTGCAGGTAGAATGTAACATTGAATTTGAGTACTTTTTCTAACATTGAATTCAAGTACTTTTTCTAGTTAACTAGAAAAAGTACTTGAATTCAATGTTACATTCTACCCGCAACTATTAAATACAGCACAGACAAAGTAAACATTGCATACATAGATCCGAACTACAGGATATTTATTCACATTTATTATCCATTTAATCTATGTGTGGGTATTTTATGTGGATCAGGTACATCGTGGATGTTACACGGAAACATCGATAATTGATGACGCGACGACCACTGACACTGGGTACCCTAGCTACCTACGTAACCATGCTACCTAGCTAACTATGTAACATTGCCCTATCCTAATTATGCCGAGCGCCTGGCTAGGAAGCGACAGATATCGATTTTTAAGTCATTGATTTGACTCGATCAGGGTTCGAATCCCAGGATCTATCAAAACGGGAAATGGACGCTTAACTCATTCGGCCATCCCGTCTGGTCTGTCACACAGGGGTGGGAAGGGTGGAACTACATAGGTTATAAAGTATAGTAAAAAAAAAACTAATTTACTTGAACTGATATTAAGATTTGTAGTACATTCTAACTATGTGTAGTAGTTTGCACTGAGCCCTCAGGCAAGTAACCACATAGACACGTGGGAATGGGTAATATTTCCCATTTTCACTGGTTGACACTGGTTGCCATGACAATGATCTTGTACAAGCTACGTTTTGTATGGTTGTTGAACCTACCCTGTGTATGTATGCGTAAGTGCATTGCCTGTATGTATGTAATTCTAAGCATTAAATGACCATTTAAAATACTTACAATTCCAGGGGGACGAGTGTAGTGGTCTGCACTGACCTCTCAGGCAAGTAACCACATAGACAGGTAGGCATGGGTGGTGTGTTGATAACAGGGAGCCTAGGTGGTGTAATGGTTAGCACACTGGCCCGAAATGCAAAGAAATGTGGGTTCGAGTCCCACTCTAGGCGCAATATTTCCCATTTTCATCACCCCCATGACATGTAATATTCCCTAGCCTACTTGACTGACGACAGTAATTAGGGCAGAATGACACAAATAGCCACAGCTTGACCACAGAGATCCTCAAATCATGGTTGGGCCCTAAATAACTCCTAGAGAATAAATGGTTTCAAGCAATGCACATTATGACCAGTTATAGTGTGAATAAGTAAAAGTTACTTTGGTCATGTTACAACCCCTTTAAAAGTTACACATGTACCTATTACCTATTATGGAGTGATTACAGAACTAGCCTCAGCCATTTTGCGGCTATAGATTTGCTACAATGGCACAAGTGTAAATTACACCAGCAGGAACTGAGAGACTAATAATGTTTCAGTGTTGTTGCAGTCCGTCAGTTGCATAGTCCGATGGTTTTGAGTTTCTGTCATTTTCTGAGATAAATATATTAGGTAAATCGCTATAAATAAGTATACTGTACATTACTTTAGTTTGAAGCAAATTTTGTTTGTAATGGCTAACTTTGCAGATATCTGAGGTGAAAACATACAAAATTAGTTTGGCAAGCATACCAAAAATATGATGCCATAGGCATCAGCAGTAACAGGTTCTAGTAAATTGACTCAGTATTCCCTTCTATGTGGCAACACATACTTAATAAGTGCATTAGTATCTAAGTTAGATATGTGGGATCAAATCTAGATAATAGTTTTGGTTTTTGAAAATTTGATGCTTCTATCGGAACTTGAAGACCATTTTGTGCGTCGAGCTACAAGAAGTTTTGCTTTACACTTTCTACACTGGGACAAGAGCTACTTACCCCGGCAGGAACTGAGTATCCTCCGAGTTCAATATCCTTCGAGATATACCGGCTATTGTCAGGGCCATTGGGAAACAACCTGCATTAAAGGAGAATGGAAGACAACAACATCAACAAATTCCTATTTTACTTTGCAATCATTGAACCACAGATCTCTTGACACTGTAGTTTGTTTGTTGGTTTTGGTTGGTTTTGGGGAGTTTTCAGTCGCGCCAGCACATTGAAGGCTGCAAATCTGTAGCACTGTATGGCACTGCCAAAGGCAGTCCCATGCGGCAGGTAGTCGGCTTCCAGTGGGTTGTGTTCGGAGACATTATGGTGCTGTCACATTCCGATGCATCACGCAAACATACTTCGGTGTAAGAAATTTGTTGCCGCTACATTGGGATATGTTATTATGCGTTACACGTGTGTTAGGTGCTGATTGGTATACCTCAATGTACGTCGACATTTGTCAAGATATGGCGTCGCACATCAGGGGGTCGACAAAGTTTTGTGCATGCACAAAACTTTCGACATACGACAACGTTCGACAACGTGTGGATTTTACGTCCGCCATATGTTATGTATGCATTAGGCATACGTCAATGTACGTTAGACATACATTATTCAAACATTGGTCACTATGTTGCACTACGTTGACCTACTTTAAAGGCAGTGGGAATGTACAGTCCACGTACTGACAACATATGGATAATGTACGCCTAACATACATCTAATGTACGTTTAGCATTTCTCCACCGTGTCTTGACATATGTAATGTATGACACGTAGTTCTGCCGATCGATTAACATATATAACGTTCACCGGCATTCTGTGAACGTACCGTGAGCGTAATTCGAGCATTTTTTGCTGGGAGGTACATTAGCCATACGTTGGTCATACATTAGTCATACGTTGGCCATATGCTGTGTATACAGTATGTATACGTCCAACTTTGCCCCTCGACGTAAAAAAAGTGATTTTACACGTTAGTGGTGTGACTACATCGCCAACACCATGCTTAAATATCAAATATCCCCACTCAGTCACATTATCCTGACCCAGGCTTTATGGTTTCTTGACTAAGTCCAAACACCAGGCACGAGATTAATACAACTTACAAGCCGATGTTGTGAATGTTTGGCTTGACTCAACCAAGGATCGAACTCACCACCTTTCGACATCGGAACCATACATGCTCTGCTTTGAGCTTCCCCCGCCGCAAGATTTGGGTGTTACTTTAGCGTGCGGTCAACCGGAACTTCAACCCTGCCCCTAAACCCTAAAAAGTTAGTTAAATAATGGACTTCTTCTACTCTCAGTAGAATACACTGGGAGTAGAAAAAAGAAGTACAGGGGCAATAGAAACATTTAAAGATGCAATCAAAAGGGAGCTTAATGAACTGCTAGATTAACTAAAAAAAGATATATATGAGTCAGCCTCATGAAAACCGGCCAATCGGTGGTCAAGTGAAGATGTCGGCATCGCAATTCTTAAAAGTGTAGTGCATTTCTTTGTTTCATATTAAATTATCCTAGAAACAAATCAGGTTGTTGTATTTTCTGGACCTTTACATTCAGGATAAGTTTTAAGACTTTCCAACACCTCTGTCAATGCTAAATTATAATTATACCGATCGACGTTGACATCCAATGATCGACGCCGAAAACTTTAACAGATGTCGGCGTCGCAATTCTTAAAGTCTTGTGCATTTCTTTGTTTTATATTAAATTATCCTAGAAACAAATCAGGTTGTTGTATTTTCTCAACCTTTACATTCAGGATAAATTTAAAGACTTTCCAACACCTCTGTCAATGCTAAATTATAATTATACCGATCGACGCCGACATCCATGCTCGACGCCGACAACTTCCACCAATTGGCCTCTTTTCGTGATCCTGACCCATATATATATATGGCTATTTAACTAACTGCTTGTGGTTGGGGTTAGGGCTAAGGTCTCAGTAGACCACACGCTAAAATAGCACGCAGATTTGTTAATAAAAGTCTAAATTACCTGAATGTTTCACGCATGCAGGCTCGGAAGTATTTCATCTTACAGAGGGTGTTCTTGTCAACCGGTTCTTCCAAACTCTTGATTTCCTTGTACAACTTCTCCTGAACTTTTGGGTTGGTTGCCAGGCAATATAGCAGATTGATCAAGCTTGGCACCGTCTGGAGGTAGGAAAGAAAGTCACACGTGGAATGTGTCAATATCTTCGGAATGTAAATGAGTTTTTTTTGTTTGTTGCATAATCCGATGGTTTTAAGTTTTTGTCATTTTCTGAGATAAATATATTAGGTTGATCATTATAACCTAACTTACTTTGGCTTAAAGTAACTTTTGTTTTAAAAGAGATATCTGGAGATATTTGAAGTGCAACCATGCACAATTAACTTTGGCAAGTACGCCAAAATTGTGACATCATAGGCTTCTGCGATAACAGGTTCTATTGGACTGTCTCAGTATTCCCTTATATGTGGCAACAAATGTGTAATAAGTGCATCAGTATCTAATTTAGATATGTAGATTCAATTCTAGATAGTCGCTTTGGTTTTGAAAATTTGATCCTTCATTGGACTATGCAGCTTTAATCAACTAATGTCATCATCATCATCATCATGCTGTCGGTCGCGATGCGACAAAGACTGCTTTCATTACTTGACTGCTGCTCTCCATTTACATTTCATGAAAGCTGCCTGCAAAAGTGTTGAAGTGCTGCTGGCTTTTGCAAGTTACCAGCGGCACTCTCTCGGGGAGCAAATAGAGGTTTCACACCGGCAAGAACATGTCAAGACAGGCGCAAAACTATTTGTCCCTGCAGTGGCTGGTCGGGAGATGTTGGGAGTTCCATACATCAACAGCCCTTAATGCTGCCACAGTGACATGGTTTTCTGTTTAGGGTTTGCTCCCTTATCCTTCGGTTCTGTCAAGAACCTGTACCACAAGGCAGTGGTTTACAACGCTGCAGGGCAGGGGCGTCAAACTCCCTGAGGTATTGCTATACCTGCAATACCTGCATACTAATGTACTACAACAATAGCAATGTACTACAACAATAACAATGGAAAAAAACTTAACATAGCACTTAATTATAGCAAGTTCTTTACTGAAATATTATTTTTAACATGGCAGAAACTCTAAACTATTGGATTATGCAATTGGCTTGAATGGGTGTGGGGGACTCTTATTCATTGTCATTGCTGGGAGCAAACAGGCTACACCCACCAACCCACTCATCACTCCCATTCAATCACCCCCCCCCCCACTCCACACAACACAAACCCCTCCAACAGCTCTCATCACCTCGGCCTATCACAGGCTCACACACAACCTAACTCCATCCTCGCACATCGCCACACCTCCAGTGGTCAGTCCATGCCCGGCAGCTGATGGCTCCACACCTCCCAACTCTACACATCTTCACGACCCACCCAAGCAATCCTCGACTGATTAGCTACTAAAATAAAAACACCAACAGAACAAAAACTAAAAACTAAAAACAGCTACGATAAATGTTGATTGTGAGATAATGTGTTGATGAACAAGTTTGATTGATGAAATGCCTATCTTGAAAAATTGTACCAATGTTTCTGACTTTCCATTGATTGATAAAATGTCTATGTCGATATATTGTATCTGTTTGACTGATTGATATCGTTAATATTGTACCAGTCTTGTATATTGCCGTCTATTAAGTGTGATCACTGTTAGAATTAGCCACACTGCTTCATCGCTATGCTTGTGAGAGCCCTCGATAAACGCATAAAGAATGGGTTAAAATTGCTAATTACCATACCCGGTTTGCACAGCGAGAATGTTTATCAAGCTTAGAAATAAAATGATATTACTCCCAACCTCCTCCTCCTCTTCCTTTGTGCTCTAAATAAGTTAGCAATGTGACTTGATTATGATGATAAGGATGCACTCACGGCTGATATGCTGTCTGAGATGATGGTGAGGATGGTGACGGTGAGGTCACTGTAGGTAATGTTCCTGTTCGCCAACAGGTGCGCCAGGATCGCGTACCTCCCGTCTGGCAGAGCATTCTGATTGGTCAGATCGCGAAACTGCGAAACAGCATCGTCCACCATTACCTGGCCGTGTCTGCGTTCGTAAATTGCAAGCCGAGTGATGAGGTCGTCATGTTTCATTATCTACCTATTTTAGCACCTATGCATGCCCACCTCCCACGACTCCACATCCATCCCCCACCCACACCATGTTCCACACTTCCACACTTGCGCTCGCCCTAATACCCCTGTCACACTACGACGTAATGAGCGAACGTGAGCCTAACGTGGTGATTTTTCATCATTAAGTTGATGTATGTTGGATTATGTTATGATGACCTCATAATGACGTTAGACTGACGTCGAGCTACGTCACATTACGTCGTGTTACGTCGAGGTTTTGGACATGTTCAAAAATTTTGACGTAGCTCGAACATAAGGGTTTACGTTCGCCGTACGTTCTGTTCACATTCAGCGAACGTCAATGACGTTAAACGGATGTTAGGCAAACGTTACTCACTACGTTCCACTCGTTGACCCAGATTAAAGCCGGTGGAAACATCCATGCGGCGTAATAGGAAAGTCAGGAGAACGTCAGGAGAACGTCAGGAGAACGTATGTTCAGCGTTTCGCCAACGTTTAATGACGTAAGTAACGTAAGGTAACGTAAAGCAACGTAGTTCTGGCAATGGAATAACGTTCATAACGTTCCGTGAGCGTCATTACGTTGTCCTCTCTCGTTGAATGACGGTATCACTACGCTTTACCGATGTTACGCTCTCGTCCACTACGCTGCATCCACGTTCAACTTGTGCCCAAATTTGCATACTACACCGAGAAGTTCAACGTTCTTCACGTTCTCCCTACGTTGACGTCGTTATGTCGTAGTGTGACAGGGCCATTACACATCAACCTTACAAATTATTTGCTCAACAACATCAGAAAATGTCCTTACTAGTGTCATCGTGGAGGGGGTGATAGAAATAGGAAATAGGAAATAGGAAATATTGTGCCGAGAACAGCTTTCGAACCCACCCACATCTCTTGTATTCCAGGCTAGTTTGCTAACCATTACAGTACTTAGGCTCCCTGAGTATCATCACCCTATTCATGCCTATCTACGAATATCCATCTATGTGGCATCTTGACTGAGAGGTCAGTGCAGACTACTACACTAGCCTGCATAACATTTCGGTGGTATTGCTATAAACATAAACACGGTAGATTGTACTAGACAGATTAAAGCTTACATAGACTTCTGCAGTAACAGGTTTTGTTAAATTGACTCAGTATTGCCTTCTACGCAGAAACAAATGCTTAATAAGTGCATCAGTATCTAAGTTAGATATGTAAAATCAAATCTAGATAATTGGTTTGGTTTTGAAAATTTCATATTTCATCGGACTATGCAGCTTTAACTTACAGCGTGGTTAGGTGTATGCCTTCCCTTCGCTGATAGGCAGTAATAAATAGTCTCGTGGTTCCCCCTGTTTTATCACTTTCAGTTGCTGTGTAGCTACCTACTGCATTTATTCTTTCTCTGCACGTCAGATACCTGTTGTGTGAATTGCCTAATTGCCATGTTGGAGACACAGGGTTTGTAGAATGGTTTGTTTATTTTGTTAGACTAGGTGTGATTGGGTGCAGAGTTGTCTTTTAAACGTTAATACCTGGGGTGTGCTTTTGACTACAGGAAGTAGATTGGGTAGATAGGATGTTAGTTCTGATGGGATAAACTATACTTGAAGGACTGTAAGCTTAAAGCTAGGATTCCTTACACACGGTATGCGGCATGCGGCATGCGGCGTGCGGCGTGATTACGGGATGGGTCCTTTCACCCACACCCACACCCACACCCACACCCACACACAGTGTCAGGTTTCCTCACCACTGTTCTCTATGGCAAACGCAGCAGCATTCGCATTCGCATGCCGCACCGATCGGTACATGGACCGATTCAGTATTCGCATGCCGCAGCATGCCGCATACCGCGTGTAAGGAATCACCCCCATTGACTTAGATGCTTTTTGATTTTTTGCCGCATTCGCATTCGCATTCGCATTCGCATACCGCATACCGCGTGTAAGGAATCCTAGCTTTAATCTGTCTAGTACAATCTACCGTGTTTATATTTATAGCAATACCACCAAACTGTTATGCAGGCTAGTGTAGTAGTCTGCACTGACCTCTCAGTTATCCCGAATTTGTTATTAGTACTAACGATGATAATGGCCTGAAATTTAAATGGTGACCGAAGAATGCTGGACCGGCCAGTATGATGCAAACTTTGGTTGCCAATGTGATTTTTGAGTTTAGATTTGTTGTGTGAGTATCCCAGGGTTACTGTTGTCATGCGGTAGATTATATACATGTTACCGTTTAACATATACCATGGATTAATAAAATTGCAGATTCCGATGGTTTTGAGTTTCTGTCATGTTTATTAGATTGATCAATATAATCTAAAGCCGTGTTCACATGGGCAAAATGTAAAGCGATTTAGACAAGGCGAATCATATGATTCGATTTAGTTTGAAAGTGTTTCGCGTTCACACGGGCAGTGCTTTGCATCGATTTAAGGCGGAAATCGATATCTGCGCATGAGCAAGTCAAGACTAACCAGCGCCAGTTTCGCTTAGTCAACGTCAGCACTAGAGAGTGTGGGTTCGACTTAGATCTGTTTTGACGGAATCGTATTGTTTTGGAATGGTCAAAACTTCTGCTGGGCAGTGAAACTCTAAAAATAAATGATGAAAAAAATATCTGTGCATAGCTAGCGGTTTCATTAATTAAATTATATAATATGCGCTTTTGATTGACCGGAAAGTCAACAAACTAAGGTCTCGACTGCGCATGCGTGTGATGTCCTTAATCCGCCTCAAGTAAGTCGGTTGCGTTCACACGGGCAATCTAAGTCGATTCATAAAATTTGCTTCATATAAACCACCTCCTTAGGTGGTTTATAAATTCCGGCTTATATGATTCGAATCAGCCCTAAATCGACTTAGATGCGCGTTCACACACCAAATGTGAGCCGAACTAGGCAAGTCGATTTATATGATTCGAATTAACTGCCCCGTGTGAACAGGGCTTAATTTACTTTAGTTTGGAGTAACTTATATTTTAAATCGCAAACTTTTTAGATATTTGTGTCAAATTAGTTTTGGCAAGCACGCCAAAACTGTAACACCATTGGCTTCTGATGCGCGAAAAGGAAGAGAGGAGACAGGGGTGGAAATAGAGCGTGTTTATTTTCGCCTCAGACAGAGCATACAGGGCATACAGAGTAAAAAGAGGACAGGTAGAGGTAAATAGTGAATAATCTGATAAAAATAAGGAATCTCATGAGGAGCGGAGTAAATAGAAAAAACAGAGATCAAGTGTCAGTGGAGTGAGGGGGTGCCGAGGATCCCTCCACCGCTGGGAGAGAAGGTAGGAGGAGTGTAGGGTGGGTGGGTGGTGAAAAAGGAGGGAGCTGGGAGACGGCAGGAGGGCGAGTGCCTGAGGGAGGCCGGGGGGCGACCTTATAAGGGGAGGAGGGAGGGGCGACAGCAGGTGAGTGTGAAAGCTGCCGGCCCGGGGGAGGGCGAGAGGTGGCGAGCAGCGGCGTCGGGTGAGGCGTGAGCGCTGCGCGATGCGGAGGGCGGGGGAGGGGGCGGCGCGCCGCGCCGTCTGCCGAGGTGAGAATGCAGCGCGACAGCGCGGGGCGGGGGGAGGGTCTCTTCCTCTCCTCGCATCAAACGTAATGCTTCGCATTACGACCGATGCGCGAAAAGGAAGAGAGGAGGCGGGGGTGGAAATAGAGCGTGTTTATTTTCGCCTCAGACAGAGCATACAGGGCATACAGAGTAAAGAGAGGACAGGTAGAGGTAAAAAGTGAATAATCTGATAAAAATAAGGAATCTCATGAGGAGCGGAGTAAATAGAAAAAACAGAGATCAAGTGTCAGTGGAGTGAGGGGGTGCCGAGGAGCCCTCCACCAAAAGGCGGAGAGGGCTCCCGGCGCGCCCGAGGCGGAGCAGGTGGGGTCGGCCGAGAGGTGGGCCGCGTCGGGGGTCAGGCTCCCTCTCGGGGCGGGGAGTGTCCGGGGCCTGCGTCGACAGGGAGCGGGCGGCCAAAAAGGGGGAGGCCCGCTCCTTGGCGGGATCCGGTGAGGAGGTCCGACGAGGGTCGAGCAGGGGGGCAGCGAAGTCCTCGGGGCTGGGTGGGGTGGTGGTCGGGGTCTGGGCGGCGGTGTTGTTGAAGGCGGTGTCGTGAGGATCGGCGGCAGAGGGTTCCTCCTGAGGCTGGGCTGGGATGTGGTCCGAGGCGTGATGCCCGAGGTGATGATCCCTGGCTGGGACTGGGCGGCGCTGCGATCGGTGGTCGCTGGGAGGTTGTCGGTGGGAGTTGCGGGGCTGTCGGCAGTGGTGAGGGTGAGGCGCCGGAGGGGGCCCCCCGGGCCGGCCGGGGGGAGGCCGGCGGATCAAAAATCCGCCGAGGTGGCGGGGGGGGGTCTGGCGCTCACGGGTTTGTTTTGTGATGCAGTCGGTCCTCGCTGTGCATGGTTAGGAGGCGCCTCACATTGGCGCAGTATGCGCAGACGTGACGGCGCCTGTCCCCCGCCTCACCGTGGGCCTCCCCGACGTGGGCCCGATCGCACGAGGCGGTGGCGCGGTTCCAGGCCGGGCAGGGGGCCCCGTGGGCGTCCCTGTCGTAGGTGGCGCGGGCGTCAGCTTGGGGTCGGGGGAGGTGGGCGCCTCGGTGGAGAGGGTCGGGTAGGCGGGCAGGGGCGGCGGTGGCTTGGTCCTCGGGCATGGCGAGGCAGTCTAGTCTATTGAGGTTGAGCGCTACCGGGTCGTGCCAGCCCTGGGGGAGGGTTCCGTCCGCGATTGCGGTAAACACGGTCTCTGAGTACCGGCGGACGGTCGCCCAGGGGTACACGAGGTTATCCCGGCAGACTGCTAGGTGGTGGTGGTGGAGTCCCTGGGCGGAGTGGGCGGGGAAGTCGGGGTGGTCGATGAGGGTGAGGAGGGCGAGGGTATACTCGTCCTTTGTCGCCTCCCCCCTCTTCACCGGCTTCCTCTCGGCCCCTCGTTTCACCATGTCGGAGGGGAAGATGTAGTTGGCCGGGATCCCTTGGCGCCTGACGGAGTGGCGCGCCTCGGCGGATGCTAGTATGTCCCGGACGGCGTCGGCCGCGGAGGTAGGGCTGTGGCGGATGGCCTCCTCGTGGTAGGCCGGCGAGGTGGCTGGTGGTGCTTGACTGGAGAGGTGACGGTACCTCTCGTACTCCGGGTGCGCGGCCCCGGGGAGGGACGCCTGAGGCGGCGGCGGGGGCCGGGCTGTAGGCGCCCGAGGCGTCGGGGCGGCCTGGCGCCTCGGGGGAGATGAGGGGATCCCCGGGCGGGGCTCCCCGGTCTCCAGGGAGTCGATCCGGGCGTGGAGGTCGGCCGTCGCCTGGCGCGCCTCGGCGGCGGAGTGCTGATGGTCGAGCTGGATGCGCTGGAGTGCCTCCAGCAGTGTCGACATCTCGGGGCCCGAGGTGCGGCCCGAGGGCGCCGGGGGGGACGCCGGGGCGTAGGCCGGGGACTCGCCCCGGTCGGGTGCTGGAGAGGGCCCCCGGGGTGCGGGGGGCGGCCCGAGATCCCTTCCGTCCACATCCTTTTCCTTGAGGCATCCTGAGGCTGAGCTGGAGCAGAGATCCGAGGTGGAGGAGCCAAGACTTGAAAAAGGAGGGAGCTGGGAGACGGCAGGAGGGCGAGTGCCCGAGGGAGGCCGGGGGGCGACCTTATAAGGGGAGGAGGGAGGGGCGACAGCAGGTGAGTGTGAAAGCTGCCGGCCCGGGGGAGGGCGAGAGGTGGCGAGCAGCGGTGTCGGGTGAGGCGTGAGCGCTGCGCGACGCGGAGGGCGGGGGAGGGGGCGGCGCGCCGCGCCGTCTGCCGAGGTGAGAATGCAGCGCGACAGCGCGGGGCGGGGGGAGGGTCTCTTCCTCTCCTCGCATCAAACGTAATGCTTCGCATTACGACCAATTCTACAGCAACAGGTTCTAATAAATTGATTCAGCATTCCCTTCTATGTGGTGACAACTACTTAATAAGTGCATCAGTGTCTAAATTAGATAAGTAGGACAAAATCTAGATAATTGTTTGGGTTTTGAAATTTGTATGTTTCATCGAACTATGCAGCTTTGATTAAAATCAACACAACCTCTACATGATCAGCTACTCACTTGTAGAAGCAGTCCTCGGCTTTGACCAAAGCCTTCCAAGTGTTTGTCGGGAACACCCTGTGCCACTGAATGCCAAACTTGAGTTTACAGCCCAGCGGAAACAATTGGTCATTGGCAGTAATGAGCTGTTGACTTGGGTGGTGAGCCGTAATGCCTTCTTCCAGTGCACCCATGCGACACTCGAAAGAGATCAAGGCATTTGCTGCAACGAAGAACCGAATGTACTTTATTTCTGGTAAATTTGGGGTTTTTTCCATCTGAATATATCATTTGTTAGTGCCAGGGCACGAGTCTTCCAGCCGTTGAACAATCATGGCTGGTTAGACATATTGGCGAGAGAGTATTCTGTGCTGTGTTGTGTTACACAGCACACATCAATCGGTACAATTAGAAGAGGGGCAGCCTGTGTTGTATACAGTTTCCAGCGCCGACTGCTCTATTTAAGGCCCTGTCACACTACGACGTATAGTCTTAGTGCATGCCAACGTATGTGATTTTGGGCCAACACGTTGGTGTACATCGAAATACGTTATGGGTATGTTAGGCATATGTTGGTATAGATATGCTGTCATACGCTGTCATACACTGTCATACACTTTCATATGGCATCACATGCCAAGGCGCCGAAACAATTTTGAGCATGTTCCAAATTTTCAATGTACGACAATGTGTGTCTTATACGTTAGGCATACGCTATGTATACGTTAGACATACGTCGATATATGCTAGACGTACGTTTGACATACGTTGAAGTATGTTAGTCGTAAGTCGAGTTGGCAGAAACATAGAGTCCACCTATTGACAATGTATTGACAACGTATGACAAGGTACAAATAACATAGTCTAACATATATCTAATGTACGTCTGGCGTTTCTCCAATATGTCTTGACATATTTAACATATAAGGCATACTTCTGATGATTGAATAATGTATATAACGTTCGCTGGCATTGTGCGAATGTTGCATGAGCATATCTCAGTGTTTTGCAAGCGTTTTTCAAGCCAATATATGGCCAATGTATGACCAACATATGGCTAATGTTCCTCCCACTGGGAATAGGTTACTCATAGGGTACGCATACGCTGGTCATACGCCGAGAATGTGGGAGGCACGTTAGTCATAAGCAGGTAGGGGCTACGACTTGGGTGTGGATGGCAGACCAGTGTTGCTGTGTGGCTATTGTCTTACTTTGTGTGTGTGGGTGGTGGGGGAGGTGTCAGGTGGGGCAACCATGCATGACTACCACTAACCTGGTCTATATGGCTGACAGGGTGACACCAACACAAAGAAGCTAGGGTGGGGATGCACCTGTAAACTGACTAACTGAACAGCTTAGTGGGGATGTGGGTCATGGTCATTGAGCCATGACTGCTGCCAAACCTTGTTTTTAAGTTTGAGGATAGGGGTACTACCAGTACCACTGCCAGTATATCCATACATCCATACATTTATGCATATATATGCACATATATATGCACATATAGATGCCCATATATACATGTATATATGTGTATATATGTGTGTATATACATACCTACATGTATGTATGTGTATATATGTGCATATATACACATATATACACATATATATGCGTATATATGTATATATGCATATATATGTGTATATATGCATATATATGCGTATATATTCATATATATGCGTATATATACGCATATATATGTGTATATATACATATCTACATGTATATATGTGTACATATTCATATATATGCACATATATGCGTGTATATCACTATATCTTTATAATTATGCCTATATATGCATATATATATATATATACATGTATATTCTGTCTGTATATGCACATACACATATTGTATGGTGGATATACCACACAGAGAGAAATCCCACTTTTCACCCACACCCACACCCACACCCAACCCACACCCACACCCAACTCCAGTGGCCATCCTTGTGTAGTAGACTGCTAAAACAACAACCCATCTGCCTGTGTACATTAGAGTAATGGCATTTTTGATGCTATTCATCATGATTTGTTCATATTGTTGGTTATTTCTCATTAACTATGTCCAGGATTTTGATTCTAAGAAAAATACTGGTTTAAATAGACCATGGTGTTTCACCAGTAAAAATGACTAATTCCAGAATAAAAACAGCACAATGTTATAGGCAAAATAAGATTATCTCTTTATTTTAATGTAGTTTTAATTGAATATTATGAACATACTATAGACAGGAGCATTTTCTTCATAGAAACTTTGAAGAGCTACTTATAGCCATTTTAATGATGTATTTTGTTAGGTTCCATCCTCAATATTAAAGTAGTGGCAGACTGTGACAGGTCACCCCTATTTGTTTCTATATGTAAACTGTCTTGGTTTTTCAAGACGTTTTGAAATCCAAGACGTGGCCTCTACCTGATAAGTTTGGCCATACTTTCTATGATACACTCGCATACGCTGTTATACGATAGCAACACGTCGGACATACGTTCTGCATATGTTCTGTACGTTGTGTATTCGTCCAACTTTGCTCCCCACACCAACAAGTTTGACACGTCTCGACATATCAAATTGATTTCAACTATTGGGCATACGCTGACGCAATACGTCGTAGTGTGACGGCCATTAGGGAGTAGTTATGTACAGCAAGGTCAGTCTATATGTACTTGTAAGGCAATAACTGGTTGTGCAGTCATAATATGGGAGTTAGATTATCTTCATGTGGAAGTATCTTATTAATTGTTTTACGTGGCAGATTTCATTTTGCAAGCAAACACTGTGGCTTGTGTGATTGATTGGTTGGGTGTTGGAGTCTTAAGGGGCTGTCACATTACGATGCATCACGCAAATGTATGCCGACGTAAGTGATTTTTGGCCGCTACATCGGGATATGTTTCAATGTGTTACGTGTTTGTTATGCGTACGTCGATATAAATTGAGGTACGTCAATGCTCGTTAGGGGGTCGCGAAAGTTTTGTGCATGCACAAAACTTTTGATGTACGACAACATATGGGTGTTACGTCGGCCATACGTTATGTATACATTAGGCTACATCAATGTACGTCAGACTTATGTTAGACATATGTTGTTCACTACGTAACACTGTGTTGACCTACGTTAAAGGCAGTGGAAACGTACAGTTCACGTACTGACAACATATGGATAATGTATGTCTAACGTATGTCTAATGTAAGTCTAACGCATGTCTAACATATGTCTAGCATAGTCTAACATAGTCTAAGATACGTCTAACATATGTCTAATGTAGTTCATATCCTAATACTGATCGGTTTGACTCGGTTGGGATTCAAACTCCAAAGCTTCCGCACCTGAAAGCCTGTGCTCTACTGATTCAACCCACCACGTCCACTTTATATATACGTATATATATATATATATGTATATATATATGTATATATATATAGTGTAACCTCCTTATAATGTGGTCATTGGGGTCCATAAAACGTCATTGCTTTACTATGGAAACCCACGCGTGTTTGGGTGGGTGTTAGTTGTTCTTACATTCAAAACACCACTTCTTCAGACATGCGCAGACGTCATGCAGCTCGTGGCTGCTGCTGTCCTTATTGCGGTGTATGTACTTGATGAAGTCGGTCATCACCTCGACGACGTGGGGCAGGAAGCCTTCAGTTGAGCCTGGCCTCATGAGGACGCCCTGAGCCGCCGTGCGCAGGCGCCGCCACTCCTCGCCATTCCTGCAGGGTTGGTTGGTTGTTGGAGTTTTACGTCCTGGCAAAATCTAAGGTCATATCACGACGGGTACGGACTTGTGACAGTGCGCACTCATGGTGACTTTATAGTACTGCCTGACTGGGAAATCAGGCCACTGGCACCATTACCCGATATCCCACTCAGTCTCATTATCCTGAGACTGAGCTAACCAGTCCTTGCCCTATCCTATTAATGACGAGCGGCAGGCTAAAAAGTGACAAGTATCAACTTTATAAGTCATTGGTTTGACTCAACCGGGAACCAAACTCCCGACCTTCCACACGCGAGGCTTGCGCTCTATCGGCGCCCGGTGGAGCATCGTGACGGGTAGCTTCTGAGCTTACACCCCAGTCACACTATGCTTGCGACCAGTCGCAGCCACTTTGAGAGCACAGAGCAAAGTGGCTGCAAAGTGGTCAGAAAGTGGTTGGAGAAAGTGGTTGCTGACCTCAGAGCGGCCAGTTTGTTCACAAGGACAGTTGCAGCTGCAACACCAAAAACCTTCTTGCAACCATAATCGTCGCAAGGAGGTCTTCGAACATATTAATAGGTCGCCGACTGGTCGCCAACCGACCATTTTTCCACACCTTTTTTTTGCTCTTGACGCAAGGAAGTCGCCGTTGACTGTCGGGTTTTTTGTTGTCACAAACGGTCGCAAGTAGTTGCAAGCCTTAGTGTGACTAGAGCTTAACATTAAAGTTCCGAAACATTAAAGTTCCGAAACAAAAACCTTTCTCTAGATTTGAGTAGGCCTACTTTGGTTTATTTGTGTGTGGATAGCAGGGTGCAGTGTTGTGGCTTACTCGTGTGTCGGTGGCAGTGTGCAATGCCATAGATTACTTATGTGTGGGGAGCAGTGCTGCTGGTTACTACTGTGTGGGTAGCAGTGTACAGTAATGTGCATTACTTACGCGTAGGTAGCAGCCTGCAGTGATGTGGGTTACTTATGTGTGGGTAGCAGTGGGTAGTAGGCCCAGAATAGTTTATTTCATCTCAACCCAAACATATCCAGACACCTAATTATAGGTACGGTATTCATCTACCAGGGGCGTAGCTAGACCTTTAACGATGTGTGCTCCTAATTTTGGCAGGGGGTTTATGGGGCCGCTTAAGCTTAAGCTAGCGGATTTTACACATTTTAGACTTGAGTTTTCGACATTCCGGACTACTACATGCCTCCTCTCTCTCTCTCTCTCTCTCTCTCTCTCTCTCTCTCTCTCTCTCTCTCTCTCTCTCTCTCGCTCTCTCTCCCTCTCTATTTTTGTTGTTTTTTTGTTGTTGACAAAACGATGTGGACGTTTTGGCATACGCGCGTACGCCTAGCTACGCCCCTGTCTACCATGCATACAAATATATGATAATTACCAGTTGGGAGTTTTACAACCTGGCAACATTTAAGCCCATATAAAGATGGGTACCAATGTGCGACACTACACACTGATGGCGACTTAATAGGGCTGCCCCACTGTGATGCCTTGCTGCTGGCATCGTGATACAGGATACCCCAACTCAGTCACATATATATCACCATGACTCTGAATCAAACAAATCACTACTTGACACTATTAACAAGACCTTAGGAGTCTAATGCATAAGCTGATTCCACCGCCGTGGTATCGGGTTCGAGTGCGGCAGTGTTTTTACTTACAGGTTGCCGAGGCCCACCGAGATCTCCCTCAACTTCCGATAGTCTCTGGAGGCTTCCAGTAAAGGGTGCACCTGTGGCCACTTCCCCTCGTTGTCATATACCTTCTGGGCGAAGTCGGGGTCGAAGAGATGTACACTGGTGCTGCCACCTCGGTTTTCCTAAGCCAAAGCAGTGACCGTGAATATATGAGATGATCAACTCCCATGAAAAGTGGTAACACAGACTCTGCTGGCGCCTCTCACGGTCATTGTTGAACAAGTAAAAATGTTGGTCATATCATACATGACAAGATGTATTCTGTGACAGTTTAGGCATATCCATTACTTCCAAAACATTGAGAATATCAAAATAATTAAAAATAGCACACTGAACTTTACTACAAACAATTAATTTATTATACAGACTAAATACTCTTGAAAAAAATGTAACCATTGTGATGTTTGCAGTACCACTATTTCCAGTGTCATAGGCATAGCTTAATCTGGTATTTTTATTTCATATTTACAGTTTTAAAATAACATATACAAAGCAAAAGCCTTGGTAAATAAATATACTGATCAATTTCACAATTACAAATATTTCTTTATCAGCTTTTAGTTCTGTCATGTTCTGGTGCCGATCAGCTTCTGTTTTCCAGGCATAGCCACCACTGGCCAAAGTAAACAATGCGACCTTACTATACAAATGTTCTATCTGACAAAATGGTGCTTTCGAGATAATGAGGACTGAAGCTCTGTAACTGCATGATAGCAAAGAAGATAGAACAATATTATTTTTAATATATCTCAGTGAAAGATACCAGTTGAGAAACAGTTGTGTAACTGCATGATAGCCTTTTGTAGATAGAACATGTTTACATCCATAACACCAATTCGGTCACTTTGTCAGATAGAACCTTTTTATAGTAAGGTCGAGACAAGGATTAGGGGCCTATGCATCGCTACAGGAAATTTCAGATATCAATAGCAATAACAACAGAAACAACAACTTAAAGAAACCCGGGCCTGACTCGCCTAGTTATGCCCATTTCTACACCAGGTGGTGCATGCCAATGTTTCAGTAGTTCCCACTTCTGCCACAAGTGGGGCATTGTACCTACTTAGTGTTGAGCTCTGTGACCCAGTTATTCCTGTTGTGTTGTAAATAGATGGCTGGGTGAGAGTGGAGGGAAAGGAGAGTAACAAGTATTACAATTTTTGAGAGTATTATACCTTTGACATAAATTTGATATAATTTTATTAATACATGTTTATTCCGGCCCTTTATGTACGTATGATATATTATACTGCTTATATACATTTATTTCCATCACAAAAAATAGTTGTTGGTACAACCTCATTACATTTATATATTTCCTGTATGTACTACTCTAATCAAAATTTGAAATAGTTATGTTTTACTCTCCCTTCTCTCCACTCTCACCTAGCTATTTTCAAAACAACAGCTGGGGTACCAGCCTTAGTACTCTCCCCCCACATACTTAGTTATAAAAAAGAGAAAAACTATGCAGAGGTGTGCTTTGTCGGAGTATGGTTCCTGTTTCAACGTGTTTTAATGGCTCCCTTTAAGATATATAGGAGATATATAAGAGATATATCTTACATATCTCTTATATATATCTTATATATAAGCATATATCTGGATTATACACCATAAAGGCTCCATACAGTAAACTGGAAATATCACTAAAGGAGACCAGAGGACACAAACTTAAGATTCAAAATCCCAGGACCAACCGGTGAGTGAGGAAAAACGTTCTGCTTGAAGCAGAAAATACATGGAATAGGCTTCCACCCAAAATAGTCGAAGCTTCATCTCTAAATACATTGAGAAAGAGACTCGATAAGATTTGGTCCTACTAGTCAGAATTAGATAATGGTGGATACTGGTTTGAACTCGGGGGCAGGGGGGGGGGGGGGTTCAAATCCCATGACCTATCAAAATAGTTCACCATAGCTCCTCCCAATATCACATAATTTTACAAACTAAACACAGGCAGACACTGCACTATTATTAACCATGCGCACATCCATCATACTCATGGCAACCAACAAACCCAACAATACAGCCCTTAATATCTGATTTAAACCCAGACTGTACCAAACTAATGCTCACACTGAATGCCTGCTACAAACTAGATACATCACAACTAGATACAAGATTCACCCCGTACTGCTGCAGTAGGGGTGCAAACCAACCCTATCTAAAAGCTGTCGAAAAAACGGGTCAATGAAATGAGAGCCTAATTTCACAATGTAAGAAGCAACAATTATTCTTTACATCTGTGTTATTATTAGCCCGCTACCTTTGAGTTGAAAAATATAATATAATATCTAGTTTAATAAGATTTAAAAGTGAAATCGACGGCGTTCTACGGCCACCATCTTGTCTTTTTGCATTCTCTCCCATTTCACCAACTCTGTGCCTATATAAATATCCATTTGATACTGGAGGCAGACATTCTAGTCCCTGATCCATACTAAAGCTATTTTCGCCCATATTTAGACTAGGTTGTCATTCACCCGTGTACTACAAGTACCGGGTGAATCTTTTATCTACATCACAACCAGTTAGTTAGCTAAATTAGCATTGTACCTAAGCCTAGAATGTACTGACATAACCCTGCCTAGAAAACTACCTAAAACACCACCTGTTGGGGGGGGGCGGGGGGTGAGGGGGGGGAGGGGTGGGGGGTGATGAATGTATTTACCCTGCTCATACGAATAAGTGCGTTAACACTTGTTTTCACCGCTGGGCAGCACTAAACCAATTTGATTTAAATCGTTTGCACACACTGAATGTGATCCTGACTAGATACATTACAGCCACATTTAATTAGCTGAATGGAATAACTATATTTTATTACCTTAAAATTGTTTGTGTAATAAATAGCGTAAATGACTGAAGTTAAACATTACCAGAAGACCAGTGCCTGAGCGCTAAAGAAAGATGGTAGGCTATTTAGGTAGATTTTTCCAAATTTGTTGGGTTTTTTTTTGTATTGAGAGTGAAAATGAACATTTGGGGAACAGTTTGTGCATTCTTGTCTCCCTCCAAATGAGCTATTTAAATAACAGTTCTCCAGCACCTACCTTATAGATTCGTCCATGTTTTCGATAAAGTCCTATCAAGTGGTCATGTAGGTAGCGTGGATCGAAAACACCTTTTTTTTAAAAAGGAAAATAATGTCAGGTGTATTCAACAGAATAGCACATACTCAGTAATCATGCATAATTCCATGTATAATAACAAGAGTGCTCAGCCGCGTTGAGCACCCCATGCTACTACAATACTCTTCCCCTTCATATCACCTGCGATGCAGTCATACTAAACCAATAGTATCAACTTATCAACCAACACTAACCAATACTAAGGAAGAAAGGAAGACAAGTCACACAGATAGACAGTGAGGGTATTGTGCTTTAATGACACCAACACCTGCTCACCTACCAGTGACCCATCAACCTAACCCCTCACCTTCTACTGTCCACACTATGTCTCATTATCAACTTAACCTGTATACTGAAAGCAGTGCCTACAGCCCATGGGACAGGAGTCCTATGGCTGTGTATACACTCAATTTGAATAGGTGAATTTGGCTAGCATCAGACAGAGTGTCTGGGGTTCCTGCTCAAGAGTAGGTCTGTCTCACTCAAGAGCCAGGAGTAGAGTGATCCCTCTCCAGAGTGTCTGGAGAAGTTTCTTGAATAATTAATTAGAATGAGACCTGTGTTGCCATGACTGGATCTCCCACCAACAGCCAATCAGACACTCCCCTACAGACTGGTCAGTGCAATGCCCTAATATGGGGGAGTTGCCACCCAAAACCAGCCTGCAGGGTGTGGCTCTAAGGAATGTAGTATGGCTGGTGTGCTTGGCCCTGGGTCCGGTAGGGGCAGATAGTTGCATACAGTTACAAGTAGATATATATATGTATATCCAAAAATGTCCTTTTTCTCCAATTGCATTCTCTATGAATACATAGAGGAACATTTCATCAACCTGGAACTGCTTCATATATAAGAACATCTCTTCATTAACTTTAGACATCATGCATGAACATATATCTCACATAGTTTATATCATGTCATCATGTGAGTTGGGGCACCATTGCTTTTTAGATTACATAACCTTCTCCCCACTCCAAAGCCCAAGAATAATAATGCTCTCTGTCAATATATAATTCTGTACCGAAAATCCGTATATTTTTACACATGTCTTGATAAAGAACAGTTACCCTTTTTTTGTAATGAATATATTTACCCTGCCCATAACGGATAAGTGTGTTACCACAGTCTTGTTTTCGTCGCTGGCCAGCACTAGTCTAGTTTGGTTCAAATCTGTTTAATGTTGTCTAATGGCCCTGTCACATTACAATGCATCGATTAAGCGTGTGGCTAACAGCTAAAATCAGTTTCAAACGTCAAGATGCGTCAAACTTTTCGGTGCAGGGGCCAAAGTTGGATGGATACACACCGCATACACAACGTAGCAGAGCGTATGGTCAACGTATGGCCAATGTATGGCTAACGTGCCTCCCGGCGAAAAACGCTCGCAGTAAGCTCATGGTAGGCTCATAGAACGCCGGTGAACGTTATGTACATAATTCGATCGCCAGAAGTACGCCTTACGTTCGAGTAACGCATATCGACATACACCAACGTATCGGCGAAAAATCATCTATGTCGGCACACGCTTGCACGATGTGTTGTAGTGTGACAGGGCTATTAGGTACATGTCATTTTCATCTATAAGAAAAACTATGTCAGCAGGTTGTCAGGTTACATGAAATCTAAAGGTTTCCCAGCAGTAAACTATAATGAGGATGGTTTTTATATATAGATAGTTCAATTGTTACAATGCATAGTCTCTGGAGAGGCAGGGGAACCTTCTGGTGGTTGTGTGGGGTGCCAATTAATCAGATAAAAGAATATGGCAATATGTCATCTGATGCAGCATACTCTTATATAAAAAAACTGCATTTATTTACAGGCTGTCAAAGGACATGGGTGGGCCTCAATTTTAGTTTACGAGCCACTCCTACTGTAATCGCAACCCAACTGACAATAGCATAAATGATATTTATATTACACATAATGAATTATACTAATATTATTAAGACATGAAGACATTGTAGTTATATACTGAGGCTTTGGATGCTCGGTTGGACAGTTTGCAGCTTGATCGGCCGGACTACAAACTGTGATCTATAAGTAGGTCAGGTTCATTCCAGGCTCCTTTCCTCAGATCCGGCACATGCTGCTGCTTTTTTCTTGTCAGTTTTAAACTTTGAATTAAACAAAGATTTGGGGGGCTGATTGAGGCCAGCCAGAGATATTTGCTCAACCAAATTTGTGCTTTGTCAATCGTTGGTGTAGTAGTCTGCACTTACCTCTCAGGCAAGGAGCCACATAGACAGGTGGGTGTAGATAGGGTGGCGACACCAAGGAGCCTAGGTGGTGTGATGATTAGCACACTAGCCCAGAATGCAAGAGATGGGTGTTTGATTCCTTCTCTAGGTGCAATATTTCCCATTTTCACCACCCCCACGAAACTGGTCTCCATGACCAGGATCCTGTACAAGCCATGTGCTGTGTGGTTTTTTATATTTTTTATATTTTTTTTATTGCGGCTGTATTTATACTGTCCATAGCATATAAGCCCGGGTACCCAGGCTTGTTTTCAATGCTTTTCAATGCTGTATGGTTGTTGAACCTATAGGCCTAGTATATCGTGTGCAGGTATGTGCATTGCCTGTATGTGTTTAATTGCAAGCATTCACATGATTTATTGATGTAAACCATTTAAAATACTTATAATTCCAGGGGAGACAAGTGTAGTAGTCTGCACTGACCTCTCAGGCAAGGAGCCACATAAACAGATGGTCATGAATAGGGTGCTGACATCAGGGAGCTTAGATGGTGTAATGGTTGGTACACTAGCCCGGAATGCAAGAGATGTGGATTCGGTTCCTGCTCTAGGCACAATATTTCCCATTTCCATCACCCTTGAGACACTCGTAATGAAATAATTATATATGTGTGTGTGTGTGCATTGGTACAATACACTTGCCATAAGGATAGATAGGCCAAATATGTTAGGTGCGCCTTGTAGTTAGTCTGTGTGGTGAGCAGAAGTAGGTGCGCAGTAAAGTAAAGAGAGGTGTGAATTGGATATCAGCTATAGGGGCTTACTTATCAAATACCTTGTGACTTATTGCGTCCTATTCTTGAACATTCAAAGTAGCCAACTCGGGTCACCTAAAAATAACTAGATGAGGCCCGTCATGCAGCACTGACTCTTTCAGAAACGGAAAAGGACCACATTAAAACCAGGCGTGGTGGCATAATTGATAGAGCGCGGACGTCGCATGCGGAAGGTCGGGAGTTCGGTTCCCGGTCGAGTCTAACCAATGACTTTAAAATTGATAATTGTCGCTTCTTAGCCTGGCACTCGGCATTAATAGGATAGGGCAAGGACTGGTTAGCTCCCTGTCATGATAATGTGACTGAGTGGGATATCATCCCCTATGGCACTGGTGGCCTTACATGGATCCTGTATAAGCTATGTGCTGTATGGTTGTTAAACCTGCTCTGTGCATGTATGTGTAAATACATTGCCTGTATGGATGTAATTGCAAGCATTAAATGACTTATGGACATAAACCATTTAAAAGACTTACAATTCCAGGGAGACGAGAATAGTGGTGTGCACTGACCTCTCAGGCAAGGAGCCACATAAACAGGTTGGTGTGAATGGGGTGATTACATCACCAAAATGAAATGGTTAAAGCTAGCATTCCTTACACGCGGTATGCGGCATGCGGCGTGCTTACGGGATGGGTCCTTTCACCCACACCCACACCCACACCCACACACAGTGTGAGGTTTCCTCACCACTGTTCTCTATGGCAAACGCAGCAGCATTCGCATTCGCATGCTGCACCGATCGCTACATGGACCGATTCAGTATTCGCATGCCGCATGCCACATACCATGTGTAAGGAATGTAGCCCATAGGCTTCAAGGCGTTTTGATTTTTTGCTGCATTCACATTCGCATACCGCATACCGCGTGTAAGGAATGCGCCCTTTACACATGATCCAGAAATGCAAGGAATGTGGGTTTAGATCCTGCTCGGGCACAATATTTCCCATTTTTATCCGCACCTCGACAGATATAATACAATATATATATATTATAATTCTTACATTAGGCTGGCAAACATTTAGATAAAAGATTCACCCCATAGCCCTACTACAGTAGCCTGAGTATGGGGTGAAGAACAACCCTATATACAAACAATGAAAAAATGTGGGTAAATGAAATGAGCACATAAATTCTTAATCTAAAAAGCAAAATATATTCTGCAGATACCTTGATATATCTACCCAAAATTTTCAACTGATTAGTAGATTAGTCCATTAGATCAATGAACTTTAAAGTTTGAATTGACAGAGCTCACCTGTCAACAGAGCAGCCGTTGGCAGGAAGTTGAGAGGTTCCTGGGTAATAATCAAATCTATGTCAGGAAGCAGTCATTTTCATTGGCTGAGGTAGTTTTGTGGTACAACCAGTTCAATCAAATATGGAGGATTTACTTCATGGACTCTATCACTTCAAACTGATTTTGTGTCATTATGCCTTAATATTATGTGATTTGAACACTCTGGAGAATATATGTTGACAGAAAACATATAAATTGGATTGTAGCTCTTGGATTTTAATCAGCATAAGGTAGGAATGCCAAACTAAGACCGTCAACAGTGAAACACATTTTCTCCAAATTTTACATGGGGTTGTAATTCACCTCTACCATTTATCATATAAAACAGTTGGTTAAACCAAAGTCGGTTAATCCAATTTATTGGTTAATCCAAACAAAATTGTAGGTCCCAGGCCACTTCCGGTACAACTAAACCAAACTTCCATGTGGTTATAAGGTCATCTGAGACTTTTTATATGATAAATGGGAGTATTTTGCCAGGCCGCCGAAAACAGTTTGGATTAAACGATTGTTTGGTTTAACCGAACTTGGTTTAACGGGGTTATTCTGTACAGATACAGTACAGGAACTATTTTCACCATTTGACACCCTATGCATGGACCCAGTTATGGCATAGTAAAAGATCAATCCTGAAATTGCCCCATAACATTGAAATTTGAGCTGAACATTTGTGTAAAATTGTTGATTCCACTTGGACTGTTACATTGCTAATATTTTTGTGCTTTTCTCTTTAAAAATCACAAACGACACAAAACTATAGCAATGAGATTTCAAATTATTACTACTACTGATTATAAAGCAAGTGGCATGTGAAATGTTCTAAAAATGTCAAGCTTTGTGTGGAACATATTTGATTTTGCCGTCAGATTGGTTTCCATGCTATACTGCTATTTATTGGGTGTAAGCATCATTTGACCTATTTAAGAATGTCAGAATATGTTTATTTTAAATTATTCAGATGCAAAAAGCCATACACATTGAGGAAGCTTGTGTATAGGACTTTGACAGCATTTTGAATTTGTGGTACTGATGTCACAGTATTGGTACACAACTCCTGAGAACGACCCATATATATAAGAGTGTACAATCAACCATCTCCACGTTTAAAGTAAGCATATATTTCTTCGAGCAAAGAAGTGTTTGCTCCATAAAATGGACACTTTGTCCCGTTCGATGAAAATTAGTTGAATCCTTAGTGTAAGGTCCATTTGCATATCCATAAAAAACAATGGTCAGATTTTCCATTCATTCTGGACATGTAGTTGATATAAATATCACATGCCTGTTCAAAGGTTAACCCTTGCTGCCAAGACAAATGCTGGAGCAAGGTGCTGCCATTAATGTCAGTTGAGACTATTTTGAGTTGTCAATCGTTCCATTACTCCCAAAGAGCATCAGCAAGTGTAGCTTTGTTAGCCTGTTGTGCCAGCAGTGATGAATCAAATATTGCAGGTGGAAACCTACAGAGTTCATATTTGAATGTGTCAGCTGGATTCTCACCATTGGATGCAACAATGCTCAATCTCTGAAACAAAATGTGTAGGTCAATAGTAACTTGCTTACCTTTGATATCATCGTTGAGTTCAAAGTGACTGGCTGGCACTTTCTCGTGAATGAATATTCCTGCATATTTTGCCGAACAATTGACTCAAGAATTCTCCATCTAACCTGTTGTGCGTGAACGACGTTTACCGTCTCATCAGCAATAACCCCTTTCACAATCGTACACAATGATGTGTCCTCAATGGGGGACATCCGGGGTAGTTCATTTGTTGACAGTAGATGGCGCATCGGTACCAGTGGTCCTAAGCGGCCATTGACAATGCACTGAGTTCGCCGGTACGCGCAGTGCAAAAGGTCAATTTTTATTGAAAATTAATAGAGATGCAGAACTCTAACCTTATAAATTTAATATAATCTATTCATTGTATGTTTTCTATATGTATACCAAGCGGGTTGCTTCTAGGTGGTGTGGTTTTAGAGATATTAAACTTTTTCTGTATGAAGATTGCTCACTGCCATTGACAATGCATTGAGTTTGTCGGTACGCGCAGTGAAAAACGTCTATTTCATTCAAAATTAATAGAAATACAGAACCCTAACCTTATAAATTTAATATAGTCTATTCGTTGTATGTTTTCTATATGTATACCAAGCGGTTTGTCTGTAGGTGTTGTGGTTTTAGAGATATTTGACTTTTTCTGTATGAAGATTGCTCATAGACATTGGGTTTGCAGTGTGACAGTGTGCCGAATAGGCCCACTGGTTCAGTGGCGATGCGAACGGCAGGAATTTGAACTAAAAAGTCGGAGGTCCCCCATTACAAGGTTCCACTGCTGGAAAGTCTCTAATAATGTGAATGTGTCTACTTTATCACGCTGCTTCCAACTTTTACCCATGTCTTTTTGATGGACACTGGTTTTACATCGCATCCCTGTGAGTGTCTGTATATAGTGATGTTAACCTGTGCAAAGGATGGCATTGAAAGAAGCCAAACAAGTCTTTGAGATTCATGCATGCCCCTCCCCTGATAAGTCCACCTCGATTCTTCACAGATCTCATCAAAACTTGCTCTATAACAAGGTCAGTTGAGAGCCCACAACAGTATCTGTCACTTCTTCAAATAACATCGTGTCTATTCTGAAAACTTCTGAATACACCTGGATGTTCCTCTTCAAGGCATAGTATGCTCTGAAGGTACAAATAACTAGACTTTGTGTGTACATTATGTCCAGATGGTGCGAGGTAAGGAAGCATGTCTCATAGTCATACCGCTTGAAAATGAACATTCCAGTGTCTGGTTCTATCTGCCTTTATGAATTTGGACAATAGTTGTACCATGTCCATGTATTGCAACCAAATCATTGCTGTATGGAAGTTTTGTAGATATTCCCTCTCTTCCTCAATTTTGGCAGAAGCGCACTCAATTACTTGTAGTTAGTTCAGTGGAAGAAGCAGTATCAATACAATTGCCATTGAGCAATCAATCGAGATCTTTGCTGCGCATTCCAAATCCTGGAAACCCATGTCTCCTTGTGTAGAATAAGACTTTTCCATTACAACATCTGGGACACCATCATTGTCACTTTCTGGTAATGGTAGATTGTAGGCATTTGCAACTAGAATGGTGTGAAATGCACCATGTACTAATACATTTCCTCATATCACGCATGAAATCACCTTTCCTGTAAACATGCTTTACACTATTAGCAGCACATATTGTCTCCAGTACCTCTTCTAAACCAGAACCATCCATTAGATAGTCTATGCTGCTGAGAAAGCTCTTTTAAACGTGTAGCTCCCTTAATTATAGAACAGTAGACTTGATTAAACTTTCTGTTGGTTCTGAGGGTTTATTCATTGATACCTTCTAATATAATAGCTGATCAAAGGTGAGGGACATGTCGGTGGTATTCATGTCAATGCTAGGAATAAAAAGAACACTTGCTTTTCCTGGATGCTCCCCTTGAGGTACAGTTTGCATTACCCCTCATCAGATATGACACTTCCCACAAAATATTGTCGTGGGGGTGATGAAAATGGGAAATATTGCGCCTAGAGCGGGACTCGAACCCACATCTCTTTGCATTCCGGGCCAGTGTGCTAACCATTACACCACCTAGGCTCCCTGATATCAACACACTACCCACACCTACTTGTCTATGCGGCTCCTTGCCCGAGAGGTCAGGGCAGACCACTACACTCGTCCCCCTGGAATTGTAAGTCTTTTAATGCTTACAATTACATACATACAGGCAATGCAATGCACTTACATACACAGGGTAGGTTCAACAACTATACAGCGCATAGCTTGTACAGGATCATGGTCACATCACCAGTGTCATGGGGGTGATGAAAATGGGAAATATTGCGCCTAGAGCGGGACTCGAACCCACAACTCTTTGCATTCCGGGCCAGTGTGCTAACCATTACACCACCTAGGCTCCCTGATATCAACACACTACCCATGCCTACCTGTCTATGCGGCTCCTTGCCCGAGAGGTCAGTGCAGACCACTACAATATCAAGATTATTATTAGCCCTGAGCTCTTCGTATGTGAGAGGTCATTTTCCCATGTCTTGAGATGTGAAGTACTTTGTATCAATCCTCCCAGTCTGCATGATGTCTGTCATTGTCACTGTTTTTCTCTGAACCTTTTTCATTTCTGTTAGGGGAGGGGTAACTGTTGCCACAATGCCCATGCCATGGAAAGTACTGTGACCATCCAGTGTCCTGATATCATGGTCAATAATGCCAGCAATGAATTGGACCTGACTAGTTCATGTTCTAGGCATTGCTACATCACTTCATTTATGTAAAGCAGTACTTTGTTCAATCATCTGTACCTCTGAGATTGAAAAACCGAAGCCATGTTTTACATAGGGAGTTCACAAAGAAGTGTAATCCAAACAGATGATGCATCTGCATAGACAACCCAAACTGCCAAGGGGTAAGCAGAATCCTGGGGTCATAGGCTTGCATAATGGCTTGTCCAAGGGAAGATATTTTGTCATTGTTCTCTGTTTGTTTATTTCATGTATTTCCTATGTTTATTTGTGTTTATTTTTCAATTGTAATTTATCTGAACCTTACTAACCTTGGAATAGTAAATTACAATTCTTCAGTGTCAATAAACATAGTTGAATAGCTATAGATGTTATCCTGGGGGGGTGATGAAAATGGGAAATATTGCACCTAGAGTGGAAATCGAACCCACATATTTGGCATTCTGGGCCAGTGTGCTAACCATTACACCACCTAGGCTCCCTGATGTCATCATCTTATCCACACCCACCTGTCCATGTGGTTCCTTTCCTGAGAGGTCAGCGCAGACTACTATAGTGTCATGGAATTGAATATGTATTAGCAGGAGCTTTAATTTTCTATAGGCATGAGACCTAATTTACATATTTCCCATCATGCATCATGTCTGATCAAGCAAACAATGGCATAATTTAACTCCTTGACCCCAAAAACATAGAAATAGACACCAGAATTGGATAATTATTTCCAAAGATAGGGTGGGTCTCTGATTTTGGCAGGGCGGGCCACCTAATTAACATAAATTATCATATTTGACCAATTTCCCGATGTTTCCCAATATTAGATTTTTGATATGTTGTTTAGGGGGTTTCCCTAGAATGAATACCAGTGGAATCGTTTGTGTTGCAATTTGTTTTGGGTTCAGCCCCCAAATGAGCTAGATTTACTAGCCTAAAATCTATTAATCTGTTCAAAACTTGAAGGTAAATACATCAAGGCAGGCCTATGTGAAGAATACATTTTCTTTTTTGATTACGAATTTATGTGCTCATTTCATTTACCCACATTTTCTCCACTTTTTATATAGGGTTGTTCTTCACCCCTACTCAGTAGTATACTGTATTGTAATTCGGGGTGAATCTGTTATCTACATTATATTAGAATTACTGGAATCAAGCATGGGTCAATTAAACACAGTAGGGCACACTCACGTGATGAATAGTAAGGCATCGTGCCCACGATAGGCCAACCCCGCGGCCCAGGCATTGCAGAAAGAGGCCTGAGTGTGCTGTGGGGGTCCATTTCAGTTGACGCGCATCGAAATGGCGCATAGCGCTGTCTCGCGCTGATTCTCCGCCGCAAAATTTGAAGCGCTTTGCCTGCACAGAACATTCTGGGACTTGTGAAGTGAGGTGGTGTGACAACGCATGTGTGACTGTGTGTGACTGTGTCAGGGAGAGAGGGTGACTGACTCATCAATGAGCGTGGCTGTTTGACACGTGACATCTAGTTCCGTAATCGTTTGATATATATGTATCAATGTATGTATGCAGTATAAAACCTCTAAATCGACCGACCATGGGACAAACTTTAACTGATCCATTTATGGAGGTGGTCGGTTTAGAGAGTTAGAATATTCTTACAAGTTACAGTGGTATTGTTGGGACCCAAATAAAGTGATCGATTGTGGTGGTGGTCGGTTAGAGAGGTTTTACTGTATATGTATATATGGGTCGTTCTCAGAACTGTTTGTTTGTTTGACGTCATAGCAACATCTAAGGTCATATCAGGACGGGTACCAACTTGTGACTGCGCACTCATGGCGACTTTATGTGCTGCTCCACTGGAATTCAAGATTAATTGTAGGATGTGTATCAACTGCACTATTTAGTTTCCCGACGGTGTAGTACCGCTCATATTACTAGCAAATAATTTTAGTTTGTATGGACAATCTTTCAATAAGTGAGGCTCATTACGTAAGTAACAAGTCGGTCTGTTAGGTTTACCCGGCCTGGCATTGCTTTTCTGCCAACGTTTTGCTAACGTCTCCTGATGTAGTTGACGTCATTGATGACCCGGTAGCGTGTGCGTAACATCGGCGACGTCATTCGAACGTCATTCGAACATGTCGTGAACGTGGTGTGAACATGTTCCCTTAGAGTATATAAAGACCTACGATGTCCTCCTGACAGCACAACACCTCAGCTCTTCACGGCGGACACATGTGCCTCAGTGCATCATGCAGGACTACCAACTGGCCATTCTCAAAGCTGACCATGAGATCAATGTGTTGTTACTGCGCTATATAGAGGCTAGAACGAGAAGGACAAAAGCTCGAGCAAAGCGATTGTGGGTGCGGCAGTGGATCACGGGGCGGCATGATTTTGGGTTGGGTGTAACTGCGGAACGAGGACACGGCTTCCTTCGTGACCTTCATGCGGATGCCTCCCCAGATGTTCGACGAGATACTAGCCAGAGTGGGTCCGCATATCACAAAAAGTTACACAACCTACAGGAAGCCGCTCTAACCTGCCCTGAAGCTGGCCCTCACTCTGCGTCACCTACCATCGGGCAACAAGTACACTTCCATGAAGTTTGCATGGAGGGTGCCACACAACACCCAATCTCTCATCGTGAGAGAGTTGTGCACCGCCATCATAGCAGAGTACATCAACGAGGTGATGACCTGCCCCACGACTCCAGAGGGATGGCGTGCCATGTCCGACAAGTTCTTGGAGAGGGCACTCATTGGGAAGCATGTGGCCTGCCGGTGTCCCCCAAAGAGTGGATCCCTGTACTTCAACTATAAGGGATTCTACTCCATAGTTCTCATGGCACTGGTTGATGCGGACTACAAGTTCATCTGGGTGGATATTGATGGTAAAGGCTCCGCATCTGATGTGCAGGTGTTCAACGCATCTGAGCTGAAAGCCAGCACTGAAGATGGTACCATAGGTTTCCCGCAACCCGAGCCTATTGTGGCAGGCCAGACGAGCATTCTATACTTCCTGATCGGTGACGATGCCTTCAGCCTATGCCCGACGATGATGAAGCCATACAGCAGGAGGGGAATGGCACATGAGGAACACATCATCTTCAACTACAGGATTTCGCGAGCTAGGAGAGTCGTGGAGAATGCATTCAGCATCCTGGCAGTGAAGCTCATCATCACAGCATGCATGGTTCTAAACAACCTGATGAGGATACGATATCCCACGCTCCGGAACCTGCAGCTAGACAGTCCAGAGAATGTCAACGACGATTTCATCGCCGGAGCATGGAGAGAGGGCAGAAACCTGCCAGACATACCAACACAAGTAGCTGGCCAGAACACTGGCTCCAGGGCAGGAAAGGCACAGCGGAATCTGCTCAAAGACTGGGTCAACTCACCAGCGGGTTCAGTGGAATGGCAGGAGAACATGAGATGACTATATGAAGTGTGTGCACTGGACTGGGATATTTATGTACTGTGTTGTCATCATTTATGAAGTGCATTGTGTGATATTTAATAAATGTGATATGTTCAAATGTCATTTCTGAAATATACTGTGTGCTATGAAAAGATGTGAGATGTTCAGATGTCATAGATCAGTTAAATAAAAGATATCAATCTGTTATTGATATCAAACCTTCATTTACGTGTCAGTTATAATTGTGGGTGGGGTTAAAATGGGGGGTGGGGGGCATGTAAGCATAGATTTTGTGGAGGTTTTTTTTATTAGTTTTTTGTAAGGGCCACAGTAAACACTGACACATTTACATGTCAGTTAACAATTTGGTTGAGGGGGGGGGGGGATATTATGTTGGTTTTATTTTAAGGGGCACATTAAACACTGACACATTTACAGGTCAGTTATAAATTGGGGTGGGGAAAACTTTACGAGGAAAATTACTTTAATTTATACTGACCAAATCTACATGTCACTTATTTAAGGGGGTGGGGGTGGAAGGAGGAGACCAAAGTGGTTTCATGTAGCACCATATGGGCAAAGGAGTGTTATTTATTTCAATTTTATTAGGTGAGGGACTTCTGTATTACTGATTATAATAACGATATGATGTTTACTAAGAAATACACTCGGACACCAAAATTGACTGAACAATACAAAGATTTTTTTTTATTTACAACAATTTAAACCGATCATGAAAAAAATATATCCATATGTACAGACACCAACAATACATAGTCAGTCACAATGAAAAGAAATAAGACATACCAAACTATAGCAATATAAAATAATGTCAGTTCTGGTCAGAATTGTTCTCTTCACTTATCAGGGGCGTGGCCCTTGTCCTTGCCCTTTGTCGGGCTGTCGAGCTCCCCTGACACACAGCTCCTGCTCCACGGTGGATATGCCGGACATCCCGGACAGATTCAAGAATCCTACCGGCCCTGTCGGTGTTGGCGTTCGCGCTGGCGTACTGTGAGTGTGGTCGACCACCCATGCCGACGTTGCCGCTCTGCTACTTGCAGCTGCTGCAACCTCCCGTGCTGGTGACTGTCGATGCCTGCAGCAGCGGCAGCAGCGGATGGTGCAGGGGCGCATGGTGCAGGGGCGCATGGTGCAGCGGCGCATGGTGCAGCGGCGCAGGTTGCAGCGGCGCAGGTTGCAGCAGCGCCAGCATGTACTGCTGCATATAGTCTGTGCCTTGGGATGTCCACAGTGTTCCGGCTGGTGGGTGATGGCGCCACTGGTGCGGGTGTGGCTGGAATCCGTCGCCCGGTGACACGCAAGAGGTGTTAGAAGATGACGAGTAGCATGACGTCACAGATTGGCGCGGCACGGCCAGAGGCATGGGAACGCGAGGGGGAGAGACCCGGGAACGTGCCGGCGCCGAGATGACAGTCCCGTCGTCGGCCACCTCTGACTCCATGACCTGCGACAGGATGGTGTTCACAGCCGCGCGCGCATAGTGGAACTGTCCCTTGGTCATGGTAGACACGCAGTCCTGCACATAGTTGGAGAATGCCGTCCTCTGGGTCATCCGCATTGTCAGGCTGTCCAACATTTCCCCCGACGCATCCACGCATTGCTTGAGGACATTGAGAAGGTCCTCCTCTGTCGTGGCCTGTTTCCCCTTGCCTCGGGCCTTGTGTCGTTGTTCGGGCTCCATCGCCATCTCGACCTCGGCACATGCAGTCTCTGCAGCCCCCAGATCGACTCACAGTTGGTGAATGGCGGGCAACACAAAATAATAAAGAAACATCAGTACAATGAAAACAAGGCAACATGACTTTACATAATGAGGGCAATAATAAATTTATCCACATGATTGCATACAATAAGGCCAAAAAAGATGTACAATCATTTATCAAACATTAGGGCGATAATAAATAAATGCACATGGTTGCATATTATAATGCCATTAACTATATAAAATGATTTTTCTACAATAATCTCTACAAATATTAGGTCGATATTAAATAAATCCACATGGTTTCATATTATAATGCCATTAACTATTTACAATGATTGTTCCACAATGAGGTCTACAAATAGATGAATATATAAGAAATTAATATCCACATGAATGTCCACAACGACCTCTAAAAGAAATAACTCATTAAATAATAAATTATTATCCACATGAATGCAAATAAAAAAATCTAATACTTACACTTCTGACGGGCTCCGGCCGGTGCTACATGACTGAGCGGAGGAAGCCAAACTTGTCGAGGATCCACTGTTCCCTCCGCTCCTGTGCCCCGTCACCGCTTTTTTTTTTATGCAGCCTCGTGTTACTGCGCGCATAGACTTGAACCAGCCCTGTAGATGTGAGCTGGTTCTTCAGGGCCTGGTCCTCCCACAGTTTTGTTTTCCTGTCCATCCTCCTGTAGTCTGTGAGCTTCGCGTTCCAAATGACTGGCGTGTCATGTAGAAAGTCCAGCAGCACCTCCTCCTCGTCTGCAGGCAGGGTGCAATCAAACTTTCGAACCCTCCTTTTTCATCATTGACCACGATGTGAGGTGGATGAGGTGGAGGCTCCTGAAGACGCACGGGAGCATGGCGAAGATGGAGACATGTACGCTTCCATAGTCTCTGTGGTGTCGGTGTGGCGAGCAGGAGAAGCTACAATTGGAGAGGGTGGTGATGGTGGAGATGGTGCTGCTGGTGATGGTGAACGAGGCATTCTTTTTCTCCCCTTTCCTCTTCCCCTGCCATAGTGCGGGTTTGCAGAAGGAGATCTGGAACTGGAGGTGGAGCTGGACGTGGAGGTGGAGGTGATGGGCTTCGGCGGCATCTTGGAGCAGTTGTGAGGAGCCACCAACACGCCACCCTTATATATACCCAAAGCGCCGAGGTGTTGGCTGTTTTCATTCACGTTGGCCGACGTTCCGGTTACGTCGAGCGTGTCATGGACGCGCATTCATTACGCTGGTCATGTTAGATTCACGTTAGGGTGACATTACGCTCTCGGTGTAACGACGTCCACTCACGTCACCAATTAAGGGTCGAGTCAGACGTTGCAATGCTCGAGCAAACGATATGACACTAGGCCGACGTTACAGCAACGTTGGAGTTACGCTGGAGTCACGCTAGCCCGCCGTCGAGCGCGCTGGAGTGTCGCTACTGGGACGTTGACACTGTCACGTTATGACTACGCTAGGCCAACGCTGCATCGACGTCCAACTTGTGCCGCAATTTGCATACTACGCCGACAACTTCGACGTAATATAATTATTTTCACGTTGTGCCTACGCTGACGTTGTTACGTCATAGTGTGACAGGGCCATTACAGAAGACTGACTGCAGAAAACCTGGCACTCTTGCGGATTCTGCTAGCCTGGTTCCCTGGTCTTTAATTGTTTCAACAGAGGTTGCGCCACTGTGGTCATTTCAAAGTGGATGCATTCAGATGGTGGCTCGCGGCCACTATGGGTACTGGAACCTGACTAGAATTCTGCGAGTTTGTGGTCACAGAACCATCAAAGAAGCATATGAATTAATTATGGATGAGATGAGATGGTATGAACAATAATTATAGACAATATAGTAGGTTGAAATCAGGCATTACAAATATAATGGGGATCTTATTTTGTACATGTAGACTGGATAATAGCCATTTATTACCTTTAGACTATATCATTGATTTGCTGATCATATCTATGATACAGTGGGTATGACTTGCTAATACAGGTAGCAGTAGATTTCGGATTGGTCGTAATGCTCGCATTGGGTTTGATGCGAGGGAAGGAAGAGACCCTCCCCCTGCCTCTGCCGCCGCCCGGCGTTCTCCCCTCCCCTGTCATCCCCCCCCTCGCTTTCTCCCACCTCGCCATCTCAGCCGCTTCCGGCGTTCTCACCTCCCCTGTCATCCTCCCCTCAGCTTTCTCCCACCCCGCACTCTCGCCCTGCCCGCCGCTTTCTCACCTTCCCCGCCTCTCGCCTCCCCGTTCCGTCCCTTATAAGGCCGCCCGCCGGCCTCCCTCAGCCACTCGCCTTCCTCCCTGCTCAAGCTTCCCTTTTTTCTTTTGGCAAACTTCACCTCGGACCGCTCCCTCACCTCGGACCGCTCCACACCATGCCCGGACACGGAAAAGGAAAAGGACGGAAAGGAGCCCGAGCGACCGCCCTGGCCACGCCGGGGCCCTCCTCGGGCTCGCCAGGAGGCGCCTCACCCGACTCGGCCCCGGCTTCTCCTCAGACCTCGGGGGACCGCCCCTCGGGCACCGAGGCCGCCATCCTGGAGGCCCTGCAGCAGCTCACGGGCCGCATGGACGCTCTCGAGTCCAGAGGGATCCGCGGGCCCCCCCCCCCGAGACGCCCCCGCCCACGCCGAGGCGGCGACCTGCCTACGCCACGCCGCCCGTTCCAGCACCTCGGGCGCACGTCACCGGGGGCGCCTGCCCTCCGCCGCCACCTCAGGCGCCGCTCCCGGGGGCAGTGCACCCGCAATATGAGCGGTACAGCCGCCTCATCGCGCAGCCGTCGGCCGCCCCGCCCCTGGCCTACATCCAGGACGCTGTCGACCACTCCCCGGCATCCGCGGCCGACGCCGTCCGGGAGATCCTGGCATCGGCCGAGGCGCAGCACACGGGGAGGCGCAAAGGTATATCCCCCGAGTACCTCTTCCCCTGTGACCTAGTGGAGAGGGGGCCCCAGCGGAAGTCGGTGAAGAGGGGCGAGGCCACCAAGGACGAATACAGCCTCGCCCTCACCTCCCTCATCACCCACCCGAGCTTCCCTGCACACTCCATCCCAGGCCTACATCACCACACCCTCACCGTGCTCAGGGACAACCTGGTCTACCCCTGGCCTACCGTCCGCAACTACTCCGAGACGATTTTCACTTGGATCGCGGACGGGAGACTCCCTCAGGGATGGCACGACTCGGTCGCTCTGAACCTGGTGAGGGTGGAGGCCCTCACCTTGCCCGCCCCCCAGGCCGCCCCGGCAGCACCAGCCCCCCGAGGCGAGTACTTTCCCCGAGGCGCACACCTGCCCCGGGCCCAAGTCGACACCCGCATCACCTACGACAGGCAGACTCACGGGGCCCCCTGCGCCGCCTGGAACCGCGAGCCCGCCTCGTGCGACCGGGCCCCCGTCGGGGAGGCCCACGGCGAGGTGGGGAACAGGCACCGGCACGTATGCGCCTACTGCGCCAACGTGCGGCGCATCCTCACGATGCACAGTGAGGCCGGGTGCCTCACTAAGCAAGCCCGTGAGCGCCAGACCCCGGCCGCCTCGGCGGATTTTTGATCCGCTGGCCCCCCCCCAGCCGGCCAGGGGGGCCCTCCCTGGCACCTCACCCACACCACTGCCGACAACCCTGTGACCACCACCGACAACCCCCCAGCGACCACCGACCGAAACACCGCCCAGACAGAGCCGGAGACCATCACCTCGCACCTCAGGCCCCAGACGCAGCCCAGTCTCACGACGAACCCTCCCCAGACAGCACAGCCGCCGACCATCACGACCTTCATGACACCGCCTTCATCAACCCACCCGACCCGACCCCGACCCCCACCCCGCCCAGCCCTGAGGACTTCGCTGCCCCCCTGCTCGACCCTCGCCGGACCTCCTCACCGCGTCTCTCCAAGGAGCGGGCCTCCTCACCCCTTTTGGCCGCCCGCTCCCTGTCGACGTAGGCCCCGGACACTTCACCACACCCAGACCTTCAACTTCCCCAGCCTCCGCCAAGAACCCTGCCCAAGCCTTCCGCGCTTCCCGGCCCAGGCCCTGGACCTCAGCCGCGGCCTACGCCTCGGGCGCGCCTCGAGCCCCCTCCTCCTCTTTTGGTGGAGGGCTCTTTGGCGCCCCTCGCCACGAACTCTGCAAGCTCCCCCCGAGCTCCTTAGCCGTAGGTTTATTTTCCCGCTTCCTTGTACTTACTCTGCTTATTTCCTCAGCTACCAGCCTTGTTTACCTTCTCCTGTACATGCTGTCTTGTTTTCTGAGGTGTTTTCAATAAAGCGCCTCTTTTTTCCCACCCCCGCCTTGCCTTCTTCCTTTTCGCGCATCGGTCGTAATGCTCGCATTGCGTTTGATGCGAGGGAAGGAAGAGACCCTCCCCCCGCCTCTGCCGCCGCCCGGCGTTCTCCCCTCCCCTGTCATCCCCCCCTCGCTTTCTCCCACCTTGCCCTCTTGCCCTCCCCGCCGCTTCCGGCGTTCTCACCTCCCCTCAGCTTTCTCCCACCCCGCTCTCTCGCCCTGCCCGCCGCTTTCTCACCTTCCCCGCCTCTCGCCTCCCCGCTCCGTCCCTTATAAGGCCGCCCGCCGGCCTCCCTCAGCCACTCGCCTTCCAGCCGGCCTCCCTGCTCAAGCTTCCCTTTTTAGGCCGCCCGCCGCCCGCCGGCCTCCCTCAGTCACTCGCCTTCCAGCCGTCCTCACTGCTCAAGCTTCCCTTATGCAGATAATGGTTGCATGATTCATTAAAATTGTCTTGGTCAACAATAGCTTTGAGGTTAGTATACATATTTTATTGGTTCAGTCAGGTGTTATAGTGCAGTGGTTATATTTTGGTAGTTATTTGTTTTACTCTTTTTTTCAGGGGGGGGGGGGATTTGAGAGAGGGATCGAGAGGGGGATGTGGAGTGGTTTGGGACTATGTTTTTATTTTTGTTTTGAACTTTTGTGATCCATCAAGGTAGGTTTATTAATGTATGTCTGTGTTGGGTACTCAACCTTTAATCTCGATTTAAGTTGGAGGTAGGTTGTTGCATTCCTTCTTTTGGCAGAGTTTGTTCTAGAGTTGGCTTCCTTGATAAATAGGTGCTCTTTTATGATTGTGAGTCCTTGGATATGGAACTTTCAAGAGGCTACCATATGCTTCCCTAGTATTGTGAATGCTTCTATGTATATATTGGGTCTTAATTTGGGCTCTATTGTATACGTGTCCTTAGAGGTACCTTTTGCACCTTGTCTCTAATTTATCCATCCCAGCATGAGGTTCTTCTATGTGTAGATTGCGGTCTCCGTAAATTGTCCGAAGTTCCCTATTTTGAATTTGTTTAAGCTTTGCTTGTAACGTAGCTATTTAGTGAGTAGTTCATATATTAGGTCATTATACTCAATTATTGGGAGGATCATTGTTTTGTACATAAAAAGAGATGTTTTTTCACTTATAAAACCCGACTTTTCTGAAGTGTTCAGATTCCTTGCCAGCGAGTGATTTTAATCTATTTAGTTTTGTATTATATTGAGGGTTAATTTGTTTCTTTGCACCATATATTTATTCGAGCCAAATTTTCATGTCAATTCTGGTGCCTTTGCTAAGTTACTGATTGATACTACTTGGACTGCATCATCAGCTGTTTGTTTAATGTTTTACATCCTAGCAACATCTAAGGTCATATCAGGACAGGTACCGACTTGTGACAGTGCGAACTCATGACAACTTTATAGTGCTGCCCCACTGAGAGACCAGACCACCAGCACCATGACCTGATACCCCACTCAGTCACATTATCCTGACACTGAGCTAACCAGTCCTTGCCCTATCCTAATAATGCCAAGTATACATTTTTAAGTCATTGGTTTGATTCGACAAGGGTTCAAACCCACGATCTACCAATACGGGAGACAGACGCTCTAACTCATTTGGTCACCCCGTCTGGATGTCATCAGCAAATAGAATGCATTTTGTTTGCCTCAGTACTTGGAGTAAGTCGTTTATGAACAGAAGATGTTGGTTTGTTGTTGTTTTATGTTCTAGCAACATCTAAGGTCATATCAGGAGGGGCACCAACTTGTGACAGTGCGCACTCATGGCGACTTTATAGTGCTGCCCCACTGGAAGACCAGTCTGCCAGCACCATGACCTGATATCCCACTCAGTCACATTATCCTGACACAGTCCTTGCCCTATTTAATAATGCTGAGCACCAGGCGAGGAAGCGACAAGTATCAATTTTTAAGTCATTGGTTTGACTCGACCAGGGTTCGAGCACACGACCCCACGATCTACCAACACCCGAGACAGATGCTCTAACTCATTCAGCCATCCCGCCTGGCCTATGAACAGAAGAAATAGAAGGTGGGCTCCAATGTTGATCCCTGTGGTACCCAAGTTTTTACTTGTTTTACGGTTGACTCAGTGCCATTTAGTTTGGTATTTTGCTTTCAGTTGGAAAGATAGTTTGTCAGAAAGGTTGTTTTTGGACGTAAACTACTCTTGACAACCTTCTGCAGCAGGATTTTATGATCTATTGTCAAATGGTTTTTTTAAATCAATGTATACTGCTATGGTAAGTTTGCCAGAATCCATCACACTGAGAAGCACATCAAGTTGTGTTGAGAGTGCTTTGGTTGTGGACATTCCTTTCCTGAAGCCATTTTGTTCATCTGCTAGGTAGTTTGTTGCTTCAACAAATATATTTGTTTGATCATGAATGAGTTGCTGAACTATTTTACCAGTTATGAGTAGAAGAGAAATTGGTCTGAGGTCATTGCATGTTTTAGTGTTGCTGACTTTTGGGATAGGGTAGCAATTTTCCAATCATTTGGGAAAATACCTTTCAATTGACAGGTTCACTATATATTTTTTTTTTTGTAAAACAGTTTATTTATCAGAATATCAATTTGTTCAGTGCCGAGGGACTGGTTTTCGAGGTGTTTACATTACATTGTAAATAGGTAGATCACCAGGTACTTAGATAGGTTTTACTAGCCGATTGTGAAGGGGGTATATTCTTTTAATATAGTTATTGCATCAATTGGTAGCCTTGAGCTAAAATCATTTAAGTCCTGATGATTTGTATTCAGACAAGACCGTAACCATTTTATGGACTTCTTCCTTAGTTACTGCTCTTAGGTCATACATGACTGCATTTGCCTATACAATATTAACATTTTTTTATGGTATATTGTCTAGTGTATCTGCTAACTTCTCCCATATCTCTATAACGTAGTTATTTTTCTGTTCATGTTTCTTGGGTTGTTAATTTCTCCTGTTAACTCATCCACTAAGCTGGAGATAGTTGGGGTGGTTTCCGGGGATATGCTGTGTATGCTTCCACACAAATGGCAAATTACAACAAAAACACATAATCACTGTTAGCTTTTATCCTAGAATTACAGTATTTTCTCCGCGTTGAATCATTGGTCTTCCAGCCATATTAAAACCACATGCAAGTATATGACAGTAGGATTGTGTTTGTTTGTTGGTGTTTTATGTCCTGGCAACATCTGAGATCATATCAAGACGGGTCAGTAAGACATCTGCTAGCAAATAAACAACAATAACAAAATGACACTGAATAAACAGAATGAAATATTTCTTTATTTTCGTGGCCTTTTTGGTTTGTGGCGCGTTGCACTCATAGAACTGCTTTTCAATTTCTTCCGCTTTGCCATTATCTTTTTATCCATCAAATGTGTTAGATTTGGCCGCTTCTTCCCCTTGTGTTTCGGCTTGATGGAGGACCGCCTGAAAAAAAAAAAACAGAATAAAAATTTTTTTTAATCAGAACAGATTTTTAGAAAGGAAAGACTAAATAAACACGTAGGTTGGGAAAAAATGTCATAAATAACTGTCACTGGTGAAACCTCTCCAGAAGAGTAATTTATACCTGACAATACAGCCAAACCATGCCATAACTGAATGACCCAATCGATACCCCAGGAAGCACTGGAGAACATATCCATTAGAGGGTTTCGGTGTGTCAACATATTACCCACCAATAATGGTAATTGTGGACCAGGAAGCTCCTAGATAGCTCTGAGATAAATACACGCGCAAATATTACTAACAAACCATACAAGACAATAAGCCACAAACTAATGACCAGAGCTGTTCAGCATTGAAAAGAAGTTATATCATGAACCTATATGTTATGGACCAGGTAAATAAACATCAATAAAAAAAAATACACATACAGGATTCATGCCCATTTTGACAGATCAAATTCCGGGACTTTCCAGGATATTTCAGTGCAGAATTCCATGATATTAAATTAAAGTACACCGAAAAACGGCCATATTCATTCATTTTAGGAGACATTCGTTACTGTAATTTTCATACTTATACAAAATACATCATTAAAACAGATCAGCAAGTGATATTTCTTTTGACATAAAATCAGATACATACTTTTTCTGCGAGCTTTCATTTGTGACTGTCTCGGTGTCTTCGTCCTCGTCTGCCTCCTTCGTGCCCGGCTGTGCTTCCTCAACCTTCGCGTCCTCCCCCTCACACACCTACGAGGTTGACGAAATGCCCACGGCGTATAAACTTGCAGTCCGATTAGATTAGACTAAAATGTTTGAGCTGTATGCTCAATAAATACTAATATCTTTACTCAATCTTAATTCAATATGATCAGATACTGTTTTATTTATCTTGTATTTATTGTACGCAAGTGACTTTAGACCAGGGAATGCTTACACAGCTTGACAGGCTTAGCCTGAAACTACTCCTTTGTTGGGGTTTTACGTCCTAGCAACATCTAAGGACATATCAGGACGGGGAAACAAATTGCCTGTTTGTTGATGTTTTATGTACAAGCAACGGTTAAGTGCATGCCGTTGTTTTTGCTGCTGTGCAGTAGTGGTCATAATCCATAAGGATTGATTTCCTTTGACTTTTTTGGGTTTTCAAATACATTTGTGTACTAAAATAACATTTGTAGTACCTTGTAACCATGCAATTAGCGGTTTAATCTAGATATATACACTATGTTAGTTTTTTTTCTCCTTTTGTCACACCTTTGAAGATGAGGTCTAAGCTCATATCAGGACGGGTACCGATTTGGGACAATGCGCACCTTTATACTATAGTGTTGCCCTATTAGGATACCGGGCTGCCTGGCACCAAACAAACAAGCAGACCTACACTGTTGAATCCCAGGCGGAGGCCGGCGCTGCCCACAAAGTCGGTGTTGGTGACATCCACAACCGTCACTGTGTGCGTCGACATGTCGTACACGGTGGGAGTTGCTATGGTTTCCATCTCCGTCGGGAGCACGGCTCCGACAGCGGCACGTAGGGCTTCCAGCTCCTTGATGCGCTCATCTCGCTTCTGATTCCAGCAATCGAAGTTAGAAATAGAATGTACTACATATTACAGGGTTGGACAATAAGGACCACCCGATTTCCCGGGGCACCTAGTTTACTTGGTTGGGCAGGTGAAGTTCTCGGTGACCTGCCCACAAACGGCCATGTCGTTATTTTTCTTATCTGCAGTAGAAGATTTTAGTTTCAACTGGCTGACTTGGGCTTGGGCAAGTAGCTGTGGCACTCAGACAAGTAGGAAATTCAGTATAATCTAATGAAAGCACCAAATGTTTTCGAAATCAAGACATTTACCGTGTTATCCTCATGTAAAAGTCGATTTTAAGATTTATTTTTAAGAAGTTGAAATTAGGGAGGGGCTTCGATTATTACATAAATACTGTTTTCAAAGGGATGAAATTTATGCTTAGTTGGATGAGCTTTAAAAAATGAACAAACATATTTTTGAAATTAAGACAACTACTGTGTTTTCAAAGATTTGTTTAAAGCTGAAATTAAGGGATGGGGGGGGGGTCGACTATTACATAAGTACTATTTTCGAAGAGATGAAATTCATGCTTAGCTTGATATGAGCTTTTAAAAAATGGACAAAAAGTGCCAGATTTCCAAAATAATAAACAATAAAAGGAAAAAGCATTTGTGAGCATTATCAAATTTTTAACTACAAAATAACTGCCTACTATGATAGAAAAGTATTGTCATGCCAATACCCTAAGTCCCTGTATCATAGGTCTGTACATATCATGTACAAAGGTTACTGGGCATACCAGCAGATGGTCCAGATGTCACATAAATTAGTGTTGTAATTTACTGGTAGCCAACCAGTGTTCGGAAGCATGATCGTCAAAAAGCCTACCATAGAGAGTACACATTTACCGTAACATTCTTACCACATATACCACTTAGTGTTGTACTGTAGTTTTAGCTGTAAATACCAGCAATTAAATTCATGACGATTTTGTGTCAGTGCTAGTTCTACGTACAGGATAATACCTTGACCCACAAATGTTGACCTGTTATCAACATTTACATAAAATCTGTTGAAAATTTCAGATTTTTTTCGCCAAGAACAGGTTGACTTTTACACCTAGATGTTGTACCTAGATTTGATCATACATATCCAACTTAGATACCGGTGAACTTAGCGAACACTCATTCCAGTTTGCTCATGTACTATGCTTTAAAAACGGCTAATCAAAGGCAATATTCAGCATTTCGACGTGCACACCAAAATTAATTGAGCATGTTCTCACTTTTAATACCTCTATAGTTAACCCTTTAGAATAAAAGTTACTTTAAATTACAATAAAGAAGATTATACTTCCCCATTACAGAAGTCTAGGTGGGGTTTTTGGTGGGGTTTTAAATTTTGTTAACGAGTTGGTGACCAGTGAGTGGGAGGAATTCCTGAACATTTTAAGAAGCCTAAACAAAAATTGAGGCTCACCTAGGAACACAATAATTCGACAAATGAATGATTCTTCAAGTTGTGCAATGCCATTACCAACCTCTTTCTTCAGTTGTTTTTTATCTTCCTTCAGTCGTTCTATTTCTTCCCGGTGGGCACGTTTCCTTCTCTCAGTTTTTCGCTTTGAAAATCCTGTCAACCATTGACTGAAAGACAAATTGAACGTAAGAAATTCTACACAGCTTTAATTCTTTTTAATCATATACTTGTTACTTTTATTTAAAGTTTCATGGTTTATGACCTTTTTTTTTTATATACCTAAATATATTACGTTCATATAATATAATATACTTTCACTTTGAAGGAACCTTAATTTCCAAGGGTTAAGTTTGGATATATATTTGAAATGGAAATATGCCAAATTAATGTTCACGTACTTATCAAAATGTTGGTCTCTATAGGGCCTTAAACTGTGACAGGTTTTATTCAAATGAATTATCTCTTCTATGCGGCAACAAATGGTTAATAAATGCATCAATTGGATATGGGTCACTCTCCTGAAAACTGGTCGGCATGGGATGGGATTTTAAAACATCAATAAAAAAACTTCCTACTTATTTTTTTCCTTATACTTTTCATATTCATGTTCAGATTTGATGAAAGAAATAAGGGAAATAAAATAAACTGTGTGCAACTTTGGTCCTTTTAGTTATGAAGTGTTTTTGTACCAAAAAACTCCATTTTACAGTCAGCCATTTGTAACATGATATATGGGACATGGTTGAATCCTTATTAACATCTTATATTGCATTGATATATCAAACAAAACGGTTCCCAAATCAAAAGGGAAGTATTTATTAACATGTATGCATGCTTAAATTTAAAAAAATAAAAATGTGATGTCTTCAGAAATAACATTACAAATTTAACCGGTGGTGTCTGGATGCCACACAAATATTCTACACTAATTATTCAGTGAATAAAGCATGGCTGGGAATTACTTTTTTTTTTATATCAATATAAGCAGTACATATTTCTGTATATTATGCCATGATTAATATGCTTCTAGGTATGAAATTATGTAATTCTGCTTAGATTTTTATTAAGCAAACTGTGTGGGGTCCTAAACATGTGTTACATCTCAGCAACACATGTTATACTGCCATAAGACATAGCTTAATCATGGACTACACCTTTATTTTGTATATCATCAATTTATATTTTACATAGCTGTAAAGGGGAGATTTCCAGCTTTCATTTGCAACCAAAAAAATGTTAAAAATTCAAATATTAGATTTTAACTCTCCATGTGACACTTCTGCCCAGTTTTCAGGAGAGTGACCCATATGTAAGATCAAATGTCTTCTTTTCAAAAACGTTATACTTTCATCATACTACGTACCTTTACTTTTTTTTGCTTGAATAAGAAAATACGGTGAAGAGTTTTCGGTAAGCATTACACTCAAATCAACTAACAGAAGGGATTAAGTTCAACTTCAAGTCTTCGCTAGCTAACTAACACTACAGATGCATGTCATCAATTTAATAACTATCTGACAAATGGCATACATAGATGAAGCCAAAGATAGCCAAATCACAGGGTTTTTTTTTGGTCTTGACTGCAATAAGAAAATTCTGGTCAAGCCCCAATCTTTTGTACCAGACAGAATGGCTGAATGAGTTGAGCGCCGGCCTCCGGTATTGGTAGGTCGTGGGATTTGAAACCCCGCATTCGAACCCTGGTCAAGTCAAACCAATGACGTAAAATTGATATTTGTTGCTACCTAGCCTGGCACTCAGCATAACCAGGATAGGGCAAGGAGCAGTGAAATGACGAAAGCCAATTGTCCAAGATCGAAAATTACCCTGCTTAATCAACTCCGTCTTCCAACTTGTCAGTCTAAGACAAATTGTAGACAATTGAAATTCCCCTGGCTTTATTAACAAATAATAATAGGACAGTAGCCTACTGCATGATTATAGGTATGCCCACTCACTCTATAACTGTATAGGACAAGGACAAAGTACACCAATTTTTTCTCAAGTTTGCCCTGTTGTATCGCCACAAATAATGTATACTTATGCTTGAAATATGATTGAATGACTAAAGCAACCTTTTTACCTTCCATCTGTGACCTGATAATATGTGAGTATGATTAGTTCACATTAGTAGCTTGAATCCCTTGGTGTGTATCATGTTGTCAAACTATGCGCAACCACTTTTGGAAAGTGACCAAACTAGCCATGCATTTGGGACTCCCCAGAAAAAACGTTACTGATCTACTTAGCCTTGGCCGATTAGAACAAGCCTTATGTCAATGGAAAGCTATGAACTTGACCTACGATGTAATGTGATTTTCGTAGTGATGCATTTAGGTTTTACATTTTTTTTAACAAGCTATAGTTGCTCTATCCACTTTGACACTTAAAATGTTAGGCTGTGATCAGTTCTCAAAGAACTTTATACCATTAAAAAGAGGAGAAATAGCTTATTAAAATGATATATAACACGACACGGATATACCGCCCTCGGAAAGTCCATTTTTGTGTGGTTTTTTTTATGAATTAATTTACCCTGCCCATAAGATTTTAGTTGTAATCATTTCTCAAAGAAATCTATACCATTAAAAAGAGGAGAATTCGCTCTTTAAAATGATATATAGCATAACTCGGAAAAATACCGCTCTTAGAAAATAGGTGTTTTTGGGGGATGAATTTATTTACCCTGCCATTACAATTTTAGGCTGTGATCAGTTCTCAAAGAACTCTATACCATTAAAAAGAGAAGAATTCACCCTTTAAAATGATATATAACATGACCTGGAAATACTGCTCCTGGAAAGTCCGGGTTTTTTTGGTGGGGGGGTCGGTTTTTTTTTTTAAACGAATTAATTTACCCTGCCCATAAAATTGTAGGCTGTGATCAGTTCTCAAAGAACACTATACCATTAAAAAGAGGAGAAATAGGTAATTAAAATTATATATAACACGACCCGGAAATACAGCTTTCGGAAAGTCTGTTTTTGTTGTTTTGTGTGTGTTCTTTGTAATGAATTAATTTACCCTGCCCATAAAATGTGTGTTGACTAATTAAATTAAGTCACTGGGTACATCATTGTAGTCAATTTAAGGACTTTGTTTTTGCTTTTTTTGCCTGTACGTTGTTAACAGATGGAGAAAAGTTGACAAAATTAGACATTTCATTGGTATTTCAATTGTACAAATTATGCCGTTTTTGAGGCATCATATCTTCTTTCTTCCTGTGTTGTATGACTAGAAAAAAAATGGATTTGATAATTGTACTATAGATATGGTGTGTACCAAATATGAGCTCTATTATCTAGTTTTTATTTATGAGTTTTGAAAAATGGCAGTTTGAATTACCGTAGTGTCTACGCGTACGTGAGCCGTACACTGAGCCTGACGGTCTAGGCGTATGTAAGCAACTAGGGCGCATGCGCGTGCATCCATTTGAAATTTGCCACTTACACTGTTGACGTTGAGCAATGTGGACGTGCAGCTATGCTTATCGGCAAACGGATCACTTATTTTTGCAAAATTAATTTTAAAGTATTCATTGGGTCGATTAAAAAGATCTTAATGCGCGATTGAAAAGGAAGATGTGAAGTATTTAAATTAACCTAAGAGCAATTTTCTCTGAAAGGATTAAAAAGCAGAGATAATAGTGAATGTTGGGATATTCGGAGTGTCAGTGTCAGCCGTACCGGATCACGGCCTCACAAGCCTATTTTCGCAAACTAAATTCAAGAACTTCCAATTGAGTGATTTAAAAAAAGCTGAATGTGAAATTGTAGAGAAAGATCTGAACTATTTAATAGAAATAAGACCACCAAAAAGCACAAATTAGATATGTGAGGAACTGGGGCGCAAACACTGCCGTACATCTAGACTTGCAGGCTACGAATATGGCTCACGTACATGTAGACAGAGGCTAAAGATACGTAAGGAAATAGGGCGCATGCGCAGACACTGTCGTACGTCTAGACCAGCAGGCTACGAATACAGCCAAAATATACATTTTTTTCAACCTGTCATATCTCATTTTCGAATGGAGCTAGAGCCTTGTAATTTTGCAGGTGGTCACAGTTTGGTAACAGGTATGTTTCCTGCGAGTTTCATGTGATTTGGTCGCGCATTAAGATATTTTTAATCGATCCAATGAAAGCTTTTAAATATATTTTGCAAAAATAAACGCTCCGCATAGACATAGGCAATATGTCATAGCATTGCTGAAGCAAAAAATAGTGCGTTGTTTTACCCTTCGCGAGGAGTTGCCAGGGATGTGATGTCACGCCGACATGTCATAGAGAATACCTACTATTATTAGCCTATTCGCCTTAATTAAATTAGGCCCTACATTATTATACCGACCCCCCAAGGGGGAGGCTGATGACTAACACGTGTATATATACACATAAACAATACTCATAGACATGTATGGAGGTGGAAAATGAAATCACTAAAATCCAGCAAACGGAAGCGGAAACAGCCGTATGATCATGTAGGCTGCCATATGATTTGTATACTCGTGTTGAATCGAGAAGGGTCCACAGCGACGAAAGGATGAAAAACGGGTTACCACTGAGTAATATAAAGCATACCCTTGCAGGATGAGTTTCCCATTCATTAAGTAGTGATATTGTGTGATTTAAACAGAAATCAATGTAGATCAATTTCAAATATACTTCAAACAATTTAATCTGTGCAAATGATAGATAAATATGTGATAATATCTGAACAATAAACTAGTCAAATAATATTTTACCACACTGCTAGCTCAGTGGAGGGGACCCTGGCATTTATTTGCTCTGGCAGAGGCACAGGAGTTTTCATCTATTATCGCTCAGTTTCCAACCTGGTCCCCTAGCCTTTGTACCGGAAACAAGTTTAAACGAGCTCAAACGTGGCTGGTTGGGTCGCACCGTGGCTAGTTGGGTCGCTCCGTTTAGTGCTGAATACGCTTATGGTTGAATCGCATAACGACAGCGATTGGTTAATAATATAGTCGTGTTGATATATAAATCAATATATATTATAATTCTCCGAGCATTAAGGGGGTCCGGTCCTAAGGCTAAGCATTGGGTGGTATTGCTTATTCATATTAAATATTAAATTCTTCCAAGACCAAGTTCTCAACAGACAACACCAACTTCAAGTTGAACTTGTGACCAACTTCCCCAATGCCATGCCCATGGCAATGGTCAACCCAAGTTGTTCCACATTCTCCTTCAGACTTAACGATTAGTGACAGAACACAAATTCCTGTGTAAATAATGGGGGTGGGGGGAAGAGTGGATGCTCTAAGTCTAATCTTATTAGCCTAATAATTAGCCTAATAATTAGGCAATCACATTTTTTTGTTTTGATTGCCTCATTCAAGTCATTGACTATTGACTCATTGAGTTAAATCTAAATTACTTGCATTGTCGCTCAACAGACAACACACGAGTTGTTCACCAGCCAATGTAAATTGAATATTTTACTTACTTTCTTGCAGATTCATCAAAGCTTAGCACCGTCTTGTTGTGCTTATTTTTGCGGTTCTTTTGCTTAAACGACAACGACACACTTTTATCGGGATGACCTCGGACTTTCCCTACAGGTTTCCCCATGGTGAAAGTGAGAGCTCAGTAGGCATGTCTTCGCGTTTACATAAACAAAACTGCGCGCACAGACCATAAACCAGCGAACTCATATTAGTGCAGTTAGGCATCACTAGAGGGCAGCACGGCGAATTATAGATGTTATAAACTTCCGCTAGGCGCCGCCATTGATAGGCATTGCACACACGACTTGTACGGTATAATACATAGGTGTGAGTAGGATTGATTGATTGCTGACGCTTTTATATAGTGTTGGCAGCAATGGCCATATTCACAGCTAAAAGCTAATGATATCTATTTTATTTGTAAAAAAGGGTGAGCTAACATCGCTCTAATGCATTGTTGTTGGCATTACGTAGAACACATATTTGCAGAACATCATCTAGTGGAAATGCTCAGAGCAAAAGAGAAACTATTAGAATATTTGATCATGCAAATAGTTATCGTCACCTATGGTGCCACAAATTGAAGCAAATGGATTAAGAAAGTTTCCCTCAATGCTTGTAGCTTAAGCATGAAGCATTTTGACATATTCAGAGGTAGCTTATTTGGTTCATCTATGGATATATTTTGTAGGCCTATCTCCGAAACCTATTAAATTGTGAAGCATCATAAAATTTGTTGAATATTTGTAGATATTTTTTACATTGAGATGGCAAGGACAACACTTAACAGTAGGCTTATAGTTAAACAAATATATTACCCAAATTGCGCAGAATAGGCAATGGAAGGTCCTTTTATTATTGTTGAAATTGTACATCTCTAAATAAAATCTGACACATTTCTTTTTCAAAATAAAGAACAACTAGACCTTGATTCCCCTTATTGCTTTGTTATATATTGCAAGTCCATGTATATTTTACTTAGTTCATCCTCTTTTAAAAATAAAGAACGCAAAGGCTGAGGGTGCATAGTTTATTATGGGAGTGATATTGATAACATAAAGCATTACACCAAGAACTATTTCTTTTAATTGAATTAAATTGTATTCTGGCATCGAAAATAGCCAGCTGGATTTGATTGGCATTCCCTAAGTTTGTGATCACCTACTAGTGATCACCCTGCCTGTAGGCCTATACCAGAGAGCGTGTATATAAACAGATGAGAAGGGACAACTCTCATACTAGACCGTGTAACAGCCTCCGACTGTGGCGCTCCAAGTGGTGGTTGTTGAACAGCTTAAGCATATGGGCAAACCTCAAGGCATTTTCAATGGCAGTGAGCAATCTTCATACAGAAAACGTTAAATATCTCTAAAACTACAACACCTAGAAACAAACTGATTGGAATACACATAGAAACCATGTTTACCAAAAAGATTATATTAAATTGATATGGTTAGGGTTCTGGATTTCTATTAATTTGGAATAAAACTGACGTTTTTCACTACGCGTACGGCAAACTCAAGGCATTGTCAATGGCCTTGAGCAATCTTCGTACAGAAAAAGTGAAATATCTCTAAAACTACACTACATAGAAACAAACTGTTTGGAACACATATAGAAAACATATTTAACAATGAGACTATATTAAATTTACATGGCTAGGGTTCTGAATTTCTATTAATTCTGAATAAAATACACGTTTTGCACTACACGTACGGCAAACTCAAGGCATTGTCAATGGCGGTGAGCAATCTTCATACAGAAAACGTTAAATATCTCTAAAAGTACACCACATAGAAACAAACCGCTTGGAACACATATAGAAAACATGTTTACCAAAAGGATTATATTAAATTGATAATTTTAGGCTTCTGTATTTCTATTAATTTTGAATAAAAACAAATGTTTTGCACTGAGCGTACCGGCAAACTCAAGGCTTGTTCAACACTAACCGCCAGGAACGCCACTGTAGCCTGTGTTACCGTTTTTCGCGGGAGTTGTCCCTCTCATCTGTTTATATACACGCTCTCTGCCTATACCCAAATGAATCCCAACGAACTCACTGGGGATTATGCATAAGGATTATCTCATTAACAAACAGCTGTATCTCAGCAGTTTTAATAGTCTGACAAATAATGTGAAGATAAACATAAAGTTTAGAAAATGACATGGCAACATACATGTATGATATGGGGTATTATCATTTATGAACATACTTCAGGTGATCAATATGTAGATCACTACAGACTAGTTATAGAAGCAGTGGTCGTGTAATGCAGTGGTCTACATAGGCCTACATACTGTAGAGCAAAATAGGGACACACAGAAATGCATAGGAGTAGCCTACACAGCACACTCTGCATAGCCTCAAGACTCATTATTAGGTAAGTCTAGTTCTTTCAGTTCTTATTATTTCTTCTGGTATGCACACACTATACTTCCCTAATAAAATCAGGATACAATATGTACAACATGTAGCTAAACCATAACTTATAACATATCTAGTCCAACTCCCTAAAATATTATCTTTTTTTACACTGACTCTCTGAAGTAAAGCATCACCTCAAAGATTATATATAGGTCACTATTGCAAGGGCACCTGATCTTGAACTGCTTTAACTAAGGAGTATTGGCTCTTTGACATTAACTGTCACAAGCCTCTGTCCATTCACTGTGATCTCTGTGTTGATGCCACTGCTGTTGTTTGTCATCAGCTTGGTATTCTCGGCACTGACATCTCTGCTGTAAGCTGTCGATGTTTTGTCAAGACGCACAACTAGTGCAGCGACCAAAAAAGTGATATGTCTTACCACCTAAATTTAATTTCTTATGCATTAACTCAACCCTTTGATAAAGTTTCCGACAACAAGGTTTATTTGGTGAGATACTAGGGCGCTGCATAATATAAATGTGAATAGCTAATTACCAAACACAATAATATTTGTTACTTTGGCTATAATGATAATAACAGTGATTGAAACATAATATATATTCAATGACTCAGACGGGATGGCCGAATGAGTTAGACCGTTCGTCTCCCGTGTTGGTAGATCGTGGGGTCGAACCCTGGTCGAGTCAAACCAATGACTTAAAAATTGATACTTGTCGCTTCCTAGCCAGGGGCTTGGCATTATTAGGATAGGGCAAGGAGCAGTGGAATGAGGAAGACCAATCATCCAAGATTGAAATTTCCCCGGCTTAAACAACTAACGAACCAAAACAAAAAAATAAGACGATACACGAAAAAGGGGTGGAAAAAACCATTTTATTCCAGGATAAAATGAGAAGCAATGCAATAAGTCAGATCAATGACACGTGTAAATGTCAAGTAACATGTTTAAGGCAATGACAATTAGAAACGTAAATGTTAAGAGAAATGTCCAGGTAAATGTCAAGTCAAAATGTCAGGACCAGCCGGGTATGGGCGAGGTCATAAAGGGGGAGAGTCACTGGGATGGGGGGAGCCCCAAAGAGCCCTCCACCAAAAGGGAGGAGAGGGCTCGATGGGCGCCAAGGGGAGCGAGGCAGGGTAGGTAAGCGTACACAGGTTCGGAGGACCAGGTCCCCTGGGCCTTGATGTCCTCAATGGGGACTCTGGCATGCCGGCAGGCCTGGGCCGCACCACGGCGGAGGATGTGGAGGCTGAAGGAGTCCAGGGCTGGCACCGAGAGGCCGCGGAGGACCGCGTGAAGGATCCTAGTGAGGGTCCAATGGTCGAGTGGCCAGGGTCATCGGGGGCGGCTGGGACAAGGAGGACAGCCGGCGACCAAGCCGCAACGGGGCAGAGCGCAGAACCTGGAAAAGCCGGCACGAAGAGGGCGACGGCAGCCGAGGGCCCCACGAGGGTCTTGGTGCTCTGGAGGGTCAGGCAGAGGCCGTCCGGGGCCGGCGTGACGTCACCGCATGAGATGGTGTGGGGACCGCCCCACTTCCCCACGGAGGGCGACAGCAGGCTGGACTGCCTGAGCATCGCATAATACCCGAGGAGGAGGGCAGCCTGAATAATGATGTCCGAGGGTCTGGTGGGGGCGAGGTAGCGCGAGACGGCCATGAGATGCTGTGGGGTATGCGGAGGGGGGGCATGTCACGGCACATGCGTCAAGGCCCGCTCTCCCCTCGGCAGACTGCTCGGGCGAGGCACGAGGTGAAGGCCGAGGGCTCAAACCCCTGCAGCCTTGACCCAGGAGTGTGCCCCGGAGAGGGTGTTCCTGACGGAGGAGGGTGCGATGGTGATGGCATTGAGGGAGGCAGTGTAGGCCGCCAACTCCAAGTCGGAGGGGTGGAGCATGTCGAGGTCGTGGGCCTGCATATAGGTTACGTAGGCCTCAGCCTGTCGACGTCTGTTCCTCCAGGTGGAGGGCGCGAGGGAGGCGATCCGGAGGCCGTTCACCACGGCCACCTCGAGGGCGGAGAAACCTGTAATCAGGGGCCAGGGTTGTAGGGGAAGTCGTTATCGCATGGAGTCACATAGGACAATCCGAGGCGAGCGACCTCAGCCCAGGCCACCTCGGCCCATGGCCCGAGGAGGTGGGCCCAGCTGAGGGCATCGGCCAGGACGAGGGAAGCGCCAGGCTTATGCACAACGGATATGGTGAATGAGCCCGCCGCAGCGAGGAGCCAGAGCTCCCGGGTGCAAGTCCCGAGGGTGGGGTCATGGGCACGGCCAGATTCGAGGGCGGCGGCCGAGGCCATGTTGTCCGTGTTGATGACCACCATGGTGCCTGTGACGTCCTCGGGAAGGAGGGCCCGGAAGGCAACCACCAGGTTGACGGCCTCAAGCTTGTGGCTGCTGGGGAGGCGGGTGCGGAAGCCCTCGGTGTAGGCCTGAGAGTAGCAGGCGGTGGGTGAGAAAGCCTCGACCCCCTTGAGGCCGGAGTCACACTCAATGTCGAGGCTCCTCACCTCGGCCTCGCAGAGGAAGTGGAAGCCGTTGGAGGCGGGGACGTACAGGGCAACTCAGTGGAGGTCGCGGCAGGCCTCCTCCCAGAGGGTGAGGGAGGCGGCCTGTAGCAGCTGTGGAGGGCCATGAGGAGGAGGCCTATAAACTTCCTCGCCAGACGCAGCTACCCATGTGGTTGAGGCAGCGGAGGACACCCCGGAGCTCCCGGCGCCCAAGGGTACGGTGCTTGACTCGGACCTCGCAGTCAGCGATGAGGGCCTCTACCTTGTCGGGGTTGAGCCGGATAGTCATGGTCTCGCTGTCGAGGGCGAAGATGAGCCAGGTGAGGCGGACGGCCGGAGGGTGGCACTTCCCCAGGGCGACGTCCAGCCCGAGGGTGGCCGCCAGGCTAATGAAGCTGTCGAAGGCCTGGCAGGCCCTCAGGTAGTACCTCTCACAGCCGATGTAGTCATCTACATATACCAGGGTGTGATATCCGTCACGGCGGAGGACCCAGGCCAGGGCTGCAGGAAGGGCGAGGTCGACGTATGTGGCCCCGTCGAGGGTGATGCCATACAATGGGCAGGCAAGGGGGCCGGCCTGGAGCTGGCGGTAGGCCCTGGAAATGTCAGTGGTCCATATGTAGGCGCTGGAGCCCTCGTGGAGGAGGCGGCACCCCATATCCGTGACACAGGGGAGCTTGTAAGTGTGGGGTCTCCCAAGGTACTCCCGGCGCGGGATGCTGGCATTGACGCTGCTCCTGGGGGGGTAAGAGAGGTCAACTATGACCCTCCTCTTACCTGGGTTGGACTTGGGCTGGGTCATCATGGGGGAGACCTGCGTCCAGGGGATGAAGGGGGTAACGTGGAAAGGGCCGGCGAGGGCACTGTGGGCCAGATCGGGCTACAAGTCGAGTGGGGCAGGCGGTGAGATGTGAAGGGGCTGTGGCGACATCTGAGAGGTGAGCCGCAATGGGAGCCGGGGCAGGGCGGGTTGGGTGACCGCCGCCGGCTGAGGCCACTCCTGGTGGTGCGCTCTGCGCTGCGGGGTGTCTGGTGCTCTCCTGGCGCGGAGGCGTCTGGCGGCACGACCCCGGACTCGGGTGATAGACGGCATGGTAAGTCGTGGAGGAGTAGGTGAAATAAAAATAAAAAGTGAGTGCGGCTGCAGGAGGCAGGAGGCAGAGTGGCTGGAGGCACTGACTGACTTCACTTCTGGGTTGTTTGTAACCTTACGACGGTTACCAGTTGCAGAACTGCAACATTATAGAGAGGCTCCGATAAATCGGCCCAATCTTTGGTTGAAGAATAATCTTCTGGTGGGATGGTTGTAGAAGCTGGGGGATGTCTTTACAACGATTAAACGATGAGTCGTTGGAGCGGTCCAATATCACCCCGGTCCGGTGGTAGCACAGCACTTGTATCCAGCAGACAGCAGCAAGGGTTTCGAGGAAGGGCGGGTAAAGATGGGTCCAGTGGTGGTTCCAGCAACGAGAACAAAGCAAGAGAAACGTAAAGGTAAAGGGCCCCACCCAAGCACACAACTACCCTGGTCAGGGCGAGGAGTATGCCTGGGAGAAAAAAAAAGGGTAGAGTCTAGGAAAGGGAAATGAGGAGAGTTGAGTCAAAGGACCGTGGCTATTTGCTCTATGGTGACCAGCTGGCGAGCCAAAGACACGGACAGAGTAAGAGTAGAAAGTGAAATGCTGGTGGGCTCCCCCTCCTGGGACTCTTTTCAGACATATCAAGGAGGAGCAACGCAGCGGAGAGGAGATAGAGAGAGGTGTGTGTAACAGAATGTATGTGTGGACATGACAAGCTCTAGTACGTAAGTGGCTTTATTTCAGCTTTAGGGTTTTCCATTACAACTCCACTCTGGTCACGTGATCCTACCCGAACGCCCGGGGTCGTTCATAAAGTCAATCTCCACTCGACCCATTCGTAAACCACATATACTACATCTCCCTTTTTTCCTTTCCGCAAATTGCGTTGCACATCTTGCCTCTTGCGTGAGCGCCAACAGGGTATATTCTTACTTTAATCTTAACGCAATATAACATTTTTTTTTTTTTTTTAATTTTTTTTTTTTTATCTCTACAGTACATCGGCATGTTTATTCTTATCAATCTAGTACATAGTTATTTCTTGAATCTACTGTGTTTGGGTGGTATTTCCGCTCTATATCTGTCAACCGGTTTGCTGGTTCGGCCATGTCGCGTGATGTACTTGATTAGATGACCCTTGTGTGGGTCTGTTTGTGCGGCCCGACCCCTGCCTGTGTGCTTGATTGTTTTGACCTCTGTGCATGTGCTATTTTCGGGCACCTTATGATGTGTTTGCGGTTCCGCCTGACTACTCTGTCTTGCATGGCTTTTATGTTGTAACTTCTCGGGTACGTGCCTGCCTGACTAATAATCACTCCTTTCGCCAAGTTATCGTGTTGGTCCCTGTATCTAATATCATCTCCTTTCCGTAGCGTGGAATGATTCACTCTACCCCGTTTATCAAAATAGTCTTTTTGCCTGTCTTTGCGTGCTTTCATTTGCGGTTTTATGCGGGTTTGTGCGTGAGGCTGTAACTTTTTTTTAATTCTCGGTATTTTCGATCTGAGCTCCCTCGACATGAACAACTGAGCGGGTGAGGCGCTTAACCCTTGTATGTGCACGTTACGATAATTTAGCATTGCAATATGGATATCTCCATTCTCTACGATAGTTTTTTTTCAAATTTTTTTTTATCGTTTGTACAAATCTTTCAGTCTGTCCATTACTCTGGGCGTACATAGGGCTGCTAAATTTTGGTGTAAACCCGTAGGTCTTTGCAAATTCTTGGTACTCAGCACTACTGAACTGCGGTCTGTTATCGGACACCACCACCTCTGGAATTCCATACCGACTGAATACTTTTTTTAATTCTTCAATTGTTTGTCTACTTGTAGTCGATTTCATTTCAATGATTTCGGGGAATTTACTGTAATAATCAAGTATTAACAAGAATGTCCGCTGCTCTACATGAAACAAATCGATACCTACTTTTTGGAATGGTAAGTCAGGGATAGGGTGTGGAATTAGCGGCTCAGCTTGCTGGGCATTGCAAAATTGTTGACATGTGGCGCATCTGCTTCAAATCTTCGATTTGTTTGTTAAGCCCGGGCCAGAATACGCTGTCCCTCGCAACTTGCTTACTTTTTACCACCCCCATGTGAGATTCATGTATGAGTGCTAGCATTTGTTTTTGCATCGATTTAGGAATGACTATTCGATCGTTTTTTAACACCATATCTTGTTGTACTGTAATCTCGTCTTTGAAAGTGTAATAAGGTTTTACGTCATTATTTAGATTGTTCTTGTTGTCTGGCCAGCCATTCTTAGTTAGTGTTATTATTTGTTGAAGCACGTTGTCGCTGCTGGTTTCTTGTTGTATCTGTTTGACGTGCCCTCTTGCTACGCTGACCTCGGCTACCGTTACCTCTTTGTCGAACAGGTTTGTCGGTGTTGACTTGATACTGGCGTGCCACGTGGGTGGTGGCAGTCGCGCTGTACTATATTGTCTGTTCAGCCGTGGCAATGCTTGCTCACGCGTAATGGCGTCCACGTGGTTGTCTCCCTCAGCCTCATTGCTTGACACATTTCTTAACGTTGATGTATTATGTTCGCTTAACCTGCAGACGCTCAAGCATTTTTCGAGCTTTAAATCTTCGGTCTGCAGGAGCTTATCTCTCACGCTGTCACTTTTAATGCCGCAGACTAGTTTATCACATAAAAGAGCGTCTTCAAGCGCTCCAAAGTCACACTGAGCTATTTTACTTTTTACTTCTGTAATGAACGTGTCCATGTCTTCTGTTGTTTGTTTGTAACAATTGAACTTGTACCTTGTGACGGTGATGTTCTCGTTTCCTGCGCAGTATTTTCGGAAGGCCTCCACCAATGGCGCATACTTTTGTTTCTCTGAGTCGTCGAACTGGAATGTTTGATGGATTTTCTGAGCTTCTTTCCCCGCAATGTGCAAAAACACACAACATTGCACGCGCTCTGCCTTTGCCGATGCGCCTGTAGCCGTTGCAAATATCTGGTACGCTTTTATCCAATCTCTCCAGTTCACTGCGAGATTCCCTTCCATACTCAATGCCGCCGGTGCCTTGAGTCCCGTAAGCGCCATTTTTTCTTGGTTCGTTGCCTATCTGACACCATGTAACAGAATGTATGTGTGGACACGACAAGCTCTAGTACGTAAGTGGCTTTATTTCAGCTTTAGGGTTTTCCATTACAACTCCACTCTGGTCACGTGATCCTACCCGAACGCCCGGGGTCGTTCATTAAGTCAATCTCCACTCGGGACATTCGTAAACCACATATACTACAGTGTGGACGAAGTGCGGTCCGGATAGCAAGTCTTGGCTGGAGGCAGCGGCAGCAGAGAGCGTGTATACAGATGAGAGAGACAACTCCCGCGAAAATCGGTAACACAGGCTACAGTGGCGTTCCTGGCGGTTAGTGTTGAACAAGCTTTGAGTTTGCCATACGTGTAGTGCAAAACATTTGTTTTTATCAAAATTAATAGAAATGCAGAAGCCTAACCTTATCGATTTAATATAATCTTTTGGTAAACATGGTTTCTATATGTGTACTAAGCGGCTTGTTTCTATTTGGTGTAGTTTTAGAGATATTTCACTTTTTCTGTAGGAAGATTGCACATGACCATTGACAATGCCGTGAGTTTGCCGTACGCGTAGTGAAAAACGTCAGTTTTATTCCAAATTAATAGAAATCCAGAACCCTAACCATATCAATTTAATATAATCTTGTTGGTAAACATGTTTCCTACGTGTATTCCAATCAGTTTGTTCTAGGTGTTGTAGTTTTAGAGATATTTAACGTTTTCTGTAGGAAGATTGCTCACCGCCATTGACAATGCCTTGAGTTTGCCGTACGCGTAGTGAAAAACGTCAGTTTTATTCCAAATTATAGAAATCCAGAACCCTAACCATATCTCTTTAATATAATCTTGTTGGTAAACATGTTTCCTATGTGTATTCCAATCAGTTTGTTTCTAGGTGTTGTAGTTTTAGAGATATTTAACGTTTTCTGTAGGAAGATTGCACACGACCATTGACAATGCCTTGATTTTGACAGCTGTGTCATATACTGTTCAACAACCACCACTTGGAGCGCCACAGTCGGCATCTGTTACATGGTGTAGTATGGGAGTTGTCCCTCTCATCTGTATACACGCTCTCTGGCGGCAGGCTGCGTTATAAGGGGAGGAAAGGGGGGGGGGGGGGGGGGGGGGGGAGGGATGACGCCGCGAATCAAACGCAATGCAAGCATTATGAACAATGTTACACAGTTTCATATAAGCAGTGGGTATTTCTTAGAGTTTCGATCGGCAGGTAGCTACTAACCATCGATCCTAATCTATCAGTTTGCAGGTAGTTAAGTTTTATCTGTACAAAATCAGTATATATCACTCATTGATAAGGTATGTTGGTAGACAACAAAGTCAGCGTGATTGCTTTTAATGTCAGTCATTGGTCATGTTATCACGAACCCCCGCAGATCTCAATAGTAACATCAACTGGCGCCAGCTATCGATAACCACTGGCCAGCATTGAAAACAAGCCTGGGCACCCGGGCTTATAATGGTATTGTACAGTATAAATACAGCCTCAATAAAATAAAATAAATTTTTAAATTTTTAAAAGACCTGGTGAAGCCATCTTACGGGGCACTCCGAACTACACCCTGAGCACTCCAGGTGGCGCCCCAATAGTCTCCCGCCAAAAAAAGGGTCATGTGACAGTACTGAGCATTCAGTTCACAACCGACCCGGCCACCGTCCAGTCAACGCCTTCCTAACTTCATCCACCCACACCACTGGAAAATCATGGATGGAGTTGAGGTTTCGAGGCTGGACCAAATGGGACGTGGGCGCTACAATCGCTGGTAGGGTGTGTGTGTGTGAGTGGGAACATCTCAACAAACAATTAACAATCAGAGACACACAAATAACACCAAAGTTAAATACGTATAAAAAAACATTTTATACCAGTCGTGCTTCCACCTTAGTGAATTAGAGAAAGTCTCTTCTAGGCTCTGATTGTTATCTGCCTCCATTTTCCATAAGTATTTCAATGAAAAGAACCACAATGGCCAGAATAAGACAACTGATTATGATAACAAATATAAACCATGTATAATCAATTGAAATAACCCTTGAACTACGATTACTTCTAGTGCCACATGGAGATTTCAAGAAGGTCTTTTCTTTCCATCGTTTGAACAATCCACATTGAGACATTGACCTCAACCTAAAAAGGGAGAAAATAGACAATATTACAAATCTAGGCCATCTTTTGGCCACCGGACTGCTTAGTTTAGTCTGATTAGTTTAGTGCCTTCAATAACATTCAAAGGAAAGACTGTCCTAGAAAGAAAAAGGATCTTCATTTAGAAATAGACTTATTACTCTTTAGTTCATATTGAACTTAGGATGCATCTTTCACTTGTAGTAACAAAAACCACTAAAGTGGAGAGCTATCTATGCAATGTAAAAAAAAGAGAAAAGACAGCAACAATCTGAATGTCATTGTGATACTTACTGGTTTGAGATAAGTGACTCATAGGGTGAACCCTTTGGTACGGCTAATCCAAAGCCAGATGTTAGAAATGTATCTGGAATAATTTGCCATTCACATCGTGCTTGTTTTAGTGAATACAGGGATTGTTCGATGCCTGTTCTCTCACTTATAATAGCCAATCGTTCTGAGGAATCAACAAGCCTCTTAAAGTATGGAATGATATGATGTTTTGTACCATTCCTGGAGACAATCTTTTGCCAAAGCTTAGCAAAGATACCATCCTTAGCATTCTATCAAATCAAAGAAAGGGAAATGCCATTAATGATCTGAAAAATTATATTAACAAAATCCTTTATTTAAATCAGCTAGATCAAATGTTGCATGCCTCTTTTCAAATAGTGCGTAATATTTCCATAATGAAAGTTAATGCTGCATCTTAATGGAATGTTCCGAGTGAAATCCATCATTGACATGCTGTGTTATATGAAACCAATCCTGGTTAATATGAGACTTCAACCAGCTCTTATATACAGGCTTACACCTATAAGTATTAACAAAACACATCCTTTGGATTGTTTAACAAAAATAAAGCATGGCAACAATTCATTTATAGTTTGATGAATGACTAGGAAAACCATTCAATGGTATAGATGTGTTTATGCAAGGTGCAGATATCATAGCATACTGCTTATTATTATTAGCACAGTAGACTGTTGCCTTGCTTAATTCGATGTCAACTGTCAATATCAAAGACAATTCTTCACCGCCTACCTCTAATAAGGCGCTTTCAGCATTTCCAGTGCCAACAGTTAGTGTGTATTCTGTATCATCTGCCAACTCTGCCAGAGTTCTGAATGGAAGTTTGATGTGTTGACTACTAAGTGCAGCCACCAGGTTCCCCGTATACGCAGTCACAATCACAAGTGATACAAACCAAAAGGCAAACCACAGACCACGACCAGCTCGAGTTGATAACACCATATGTTCTCCTGTTGTTGTGAAGTTAGGTAAGATATTGATTAATAATTTAGTTTTGTACTTCACGAGGCGAGAACACAAACTGATTACATAGTGGTATTTTGGTTGGTTTGTCTGTTGGAGTTATGCATCCTTGTAACGTCTAAGGTCATATCAGGACGGGTACTGACTTGTGATAATGAGCACTCATAGTCACTTTTTAGTGCTGCCCCACTTGGGAAATGAGGCCACTAGGGGTATGACCAGATATCACACTCAGTCACATTATCCTTACACTGAGCTCACAAGTCCTTGACCTATCCTATTAATGCTGAGTGCCAGGCTAGGAAGCGACAAGTATAAATTTTATAAGTCATTGGTTTGACTTGAATGGGAACCAAACTCCCGATCTTCCGCACGTGAGGCCCACTCTCTACCGATTCGGCCACCACGCCCTGTATATAGTGGTATGTTATTTATCCCTATTTTGGTTCTTGGTTGTGACAATGTGAGTAGGTAAGTAGAGATGTGAGAGTTTATGAGTTTCAAGTTCATCTAATTCAATTGACTTTTCAGTGTTCTCTCGGGGTTCCCACTCCCCCCCACCCCCCTCGCGCCACACTCATCCCGTGGTATTTCCGCCTCTTGGATAAATTCCTCGGGGTGAACACTATGACGGAACCCTCAACCCTTCCCGCTACTCTTTAATCATCAGCAGGGGCGTAATCGATTAATCGACTCTGGTCACCCGAGCTACTTTTTGGCGCATGCATACGTCCTGCAGACTCGGGTCGAATAATCGAATACACTTCTCCACACTCGGGGTGACAAAAATGGTAGCCCTTTTATTTGTTTTTCAATAGCCGATATAATTACAGCAAAATATGTTTTAAATATTTTTATGATGGCATGGTTTAGTGATATTTCCATTTCATTAATCTATGTTATTACCATAAAAAAATATGTATGACTGGTACCGGTGGCTGTTATCCTGCAGGATGGTACCAGTGCAAATGTGACATCATCGCTCCTTGCAAACCCCAGCCAAGAGGTGGGTTACTGGGGTCGGGTTATTTTGCACACGGTATGTGTATTTGTCGACTCCACTTGTGGTGTTCTATTTGAAATTCTGACGACTCGGGTCACCCGAGTCGCCCGGGTCGTGTTAATCGATTACGGCCTAGGGTGAGTGAGTGGGTTGAAATTTGGTGCTGCTACAGTGCTAGGGAGATGAGAAGGGTCCACAGCGACGAAAGGATGAAAAAAAGCTGCCCACTGGGTAATATTGAGCATACACTTGCAGGATGAGTTTCCCATTCTGTAAGTAGTGATATTGTGTGATTTAAACAGAAACTAATGTAGATAAATTTCAAATATACTTTAAACAATTTAATCTGTGCAAAAGATACATAGATATGTGATAATGTCTGAACAATAAACTAGTCAAATAATATTTGACTAGACTGCTAGCTCTGTGGAGGTCTAGCCTGGTCCCCTGGCATTCATTTGCTCAGGCAGAGGCACAGGAGTTTTCATCTATTATCACTCAGTTTCCAACCTGGTCCCCTAGCCTTTGTACCGGAAACAAGTTTAAACGAGCTCAAACGAGTTCAACCGTGGCTGGTTGGGTCACACCGTGGCTGGTTGGGTCGCTCCTTAGAGCGCTGAATATGCTTATGAGGGAGATTGTGATGCCAAGCACCGGGAGGGACGCGCGGTAACGTGATCGTTCGGAATTTGGCGAGAACGGACGGGGCGCCCTCTACATTTGCCCATAGTTGATAGGTCCGGAAGAGACGCCAGGTGGCACCACCAAGTGCGGTTAGTCCGCTGATCAATGAGCCGCCTGGGACTGCCCGTTAGCAGAGAGCTTGTATATAGATGAGAGGGACAACTTTCATACTAGACCGTGTAACAGCTGCCGACTGTGGCGCTCCAAGTGGTGGTTGTTGAACAGTTTACGTGTACCAGCAAACTCAAGGCATTGTCAATGGTCTTGTGCAATCTTCTCTGCCGTTAGTATGAGCGAAAAGATCGCGCCGCTGGGCGTGTCAGTGCTTAGTCTATGGGTGAGCTTGCTGTCTGTCCCACCCCGTGAATTGCCCATGTTACTATTAACATGCACAATTATATTAGGACAAGGTGTACCATGAAAATATTGTAACCAGTGAGATAACAATGTGTGATACAAGGCTGCTTAACTGTTTTGCATAATCATCTCTGAATAAATTATGTACACCATTTGCTATGATTTAGATGAATACTCCGATGGCTTGCATGAAATGTTTACTTTTTGTTCGTTGAACTGTTAGAACTATATTATATTTTTCACATAAATAGGATACATAATTGATCAAATTGTTATAAGATTCATTCTTCCTTCCACCTACCAAAATAATTAATTGTGTGATGCTGTGCACATATCCCAACCAAACAAGAACTTCTCTCTATATATATTTGTAAGGCATTGAGAAAGTTGAACATGATTTATGTTGATATTGATAAGTTTATCAGATATAAGGTGCTGAAATTAATCTGCCAATCATCTTGTATCAGATCAAAATGCATTAGAATTTACCTTTTAACAATGCTGTTGAAAAAGTACTGAACAATGTCAATGATGATGCATGATCATAACTTGGTCGCACATTATCAAGCTTCCTTGATCTAATCTCAAAGATCCATGTGAAAATGCCAACAACTGCTGTGCAGATGATGGTTGCCAGCCATGTCTGCATGAAATGAAGGGGATGTTATATTATTTGGATGGGGTTAGTGGCATAAAGGTTAGCAATATTACGTTTTTTTCATAATTTGAAGAAAATGACAGCTAAGTGAATAAGTATGGACTCATTACCTTCCAGTGCAAAGGTTTGTAGAAGTAAGCATCCTTTTGGTCAATGTATGGAATTACTACAACTACAGACTCCACGGAAAATGGAAATGTGAAGTCAACTGCTTCTGACCGTTCTTTACTTATAGTTAAACCTGCCACAATCATGTCTGCTTCCTGAAAATAAAGTAATATTGCATATAACAATGTACATGAAATTATACACCATGATGATTTTGCACAAAAATATTACTATATCTAAAATGCAAATTACCTTTCGTACTACCATTCCAATCATCCCATCCCATCGTTCTATTTTATCGTTGAACACACCATGATGTCCATCAGTTGACACGACAAGGGTATATCTGTAAAACATGGTGATTATTGGACATTAATTGTCGCCATTTTCAAACTGCACATGTAATTTCTGATATAAGAAAGAATACAAATACTAAATTATAAAAGCAATTATGACTATACAAATTTAATATTACTTCAAAGATCAAATTTCAATAACAATTATAAAAGTGTCTCTAACTATTATTATACTAATTGATTGATACTGCCAAATTGCAAAGTCAAACTTATTTCAAATAAGTTGTCTATGCAAAATATTTAGACTCATGGATAGATGAACATGATTTGGGAAGCATTGCTTACTTTTCCTATTTAATAGTGTAAATCTTGAAATATTGAATAATACGTACGAAAATTTTAGTTTGTCTGCCAAGGCCTTGAAAATCTCACCGACATAGCCATTTACCTTCAGCTCTCCACCAGGACCATAGGCATACTTTATGAATGGCGGATACTGCAAGGAAATGAAGAGACATCAAATTATGACTGAACGAATGTGTTCTCTGCACTAGATGAGTCATCATTCAACTGCAGCATGGACTGGCCATGAGTGACGAATCCACACTGAACCTTTGTGTATGTACCCAGATGTGCAGTTAGTTGTCAAAGTGTGACACCTGGTGATAATTCCATGTTTCTAACCATCAGGCTATCAGAATCAGAGTTCAACATTTTCCAAAGTCAAGTAGGGCTTCATAAAGTTGGCACCAAATACAGAGGCTCACATCAATGAATAGATAATTTCCTTGAAGGAAAGATAAATCATGAAGAGATAGCACTACTATCTGCTTTGTAAGTTAATAATATCTCTAGCTGAAGGGGGCCTATGGACAAGAGGTATTCAAGTAATTTTTGTGAGGCTAAAAATGCAACATATGTAATAAGTCCTCTAGATTCAGGAAGGTCACAATCGTTTTGCCTAGAACCCAACTGTCAACTTGGAAGATAAATATTGCCTACATATCCATTGTGTACAGGTGACATTCACCCACAAACTTGATGGGTGCTATGTATCAATTTTGCTAGGAAATCAAATGTAATTCCAATTGTTTCAGAATTAATCATGTGCATTATTCAAATGGCAAAATACCAATTACTTAATTTGTTCTCAGGTACAAATATTCGCTATGCATGCAAAGCGAATGCCAGGGGTGTAGCAACATTGTTGAACTGTAAACACATGCAAACAATTTCTATCAGCATCATATTTTTTCATGCAGATTCTTTTATAATATGCACCTTTTTTATTTCGACATTACAATTTCTTTTTATTTCCTCTAAGTAGGCCTACATGCAAACAGTTTTGAGTTTGATGCATGTCAATGACTTTGTGCCAACAATTCTTAAATAGGCCCTATCTGGCCCTGCCCCTGACTGCACAATGTATTTAGGGAGTTCTGGTCTACTTTCCTTTATCACATAAGTGTGTGACACAAAATCCTTATTACAGTGTAATTTGATGATTTAGAAGTTATTGCCAGTGAGTAGCTTTTGAGTGGTTAAGTGAATAATTTTGTATAAGACAAAATGATACTGCCATGCTTCTTCATGTTTGGATAAATTTCCACTGACCTCCAAAGTTGCGACAGTAAGGTGTAGACCATTCAAGGCATCCACTTCTCGCAATGGGAAGTGTTTGTGTACATTGTACAGACATGAGGAGGTTATGTAGCCCACATTTGATGAAGTATTAGCATTTTGATAGTGGATGGCAACAGTCGCTGGTAAACAACATTCTGTACATGGAGCATTCTGCCAATATATAACCAGAGAGAATTTATTGGACAGATAACAATGATGTCACTCTGTGGAACCCAGGTCAAATAATCATTATAAATACTTTATTTTAAGCTTCACCTTATTCCTTAATAGTTCCACCTACTGTACATTTTGTAATATCTGCCATTGGGCACCACTACCATTATCGTGATTGACATTATTGCCTCAATTTCACTTTTAATGTGCACATAGTCTAAATCTCCATTTCCTGACTTTATATCAATCATCATCATCATCATCATCATCATCATCATCATGCTGTCGGTCGCGATGCGACAAAGACTGCCTTCATTACTTGACTGCCGCTCTCCATTTAGCTCTCTGCTGTGTGAGTGATTTTGCTCCCTTCGCCTTCGGTTCTGTCAAGAACCTGTACCGCAAGGCAGTGGTTTACAACTCTCCAGGGCAGGGGCGTCAAACTCCCTGAGGTATTGCAATACCTGCATACACAGTATAAAAAGCATAAATACTGAAACCATATCAATGGTGTATATCAATATACACTACTATATAGATATGTTCGGGTTGAATAAGCATTGTTCAAATGATGTTACTATATGTACAGGAATATATGTGATGCAATCTCGGGATCTTGACACAATATTGATGGTGACTTTGACCCCATCACAATTGACCACCACCCAAATCTAACACTCAAGCTACTAACTAGTTATCACCAGATGTTAATCCATGCTACCAAGCCAGAAACTAAATATAGCTACTAACTGTCATACAATAAATTAATGCAGTCAACAACTGTAGTTAACCATCACCTCGCCCCACAATACATCAAGCAACTGCACACAGGTCAAAACAATGAAAACCACAGTACTAATAACTCTGCACATATACATCCTACTCATTTTAACCAACCAAATCCTCCCATACATCGCCTAGTATTTGACTAAAATCCGGACTGTACCATATTAATCCACAGACTGAGTGTTTGCTACAAAGTAAATACATCACAATCACTTAGTTTGTTCAATTTGATTATGTTTAGACCCAGACTGTACTGACCTAACCCTGAATAGAAAACTACTTAAAGCACCACATACATATAAATGGAGACACCACTTGTGTATCCTGACTCGATAAATCACAGACACTTAATTAGCGGAATGTAACAACAATATTTTATTATCTTAAAATAGTTTTTGGAATTAAATAGTGTGAAGGACAGAACCTAAACATGGTCTGAAGGCCAGTGACTCAGCACTGAAGAAAGATCATATTCAGATGAATTAAAAGGTTTATTTAAAAAACAAAATGGGGAAAATGTAAAAGAAATCATTTGCATATTACAATTCAGTTTTGCCTGCTGAAAGGTCTCCTTGAACCACTTGCATGCTTCCTACCTCATATTCCTGATGCCCCATAGAGTAGGAAACCTTTGCGCCAAATTGTTGGTGGCATAATTAGGGCCTACCTTCAATTTACACCTGTCAACTAATTGCATTTCCTTGGCAGTAGGCTTGCCTCTCCATCCTTTGATATTATATTTACTCATTCATTGCCAAGAGTGGACAAGAAAGCCTAATTAGTAGCACTCATTTCTCAAGGTCACCATTAGTAAAATAGGACATGAACTAAACAGCTCAATGTGAAGAATGTCACAGTGGAACATTGGGCGTATTATGCAAGAGGGCTGGCCTATGCAGTCACTATGAGCGTCCGCTGATGCAAGTTGGTACCAGTCATGACATGACATATTGCTAGGATTTAACCAAGCAAATAATGTGTTCCCACTTATTTCTAATAGCACAATTCTTAATAAACTAATTCTATTTTAAATGTGTTCCCGGTATAATTTTGAATGGTGATTAAGCCTAAAAAATTGCATTGCCTTACCAAGAGTTTCCTGCATTCCTCATTTCCGGATATGTTACTTAACCCTGCATTTGTCTCACATCTCAAAATGCAAGAGAGAGAGTATCTGCATATTCCACATGCACTACTGTTCAAGATCTTACTCTCGCTTTTACTTGAATCGAACATTTAATGCGCTAGTAAAAGTCTAAGAGAAGGAGTAAAATTACACCTTTTTGTGAGCACTCAGGAGTTAACCATTGCCAATCTGAATAAGGAAAAGACTTGGAAACCATACCTGTTGTTTTCTTTCGGTCACTTCCTGGGCATTGATTAAAATAATGGTATGCACCAGGCTTGGTGTTTCATTTAATAGATCTTGAAAACCACAAACTGTATCCTGAAATATTATGAGGTTGACTCTCGGAAGTTCTAGTTGTGAAGCATTACAGTGCTTTAAGGAAAGTGATGAAAGAATCTGCAAAGTAAATGGATAAAGCTGCAAAGCATATCACATGCCAATTACATATATAGGCCTATATTTACATATATGTACATACTTACATATATAACACTCCATCTTCATGCATGACAATTAATTCATTAAATAATTTTGCTTTTCAGCAGACCTTTTATTTTAATTGTGTTTTTTTTACATTTCTTAATATAGAAGGCAAATTTCAATTATGATGAATTAAAAGCTATTTGATTGGATGATGTTTATTATCTTTTCAGTAGGATAAGTAAGGATCTAAGTTCAAATAACGGTCTGCATAATAATTCAAGCTGTGACTCTGTCAATGATAGTTTACTTGTTTGGTGTAATTCCTGTTGCAGGCTATGATCATGTTGCTATATATGCCATGGCCTAGAAGGTTCTTGAGTTGCATCAGAGAGAGATCATTCAGTGAAGCGCCACAACTGATTTGACGATGGACACCAGCCATTTTCACTAAAGGTGGCAAGATATCAAATTCACCTAGAAAAGCAGATGTGAGTGACATGAGTAAACAAAAAGATTGGCCAGTTATGTTATCGATAAGAAATATTAATCCATTATTGTCTTTAAAATCCAGTCACACGATTGTAACTAGATACAAGATTCACCCCATACTGCTGCAGTAGGTGTTAAGTTATTCTAACGAAAAAACGGGTCAATGAATTGAGAGCCTAATTTCACAATCTAAGAAGCAACATTTATTCTTTCCATATGTCTTATTGATAGCCCGCTACCTTTGAGTTGAAAAATATAATATAATATCTAGTTTAATGCAATTTAAAAGTGAAATCGACGGCGTTCTGCGGCCGCCATCTTGTCTTTTTGCATTCTCTCCCATTTCACCAACTCTCTGCCTATATGGGTAGCCATTTGATACTGGAGCCACAATTTCTAGGTCATGTTCCACACTAAAGCTATTTTCACCCGTATTTAGACTACGTTGTCATTCACCTGTGTACTACAAGTACCGGGTGAATCTTTTATCTAGATTGTAACATGCATTGATTACATAAGGGAACATGTTTCATGCATGATCAACAATATTCACATGATGGCTTGGTAGTCAGTGAATAGGAAGCTATGGAATTACCCATATGACTATGTGAGTATCAGATTGGGGACCAATTTTGTGGTATTGCATCTAATGAATAAATATACTTGCCAATGAGATGTGTGTTTTTGAGATCCAGTGCTTCAGCAACCACTATTAGCGTATTCATTCTGGATTGTAATTCTCTCAGTGATGGACCTGAATCAAATCAGTGTGTAGCAGGTATTGCATGGCTAGTCAATTCGGACAGGAAAGCCGGAGAACGATGTCAGTTTTGGGAAATGGAGGTTTTATTCACATAACACTGTTATACAATCTTAGTCAGTTTTAGGGTAGTTCTAGGTCATAGATAGTTAATTCCTTCAAGCAAGCTCCTACATCTCTGCAGAGGGCAGCACAGGTCACGGGTTCGAAGCCACCGAGGGGGAGCCCCGAGCCGAGCCTATTTAAAAAGAGGGTGGGTGGGTGTGGTCAAACAACGGTTACAGGTTGGAGGAACCGGGCCGAGTGCCCGAGTGGTGGGACAAAGGCGTCCCTCGAGTGTGCGGAGTAGCACCCAGGGGTCAGCACCGGCTTTGCCGCCGAATTAACCACAATTTGAAAATTATGCGCCAATGGTGCAATGCTGCCATCAGTTAAAGATGGAATAAGAAGCCAGACAGGGTGGCTAAATGAGTTCAGAACCGTTTCTGTAGGTCATGGGATTCGTACCCCTGGGTTCAAACCAATCAACTAATGCATCCCCACCCCCGAAAAAGCATCCCATGAACACCAAACATAAGTCTTAGTGAACACCAAACATAAGTCTTAGTTTGATTCATGAGAATGTTTTCAAAATAATATTGACATCCATGTCCAGTTGCGGATCTTCAATTTACAATACCCATGCACCTGATTAGTATTATTCGCCTTACATGTCCCAAATCAGAGGGTCATGAGACAAAAGCTCACAGGACAAAAGCTCACCCCCTTAATGAAAAAGAGACAAAAGCTCAGAACAATTCAATTTGTTATTATATACATATACATATAAATGTTGCAGGCATAATAAGCTGGACTATTTTTTAATGTATTTCTTAAGGGAATGGTCACAAGTTTTTCTTTTTTTCCCATTGAAACAAATGAAGAAAATTCACCCCCCATTTTCAACTTTCAAAACGACATAACTTTCTTCATATTTGTCCTAGCGTCAAAATTTAAAGATAATTTAAATAGTAATTCACAGTTCTTTTCAATGGAACCGGACGTGGTGGCCGAATCAGTAGAGTGCAGGCTTCTCCTGTGGAAGGTTGGGAGTTTGAATTCCGGGCATGTCAAACCAGTGACTTATAAAATTGATTATTGTCGTTACCTATAGCCTGGTACTCTGAATTATTAGGATCGGGAAAGGACTGGTTGGCTCAATGTCAGGATGATGTGAATGAGTGGGATATCGGGTCATGGTGCCGGTGGCCTGATCTCCCAGTGGGGCAGCACTATAAAAGTTACCATGAGTGCACACTGTCACAAGTCGGTACCCATCCTTATATGACAAAACAAATAAATCTTTCTATAATACAATCACAGGAATTTTAATTTGTTAGACACATAAAGTATGTGTGATTCAGGAGGTGTGAAGTCAGGTGTGATAGGTGAGGGTGACTGACTCTGGTAACACCTGTGATTAAAGCTTGTGAGCTTTTCTCCCTTTTTTCATAAAGGGTGTGAGCTTTTGTCTTGCAAGCTTTTGTCTTGTGAGCTTTTGTCTTGTGAGCTTTCGTCATGTAACTGAAATAACACTTTGTTTTTCAGAGCATTTCGGATTTAAGAATTTCCGACAAGGGGTTGTGGACATGTATCAACAATTTATTCAAACCTAAATGTCATGCACTCGCTGTAAGTAAAAATGTTGAACACTTCGAATGACCTTGTTTTGTGTATGCCATACAAATTACATGAGCTCTGGTAATTTAAAGAGGGCACTTACTGCTCGTTCTGTCGTCCACCATTGTAGCGTTTGTTGGTTTCCAGCACACGCATAATAACAGAAGCATGAAGCACTTGATTCCATGATGAATGTTTTTCATGGTGGCTGATCTAGTACAGAGATCCATTGCGCCCGACATCTCACTTTATTTCTGTATGACTGATTACAGAATGCAGCTTGATCTGCGTGGCTTCTACTGCAATGTGGGAAGCACCTGATATTGTTGAAAGATACGGTTCAACTCTGAACCTGGTAATGCTATTGTGGTGAAGTGAGACCTAACCAACTCTGTTTGTCATGCGGATATTGTAGGAGTACTGGGGAACCAGCTCAGGAGTCAATGCAGGACCACCATGTAATCACCGTCTAGACACTGAATAACCATCAGCGAACTATCCCAGAATAACTGCGCGGTTAATTACTGGGGAACCACCAGGGAACTAGTGCAGACTCACCACCTAACCTCCATGGAACAAATGCAGAGTCACTATGGAACTACCATGTAACCAGCACACAACCACCATGGAACCAGTGCAGATTCACCATCCAACCACCATGGAACAAATGCAGAGACACCATGGAACTACCATGTAACCAGGACATAACCACAAGGGAACCAGTGCAGACTCACCACCTAAGCACCATGGAACAAATGCAGAGTCACTATGGAACTAACATGTAACCAGCACACAGCCACCATGGAACCAGTGCAGACTGACCACCTAAACACCATGGAACAACAGAGCCACCATGGAACTAACATGTAACCAGTACACAACCACCATGGAACCAGTGCAGACTCACCACCTAAGCACCATGGAACAAATGCAGAGCCACTATGGAACTAACATGTAACCAGCACACAGCCACCATGGAACCAGTGCAGACTCACCACCTAAACACCATGGAACAAATGCAGAGTCACCATGGAACTAACATGTAACCAGCACACAACCACCATGGAACCAGTGCAGACTCACCATTCAACCACCATGGAACCAGTGCAGACTCACCACCTAATCACCATGGAACAAATGCAGAGCCACCATGGAACTAACATGTAACCAGTACACAACCACCATGGAACCAGTGCAGACTCACCATCCAGCCACCATGGAACTACAATGTAACCAGCACACAACCACCATGGAACCAGTGCAGACTCACCACCTAAACACCATGGAACAAATGCAGAGCCACCATGGAACTACTATGTAACCAGGGCACAACCACCATAGAACCAGTGCAGACTCACCACCTAACCACCGTGGAACAAATGCAGAGCCACCATGGAACTACCATGTAACCAGGGCACAACCACAATGGAACCAGTGCAGACTCACCACCTAACCACGACGGAACAAATGCAGCGCCACTATGGAACGAACATGTAACCAGGGCACAACCACAATGGAACCAGTGCAGACTCACCACCTAACCATGACGGAACAAAATTAAATGCAGTGCCACTATGGAACGAACATGTAACCAGGGCACAACCACAATGAAACCAGCGCAGACTCACCACCTAACCACGACGGAACAAATGCAGCACCACTATGGAACGAACATGTAACCAGGGCACAACCACAATGGAACCAGTGCAGACTCACCACCTAACCACGACGGAACAAATGCAGAGCCACTATGGAACGAACATGTAACCAGCACACAACCACCACAGAACCAGTGCAGACTCACCACCTAACCACCATGGAACAAATGCAGAATCACCATGGAACTAGTATGTAACCAGTACAGAACCACAACAAAACAACCGGTGTTTGAGTGATGGGAGTAGAAGGACGCATCAGGTCAACAAAATAATGATGAAGTCAACAGTGAATAGAAATAGCCTCAGAGAGTGGCTGACTCGATGTACAATGCAGGTGCAGGCTAAGTGGTAGACGATCGTGATAGTCTGCTCTCAGGCAGAGTTACTGCAATGAAGCACATATTTAAGCATCAATACAGTGAAACCTCCATTATAATGCCATCGTTGAGATCCATAAAATGTCACTGTGCTGGTGGGTGGGGGTGGGGGGGTGGGGGTGGGGCGGGGGGGGGTCATGCTAAATCGGGGTTCAGATTACTTAATTGCATTTGAATTTGTTTAATCCTGGGTTCAATTACTCATGTCATTATACCTATAATTTGTGTAAAATCTGAGTGTGTAAATTCGGGGTTCCACTGTAGTTCCACCAATGCAACCAGATTCCAACTTCCGACTGATTCCGTTGTGATGCGTTGGACAAACATTCATGTGATCAGCTTTGCAAGAAAATATATAGCCTATATTTAAATGTTAAAATAGTTAAAAGTGTATTTCATTTGGCACAAAACGACTTATGGATGTAAACTTTTTAATAGACATACCATTCCAAGCGGACGAGTGGAGTAGTCTGCACTGACCTCTCAGGCATGACGCCAAATAGACAGGTAGGCATGGATAGGATGATAGTAGGCCTACTGATGATGAAATCAGGGAACCTAGGTGGTGAAATGGTTAGCATGCTGGCCCTGAATACAAGAGGTGTGGGTTAGCGCCCTGCTGTAGGTGTAATATTTCCCATTTTCATCACCCCCACGACAATATCGTGGTGTTCTCTGTGGCGGAGTGGTTAGAGTGTCTGACTTTTTTCTAGGTCGGACTCCTAATCTGAAGGTCAGTGGTTCGATTCCCTGTGCCCCCACCTCTGCCAATTTGGATTTCCACCGCTGTGCATAACTTACAGCGTCATCAAAGGCTGGTTGCTCTCATACCATGTCTATGAGGTGTGGGAGGTTAAAAATCCCTTGGGTCGGTAAAAGTGTAGGCTCGAGCTTTCTATCGACAAACTGTCTAATGGTGAAAACAAGCCTATTCAGGCTTATCCATGATAGGCAGTATAAATCTTCAAGAGAGATAATATGCAGTAGAATCTTTGTTTCAGTCGTGTCTTCATCCATTAAAAGTGGTTAAGCATTAAACAAATACATTTTAAAAATATAAGAAGCCCAAGTGTATTATTTAAAAATACAAATTAAAAAGGACAGATATCTCAAAGCCGGGCTCGCTAGCTAAAATAAAATGCAAAATATTTTGAAGTGGTCGGACTTGTGTCAACTGACACCGAAATTAAACTACCAAAAATACCCTAAATTACAGCAGTAGAATGCCATCACCCTGCAGGAGGGTGGGCTTGAGGTCCCAAGTGTGATATATGCGTAATAGACGTCTAGGTGTGTGGCTAATATATGTTAACGAGATGCAGAGTTTGAGACAAAGGAATATGCTAATGAGATGACGTCATGGAAAGTTTAGCCGGCGGGTCAAGCGAGCCCTAGGCCGTGAATAAACCATTCAGTATCCAGAAGTCAAAGTGTTCAGACGTTGTACTTTCACATACCCCACATCTGACACCATGTGTGCAAATATTGTAAGCAAACAAGGCACTAATGCATTGTTGTTGGCATTGCGCAGAACGTAGGCCTATATTTGTAGAACATCATCAAATGGAAATGCCAGTAAATAAAAGAGAAACTGCTGGAAGATTCGATCAAGCAATCAATTATTGTCACCAGTCGTGCCACGAAAAGGAGCAAGTGGATTAAGAACAGTTCGCCTAAATGTTTACAGATAGTTGTCAATGCGATAGTAATACCCTAACACACATAATTTCCTGTGTGACACAAATATAAGGCGGTATATTATTATTAGGCCTGAGTGTACAGCCTACCTACAGGTCCTGTCTTTGGACAGACCGGGTGCGATGGCTGAATCGGGAAACGGATGTGCATTACACGCCATATGAATCATATGACAATGAAAATGAGTTTATCAATAGAATGGCTCTTATATCAGCTTTTGTTGAAGAACTGGGTACTACTTGTGTATATGTGATGGGTGATTATAATGCTGACATCTCAGATGAACACTCTATGTTTACTAAACATTTGCTCAATTCCTGCTGTCGTATTAGCAGACTACAGTGTGGTGCTGCCACCTGGTGCTGCCACTGCATGACTGTGAACCATAACGTGACTACTAACTGTCCAGACAGTCAACACATGTGACATCGGTTTATCAACTATCAATTTACGCTAGTATGCTTATTACAAGTGGAGATTTGAACTTCCAAGACAGTGGAAGGTGATGAGAGATTCAACTTCAGATTCTATAATGGGAATAGCATCTTTGAGCAACTCCAAAACCACCCAGACCTACTCACTCAGTTTGTGAGTCACAGGACACAGACAAAGGAATATTCAGGACACATGGCACATGGCTCAAAAAGAAGGACTGGACCACACTGGGTTATTTTATGCCCTACAACTGGTTACATATGTTGATAGAATTTCACAATTGACTCTGTATTTTGTCATCCCTGATCTGGCATCTATCAATGAGCCACTACGTCAACTCCTGCGAAAGGAACAACAGTGGACATGGGATCCAGCACAGAAAGAGGCATTTGAGACCATTAATACCAGATTGGCATCTACAGACATACTGGCACACTATGACCCTCAGTGGGAGACTATCATTGCTGCTGATGCCTGCCAAAATGGGTTAGGAGCCATACTCTTTCAAGTTGATGCATCTGGTAACTGACGACCAGTCTGCTATGCCTCCAGGTCATTAGAAGATCATGAAGTACGATATGCCGTGATTGACAAAGAGGCACTTGCAGCGACATGGGCAGGTGGAAAGTTCTCTGACTACATCCTTGGTTTGAGACTTGTCTTAGAGACTGACCGCAAACCCCTCGTACCACTTCTCTCCACAACTGATTTATCCAAAATGCCATCTCGAGTTCTGAGATTCCGACTGCGGATGATGAGGTTCAGCCCTGAAGTAGTTCATGTCCAGGGGAAAGACCAAACCACAGCAGATGCCCTATCATGGGCTCCTGTCACCTTCATCCAGGAAGTTGAGGAATTTGTTTCACTGACAGTAAAGTATCTGCCAGCCACAGAGGTCCGGCTGAATCAAATAAAAGACACTCAAAACGAGGACACAATCGGTGCAGAGGTCAAGTCATAGTGCAAGACTGTATGGCCTGGATACATGCCTCAACAACCTTTGCTCCGTCCCTACTGGGAAAAGAGACACCATCTCACCACCCAAAAAGACCTACTAATGTATAATGACCGCATCGTGATACCTCTATCTCTTCAAATCGAGGTACTAGATCAGATCCATTAGGGTCATCTGGGCATCAGCAAGTGCAGGGCCCGGGCTATTGGGAGTGTCTGGTGGCCACTACTCAGCAAACAGATTGAGACCATGTGCAACAGATGTCCTGCCTGTGCAATATATTGTTCTGAGAGAAAGGAGTCTCTCCTCTCATCTTCCTTCCCAGACCATGCATGGGAACGGGTAGGAACCGATCTCTTCGAAATAGAGAAGAAAACCTACATCATAGTAGTGGATTACTAGTCAAGATGGATAGAAGTCCGACACCTGACTCAAACCACATCAGGCCATGCCATCGAAGCTTTAAAGTCCATCTTCAGCACACATGGCATTCCTGATTACGTTGTGTCAGACAATGGACCACAGTACTCTTCAGACAGCTTTAAGAGTTTTGCAAGAGACTATCACTTTGTCCATGTAACATCTTCCCACCGTATCCACAGTCAAATGGGGAAGCAGAACGTGGGGTACAAACAGCTAAGAACATTATGAAGAATGTTGATCCACATCTTGGATTTCTGGCTTACCGCACAGCGCCAATTCACAATGGTTACTCCCCAAGCCAACTCCTGATGAACAGAAACCGGAGAACGACACTCCCTACTACACTAGAGGTGCTCAGGAAGACCTTGGTTCTGGATCCAGTGAACCTAGGGATCAAGGAACATGAATACTGGGAGACAGCAAAGAAGGACTACAACCGATGCCATCATACAGTCCCTCTTCCTTCCCTGTCCAATGGTGACACTGTGTGGATCAGGGACCAAAACAAGTATGGGTCTGTCCAGGAGAAGCTGTCCAGCCCAAGATCATACCAAGTCTTGACAGAAACAGGTTCCTCCATCCGAAGAAACCGAGAGGCACTTGTACACACAGGGAGAAATGAAACAGAACCAACAGAGAACTGTTCAACCCTCGTGATGCCATTACCAGTGAAGCTGTCACCACTCAAAACATCAGGTGGTGATGAGAAAATATCCACCAGATCAGGTCGTATGGTCAAACCACCTGAACGGTTAGATCTACGAGTTCTCCTGCTTGGGCATAATACTCCCAGAGTTCAGAGGTCAGTCTGCCAATGACAAACTCCTAAGGACACTAAGAGTACTCAGTCTGATTAAGAACTATGAGAGTTTATGACAGTTAAGTAAAATGTATTGATATCCTAAAAAGGGAGATAGTATTAGCAGACTACAGTGTGGTGCTGCCACCTGGTGTTGACTGTGAGAACCAATAAAGGTTGACTACTAACATGGCATCCAGACAAGTCAATACAATACCTGCCAAGATCATGGATTTGTATTATCAAGTCAACAACTGTTACCACTAGATAGCTTTACTTTTGTGAGTAACTGGGAGACAGTCTCTTGGGTGGACCACTGTGTTAGCTCATTTGATGCTCATGATGCAATACAAAGTATGGAAATTTATTATAAATTTATTATAAATATGCCGCCACAGATCACATACCTGTAGGTATGACCTTGAATATAAACAATTTAATGTACCTAATATGTCAAAGACTACAAACAGTTGCAATAAATGAAAATTAGACTGGTCCAGAATAAAACAAGATGACATTCATAAATATAGTCTAAATACTAAAACTCTCTTGCAAAATGTTAAAATACCCACATATGCTCTAATGTGTAGAGATGCACATTGTAAGGTTACTCAACATGCAGATGAATTGTGTAGTTTTTATGAAGACATTATAAAGGCCCTTAAGCTGGCAAGTCAGCCTTTGTATAATTTCCGTAAATGTAAGACTCAGTGCCATCCAGGGTGGAATGTATATGTAGCAGACCTTCACAAAGCTGCAACAGAAGCCTTCTTACTGTGGGAGGAACAGGGTAAACCCAGGCAGAGTTGTATTTCTGAAATCAAAAGAGCAAGGACTGGTTTGCTCACTAGTAGGATAATGTGACTGAGTGGGATATCAGTCCAGAATGCTGGCGGCCTGGTCTTCCAATGTGAGTGCACACTGTTAGACCTACCCTACGAGTCGTTCCTTGTGAAATACGCGAGAACTGAATAGAATCTATATACATACAGCTATAGGTAGCCCGCATGTGAAGAAAGCGGCGTTGAAATCCAGAAGAAAGATACAATATAGTTGTCTTTATATATATATATAATACAAGGATAACAGCTTGATGCCTGTTTCGATATGAATATCTGAATATAATCAAGCATTTTAGTATTTTTCCCAGTATTCCAGATAATATAGCATGTGAAAGCATATGCAGTTGGGGAATGTACCCGACGAGAGTAGTTCCAGATTCTGCCAATAGATGTCACTCTATTTAGGCCTATCTGGGGTATGTCGATTGGGCTAAATGTTTAATGATAATAATTTATCATTAGACATTAAGCCTACTCAGAACATACAACATTTAAAGTATATATATATATTATGAGGTAAATATTCACCCAGAGTAAGGCTCCGAGAGAAACGAGAAACTCATACTCAGTGAGTCATAGCATACTAATGGTCATAGTCATGATGGCAAGTTATATGCTTAGGGAAATATGCTCATCAGGAAATTTCATATGTGTACAGCTGATGTCAAGGTAAATTTATTTAGAACTTTCTGTACTCCCTTGTATACTGCCCAGATTTGGTGGAACTATAGAATCTATAGCATTAGAAAACTGAATGTAGCATATAATGACGTTATACATATGAGGTTATTACTCCATCTACCTAGGTATCACAATGCTAGTCAGCTTGTAAAATATTCCGATAATTATACTTTGGTGGGTCTATATGGGATTACACATGTTATATATAAGGTAAATGATGTAATGTGACCAAATGCATGTGGTATTGTGTAGTGCTGCTGATCCTTTACCTTGATTAAATAGACATTGTGTATTCTATTGATAGTGTGAGAGGGGCACTACTGTTAGTGTGATAGGGCCTTAGCAGCTCTGCTCACAACCCCCTCCACCCCCCCCCCCCCACGGTTAAATACGGATCACTGCACACCCAGGCACACCAGGGCAGGTAGGCCAAAACAACCAAGGCATGGATACTGGAATGAATACTGTTGATTGGTGGACATGTGAATGCATACTGTTGATTTGAGGATCTGCTCATGTGACAGGCCATCTTGAATTCTAAAACCACTATATAATAATAAAACTGAGGGTGCAAGCTCTCTTTACCTTTTACTCTATGCTCTGCCTTACTTCTACTTGCCTGTAGTGATTTCATATTAGCCTGCCTACACAACTACAGCTGCCAACCGACAACTTTACAAGCTGTTTGCCAATATTGAAGTGCCAGCCTTCCAGGCTGTTATCAGGAATCTAATATTCAAATTTATTACTAGACTTGACAAGTCAGAAAATGTTATAATACAGGCACTTGTAAAAATAGAAAAGAGTGATCTCAGATTTACGTCTCCGATATGGAGGCATTGGTGCAAACTACTGTATGTAGACCAACATTTTGATATTGGTTAGTATGGTAGTATTCATACTATTACTTATATCCTATTCACATTAATTTTTATATCTACCTCCTATGGACCAAATTATGTAACTACCATAATCCTGAGTCTTGAAACAGAATTGAATGGGGAGCTTTCATGAGCCAGTTCTCTCACTTTACACTTGGTGGCAGCACCCGTTCCCGGTCCAAGTCAGCCATCATGGTTGGATAGAAGGGTGTAGGTGTGTGTGTGTTGGTGGGGGTGTAAGGATGTGGTGGGGGTGTAGGTATGTGTGTGGTGGGGGTGTAGGTGTGTTGGGTGTGTGGTGAGGGCTTAGGGGTGTGGTGGGGTGTAGGTGTGTGGTGGGGGTTTTGGGATGTGGTGTGTGTGTGTGGTTGGGGTGTAGGTGTGTGGTGAGGGTTTAGGGGTGTAGTGGGGGTGTAGGTGTGTGGTGGGGGCGTAGGTGTGTGGTGATGGCTTAGGGGTGTGGTGGGGGTGTATATATAGGTGTGTGGTGTAGGTGTGTGTTGGGGGTGTAGGTGTGTGGTGAGGGTTTAGGGATGTGGTGGAGGTGTAGGAGTGTGGTGTGTGGTGGGGGTGTAGGTGTGTGGTGGTGTAGGTGTGTGGTGGGGTGTAGGTGGGTGGTGTGGGTGTAGGTGTGTGGTGAGGGTTTAGGTGTGCGGTATGTGTTTTGGTGGTGTAGGTGTGTGGTGGTGGTGTTTGGTGGAGGTGTAGGTGTATGTTGGGTGTGTGGTGAGGGTTTAGGGGTGTGGTGGGGGTGTAGGTGTGTGGTGGGGGCATAGGTGTGTGGTGGGGGTTTAGGGATGTGGTGTGTGTGTGGTTGGGGTGTAGGTGTGTGGTGAGGATTTAGGGGTGTGGTGGGGGTGTAGGTGTGTGGTGGGGGTTTAGGGATGTGGTGGGGGTGTAGGTGTGTGTGTGTGGTGGTGTAGGTGTCTGGTGAGGGCTTAGGGGTGTGGTGGGAATGTAGGTGTGTGGTGTGTGTGTGTTGGGGGTGTAGGTGTGTGGTGACGGCTTAGGGGTGTGGTGGGGGTGTAGGTGTGTGGCATAGGTGTAGGTATGCGGTGGGGGTGTAGGTGTGTGCTGAGGGTTTAGGGATGTGGTGGAGGTGTAGGAGTGTGGTGTGTGTGGTGGTGTAGGTGTGTGGTGGTGGTGTAGGTGTGTGGTGGGGTGGAGGTGTGGGTGTAGGAGTGTGGTAGAGGTGTAGGTGTATGGTGGGGTATAGGTGTGTGGTGGGGGTGTAGGTGTGTGATGAGGGTTTAGGTGTGTGGTATGTGTTTTGTTGGTGTAGGTGTGTGGTGGTGGTGTTTGGTGGGGTGTAGGTGTGTGTGGTTGAGGTGTAGGTGTGTGGTGAAGTTGTATGTATGTGTGTGGTGGTGTAGGTGGTGTGTGTGTGTGGTGAGGGTGTAGGTGTGTGGTGAGGGTGTAGGTGTGTGGTGGGGGTGTAAGTGTGTGGTGGGGGTTTAGGTGTGTGGTTGGGGTGTAAGGGGTACCAACCAAAGCATTACAGAGACCGGCATGAGTCGCCATCTGACGAGAGACTCATGCAAACTGAAAGGTCCTCAATCTATGATTTCTACTCTGACGGGATGGCCGAATGAGTTAGAGCGTCCGTCTCCCGTGCTGGTAGATCGTGGGGTCGTGGGTTCGAGTCCCGGTCGAGTCAAACCAATGACTTTAAAATTGATACTTGTTGCTTCCTAGCCAGGCGCTCGCATTATTAGGATAGGGCAAGGACTGGTGTGCTCAGTGTCAGGATAATGTGACTGAGTGGGATACCAGGTCATGGTGCGGCGGCCTGGTTTCCCAGTGGGATAGCACTATAAAGTCGCCATGAGTGCGCACTGTCACAAGTCGGTACCCGTCCTGATATGACCTTAGATGTTGCTAGGACGTAAAACAACAACAAACAAACAACAAACAAACAAACATGTACTCTGGTTTCAGTAACATCGTTAGATGGCGCATATAATATGAACTTCCTGAGTTCTTGACCAGGTGGCGGCAGCTGTTCTTTAAACAAGCCAGGCATGGCGGCGACTAAGGTAACTTCAGCTTATCTAAGATAATTGCTAGGATTATTTAGCTAATTTCACTTTCACGGAATGTACAGTTGTAAACATGGCCAGGCCTTCCATAACTGGCTTTACGTCTCTAGTCTAAGTATCCAGAAGAACGAGCATATGTCATTATGTGTTGATTATGATTGGTGGTATCGTTATTCCCACAAATAAAATTATTATCCTCGTGAGGCTCGTCCAGTAATGTTGGTTGGTGTTAAACATAACCATCAGAACTTTAAATTCGTTTAGGTAGATGTGGTGTACTAAGGCCCTCTGCATCTTAAAGATGGTTGGAATGATATATTTTAATACATCCGTTACATTGGCAATCATCATTGCAATACTTTGGGCGATAATAGAAGAAATCAGATTAAAAACACTCTCCGCCCCTCTTCAACGACAACGTGTAAACTGTAATGTTGTCGTTGAAGAGGGGCGGAGAGTGTTTTTAATCTGATTTATATAATAATACATGGTGTATTATTATATTTGATGTCTGTGAAATAAACATGGCTTATGCATTTCACTATCTTGCTGTCCACCTTGCGTTGCAAATTAGAATCAGCTCTTTTGAGCCGTGTTTACACGGGGAATTGTGAAACGTTCTAGACAAGGCGATTTATATGAAGCGTTTTAAGCTGTATTCACACGGGCAAAATCTAAAGCGATCTACAGAAGGCGAATCATATGAAGCGATTTAGATGCGCGTTCACACGGGCAGTACTTGGGCCGGAAATCGGTATCTGCGCATGAGCAAGTCCAGACTAACCAGCACCATTTTGGGTTCGTCGACGCCGGCACGAGAGAGTGTGGGTTCGACCTAGATATGTATTGACTGAATCGTATTGGTTTGGAACGGTCAAAACTTCTGCTGGGCAGTGAAACCCTAAAAATAAATGATGAAAAAAATATATGTGCGCAGCTAGTGGTTTCATAGACTAAATTATATAATATGCGCTTTTGATCGACCAGAAAGTCAACAAACCAAGGTCTCGACTGCGCATGCGTGTGACGTCATAAATCGCTTCATATGCGTTCACACGGGCAAGATAAAATGTTTCAACATAGATCGGTTCCTGTAGACCACCTCGCGAAGCGTTTTACAATAAACGATATATATGAATCGATTCAGCCCTAAAACGCCTCAGCCGTGCGTTCACACGGCAAATCTGAGTCGAACTACGCAAGTGGTTTTGCGTGAGGCGTTTTAACTTGCCCGTGTGAATACAGCTTTGGACTTCTTCAACTTATCTTATGACAATGCCAGATGAATAATGTGTTTCTCCTTGTTTTGTATCAAGTTGCTAACCTCGCAACTTGAACTTACACAACACAACACAAGTACTACTACTAGATAAAAGATTCACCCCGTACTTACAGACTCAGTACAGGGGTGAACACCAACCCATTAGAAAGCTGGCGAAAACTGCTTTAGTATGGAACCTGAAGTGGAATCCCTGGCTCCAGTATCAAATGGCTACTTATATTGGGACATGCTCTTCACATATAGAGGGAGTGCACGTGACATCAACACTTAGCGGTCAGCCATCTTGGATTACACTTAATACCACCTATGGCACCCCCTGTCCTATACCAAGAACACTATGGCCACCACTGGGCCCTACCCGGTCAGCGGCTGCCAAATTATGGTGGTGCCACCTAGCAGGTACTGCCTTAACCTTTCTAAATCTTTGACAGAGCATCCATTGTGTCAATATATGGCACTTTAGCAATGATGTGAGGCTACATGATTTAAAAAAAGACTTCCCCACCACTAAAAACCCCTTTTCCCAGAACTTCGGAGGCCAAACTGCTCAAAACAGTGGCAAATAAATCAACAAATAAGTAAATAAACACAATGTAAACAGTTGCAAGCCTTTGGTATGTGATCCAATTTGGCCACCAGAAGTTGTCTCGTGACGTCATTACACCTCCTCTATAAATCTGTCTACTACTTTTGAATGCAGAATTGATCAAATTATGTTGATTAATAAATAGTACTTTCAATTTATTCAAACTATGTTTTTCCTTTTTATTCACACACACACACACACACACACACACCACACACACACACACACACACACACACACACACACACACACACACACACACACACACCACACACTCACACACTCACACACACACTCACACACACACTCACACACACACACTCACACACACACACACACACACACACACACACACACACACACACACACACACACACACACACACACACACACACACACACACACACACACACACACACTCACACACACACACACACACACACACACTCTCTCTCTCTCTCTCTTTCTGTCTGTCTCTCTCTCTCTCTCTCTCTCTCTCTGTCACGCAGCAGGGTAAGCAGTGATTAAATTTAGATCTTGGGAAACTGATGATTAGAAAGCCTGCCTTATTTTGTAACATTTGTCACCACCAGGAGGCTCTGGCCATCATCGTGGATGTCGGTCCCTCGATGGACCAGGCGCCACCAGGGGTGGAAACGGCGCTGCAGCAATCCCTGACGGCAGTCAGCATGATACTCCAGCGAAAGGTCAGTAATGGTGATTCTCCTTCCATTTAAAGTTGTATTTATTTCTCCTCACCGGTATGATCAGGAAATCAATGATATGGTCTGAAGGTAACTATCTATCCTCTAGTCTACCTGTACAAAACTGAGTCCCCATAATATTTGTAATGCCTGATTGCTACCTGCTATTGTCTATATTGTTCATACCATCTCATCATCTCATCCATAAATAGTTCATATGCACCATAACTGTTAAGGCCGGAAGATGTCAATCGCGGAAAATTGGAATTAGGAATACCAATGGGGACCTTTCATGAGCCATTTCTCTCGCTATACACTTGGTGGCAGCACCCATTCCCGGTGCAAGTCATCCATCATGGTTGGATAGAAGGGTGTAGGAGTGTGTGTGTGTTGGTGGTGTAGATGTGTGATGGGGTGGGTGCTGTGGTTGGGGTGTAGGTGTGTGGTGGGGGTGTAGGTGTGTGGTGGGGGTATAGGTGTGTGGTGGCCGTTTAGGGATGTGGTGGGGGTGTATGTGTGGTGGTGTAGGTGTGTGGTGGGGGTGTAGGTGTGTGTGGTTGAGGTGTAGGTGTGTGGTGAGGGTGTGTGTGTGGTGGTGTAGGTGTGTGGTTGGGGGGGTATGGTGGGGGTGTACGGGGTACTGGGGGTTGAGGTGTGTGTCATGAGGTGTAGGGGGTATAGGTGTGTGTGGTGGGGGTGTAGGGGTGTGGTGGGGTGTAGGTGAGTGCTTCGGCGCTGACAAGACAAAAGAATACATTGAGCAGAATAATGATATTTACCCAATCCAATCTTTTTAAATAATATTGAAGCAATATTGATCAGGGATGAAAGATCTCCGCGATTCCGCGGATTTCCGGGATTTTTCAATCCTGCAGCACCATCAGCGTATACTAATTATTATTATTATTATTAATCCTCTTCTTTGATGGTGCTGACGCCGCAGCACTATCAGCATACACTACTAATATTAATAAATGCTCCAAGCGTTGCACCACTTTCATCCCTGATTGATAGACGGCAAGGGTTTACCGGTCAATGGGGTGCACTGAAGACAGGTAATACTGAAGAAAAGAAATTATATTAAAAATCCAGTCACACAAGGTAAGGCCCCGGTCACACTATGGCTTGCGACCACTTTGGACCAAAGCAATGGTCGGTGACCAAAGCAATGTTCACCGACCTCTGGGCAACCGTTTTGGTCACAAGGTTTTTAGTGCAGCAGTTGTGACCTCATTGCTACCAAAATTGTCGCATGGATGTCAGTGACCACTGAGGACCACTTTGCTACCACCAATTTTGTTGTGGTCACAAAGTGGTCTCAAGTTGAAGGGGTCGCGTGACTCGGGTATTACATCACCATTGTAGATGTTCGCTGTGTCGAAGGATGAAATTACGCTCGTGCTGTGTGGTACACCGACCACGGAGAATGATCTGGCGGATGGTGAGAGCTACGAGCACATCACTGTGGTGCGGCCACTGGCGCCCGTCGACTGGACACTCCTGCAGTATGTCCAGAATGACATCTCACCCAGCAACACATCAGGCGACTGTATCCTATGTCTGCAAACTTGGGGGGAAAGTTTGGGGTGATTTAAAGTTGCATAGTCCGATGGTTTTGAATTTCTGCAATTTTCTGAGATAAGTACATTAGATTGATCATTATAATCTACTTTACTTTCGATTGAAGTAACTTTTAGTTTAAATGGCTCACTTTGGAGATATTTGAAGTGACAACATGCCAAATTAATTTAGGAAAAACTTTGACACCATAGGCTTATGCAATAACAGGTTCTATTAAATTGACTCGGTTTGCCCTTCTATGTGGCTGTAAATGCTTAATAATTGGGCCTGTACCTAAGTTAGATATATAGAATCAAATCTTGGTGAGTGTCTTGGTTTTGGAGATTCATCGGACTATGCAGCTTTGAGTACTCAATTGCTAAGCTGCATAGTCTGATGAAATATCAAATTTTCAAAACCAAACCAATTGTCTAGATTTGATTTTACATATCTAACTTAGATACTGATGCACTTATTAAGCATTTGTTTCTGCATAGAAGGCAATACTGAGTCAATTTAACAGAACCTGTTTCTGCAGAAGTCTATGGTGTCAGAGTTTTGGCAAGCTTGCCATAACTAATTTTCCATGTTTGCACTCAAAATATCTCAAAAGTTTACCATTTAAAATAAAAGTAACTTTGAACTAATGTAAAGTAGATACTAGTGATCGATCTATTATATTTATCTCAGAAAAAAATGCAGAAATTCAAAACAATCAGACTATGCAACTTTAAGTAATTATCTTCACAAAAATAATAATGTGAAGTTTGAATGGCCTTTTAGTGTTTACTGTTATATTATTAGTGGGATATTAGTATTATATTATTATTATACTTATGGATAAAGGATTTCACTATCTCGCCATATTTTCATATCCGAAGTAAAATCACAGATGCCTTTCTTTTAACTGTTCCCCTCACCAGTTGTGCTACCAGACTTACCAACTATTCCGATTTGCATGGAACCATTCCAATCCCACACACAATCTTGATCATTCTGTAAAAGAACAACCCAAAGAAAACGCTTTAAAAAATGAATGTATTCAAAATTCTGAGTGTTTTCTTATTGCAGTGGATTAATTAACTATATTTACCCCGCCCCCCTCCAAATAAAAGATTCATCTACTCATGTTACGTATGATGGGTTTTGAACATATTGGTATTTATTTAGCAGATTTCTATGTCTTAGTGAAGCTAGTCATTTTTCAAATTGGTGACGTAAATCTTTCCTCTGTAACGATTATTATATTGTCGTGGCGGGGGGGGGTGTTGAAAATGGAAAATATTATGCTTAGAGCAGGATTCGAACCCACACTTCTTGCCATTCCGGGTCTGGCGTGCTAACCATTAAACTACCTAGGCTCCCTGATGCAATCACCTTATCCATGCACCAGACGGGATGGCCGAATGAGTTAGAGCGTCCGTCTCCCGTGCTGGTAGATCGTGGGTTCGAGTCCCGGTCGAGTCAAACCAATGACTTTAAAATTGATACTTGTCGCTTCCTAGCCAGGCGCTCGGCATTATTAGGATAGGGCAAGGACTGGTGTGCTCAGTGTCAGGATAATGTGACTGAGTGGGATACCAGGTCATGGTGCTGGCGGCCTTGTTTCCCAGTGGGACAGCACTATAAAGTTGCCATGAGTGCGCACTGTCACAAGTCGGTACCCGTCCTGATATGACCTTAGATGTTGCTAGGACGTAAAACAACAACAAACAAACAACAAACAACCTTATCCATGCCTACCTATCTATATGGCTCCTTGCCTGAGATCAATGCAGACTAGGCCAACTGCAATATGAACAGTTTTGTGGGATATTTTTTTGGTGGGGGGGGGTTCTGTTGTATGTGTGCGTGTCACTAGTCTGCATAAAGACATTAAATTAAACAAATATGCTCATTAAAATATGTGATATGGTCTATTATAATGTACATGTAATATATATTGTTTTCTTAAAATTAAACGTTGGCAGGTCAGCTCTAATACTATTGCCTCTCCCATATTGGCTGGCGTAGATTTTTCACTGTGCTTAATTACACCTTAACGATAACATAGTTCTCGATGCTATAGTTGTGGCCATGGACTACGTCATGAAAGGAATACAGTGAGTTGTTTTTTTGGTTGCTATTATCCTCCTCTCATTTTTTGTTTGTTAAGGTAATTTAAAATCCTCAAGTCTCCATTTATGAATGTAGCAGATATTTGAAATTTGAATCAGACGGACGACGAAGGTATTTTGTTGGTTAAAGATGCAGGGAACTATGGAGATGCGGTTCCCCTATTGTCCATTTGCTGATTGAAAAAAAGTAAATCCGTAGTGTTCATAAATGAGTAAATGTGTAGCTTAAATAAATTAATGTGATCCCTGTAGTTGTCAGGGATGAGAATTTCCTGCTGATCGGCGGCTTCCCGACTTTTGGGCAATAACCCACCTTTTTAGTCCTATATACAGGGATGAGAATTTCCTGTCGGTCGGCGGTTTCCTAACTTTTGGGCAATGACCCTCCTTTTTAAACCTATTAACAGGGATGAGAATTTCTCGCAGGTCGGCAGTTTTCTGACTTTTGGGCAATGACCCACCTTTTTAGTCCTATGTACAGTGTTGAGAATTTCCCGCTGATCAGCGGCTTCCCGACTTTTGGGCAATGACCTACCTTTTTAGTCCTATATACAGGGATGAGAATTTCCTGTTGGTTGGCGGCTTCCCGACCTTTGGGGAATGACCCACCTTTTTAGTCCTATAAACAGGGATGAGAATTTCCCGCTGATCAGCGGCTTCCCGACCTTTGGGGAATGACCCACCTTTTTAGTCCTATAAACAGGGATGAGAATTTCCCGTTGATCGGCGGCTTCCTGACTTTTGGGCAATGACCTACCTTTTTAGTCCTATAAACAGGGATGAGAATTTCCCGCTGATCGGTGGCTTCCTGTTTTGGGCAATGACCTACCTTTTTAGTCCTATATACAGGGATGAAAAATTCCTGTCCGTCGGCGGCTTCCCGAATTTTGGGTAATGACCCACCTTTTTAATCCTATAAACAGGGATGAGAATTTCCTGTCGGTGGACGGTTTCCTAACTTTTGGGAAATGCCCCCCCCCCCCCCCATTTTAGTCCTATATACAAGGATGAGAATTTCCAGCTAATCGGCAGTTTCCTAGCTTTTGGGCATTGACCCGCCTTTTTAGGTCTGACCTGTTCTCATCCCTGAGTCGTTATAGTGTAGCGAAAGCTGGCCACCACTGACTATGGCATTGCGGTGTTTCAGGGGGAGGCGTGGCTTTGCGTCTCGGCGAGTGATCCTCTTCTCCAACGTGGCCGGAGAGTTTGGCAATGATCAGCTGAGTGACATCGTCGCCAGTATGAAAGAGTTTGAAGTCGATTTCAATGTAATGTAAGTACGATAACTTATGGTAACATACACAGTATGACGTAACTCAATGTTGACTGAGGTACACAGTATGATGTAACTCAAAATTGACTGATGGTGGTGCACACAGTGTGATGTAACAATGATGACTGTTAGTGATACACACAGTATGACGCAACACAATGATGACTGAATCGAAAAGTATCAATTTGGTAAGTCCTTGGTTTGACAAGACCAGGAATTGAACTCCAGATATACTGCACCAGAGGCCTGCGCTCTACCGATTCGGTCACCGCGGCCGATTGATGATGATGATGATGATGATGATGATGATGAAGATGACAATGACGATGACGATGATGACTATTATTATAAGGAATTGTTGAGAAATGTGTGCGTCTTGTTTTATATGAAGACCTGATATATTGAGAAACTCCACAATATGATTTACTCTCAATACGAATTAATTATTTAATATGTTACCATTTGTTATTTCCATAAGCGGTCCTAACTTGGATGGTGACAGTGATGGTGGCAGTCCACCAACTGGTGCATCGAACAGCGATGCGAAAGCAAAGTCAGCAACGCAGCTAGCCGGTGAGGCTGTCTTACGCAACATCATTGAATTGGTCAATGGCGAAAGCTATTCTTTCAGGTTGGTGGAAGCAGACCTTTGAAAGTGTTTAAATAAGAGTATAGGGCTTTTTCATGAGGCTATTATACGCTTACAAGTAGGAGCTAATTTGGCTTTAATTGTGTTGATATATTATTATGGTTACACGCACCGAACACGGTGGCCAAACCAATATTTTATTTATGTCAGTGATAGCTGTGTCACTTTGCGAGCAGCTAAGAAGGGTATATATCCAAACCATCCATACCATTTTGATATCTCCTATGTTGTTTAATGTGTGTCTTTTTTATTTTCTAAATAAAAGATTCACCCCTACCCAGAGATGGGGTGAATGATGACCCCTGTCTGAATCCGAGCAAAAACTGCCTTGGTCTGAATCATACTAAAATGAGCTATGGCAACACTGGATCCAGTGCGCAATGTTTATCCATATTGGTGTGCAGTGGAGGAATTGCGAGATAATGCAAAGAAAACAAGATGATGGCCACCGGAAACTCAATGCAATTTTTAAAGTCTATTAATCTCCATGATTTCATCAATTATTCACCGCAACGGTATCGGGCTACGGTAGATAAGTAGATAAGTATTTGAACAATATTTTTAGCATGTTAGATTGTAATAGCAAGTGGTTATTTCCGTAAACCAGCCTTCCATCAATTTTTCTGACTGGGTTGCTTAGCAGCCCTGTACTCGATGCATGGCTGCAGGAGTAACTAGTTATTGTCCGGCGGGTCTTTCCTTATTGTTGTCTGTCTGTGTGTCTTATCCGACAGTGAGGTCCTTCCCGCCCTGAGTTTCTTCCAATCGCGCTCTGTCCGCCCAACACCGTGGAAGTGTCTGATGGAGATTGGAAACAGCCTCGTCATCCCCATCAATGGATACATCAAGGTAGGTCTATATAAAGTCTTTTACCGTTGGTTTTATTTATCATACACCACTTGTGATTTTACCACAGTTTTATGCTCTTTTGGCATTGAGTTCTGTGCTCTATTTTCCTGTTTAAAATGTATTTTTTTACTCACATATGCTTAACCACTGTATGACCCCCCAATAGCCGATGTTTACTTTTTGTCCCGGAGGACGTTAAACAAACAAACAAACAAACAAACCATTTAAAGCTGCCATAGTCCGATGAAAGCATCACGTTTTTGCAACCAAAACAGTTTACCTAGATTTGATTCTATGATTCTACATATCCGACTTCGATACTGATGCACTTATTAAGCATTTGTTGCTGCATAGAAGGGGATACTGAGTCAATTTAATAGAGCCTGTTACTGCTGAAGTCTGTGGTGTCAGAGTTTTTACGTGCTTACCAAAATTGTTTTTGCCTGTTTGCACTTCATATATCTCAAGCGGTAGTCATTTAAGATCAAAGTTACTGAAAACTAAAGTAAGGTGGATTATACGAATCATCCTACTATATTTATATCAAAGAGTGACAAAAACTCAAAACCATCGCTCTGTGCACTTCAATAGACGAGATCACCGTTCCGACTGTACATGCGCTGAAAACGGCGTTGGCAGCAAAGCAAATGCGAACAGCCACTGAGTTTGCCGATACGCGTAGGGCAAAACTTAGATTTTATTCAAAATTAATAGAAATACATAACAATTTGGCATAAACATGTATGCACACATACAATATATGATGAATATATCTAAGACAAAATTAGCCATAGTTAAACCTTTTGAGCTTAGAAACACACAAAACAATCAGTCACTTTACGGCTGATATCCACATCACCATTATTAATTCTTGTTCTAAATATTAAAATGCCAAATGTATCAACAGATACTTGTTTCATAGAAATATATAACCAATATCTGATTAACCCTACTCATTTCTTAGTTCTACATATGACATTAACCATAGGATATCAATAAAAACATGAATAAAATAAGTAAAACTGACTCTGGCTATGGCTCTAACACTAGTCTGAGTGCCTAGATTTGTCTAAATCTAAATGCAGATGTGCTGATTATATTGATGTAACTGCAAACCTGCATAAAAGATTAATATCTTAATTTATTATATATATTTTTTTAGTTGGTATTCTATGTTTCAAACAAGAGCTGAGATGAGCTGAAACTAGCACATTTCATAGCTGCACTCAGTGTATTAGCATGTGCCATGTGCTTCTCGTGGGTTTGTTTTTCTTCCATGCATTCCACAATGCACCGTCTGGCTGGAATGGTGATGTCTATTTGTTACTGTAGTGTTGGTTTTTTTTGTGGGTTTATTTCAAAAGCAGCAAATCCAAAAGCCAGTTCGGAGCTGCAAATCCCGCGTTAAGTGAGAGGTAGCATCTGTGTATCTTGTGACCAAACTGGATGGCCGAATGAGTTGAGCGTCCGTCTCCCGTTTTGGTCAATCAAGGGGATTCAAATCCACAGGAGCAAACCCATGTCGAGTCAAACCAATGACTTACAAATTTATACCTGTCGCTTCCTAGCCAGACGCTCGGCATTATTATGATATGGCAAGGACTGGTTTGCTCAGTGTCAGGATAATGTGACAGAGTGGGATATCATGTCATGGTGCTGCCGGCCTGGTCACCCAGTGGGGCAGCACTATAAAGTCGCCGTGAGTGCACACTGTCACAAGTCGGTGCCCATCCTGATATGACCTTTGACGTTGCCAGGACTTAAAACTCCAACACCTATTTATCTTGTGTATATATCTTCTTGCAGGTCAAGGAGGACAAAGCAAAGTCTTTTAAGAAAGTGTATGCGAAAGACGCAGATGTGACCGTGCAGAATGTGCGAACGTTCCACCTCAATGATGACGCAGAGACCGAGATCGAGCGAGAGGATACTGTCGAAGGTGCCACTTACATTATTCCTTTAACAAATTTCATCAGTCAGGGCCAAAGTTATACCTCATTTATAAATGGTTCACTAACTGTTCATACCCGAAACAAATCTTTCTGATTTGGAAAAGTGCATGTCTTGTGGCTTGATAGTGCTGCCCTACTGAGATTCCATATCACCAGCACTACAATGCAGTATGGCACTCAGCCGGGTTGTCCGCTCACAAATTCATCCAGTGCCTGTCCTAGTCTAGTAATGCCGAGCACCAGGCAAGGTAATGTCAGGTAACAACGTTGTAAGTCTTTGTTTTTAACTCAGCCAGGGTTCATACCCAAGACCTGCCACAAAGGAGGTGGGCGCCCTACTCACGGGTCATCCCTTCAGTGAGCAGGGATGAAAGATCTCAGCGATTTCGCGGATTTCTGCCATTTTTTATATTCACCGATTAACTTCACAAAATGCCAATATATTTGACAGCAATTGGTTAGTGACCTTATATGTTGCTAGAACATAAACCCAAACAAGAAAAAGTTTTGGCATACAGTCATAATAAGGATTGTTGAAACCTGACTTCCGGCATTTTCCCCGCGATTCCCTGATATCCCTAATCCTATAGGGGAATATCCACGTTTTTGCAGAAATTCGCCGTTGGTGTAATAACTAGAGCTTGGTTCTGCCAGAACCCGCTAAGTGGCGCAAAGGTCTCTGCCTGATTTCTGCGTTTTTTGCCGGATACCATTTTCATCCCTGAGTGAGAACTACTAAAAGACCATAACTGGTTTAAAACTGGGCAGGGTTTCGCTCTCAGCAGATGATAATTTAAGCTCTTCATCTGTTGGCAGGTCACCACTATGGCAGTACACTGGTCCCGTTCTCAGCAGTCAACAATTTAACCTCTTCATCTGTTGGCAGGGCACCGCTATGGCAGTACACCAGTCCTGTTCTCAGCAGACAACAATTTAAGCTCTTCATCTGTTGGCAAGTCACTGCTATGGCAGTACACTGGTCCCGTTCTCAGCAGTCAACAATTTAACCTCTTCATCTGTTGGCAGGTCACCACTATGGCAGTACACCGGTCCTGTTCTCAGCAGACAACAATTTAAGCTCTTCATCTGTTGGCAGATCACCGCTATAGCAGTACACTGGTATGGTTCTCAGCAGACGACAATTTAACTTCTTCATCTGTTGGCAGGTCACTGCTATGGCAGTACACTGGTATCGTTCTCAGCAGACAACAATTTAACCTCTTCATCTGTTGTCAGGTCACCGCTATGGCAGTACACTGGTCCCGTTCTCAGCAGACGACAAAGCTGCAATGAAGTTTAAAGCAGAGAAATGCTTCAAAGTCTTGGGCTTCACCAAATCCGAAAATGTAAGAATATTTTCACACACAATTGCGATTCCGATTTCGTTGAATCTATTTGAATTAGTAATGGTGCTTGTATCCCTCTTAATACTAATAATAGATGGCATAAATTTGAGTGTAGTGTGATGCTTAGACTAGTTAGAGATATCTTTCGTTGATTAAGCAGGAGAAAAATGGGGGTTTCTTTATAGCTCTTGAATGAAAGCACTGCACAGATGATAGTTGCATTTTGGAAGGAAATATTTTGGTGGTGTTCATGTTGCTTTGATAACATGGGTAATTTGCGCATGGCAAGGAACCACCATTGCCCGCTACTGTATACTCAACGAACCTGTCTCCTGTGCCAAATGAGAGCTGACCTCACTTCCAGCCGCTCCTGCCTCAACTCCTGCCCTGCCAGCAGACGCCTAACCAGCAACATCTTCTGCCTTAACTTAGCCACCCACCCAACTCTACAAACATAAGACAGTTAATCAGTAGGGTTGAGCGCTAGCGTTTCTTGGATTCGAACCCAGACCCTAACACCTACCTGTGTTTCATTGTAATAAAGATCTCATAACATATAGTTCTTTATCCCATTGTGAATCACGATTTCTTTGCTGGTTTCTTGCCTGGAAGGTGTTTCTTTAGTTAATGCTGCTGGGGTTAGATTGTATTGGGCTGATCAATTGCAGGTGAAGCGGCATTTGATTCTGGGTGAGTCCTGCATGATGGTGGTGGCCGAGAAAGGCGATGAGGCTGCAGCGATCGCCCTGTCCGCACTCATCCAAGCGCTTTACGAGACAAATATGGCCATCATCGTGAGGCGGTGTTACAACGCTGCCTCAACCCCGCGTATTGGTGTGCTAGTCCCCCACATAAAGATCAAATATGAGGTCAGTGCCCTGTCTTAATTTAATCTATTCACGTCTACCGGACATGATGGCCGAATCGATAGAGCTCAGTCTTCCAGTGCGGAATGTCGGGAGTTCGAATCCCAGCCTAGTCAAGCCAATGACTTATAAAATTTATAATTGTCGCTACCTAGCCTGGCCCTCGTCATTAATAGGATAAGGCAAGGACTGGTTAACACAGTATCAGGATAATGTGACTGAGTGGGATATCGGGTCATGGTTCTGGCAGCTTGGTCTCCCAATAGAGCAGCAATATAAAGTCGCCATCAATGAGCACTGTCACAAGTCGGTACCCATCCTGATATGATCTTAGATGTTGCTAGGACATAAACCAACAAATATCTCTTCATAACGCCACCTATCGTTTCAGCACAGCATTAATTCGACCAAACTCTCCCGGAGGGCGCCACTATGACACCGCATAGCATTTCTATATGTCGCCATAGTTACCGCTGCGTTGTTTATGTATCTCTTTTATGTTTGATGTCTTTTCTTAATGGTTTTCATCAGCTTTGAAGCAATTGTTGCATAGGCTTAGTGCGCTAATGTGTGTAAACATTAGTGTTGGTGTTAAGTTGTACAGTTGTGATCCTACATACCCAGCTTAGATACGGGTGCATTGAGTAAGCATGTGTTGCTGCATAGAAGGAGATACTAAGTCAATTCAATAGAACCATGTTCCTGCTGAAGGCAATGATGTCTGCCTGTCCATGTGCACACCAAAATTAATTTGCCATGTTCTCACTTCAAAAATCTCCATAGAGTTAACCCTTTAAAATCGAATTTACCACAAACTAAAATAAAATAGTTTATTTTAAGGATATTTATTAATAATATGACAGGAACTAAAAACCATCGGATAATGCCACTTTAAAATGTTTTGAAAAGTATTGAATAGCCTTGGCTTTCAAATTGTCAGTAGTGTAGTAACGGACTGTTTGCAAACTGTTTATATGTTGTTTATAGACTCTTTGTTGACTGTTCACTCACTATTTACTGACTGTTTGCTGACTATTTACTGACTGTTTGCTGCCTGCCGTGCAGTGCCTTTTCTACACTGAGCTGCCCTTCTCAGAAGACGTCCGACAGTTCACATTCGCCCCACTTCCAACAAAAGGCGAGGCGACAGGCGCGAATAAAAAGTTGGCGCCTACAGGTAAGTGGGTGACCGAACCTGACTCAAGTCACACAAAATGCCTTCGCTGACTCATTGAATGACTATTACTTGTTGGTCTAGTTGGCCAGCCACCGATCTGACTCAGTGTTGATAGAGCTAGCAGCAATAGTTTGTTCTGGGGTTATTTTTGGTAAATAAGTTTAGTCTGCGGAATAAGTTCTTTTGTTAATGTCGAAGCACTCGTTTTCCAGCCATTTTTCAAGTAAGTCTTCCAGACTTTACAGCCATGGCGTGTTTGAGATATGTAGAGGTATGAACCAATTTTGAGATAAATACTTTATTACAAATTATCTTCAGCCTTTCTCAACATATTTATTTTCTTCCCACAGAATCACAACTGGACGCCATGGATAAATTAATCGATTCAATGGACCTCACAAAGCCAGAGAAGTATGTATTTATTTTAAGTATGTTTTGAATAAGTTTACTAGTAAGCAAGACTGGATGCAGTGGACGAATTGGTTAAAGCGCAGGCTGAGTGCGATATTTCACATCTGAGTCTTTTGAGTTTGAAGAACCTGCTCTGTCGTTGTGGAGTCATCTCTAATTTTGCGTCGGTTTCTTTGTCTATGTTTCCATAGCGACGATGAGGATGCTGAGGAACTGCTGAAGCCGAAGCTTGTGTTCAACCCCTATCTGCAGCGGCTTTATCAGGTATGTCGATATGAGCTCCTCTACAGATATCTGTGTTAAGTCTACGGCTCGAATATGTGGTTGTGTAGGCAGGCTATAGTGAAATCAATACAGACAAAGAGAAAGGAAGAGTATACAGTGTGTAAGAAGAGAGAGAGAGTCAAGCCCTCTGGTTTATTATTTATATGGTACATGGATTCAGTGTAGAGTATCACCCCACCCTTTTCCCCCAATGGAAAACAAGCATTCTTAACTCTACCAATAGGGATCCAGCATTGCTGGTCCCCATGGTTACCAGTGGTCTGCCCACCACCACCAAGCTGTGTGGCTCCCCTGACCACCACCTGCCTTGAGCCTGAGTGTGGTGATCCTAACTAGTAGAGGGGGGAGGGGGTAGGCTCTGAGTGCCCCTTACACACAGCCCTGCCAGCACCACTATGTCTATTTACATCCCACTCAGGCACCAGCAGCACCTACTTATACACATACATGCACCTGGTCACGTATACCCGATCAGTAATAGAACATTTACGTTCCCCCACCAATGCATTAAATCGGAATATTTTACATCTGTGTGAATAGCCTTCATTGAAGCCTCATCTCCATTGAAATACATGTGATGTATAGCGCGTTATGCGAGTTTAACTAAAGGCGCAAAATTAGAAATATAGAAGTTAGGCTTTTTATATAGCAGGACTAATCACTATTTATATTATATATTTGCTGGATTACTTTTTTATTGACATGTATTTTGGTTCTTTTTCTTCTCTTCCACTCCTGTTTCTCTTCCGCTTGTTCTGTTTCTCATTACTCCCTTCCTCTCTCCTTCCTGCTGTTCCTCCTCCTCCTCCTCCTCCTCCTCCTCCTCCTCCTCCTCCTCCTCCGCCTCCTCCTCCTCCTCCTCCTCCTCCTCCTCCTCCTCCTCCTCCTCCTCCTCCTCCTCCTCCTCCTCCTCCCTCCTCCTCCTCCTCCTCCTCCTCCTCCTCCTCCTCCTCCTCCTCCCTCCTCCTCCTCCTCCTCCTCCTCCTCCTCCTCCTCCTCCTCCTCCTCCTCCTCTCCTCCTCCTCCTCCTCCCTCCTCCTCCTTCTCCCCCGTCCTCCTCCTCCTCGCTCCTGTTCCTCCATCCTCCTCCCTCCTCCTTCTCCCCCTGCCTCCTCCTCCTCCTCCTCCTCCTCCTCCTCCTCCTCCTCCTCCTCCTCCTCCTCCTCCTCCTCCTCCTCCTCCTCCTCCTCCTCCTCCTCCTCCTCCTCCTCCTCCTCCTCCTCCTCCTCCTCCTCCTCCTCCTCCTCCTCCTCCTCCTCCTCCTCCTCCTCTCCTCCTCCTCCTCATCATCATCATCATCATCATCATCATCATCATCATCATCATCCTCCTCCTCCTCATCCTCCTCCTCCTCCTCATCCTCCTCCTCCTCCTCCTCCTCCTCCTCATCCTCATCCTCATCCTCATCCACTCCTCCTCCTCCTCCTCAGATGTTGCCAGGATATAAAACTCCAACAAGCAAACGATCATCATCACATCACCACCTTCATCATCACAACTGACTTACAAAATGGATATGCGTCACTACCTAGTCTAGCGCATGCCATTACTACTAGGATAAGGCAAGGAGCAGTGAAATGAGGAAACCCAATAGATCCGTGATTCAAATTCTCCCCTGCTTAATTGATGAATAACAAGATGACCTAATAGCCGGTGTTGTGTTTGCAGTGTTTGCAGCACCGAGCGTTAAACCCGGACGACCCTCTGCCGGAGCTGTCACCTGTCATCGCCAATTACCTGAAGCCTCCGCAGGAAGTCCTCACAAGGTACTTATTATACATATACATCAGGGGTGAAAGATTTGCGCAAAATCGCACATTTCCACGATTTTTTTATATTCACCGATTAACGATCACAAAATGCTAATATCATTTGGTTAGTCCGAATCCCATTCTTATATGACCTTAGATGTTTGCTCGGACATAAAACCCAAACCAGAAAGAGTTTGGCATAGGCGATAATACAGTCACAATAAGGACAGTTGAAACTTGACTTCCTGCATTTTCCCCACGATTCCCTGACAGTGCTAATTCTGTGGGGAGGTGTGTGTGTATGTAGAAATTCGCCGTTGGTTCTGCCGGAACCCGCTATATGGCGTCAAGGTCTCGTGTCTGATTTCCACATTTTCTTTTGCTGGAAACCACTTTCATCAACTATGGTTACTAGTAATTTTTGCCAACGAGGTAATGCGCATGTGCGGGAAATACTTGATGTAAACATAAACACTCCATGTGTCTATAGGGGAGCAAAATGACCTACAACTGCATGGGTCAGTAACAGAAAAACCTCCTTCCAAGGAGTGGGGGGGGGGGGGGGTGACTTGTCCGTCGTCAGGACCTCCCTGTTACCATGTGTGTGTGTGCTGCCACCTGCCGGTTCGTCTGACACAAGGGTCAGGGTAGTCAAGACCGCCACCGTGTGGTAGTGGGGCTCATGTGTGACTACTACAGCTGTCTGGGTGCCAAACTGAAGAAATGATAGGACACTGACTTTCACCCAGACTGGGTTCGAACCGCCATATGTGTACCTCAAACTATTAATGTGAAAAGAAAAAATAAGCAGGGATGAAAGATCTCCGCGATTTCGCGGATTTCCGGGATTTTTCCTGTAGCTATAAGTGTACACTATTATTACTAATATGTTGTCCAAACACCGTAGAACTATAAGTGTAGGCCTATTCTAATTTCTGGTGCAGATGCCACAGCACTATCAGCGTGTACTATTAATGGATGCTTCAAACGGCGCAGCACTATCAGCGTATACTAATGAATGCTTCAAACGGCGCAGCACTATCAGCGTATACTACTAATGAATGCTTCAAACGGTGCAGCACTATCAGCGTATACTACTAATACGTGCTTCAAACGGTGCAGCACTATCAGCGTACACTTCTAATAGTAATGTGTGCTTCAAACGGCGCAGCACTAGCAGCGTATACCAATATTTTTTAAACCTGACTTCCGGGGATTTTCCGCGATTCCCTGACAATGCTAAACCTATGGGAGAATTTACGCTTTTTCCCCGGAAACCACTTTCATCCCTGTTCCACTATATATATATATATATACCATTGAGTTGTTCCGGGTCCCATGCTATCAGAGTTGGTGTTCTCTGTTGGGTTTGTTTTGTTGATGGTTTCTGTTTTTTACCTGCTTCCACCACAGGTGTGAACCCGTTATTGACGAGATGCGGACCAAGTTCAAGTTAACAGATGTCTCCAAGAAGAAGGCCGAGCTCACTGGAGACAACATGTTCAAGAGCATGTGAGTTGAAGCGCCTGGTTCATTTAGTGAATTTAGTTAACGCTGACATGTCCATTTGCAAAAGTGTCATCTTCGAAAGGCTCCACCGGATGCGGTGGCCCAATCAGTAGAGTGCAGGAGTCCCATGCGGAAGATCGGGAGTTCGATTCCCAGCCGAGTCAAACCGACGACTTAGAAAATTGATACTTGTCTCTACCTAGCCTGGCGCTCAATAGGATAGGACAAGGACTGTCTTGCACAGTATCAGGATAATGTGATTGAATGGAATATCGGGTTATGGTGCAGTGGGTTATTCTCCCAATGGGGCAGTACTATAAAGTCACCATGAGTGTGCATTTTCACAAATCGGTACCCATCCTGATATGACCTAAGATGTTTCCAGGATGTAAAACCCCAATTAAACAAACAAACCTACCTAGATTTGATTCCTCACGTCTAACTTAGATACCGGTGCTAGATTTGATTCTACACATCTAACTTAGATACCGGTGCTATATTTGATTCTACACATCTACCTTAGATACTGGTGTTCTTATTAACCATCTATTGCTGCATTGAAAAGAATAATGAGTAAAGGTAATGGAGATTGTCACTGTTAAAAACTATAGTGTCAGAAATTTGATGGGAATGCAAACATTAAGTTTGCATGTTTTCACTTCAACTATTCAAAAGTTAGCCATATATAATAAAATTTACTTCTAAGATTTTTGTTTGTTTGTTTGTGGTTTTACGTCCTAGCAACATCTAAGGTCATATCAGGACGGGTACCAATTTGTGACAGGGCTCACTCATGGTGATTTTATAGTGCCTCCTCACTGGGAGACCAGGCCGCCAGCACCATGACCTGATGTCCCACTCAGTCACATTATCCCGACACTGAGCCAACCAATCCTTGCCCTATCCTAATAATTTCGAGTGCCTGGCTAGGAAGTGACAAATATCAATTTTTAAGTCATTGGTTTGACTCGACCAGCTGTAAAAATGTACGGATTTTCGGTTTGGAATTATATATTGGCAGAGAGCATTATTTATCCTCGGGCAACGGAGTGGGGACCATGGTTATGTAATAGAAGAGCAATGGGTGCCCCACTCGCTGTGTGACATATTAGGCCATGTGAAATATATGTTAATACATGGTGCCTGAGATTATGATGAGATGTTCCTATATAAGAGACAGTTAATGTTTGGTGAAATGTTCCCCTATGCACCAGTAATGGTGCAAGTGGAGGAGAAGGACACTTTTAATATATATATTTATTGTAACTCTGCAACTACGTGTTATCACAGGACCGATGGGCAAGCACACCCAGCCACTCTGCATACATTATGGACACCACCTGCTGCTGGGTTGAGTGACAGCAGCCCCTATTAGGGCGTCGGCCCCCAGGCTGTAGAGGGTGTCTGATTGGCTGGCTGTGGGAGGCCCAGTCACCTGCACCCCTTTGCCCCACCTGACCACACAGGCCTCATTTTGATATTGATTATTCTAGACACTCTGATCTATATGATGCTACAGGCACTACTGGACTCTACTCTTGACTCTTGAGTGAGACACTCTTCTCTTGGCCAGGGACCCAGAACCTCTGTCTGAGGCTCCACCTTTGATATACAAACTGAGCTGTGTGCAACAACCATGGGACTCCGGTTCAATGGGCTGTAGGCACTGATTCCTATACATACTAAAGAGAGTAATGAGGCTCTGTGTGGACAGAAGGTAAGGAGTCAGGGTGATAGGTCGCTAGTAGGTGAACAGGAGTTGATGCCAATAAAGCACAACTTCTTCACTGTCAATCTTGCGCGACTTGTCTTCCCTTTCTTGCTTAGGAGTTTGTTGGAGAGGGGCATCAGGTGTGAACTGACAGACAGTTGTCAGAACGCACCTGGGAAGAGTAAGTGGTACTTCCGGGGCTCAGACGGCCAGGCATTCCAGTAAATATTACACAGGGTTCGAACCCATGGTCCACCAACAGGGGAGATGGACGCTCTAACTCATTCGCCCATCCCGTCTGGTCTTACTTCTAAGAACCTCAGAAGCATCAACATTCCTTCAGTGCAGCAATTAGTGTTTAATGAGTGTGCCAGTATCTAAGTTGGTCAGGTAGGATCAAATTGAGAGAAGTGCTGTTTTGGCTTCGAAAATGTTGATGCTTTCATCGGATTATGCAGCTTTAATCAACGAATGTAACAAAGAAAAATGATTCCGAACCTTCTTCATTGGTTGATGCCCTTTTTGTCCACAGTGATGGCAGTGGGGAGCCTGCAACCAAGAAGATCAAGGTCGATGATGACCTTGATGGCGGGATGGCTAACCTTGTAAAGGCCAAGGTTATAGAGGTGGGTTCTTTTGTTTCTAAAAGTTATTTTGTACCTAGATCAGAGGTGAAAGTTCTTCGCGGTTTCACTGATTTCCGCAATTTTTTAATATTTACTGATTAACATTAAACAAAATTCCAAGGAATCAGGATGTATATAACAACAGTTGGGTAGATCTAATCCCATTCTTGCTACTTTGTGAGCTGAATTTTGCACTGGGCTCGGGCACCATATATTTGGTATGCTTGTATGATTTTGTGAAATTGCAAACTTTTTTTCAACTTTTTCTTGTAAGACATAATCATGTTTGCTTAACTGGAATCAATCAAATCTTGTTTGAATTTGTTATGTATATTAAAATGATGTTCTGTGTATGTGTTTAATTTCTATGTTACACAAGTGATTTTAACGTGTAGGTCAATTTGTATAAGATCAAAATCAAAAAGTGAAATACACATAGTTTGGTTTTTTTTTCAACTCTGACACATGCACAATATGTAGACCTTTATATGAACATAGATTCTGCTATTATTTAGAATGTTTTCACTTTGGTCACTATATCACACTTTGGTGCCCAGTTTCAAAGAATGACCCATGGATTAACTTAACTGTACTGAACTGTGTCTTTTTGCTGCTGCAGGTGGGCACTGTACATCCGGTAGAGGACTTCCTGTCACTCATCAGTCAGAAAGACGCAGACAAGTTTGATCCTGGTGAGTAGACTTAGCGCAAAGGGTTTGCGTACTGGATTGTATTAATCCATTCACAGGGTCTGTACGGGGTCTGGAAAGCCGTGAAAAGTCTTGAATTTCATTTGTCCCATTTCATGGCCTTGAATAGCCTTGAATTTTAACCTATTTTGAGTAATTAGTCTTGAAAAGCTTTATTTCCATTAAACTATCCCCACTGATCTAAATTAGTGCAAAATCAAATTTTTTTTTCTCCTGAAATCCGAATGAAAATAGTCTTGAATTCCTATCAAAAACAGCCTTGTAAAGCCTTGAGATAGCCTAGAGTTCCATATCTTCACATGTGCAGACCTGGAATTAAGTACACCACCAAGCTGCCTGGTCTGCTGAAAGCAGAGCTGCCAACCATTACAATTTCTGCAGAATCTTTTCGATTTTCTACTTTTCGCATTACGCCCATACTCTGAAAACTACGGTAAATCTGCATTTATATTTGGCAAGTTAACCGGACTTAACCTGAACACACTGGCTTGAACACACTTTTACATAGTTAAGCCATTTTAATTGGGAAATAATATTTAGTGGGTAGAGATGTATATTTATATTTCTCCACAACATAAACTGTATATATATCAGGAATGAGAACAGGTCAGACCTAAAATGGCTGGTCATTGCCTAAAAGTTGGGAAACCACTGGTCGGTTGGAAATTCTCATATCAACAAGTTGTAAAGTCCATGGCTGGAATCTGTGGTTGTGTAGGCAGGCTATGGTGAAATCAATACAGGCAAAAAGAGAAAGGAAGTGTATAAAGAGTGAAAGAAGAGAGAGAGCCAAGCCCTCAGGTTTATTCTTATATGGTACATGGATCCAGTATGGCATATCGCCTGACCACATTCTCCCAATGAGAATCAAGCATCTACAGCTTTCCCAATGAGAATCAAGCATTTCCGGTCCCCATGGTTACAGTGATCTGCCCACCACCACCAAGCGGCGTGGCTCCTTTGGTCACCACCTGCCCTGAGCTGAGTGTGTGGTGATCCGTGACTAGCAGAGGGGGGGGGGGAGGGGGTAGAGGGTAGAGCTTTAAGTGCCCCTTACACACTATCTTACTAGCACCACAATGTCTATTTACAATGAGTCAAGTACCACCAACAACTACATAAACACATCTATGCACCTGGCTCTATATACCTTTTTCATAAGTAGAACATTTGCATTCCCCCATCAATGCGTCATTATCGAAAAATTTTACAAAGTGTCAAAATCAATCCCCAAACATCGAGAAACTTCTCATCGGGTGGAAAATTCTCATCCCTGCCATATATACCGGCTTCTTTTTGCGATGGTTAAATTCGCAACATATATAAAACTTTATAATATTTGAGCACATCCTGTAGTAGTGTTGGTGTTGATAAACATGAGTAAATGTTGTGGCTTACCTTTTTTCATGTTTTTTTTGTTTTTGTTTTTTGTGACAAGTTTTTTTATTCTGCCCATAACGTATAAGCTCCCGTGAGGGTGCTTGTTTTCAACGTTGGACAGCTGTGGTACTGGATTGGTCTGGTCCCGCACTCAGGAGTCTTTACCTGATCTTGCTCGGGCCAACCTTTGCGGTTTTGGGTGTTAGTAGTTTCTATATTAGTTTTTTTTTTTAATTTTCAAGTTTTTTCCTAACCTGTATATGATAACTTAGCCTACTATGTACATCTACGCAGATGACATACAGGCCTGTGGGAGAGGATCCCATCCCATTGTGGTTTGTTACAGCATCCTTTCACCCATGCCCTGTCCTTAGATAGTACACACAGTGTGCCAGAACTCCCCTGGACCCTTCAGGACTGCGACTAGGTGGGATGGCTGTGTTGTATGGTTAGCCATTTCGTATTTCAGGGTGATTCGGATGCATGACCGTGGCCTGCCTGGTCCTGCTTTGGTTTGTGCCAGTACACATACCCAGGCGGACTGCACCCTATGGTGATAGTCATTTCGAATTCCTTAGTACTTAGTAGGGCTAGTTTATCCTATGGAAATGTGCTATGTGCGCAATATGTCACAAATCAAACAATAATGTCGCAAATCGGGTGGGAAATGTTCTACTTTTCAATTTTTAAATGTTGGCTGGTATGTGAAAGCATAACATTTTTAAAACCAAAATACTTACCTACATTTTATTCTACATACCCAACCGGTGCACTTATTAAGCACTTGTTGCCACATAGAAGGGAGCGTCAAGTCAATTTAATAGAATCTGTTACTGCTGAAAGTCCATGGTAGCAGAATTTTGACATGCACGCCAACACTTATTTTGCCTGTTTTCACTTCAAATATCTCCAATGGTTACCACTTATTGTAAATATTTACCACCACCCCACAAAAAAAATCCATTTCGGCTTAATGCTGCTGTCTTGTGTTGCAGCCTGTGCCATGATGACGTCACGCATTGTGCGGTTGGTAAAGGACTCCTTTGGCTCGCAGTTCTACAGTAAGGCCATGGACTGCCTGCGCGTTCTGCGGGAACAGGCCATCCAGGTAGGTAACGGGCAACTTCCAGTCAGTCAAAAAAATGCCTATGCTAAACAGTAATTGGGTCTCTTCTCTCTTCTCCCTTCTCCCTCCAACCTCCACACACCCTCCTCCCTTCTCCCTCCTCCCAACACCCTCCTCCCTTCCTTCTCCCTCCTCCCTCCTCTAACCTCCCAACATCCTCCTTCCTCTTCTCTCCACCAACCTCCCAACAATACTGAACAGTAATTGGGTTCCAACTCCCTCCTCCCTCCTCCCTCCTCCCTCCTCCCTCCTCCCTCCTCCCTCCTCCAACCTCCACATACCCTCCTCCCTCTTCCCTCCACCCACCTCCCAACTATACTGAACAGTATTTGGGTCCCTGCTCCAACCTCCCAACACCCTCCTCCCTTCCTTCTCCCTCCTCCCTCCTCCAACCTCCCAGCACCCTCCTCCCTCCTCCAACCTCCCAACATCCTTCTCCCTCCACCAACCTTCCAACAATACTGAACAGTAATTGGGTCCCAACTCCCTTCTCCCTCCTCCAACCTCCCAACACTCTCCTGCCTTCTCCCTCCTTCAACCTCCCAACATCCTTCTCCCTCCACCAACCTTCCAACAATACTGAACAGTAATTGGGTCCCAACTCCCTTCTCCCTCCTCCAACCTCCCAACACTCTCCTGCCTTCTCCCTCCTTCAACCTCCCAACATCCTTCTCCCTCCACCAACCTTCCAACAATACTGAACAGTAATTGGGTCCCAACTCCCTTCTCCCTCCTCCAACTTCCCAACACTCTTCTGCCTTCTCCCTCCTTCAACCTCCCAATACCCTCCTCACTCCCACCTCCTCCATACCCCCATGTCCCTCCTCTCCCCTCCTCCTCTCTCCCCCCTCCCCCTCCCTCCTTCAAACAAACATAGATATACCCGCCATTAAGAGTCAGTATGGGATGGAGTTTTGCACTAATAAATGCTTGTCTCATCCCAAAAGAGGATATAAATCAAAATGAAAGTACTGTAATTGAAGGATATTTCCTTATTCGAATTGTGTACTTCCGCACAAAATGTAAGTATGCTGCTTGGTGTATATACTTTACTGTCCTTGATGGATTTCAAACCGGACCCGGTGACTAAATCGGTAGAGCACAGGCTTCCCATGCGGGAGATCGGGAGTTTGAATCCTGGTAGAGTCAATCCACGTTAGGATATTGTAGTTGAGCGGGATATTCGGGTCATGGTGCCCATGTCACGGCATCCCAGTGAGGCAGCACTAATAAGTGCCATGAGAGCGCACTGCCACAATTTGGTACCCGTCCCGATGTGACGTTTAGATGTTGCTAGGACATTACAGAAAACCCCAGGAAATCAAATCGACCGCAACCATTTCAGAATGGCGAGCCGAACACCTACAACACCTTCCTGAGGTCATTCAAGGTCACACTCACAGCCAAGGGCGGCAGGAAGGATTTCTGGGAAGAGGCTATGGAAGGTGAGTCCTTGTGAATTATTCAGGGATAAAAGATCTCCGCGATTTCGCGGATTTCCGCGATTGTTGATATTCACTGATTAACGTTCATAAAATGTCAGGGGGTTTGGTTCTATTCTATCCGGTTCTAAGTAGATATGCTTCCTCTCATATATTTAGCATTGTCAGATTTGCCCTCATATGCTTAGCATTGTCAGATTTGCCCTCAGATGCTTAGCATTGTCAGATTTCCCCTCATGCTTAGTATCAGATTTCCTCTGTTGAGTATTGTCAGATTTCCCCTCATATGCTTAGCATTTTCAGATTTCCCGTCATATGTTTTCCATTGTCATATCTACCGGAAGTTAGTTTTCCACTTTTAAATTATTCTTATTATCCCCATTATATCAAGGCTTGACTATTGCTTTATTCCCATATTTATTGCTTGTGTTTGTTTTTGTCGCCCGTTCCACAGAAAAGCTAAGTTTGATCACGAAACTGGAGTCGGAGGGAAGTGACGTCACAAAGACAGAGGCGGAGGAATTTGCTCGCGGTGCTGCTGTTAAAGTGCAGCAGACACCAAAGGACGAAGGCGATGTTGATTCCGATGACCTACTTGGGCAGATGTAACGACGGAACCGTCACTTCTAATCCAGTTCCAACTAACTAGTCTGCTGGCTCTCTCCTGTTCTAGCCAGATCCAGCCAGTTTCAACTGGTTTCCACATGTTGCTACGCTTTTAACGTGACCCACTTTCAAGTGGACCTTGTCGATGGTAACGTAGTTACTAAACCAGATCTTTCTGGAGCAGGCAGGCAGCCGAAACCAGCTCCAACTGGCTTGGTTTGGTTCTATCTGGCTCTGTCTGGTTCTAAGTAGGTCACGTTGAATCGGGGTCATGTTTAACCAGTTGTAACCAGTTATTACCAGCATCATCATTGTCTTAGACCCATACTGTAATGTGGTCTTAACGCCAGGCAGCATACGTTATTGTAGTTAGAAAAGAGCTACAGCAGGGAAGTCTGTTTTCTGAAAGTCTATGTTCCATTGATCCATTAAGAATATATTGTACTTTCTGTTTGTGTGTAACTGAAATCTGTTATCTAATGTCAAGCACAGGCGGCTATGGTATCTCGGATTTTGATAACAATTTCCTGATATAGGAATTTAAATATCATTTTGATTCAGAATGTTGTGAATGTTAATGTTTGGACTTGGATTATGGATGTGCGTCATGGCATTGTATTTCCAGCTTTAATTTCTTTTATTTTTGTGTCTTTTTGAAAGAGGGAAAATATCAGTGAATGATCTGAACTGGGTTTTTTTTTGTTTCGTATTCTGTATATTACAATGACTTACTTACTGCTTCAGCTTTTATGTCGAAATGTGATTTTGTTTATGAATATTGTAAAATGGGGAAGATTTGATTCGCAGGTAAGTAGGGGGAAGCAGTAGTGGCGGTGTGTAAGGTAGTCTTTATTTGAACGAAGACGAGCGCTCAATGCTGATGAATGTAGAATGGGTACAGGTCGACAAATAGGCAGATCGGATCAATAACGGTACAAGAAGCAAACGCAAGTCGCGTTCTCTGTGGCGGAGTGGTTAGAGTGTGACTTTTTTCTAGGTCAAACTCCTAATCTGAGGGTCGGCGGTACGATTCCCCGTGCCCCCAGCTCTGCCAATTTGGATTTCCACCGCTGTGTATAACTTACAGCGTCATCAAAGGCCGGTTGCTCTCATACCATGTCTATGTGGTGTGGGAGATTAAAAATCCCTTGGGTCGGTAAAAGTGTAGGCTCGGGCTTTCTATCGACCAGCAGTGGAATGAGGAAGACCAGTCGTCTATGACTGAAATTTCCCCTGCTTAAACAACTAATGGACCAAAAAAAAAGAAGAAAGTTGGATGAGTGAGCAGTAACGTCTGTGTTCTGCGGTCGCCTGCTATAAAGCTTGCTGTGATGTGGGTGGTTTAGGCATGGGGCAGCAGGTGAGGGGTGGCGGTGGAGGTGGAGGCGGCCGCCAGTGGATGGAAGGGCATATCAGACACAAAAGTCCAGTTGAGGGTGTTGACAGCTGTTGGAATGTCGAATGCCTGCACTTGCGAATAGAAATAACGGAAAAGAATATCGGTCATGTAATGAAGTTAACCTGATTAAATGTGCTTATACTATCTGTTTTGCCTTTTTCTCAAGTCTTTGCTCCCCTTTGGTTCCCTCAAAGTGTTTTTGATCCGTAACATTGTCAGATATTTATTTGATCAACATGTGTATTGTTTTATTAGAGGCTATTTAATATTTCCATTGAAAGTTAGACATTTAAGATCTTGACCTGACCACAACCCCTTAGGGGCCGTTTAAATATGACGTAACACCATTTTTTTCAAACTCACCCCCTTGTAACGCTCTGTAATGCTAGACCATAGGCCCTATGCCACAACACTTCGACCTACACCCCATCCCCTAAGCGTTCCGTCATATTTGAATGGCCCCCCTCCTTAGTTGAGACGGTCACGTGATATTGCCCTTAATCCTGCTCCGTTTCTTATATGTCTGGATTGTGATTAGACTTACTTCATTAACCCATGTAGTTGGTGAGTCTAACAATGGTTCACCCTATTTTGAATTAAATTATACATAACTCGGAGTTCTAAGAGTAGGAGGTTATGAGAAATAGTCATTATTTAGCATATTAGATTACAAAATAAGGTGGTTATTTTCATAGGACTTATTAAAAGGGAATTAGGGGTATGGGTGATAATAGAATCACAACAAAGACATTGGACCGCTCTCCAGGAATGGTCTGTTCTGTGAAATGGAGCTAGGAAAGCACTTAACTGACTTTTGGGTGGTTCGTAACCTTGACCGTTACAGGCTGCAGGACTGCAGCAATAGAAAATGGCCCTGATAAATCGGTCCGTTTCTTGAATGACGAGTTAACTTCAGAGGGGACGGTTGTAGAAACGGGGGGGTTCTTTACAACAATAACGACAAGTCATTAGAGCGGCACTGGTTCACTCCGGTCCAATTGTAGCTGTGCACTCGTGTCCAGTCGCCGATGGGTTAGGAGGAAGGGAGGGGGAAAGGTGGGATCTGCAGCAAGAAGAAAGCAAAACAGTGAAAAAGGAAAAGGGCCCCACCCAAGCAAACAACTGCCTTGATCATGGGGAGGAGTAAGCCTGGGAGAAAAAAAATGAAAGGGTAGTATAGAGGAAAGAGAAATGGGGAGAGTTGAGTCAAAAAGCCGTGCCTCCTTGCCCTGTGGTGACCAGTCAGGGAGCCGGAGACACAGAAGAGGTAGAAAATGAAATGCTGGCCAGCTCCCCCTGCAAGAACTCTTTTTAGACATCTAACAAGCAGGAGCCCAGTCGCAGTGGAGGAGAGATAGAAGAGGTGTGGACGAGGTGGAGTCCAGACAGCAAGTGAAAGTGCTTGGAGAGATGCGAACATGTGATGGGAAATCCTATCCTGGTCCCCTGGCCTTTGTTTTCCCAGTACGCACCTATCATTCCCAGAGGGAACTGGAGCCCGACTAAGGACATCTAAAAATAATACATGGGGACAGCTATTCCCAATGCAATTTTCGTTCTTGTATATGAACTGAGGCGCGCGTGCCCCTATCCTTGCAACAGCAAACCCCCAGAAAGAGGTTATTCTCAGGATAAGCTGTCAGCGCTTCTTGAATATGGCCCCAGGGCCCCCGTTCAGGGTACGACGCAGAGTCAACTCCGAGATGTCTCCGCGGCGTCTTTTGGGGCAATTTGTGTTCAGCATGTGCCTCGGAAATGACTCCGAGATGTGCTTTTCAAGTAGAAGGTCAAAATGAACAATTCTGCCTCCAAAATGGCCATGGTTAGCAAGGAGATTAATATTCAGTGCTGAAAGGAGAGGGACAACCAGCCACGTTTGAACTCGTTTGAGCCTGTTTGAACTTGCCGGAAATGGACTTTCCTCTTCTTGTTTTCACAAGAACTCGGTGTAAGCCAATCAGAGCTGTTCTTTTCGATTGCAAATGGCAGCCCCCATATTTGCAATAAAAAAGAACCGCTCTGATTGGCTCAAATTATGGAAAGGTCCCAGTTGAATACGGCCATCATGTTTTTTGTAGTTTCTTGTTCAGACATAGTCACTCATTTATGTATCTTTTGCAGACATAGTCACACATTTTTGTATCTTTTGCACAGATTAAAGTGCTTGAAGTATATTTGAAATTTATCTACATTGACTTCTGTTTAAATCACACAATATCAACTCTTAAAGAATGGGAAACTCATCCTGCAAGACTGCTCAATATGGGATAGTGGTCACCCGTTTTTCCTCCTTTCCTCGCTTTGGACCCTTTTTGCTTAATATGCATATTTATTTGTCGCAAAAGATGTGTTATGTATTTCAAACAGATAAATAAGTATGCGTGATTTTAATGAATAACAACTAGCTTAGCTTTGCCCAAAATGTGTAAAGTCATGTGCTCAAAATATCTGGTTGTGCATGCGCACTGAGCAGCAGGAAGTGCACGTTATATAGGCCACCATTTTCGAGGCACCAAACTACTAAAACGCGTTCACGGTAGCGCGGCATTTGGAATTTCTCCTAGGCGCCTAGTTGAATGCGGCCCTGGTGTTGCTTGGATCACACTGTAAAGAATAGGTCTCCATAAAGTAAAGTTGAATCCTTCCTCCAACTAATAGATTTACCACTCGTTGTGGTCACCAGTATGTAAAGTCTACGGCTCGAATCTGTGGTTGTGTAGGCAGGCTATAGTGAAATCAATACAGAAAAAGAGAAAGGAAGAGTATAAAGTGTGAAAGAAGAGAGAGCCAAGCCCTCTGGTTTATTATTTATATGGTACATGGGTTCAGTGTAGAGTATCACCCCACCCTTTTCCCCCAATGGGAAACAAGCATTCTTAGCTCTACCAATAGGGATCCAGCATTGCTGGTCCCCATGGTTACCAGTGATCTTCCCACCACCACCAAGTTGTGTGGCTCCCCTGGCCACCACCTGCCTTGTGCCTGAGTGCGGTGATCCTACATAGCAGAGGGGGAGGGGTAGGCTCTGAGTACCCCTTACACACAGCCCTGCCAGCACCACTATGTCTATTTACATCTCACTCAGGCACCACCTGCACCTACATATACACATACATGCACCTGGTCACGTATACCCGATCAGTAATAGAACATTTGCATTCCCCCACCAATGCCGTAAATCGGAATATTTTACAACATGATGATTGAATAACCAGAGTATAAACCTGATAAGAAAAAGCTTCGGTCATTCTCGGATTGTTTAAAATCAAAACAGTGCATCAAATGTCGCTGGATATGCAGACATACTCTAATGTTATATACATCCGTTTAGATGGGCTTTCAGTGTTTACAAAAAAAGTGATCGACAGGCCTATACCTTTAAGCCCTGCAGTAATTAGGTATTTCCTTTTTCAAAGTAAATGTGTGAAAAGTATTTCTTTCTTTAACAAAATTAAATATCATACAAAACATGTTTTGTTATTGTTTGTTTGTGGTTGTCATATGTTAAAGATCTGAAGGGTTCAAGTGCGAAAACCGTTTGTACACTTCAAATATCTCCCTAGTTAGTCATTTTAAAGCAAAGTTACTTCAAGCTAAAGTAAGGTGGATTATAACGATCAACCTAAAGCTGTGTTCACACACAACTTTAGGCCGAACTAGATGAGGCGAACTAGTGTCGTGTCCGCACACGGAGCGGTTTAAGGCGGAAATCGATATCTGCGCATGAGCAAGTCCATACTAACCAGCGCCAGTTTCGGTTAGTTGACGTCGCCACGAGAGAGTGGGTTCGACCTAGATATGTATGGACTGAATCGTATTGGTTTGGAACGGTCAAAACTTCTGCTGGGCAGTGAAAACCTTAAAATAAATCGTGAAAAAAATATCTGTGCACCTCTAGCAGGTTCATACAGCAAATTTACCGGAAAGTCAACAAACTCAGGTCTTGACTGTGACGTCCTTAAACCGCCTCATCTAAGCCGCTACCTTTCACACTGGTAACTTGGGCTGACTTAAGCTAGTTCGCTTCATCTGGAGTACCTCGGGAGGCGGTTTACTTTAGGCGAACTAGATGAGGCGACTTAGCCTTAAGTCGCCTCAGCGTAGCGTCCACATGGTGAATGTGAGGCGACTTAGATGAGGCAAACTAGTTGAGGCGACTTAACGCCCATGTGTGAACACGGCTCTGAAACTCAAAACCATCGGACTATGCAACTTTAAATTTGGAGTCTGCTACTTTGGGATTTGTCGCTTAAATTTTGTTTGTATTATTAGATATTACTTTTATTAGGTTCAGTGCCTGATTGACCTAATAGCAAAAATTACCAGTACCATAAATTATGCTATGGGCCCGCATCTTCAAATAGCCCTGCGCTTATTTAAGCTATCAATTTGTATTCGGTAATTCTTACCTTGCCTCTATTTGTCCCTTATGGTTGCCAACAGTAGGCTACTGTAGTAGAGAGCACTCATTTTCCAAACTGAAATGGATTACAAATCAACTAAGAAGCACCATGGTGAAAAACACCTGAGAATAGGCTCTAAATATATTTCTGAAATTAAAATATATATGTTGTTTTATAAAGTTTTTGTTCGTCTGTGCACCACCTGAAAATGGGAAGAAACCAAGACGGACAAAGGAAGAGATGGGAAGACATCATTGGATATGTTGCACGGTAACATGTTTAATTATAATGAAGAAACGGGTACCACACATCGGCTGCCATAGGTTGCTGATTTTTTTTTTAAAGAAGATTTATACTGCATATCATGGATAAGTCTGAATAGACTTGTTTTCACCATTAGACAGTTTGTCGATAGAAAGCCCAAGCATACACTTTTACCGACCCAAGGGATTTTTTAACCTCCCACACCACATAGACATGGTATGAGAGCAATCGGCCTTTGATGACGCTGTAAGTTATGCACAGCGGTGGAAATCCAAAGGGGCAGAGGTGGGAGCACGGGGAATCAAACCACCAACCTTCAGGTAAACGTGCCGGCTGATGGTGTGGGTGGTGTGGACAAGTCAAATGAAAGCACTACAGGTAATGAAGGAAACAGGTTAAGAGTGAAAAGTAAGAGAATGGGACTCTTCAATTTATTGACTTATATAGGTTTTTAGAATTCACGATGGCCGTGATCACATGACTCCATTCATCAATCACAGTACGATGCAGTGGTCACATGACTTAATCCTCCAATCAGAGTACAATGCAGTGGTCAATGATCATAACAATACCATGTGGGGGGGGGGGGGCATGTGAGGTGACTCTTCCAAAGAGTGTTCCTAGCAAATCCCGGAAGTGACACTCCCTCCAAAGACTATTCAATTATACAAATTCTATACCTAATGAACAATAGTTTTCCCACTTCACACATCCTCCATATGCCTTTTGGTTTTTATATATTAACATTTATCATTATATAGACAGTTTGTAATTTATTATAGTAACTTCACCTCGGTTCACATGTATTATATCGGACAATTTTACATTCAGATTAGGAGTCCGACCTAGAAAAAAGTCAGACACTCTAACCACTCTGCCACAGAGAACACCACAACCCTGCTGCATCCTATTGCCTTGACTACTCATGGATCAGATCGAATGCATGTAACTGTAACTGTCACTTGCTCGTCGTCATCCAGAGAGAGAGGATTCGTTAATTTCTTACCATCCCTCCCTCCCTTGGCTGAGGACTGAATTCCCCTTATTTGTGCTGCTGTGGATCGGACTGTACCTCTGAGCGGACTCTGTTTCAAATATTATGTTCTCTCTTAAAAATCTGCTACGTAAATGTTAAACATCCAGATTATCCTCTCAGTATTATAATTATTCATCGGGATGTAAGAATTTTTATTCTTTAATAAAAATTTATTGGCCCACAAATGAGGTCCCGTCTTCTGGTTATTTAATTAGGGAATGGACAGACCTGGAGTGGTACAAGTGCCAAAGGACAGTGGAGAACATGGGAAAACTGGTTGCAAAGTCATCCGTGGTGTTCACGGACCATGTACGGTGCTGCCACCTGGTGCTAACAGTTACAATGAAGGTATATATGATAAGAAAAACCTTCAGTCATTCTCGGATTGTTTAAAAATAAGACAAGCCGCATTTCTGTGTGGTCCATCGCCCTCTGATATATCGAAGGAAGTGTAATATTACCAAAACAACTTATTGACAATAGTGAGGTATTTAGGCCTACTACCGGCACGAGTGTGACTGTCACAAGTAGGTAGGGGCCTACCCATCCTGATAGGCCCTTAGGTGGCCGTAGGACATAAAACCCCACTAAGCCATGACACCAAAAGGTCTGTGCCCACTGGCCTTAGATGTACCTAGGCGACAAAACCCCACTAAGTCATAAACCAGCGAATCTGATAGTAGGCCTAACTGACATTAGTTCATTTAGGGTTCTATATAAATATGCTCACCAGTTGACCTTATGGGGCTGTCACACTACGACGCTTCTCGCTGGCGACGTGTGGTGTTTTTGGGCGAAAATGGGTGAAATATCGAGACATACTGGGGACGCGTTATGCACGCGTCGGTACACGTCGGTATACGTCGGTACACTATCCTTGACGTTGATGGTCGGCGCAAAACGCCGGCGCGCGCTATTGGTCGGCCAAGGTTTTAAGCATGTAAAAAAAAACCCAATGACTGGCAGCGAGCGCAAATATATGGGTAAGGATGTTAGGCGCGCGTCGCGATGCATTGGACGTGCCGGAATAACGTTATGGGAACGCTAGGAAGACGGCGCGCGCGGGAGGGTCGTTGCTCACACGTTGCGGCAAACTGGGGCGTTTTTGTTTTACGCCCTAGCAACATTTAAGGTTAGATGAAGACGCCACGCCAAACTTTTTTTTTTTCCCCAACGCGTCGACACACGTTGACCGCGCGCGCAAAATGCGCCGCGCTGATGCCGATCTTTTTCCCCAAACCGCCGAAAAGTTGGACGTTTCTGGACGCGCAAGATTTTATTTTCAACGCTGACGTTATCTGAGGGAGAAGCGTCGTAGTGTGACAGGGCCTTCAGGGGCGCAATCGATTAATCAACTGGGGTCACCCGAGCCAATTTTTGGCGCATGCGCACATCCTACAGACTCGTGTTGAATAAACGAATACGCTTCTCCACGCTAAGGGTGGAACAAATGGTGGCTTAATCAAAAACTTAATTCTTTTTTTAATAACCGATATAAGTAGGCCTACAGCAAAATAGGATTTAACATATTTTATGATTGTATAAGCTGACAATCTGGGTTATTAAAAAAAAGAACATTAAAAAACCACATAGGACTTGTACTGGTAGCTGTTATCCTAAACATCACAAATGTGACGCCATCGCTCCTGGCAAACCCCAGCCAGAGAGCGTGTATATAAACAGATGAGAGGGACAATTCCCGCGAAAATCGGTAACATAGGCTACAGTGGCGTTCCTGGCGGTTAGTGTTGAACAAGCTTTGAGTTTGCCGGTACGTGCAGTGCAAAACATTTGTTTTTATTCAAAATTAATAGAAATGCAGAAGCCTAACCTTATCAATTTAATATAATCCTTTTGGTAAACATGTTTTCTATATGTGTGCCAAGCGGTTTGTGTCTAGGTCATGTGGTTTTAGAGATATTTCACTTTTTCTGTATGAAGATTGCTCACCGCCATTGACAATGCCTTGAGTTTGCCGTACGCGTAGTGAAAAACATCAGTTTTATTCCAAATTAATAGAAATCCAGAACCCTAACCATATCAATTTAATATAATCTTGTTGGTAAACATGTTTTCTATGTGTATTCCAATAAGTTTGTTTCTAGGTGTTGTAGTTTTAGAGATATTTAACGTTTTCCGTATGAAGATTGCTCACTGCCATTGACAATGCCTTGAGTTTGCCCATTTGTTCAACAACCACCACTTGGAGCGCCACAGTCGGCAGCTGTTACAGTGTCTAGTATGACAGTTGTCCCTCTCATCTGTTTATATACACGCTCTCTGCCCCAGCTAAGACTTGAGAAAGGTCCACAGCGAGGAAAGGAGCAAAAACGGCTGACCACTGGGTCATATTGAGCATACCCTTGCAGGATGAGTTTCCCATTCTTTAAGTCCTGATATTGTGTGATTTAAACAGAAGTCGATGTTGATAAATTAAAAATATACTTCAAGCACTTTAATCTGTGCAAAAGATACATATATATGTGTAACTATGTCTGAACAAGAAACTACTAAAAAAATAATGTGATCTTTCCATAATTTGAGCCAATCAGAGCTGTTCTTTTCGATTGGGGGCTGCCATTTGCAATAAATAAAAAAGAATACAATACATAATTATGATAATTGAAATAAATATCATTTTATAGTAATAACAAAGTTAATGTTTATTGTCAAGTATTTCTGTTCTATAATATATCAATAATGCGGATAACTAATCTACCTCACTGAGTTCTCGCGAACACGAGAAGAGGAAAGTCTATTTCCGGTGTCGCAGTTTCAACGCCCCGGTCAGTTTCCACCGCCCGTATAGACTCAAACTCAAGGCATTGTCAATAGCCATGTTTACACGGGGAATTGTGAAACGATTTAGACAAAGCGATTTATATGAGGCGTTTTAAGAGGTGTGTTTACACGGACAGAGTTTGAAAGTGTTTTGGCGCCGGGAACCAGCAGCCTTAGGCCCGCTTGTAGCCAGCGAGCACTGCTATTTGTTTAGTTTACACTTGGTGATTCGACGCCGATGTAGCTGCTATGTTAATATCGCTTGGAATTTAGGATTAATTTAATTAAATTTCATTATTTGAGTCTGTAATTCTGTTAAATATGATCGCATTCACTAGATTTCGGCGTAATCGGGCCCTAACACTGCCGGGCACCAGCGATTAGATACTGCTCCCCCTGGTGCCGGCAAGCACTACTATTTTACACTATCGCCACCCGGGAACCAGCTGAATCGCTTCAAATAAACCACCTCGCGAGGTGGTATAGATGAACCGTTTCATATGAATCGATTCAGCCCTAAAACGCCTCAGAGTCGCGTTTACACGCCAAATGTGAGTCGATCTAGGCAAGGTGTTTTATATGAGGCGTTTTAAATTGCCCGTGTAAACAGGGCTAATGGTCGTGAGCAATCTTCATACAGAAAATACAGCAAAAGTGAAATATCTCTAAAACTACACCACCTATTAACAAATCGCTTGGTACACATATAGAAAAACATCTTTACCAAAAGACTGTATTAAATTTATAAGGTTAGGGTTCTGGATTAGTATTAATTTTGAATAAAACTAAGGTTTTGCACTGCGCATACCGTCAAACTCAAGGCATTGTCAATGGTCGCTAGCAATCTTCATACAGAAAATACAGGAAAAGTGATATATCTCTAAAACCACACCACCTAGAAAACAAATCGCTTTGTACACATGTAGAAAACATCTTTACCAAAAACATTATAGGAATGGACAGACCTGGAGTGTCTTGTTCTGTATTTTCTGTATGAAAATTACTCACGACCATTGACAATGCCTTGAGTTTGAGTATCAATTTAATATAATCCTTTTGGTAAACATGTTTTCTATATGTGTGCCAAGCGGTTTGTGTCTAGGTCATGTGGTTTTAGAGATATTTCACTTTTTCTGTATGAAGATTGCTCACCGCCATTGACAATGCCTTGAGTTTGCCGTACGCGTAGTGAAAAACATCAGTTTTATTCCAAATTAATAGAAATCCAGAACCCTAACCATATCAATTTAATATAATCTTGTTGGTAAACATGTTTTCTATGTGTATTCCAATAAGTTTGTTTCTAGGTGTTGTAGTTTTAGAGATATTTAACGTTTTCTGTATGAAGATTGCTCACTGCCATTGACAATGCCTTGAGTTTGCCCATTTGTTCAACAACCACCACTTGGAGCGCCACAGTCGGCAGCTGTTACAGTGTCTAGTATGACAGTTGTCCCTCTCATCTGTTTATATACACGCTCTCTGCCCCAGCTAAGACTTGAGAAAGGTCCACAGCGAGGAAAGGAGCAAAAACGGCTGACCACTGGGTCATATTGAGCATACCCTTGCAGGATGAGTTTCCCATTCTTTAAGTCCTGATATTGTGTGATTTAAACAGAAGTCGATGTTGATAAATTAAAAATATACTTCAAGCACTTTAATCTGTGCAAAAGATACATATATATGTGTAACTATGTCTGAACAAGAAACTACTAAAAAAATAATGTGATCTTTCCATAATTTGAGCCAATCAGAGCTGTTCTTTTCGATTGGGGGCTGCCATTTGCAATAAATAAAAAAGAATACAATACATAATTATGATAATTGAAATAAATATCATTTTATAGTAATAACAAAGTTAATGTTTATTGTCAAGTATTTCTGTTCTATAATATATCAATAATGCGGATAACTAATCTACCTCACTGAGTTCTCGCGAACACGAGAAGAGGAAAGTCTATTTCCGGTGTCGCAGTTTCAACGCCCGGTCAGTTTCCACCGCCCGTATAGACTCAAACTCAAGGCATTGTCAATAGCCATGTTTACACGGGGAATTGTGAAACGATTTAGACAAAGCGATTTATATGAGGCGTTTTAAGAGGTGTGTTTACACGGACAGAGTTTGAAAGTGTTTTGGCGCCGGGAACCAGCAGCCTTAGGCCCGCTTGTAGCCAGCGAGCACTGCTATTTGTTTAGTTTACACTTGGTGATTCGACGCCGATGTAGCTGCTATGTTAATATCGCTTGGAATTTAGGATTAATTTAATTAAATTTCATTATTTGAGTCTGTAATTCTGTTAAATATGATCGCATTCACTAGATTTCGGCGTAATCGGGCCCTAACACTGCCGGGCACCAGCGATTAGATACTGCTCCCCCTGGTGCCGGCAAGCACTACTATTTTACACTATCGCCACCCGGGAACCAGCTGAATCGCTTCAAATAAACCACCTCGCGAGGTGGTATAGATGAACCGTTTCATATGAATCGATTCAGCCCTAAAACGCCTCAGAGTCGCGTTTACACGCCAAATGTGAGTCGATCTAGGCAAGGTGTTTTATATGAGGCGTTTTAAATTGCCCGTGTAAACAGGGCTAATGGTCGTGAGCAATCTTCATACAGAAAATACAGCAAAAGTGAAATATCTCTAAAACTACACCACCTATTAACAAATCGCTTGGTACACATATAGAAAACATCTTTACCAAAAAGACTGTATTAAATTTATAAGGTTAGGGTTCTGGATTAGTATTAATTTTGAATAAAACTAAGGTTTTGCACTGCGCATACCGTCAAACTCAAGGCATTGTCAATGGTCGCTAGCAATCTTCATACAGAAAATACAGGAAAAGTGATATATCTCTAAAACCACACCACCTAGAAACAAATCGCTTTGTACACATGTAGAAAACATCTTTACCAAAAACATTATAGGAATGGACAGACCTGGAGTGTCTTGTTCTGTATTTTCTGTATGAAAATTACTCACGACCATTGACAATGCCTTGAGTTTGAGTATAGGTACACAGCTGAGCACGCCACACCGGGTCGTGTTAATCGACTATGGGCTAGATGTGCATATATACAGCCCACTAAGCCATGAGACCAAGTTCTGCAGCCGGTAACCGTCGTAAGGTTACGAACCACCCCAAAAGCAAACCAAAGGGGTCCGATGTTCAATGACCTTGGATGTCCCTCGGACATAAAAATGCAACAACCCAACTAAGCCATAAAAGCAATGGAGTCATGTGCTATCTGACCTTAGTCATGTGCTATCTGACCCCAGCCTTAGTACATCAAACCCCACTAAGCCATACAGCTAAAACATTAAAAGGTTCCGATGCTCACTGCTTTGGGTATAAATGTGATGCTTAGCTGGAGAGGCTGGGGCCGGTGTGGTGGTTTCAGCGTGTTCCCGTGCTCAGACGTGTCCCTCGCTTCTGCGCATGCGTCAGAATCTAATAAACATGGCCGTAATTTATTAACACGAACCGGGCGACTCGGGTCATCCGAATTTCAAATAGAACACGCGAGTGGAGTCGACAAATACACGTCCCGTGTGCAAAAAAAGAATAACTTAGATTAATGAAATGGAAATATAGGTAAACTGGGCCATGATACAATACTTTAAATCCTATTTTGCTGTACTTTTATCGGTTATTAAAAAAAAAAGAACAAACTGTCCACCCGAGCATATTCGACTATTCAACCCGAGTTTGTAGGATGTGCGTATGCGCCAATAAGTGGCTGGGGTGACCCGAGTTGATGCGAAATCCACGCATGCGCAGAAGCAACGGGACACGTCTGAGCACGGGAACACGCTGAAACCACCACACCTGTGAGGTGTGGGAAGGGCATTTGTTTTTTTGTTTGTTTATGTTTTGCATCCTAGCAACATCTAATGTCATATCAGGATGGGTAGCAGCTTATGACAGTGCACACTCATGGGGATTTCACTCTAAATAAGCTGTGAAGGTTCTGGTTCCAGCATGCAGTGTTTATTTATATGTTGCCGTAGAGTTAATAAACTGGGAGAGAGAATGCACACACACAAAAACCACCCCTAACAAAACCAAGATAGCAGGTAGCCACTGGATGTGCTCGATTCAACTATTAAAGTCTAATAATCTACATGATGTCATCAATTCTTCACCGATAGATCTACAAGTAGTTGACCAAATATATTTAGTTGCGGGTATATTAGATTGCAAATTTGTATGGTTATTTCCATACGCGAGCCAGTCAACACTTTTCCTGTAGGGTCCCAGGTAGCACCCAGCCGTCAGACCGACGTTGGCTATTGGTCGCACCGTTGGCACATATTTGCCACTGTCAGGCCACCGTCGGGCCGACGGGATTTCAATCTTTTTGTACATTTGGGCCACCGTCGAGCCACCGTTGGGCCGATGGTGGTGGCCCGCCGCTGGGATTAAATCTTTTTGTACATTTAGGCCACCGTCGGGCCACCGTCGGGCCGACGGTGATGGCCTGCCACTGGATTTCAATCTTTTGCACATTTGGGCCACCGTCGAGCCACCGTCGGGCCGATGGTGGTGGCCCGCCGCTGGGATTAAATCTTTTTGTACATTTGGGCCACCGTCAGGCCACCGTCGGACCGACGGTGATGGCCTGCCACTGGATTTCAATCTTTTGCACATCTGGGCCACCGTCGAGCCAATGTCGGGCCGACGGTGGTGGGCCGCCGCTGGTTTTCACTAAGTTTGCACATTTGGGCCACTGTCGAGCCACTGTCGGGCCGACGGTGGTGTTCCGCCGCTGGTTTCCACATTTGGGTCACCGCCGAGCCACCGTCGGGCCAACGGTGGTGGGCTGCGCATGCGCAGTTCTTTAAATTTGGTTTCCGGATCGAGTCGCCAGTGGAACACGTGCGATCGTTGAGCAGCGTTCTTTTTCTACAAATAACTCCAGAAATCCAGGAATTTTAAGGAATTATTTAACAGGTTTGTTTATTAATATGTTTAGATTATTTTGTAAAAGTTTTGTAATTTATTACGACGTATTAATGGAATTATTCGTGTTAATATGATTTGAATTATCCGGTACGGTTTGTTGACGGTTCGACTTCGAGTCGCCAGTGGAGGACGGGCGATCATTGAGCAGCGTTCTTTTTCTACAAATAACTCCAGAAATCGCAGGAATTTTCAGGAATTATTTAACAGGTTTGTTTATTAATATGTTTAGATTATTTTGTACAAGTTTTGTAATTTATTATGATGTATTAATGGAATTATTCGTGTTAATGCGATTTAACGAAGCACCGTCATCTGTTTTTTTCTGGCAAACGCCGTAGGCCTGACATAATATATTTATTTAAAATTAATAGAAAACCTTATAAATTTAATATAATCTTTTTGGTAAAGATGTTCTCTATATGTGTACCAAGCGATTTGTTAATAGGTTGTGTGGTTTTAGAGATATTTCACTTTTCACTAACACTAACACTAACACTAACACTAACACTAACACTAACACTAACCCTAACCCATAGAGAAAAAGTGAAATATCTCTAAAACCACACCACGTAGAAACAAATCGCTTGGTACACATATAGAAAACATGTTTACCAAAAAGATTATATTAAATTTATAAGGTTTTCTATTAATTTTGAATCAATATATTGTGTCGGGCCTATGGCGGCAGCCGCCATCGGGCCGACATTGTTTTGTCCAACCTCCCGCCGTCGGCTCGACGGCGGCTGCTGCCGTAGGCCCGACGGCGGCTTGCGCCGTCGAGCCGATCGGGAGGTTGGACAAAACAACGTCGGCCCGACGGCGGTTTCCACCATTGGGCCGACGGCGTGGTCGCCGTCGGGCCGATGGCTGTGTGCTATCTGGGGTTGTTCAGTTGCCCTGTCACGGGGCTGCATGAATAACTAGAGAACCCAGAAGGAAACATCATCGATTCGTGGATATTTCTCAATTTTCGAATATTTTTCACTAATAGCATTGCAGTTGACAACACAATGGTGATAATTGACCATCTTTCAAGAGTTTAAAGAATTCTAAGTGTGTATTTTGTTAAAGTCGCTGGCTATACCTCACCCAGATACAAACGAATCCAGCATCAAAAGCTCTCCAAACATACCTTTGCTTAGTTTGTTCAGTTCATGCTACTGAACATGTGGGACGAGAGTTGAGGTCTGTGATGTATGAATGACATCATAGGTGGGATTCCCTCATCACATGACCTAGAGGGGTTCCCCACACACAGGGGAAGCCATGGCAACCACCAAGATGGCAGCCACAGAAAACTCTCAATTCAACTTTTAAAGTCTATTAATCTACATGATTTAATCAATTATTCACACAAAAAGGAGCTGGTTATTATAAATAAACATTTGAACTTTATATTTATCATTTTAGATTGCAATTTCTAACATTTCTTTCTCTATATGGTTGTCTAAAAGTGTCAGTGGTGCTGGACTAAATAAAACACAACAGAAGCAACCAATGTCAGCACTCTCCCCCCACATATGTGTAGTTGCATAAACTGAAAACTGGCAAACGTATGCTTGGAGAGCATTTGTCGGAGTACGGGTAGTATCTCAGCGACCTCTATCTGGTCCCTTTAATAAATACTGTCCTTATAGTTACGCCCACAGTGTTGTCTCTGTGACAGATCTGAAAATGAGCCCATTAAATAAAGTGTCGGAAGGATGGGTTATTAAAATAATGTTGTGATTTTGCAAGCTAATGTGCTAAATGCAATGTTCAAATAATTATCTATCACAGCCTGCTACTTATGGGGTGAATAATAGACTTCACTCAAAGTGTGCATGTTACCCTGGAGGTATGCCTTGCGGGCGTGGCGTGCAGGGCATGGAAGAACAAAGCGGTACAGGCAATAAAGGTACATCCAGTTTGCCGCCCACCACGGCATCGACCCCGCTCGCCCCCATGCAGTCAGACCTAATGGCACCCATACTCTACCTAAAAGAAACCCTCGCATCTCTGGGCACCCACCGACTCCACACTAAATAGCCTTAGGAGGGGTGGGGCACAGGCCCATGCCGCGGCTGGCAGTACAATCTCCGAGATCATGCAGCTTGAAGCATGGACGTCGGCCGCAGTCCATCACTATGTACCAAGAGCGACAATCCTGGACGGCCCCCGCCCCTCCTGTAATTGGTTGAGGGGTCGGGTCCCACCCTCTTCTGAACTGTGAATCAGGACACTAACATTGGACCTGACCCATCTAGACATGTACATAGTGATTGAATTCTAACCTCTTTCTGAATTAAAAGATAATTAACCACTATTCACCTCATGTCTCCGCCTTGGTAAATTATAGGTCCTCCCCCTTTTTTTTGTCTTTTTTTTTTTTGTTCAAAATTTTATTCCAGTTGAATAACATCTTTTTTCAGGCGCTGGTCTTCCGGCCTTAACAATTATAGTGCATATGAACTATTTATGGATGAGATGATGCAATGGTATGAACAATATAGACAGTAGTAGGTTAAAATAAGTCCACAGAATGTATTGTATACAGGTATTGCAGGTATAGCAATACCTCAGAGAGTTTGACAACCCTGCCCTGCAGAGTTGTAAACCACTGCCTTGTGGTACAGGTTCTCTACAGAACCGAAGGCTAAGGGAGTAAACCCTAAACAGAAAACCATGTCACTGTGGCAGCATTAAGGGCGGTTGATGTATGGAACTCCCAACATCTCCCGACCAGCCACTGCAGGGACAAATAGTTTTGCGCCTGTCTTGACATGTTCTTGCAGGTGTGAAACCTCTATTTGCTCCCCCAGAGAGTGCCGCTGGTAACTTGCAAAAGCCAGCAGCACTTCAACACTTTTGCAGGCAGCTTTCATGAAATGTACAACCGCATAAAACACCATACCGGCTCAGTCGTCGGCCGGGTAGTACCAAGGACCGCGCTGCTCGAGCTCATCTTCCGTCGACAGCGGAAATTCAGCTAGGAGGAACACAACACAACACAACACAACTACTAATGCGACATCTGCATTCAATCATGAGGCTAACCTGGAAGGACAAAGTGACAAATAAAGAAATACTCGAACGGACGGGGATGCCCTCTATGGAAGATCTTCTGATCAAAAGGAATCTCCGGTGGACTGGACACCTCATGAGGATGTCATCAGACAGGCTACCAAAGCAGATCCTCTATTCTCAACTGTCTTCTGGTTACAGAAAGAGAGGGCGCCCTCATCTCCGTTTCAAGGATACCACAGAGAAACCTGAAGCTGAGAGACATTAAGACCGACTCATGGACACAACTCTCACAGCAGAGAGCTAAATGGAGAGCGGCAGTCAAGGAATGAAAGCAGTCTTTGTCACATCACGAGCAACAGCATGATGATGATGATGAGGTTAAAATGAGGCATTACAAATATAGTGGGGATCTTCTTTTGCACATGTAGACTGGAGAATAGCCATTTATCTTTAGACTAAATCAATGATTTGATGATCATACCTGTGAGGAGATATTAATATAATGGCCATGACTTGCTGATACAGGTAGTCGTGGATTTTGAATTATGCGAATAATGGCTGCACGATTCATTTAAATTGTCTTGGGTCAACTATAGCTTTGTCAGTAGTATATGTTTTATTGGTTTAGTCAGGTGTTATAGGCTGGTGGGTATACTTTGGTAGTTGTTATTTCTTTTACTCTTTTTGCCAGGGGGGATTTCAGTTTCCACTTGCATGTGGGAGATCGCGAGTTTGGTTCCCCGTCGAGTCAAACTAATGACTTGTTGCATCCTAGCCTGGCGCTCTGCATTAATATAGGGTATGCGCTGACGTCACGCTAAACGGAAGTGCGGCCATTGTGGTGATAGTAACCACAATAATAAAGACACTGTCACACTGCAAACTCAATGGCTATGAGCAATCTTCCTACAGAAAAAGTTAAATATGTCTAAATCCACACCACCTAGAAACAAACTGATTGGAATACACATAGAAAGCATGTTTAACAAAAAGATTATATTAAATAGATAAGGGTAGGGTTCTGGATTTCTATTAATTTAAAATAAAACTGAAGTTTTGCACTGCGCGTACCGGCAAACTCAATGCATTGTCAATGGCAGTGAGCAATCTTCATACAGAAAAAGTTAAATATCTCTAAAACCACAACTCCTAGAAACAAACTGATTGGAATACACATAGAAAGCATGTTTACCAACAAGATTATATTAAATTAATACGGTTAGGGTTCTGGATTTCTATTAATTTTGAATAAAACAGACGTTTTACACTGCGCATACCGGCAAACTCAATGCATTGTCAATGTCATTGAGCAATCATCATACATAAAAAGTTAAATATCTCTAAAACCACAACTCCTAGAAACAAACTGATTGGGATACACATAGAAAACATGTTTACCAACAAGATTATATTAAATTGATATAGTTAGGGTTCTGCATTTCTATGAATTCTTAATAAAACTAACGTTTTGCACTGTGCATGCAGGCAAACTCTATGGGATGTTTACTGGTTGATATTGCCACAATGGCCGCGCATCCGCTTGATGAGGTCACGTGAATACCCTATATAGGATAGGGCAAGGACTGGTTAGCTCAGGGTCAGGATAATGTGACTGAGTGGGATACCAGGTCATGGTGCAGGCAGCCTGATTTCCCAGTGGGGCAGCACTATAAAGTCATCATGAGTGTGCACTGTCACAAGTCGGTACCTGATATGACCTTAGATGTTGCCAGGATGTAAAACTCCAAAACCAACCAATCCACCTTTGTTTCTATACTCCTCAGAGTAGAGGAAATCACAATGTTCTTAGAAAACTATGCCTCTATCCAATATATGATGCACACCAGCAATCAAGTTGTAAAATATTCCGATAATTCGGCAGGGGGGGATGCAAATGATCTATTACTGATCGGTGTACATGACCAGGGCCCATATGTATGAGCCAATTTTTAACCGGACCAGGGTTAAAGGAGGGTGCCGGGTTAGCTAACCGCAGAGTTCCAAATGTGTCACGGGGGATGTATGTGACCAAAACGCGCCCGAGTTAGCTAACGTTTCAGTTATTTATAGATTTGGGAAATCCCTCTGCGTTCGTAGCCATATATTAGGCTCAAATATATTAAATGCTATCATATTTAACAGAATTACATATGCAATAAGTGACATTTGATCAATTTAACCTTAAATTCGAACCCTCCTTAAGGCTACCGCTGCATTGGCGGCGATATTAATAGTTATATTTTCGAATCGACGAACGTAGAGTAAACAAACCGCCGCCGCCACCAGTATGGAAAGGGAGGTCGATGTGGCGGTGGCGGCGATTTGTTTACTTTACGTTCGTCGATTCGAAAATATAACTATTAATATCGCCGCCAATGCGGCGGTAGCCTTAAGGAGGGTTCGAATTTAGGGTTAAATTGATCAAATTTCACTTATTGCGTATCTAATTCTGTTAAATATGGTCGCATTGAATAGATTTGGGCCAAGTCGGTGCCTAACCCCACCTTTAACCCTCCTTTCGCATGGGGTTAGTGCAGGCGACTTTAAACTCCCCGAGTTTGTTTAACCCCGACACATACATACGCACTTTTGGCCTCTAACCAGGGAAATGCGCACGACGCAGGGTTACAACCGCTAACCCGGGCTCATACATATGGGCCCAGGTGCATATATATATATATGGGTTGGTGGTGCCGGAGTGGGATGTAAATAGACATAGTGGTGCTGGCAGGTCTGGGTGGTGTAATATAATATTCTGCTATTAACATGCAGCAGAATAGGGATTATTATGGTAAAATAAGGCCACGAGGGGCCAACGGCTATAGGATATCGTTCCAGTAGAGCTTCTGTCATTTTTTTGTAGTTTACAATCTTGGCGTGCAGTTGTTTTAGGGTGGGTTCTATAGAACTTGTAGGGTGGGCCGTTGGCCCCTCGTGGCCTTATTTTACCATAATAATCCCTATTCTGCTGCATGTTAATAGCAGAATATTATATTATGATGGTAATCAGGCCACAAGGCCAACCGCTACTTTGTATTGCTGCTGTGCACCGAGATTGTTTATTTAATTATTATTGTGTGTAGAAATAAAGGTAAAGCTCCATTATTGGTTCTTATTGTTTTTATTTCTATTGTGACTCTCAAGTCCTCTATGGTTGCATATTTGCCTTCTGAGTGCTTACTTGGCTATAATACATGTAACTATATATGTCTATAGTCTCTTTTTAGCATCCTTGCTACCAGATTACTGGTACCGTGTTAGTTACTTCACTGGGCCTGTGGCTTCACCTGTTCTAGGACCATTGGACTATTTCCTCATTTCTCAACCCTGCACCATGCAGACATATAAATGTCATACATGCCAATCTCGGCATGTGACTGATTGATTTTTCCCTTGGTTCAATGGTTTTCCATCACTGGACCAATTTTTTCACCCAGATTGTCAATCTCTCTTTACTTCCATCTTGCTAGGAACCTGTTGGTGACCCACATTCTGGTCTGTATATATTAGTTTGTAAGACCAGCTTTGAAGTGAGCCTCAGTCATTGTTGTTTTCAGGCAGCTGATGAGTGATTCCTGTGAGGTTTAGCAGTGTGAGCTTCTCATAGTTTCAAGTATGACTGATGTTGCTTCCATCAGGATTATATAGCTTGCTTTGTCTTTCTGTGTGTCCCTACATAACTTGCCAACAATTGTCATTGTGAGATTGTTTCATTGTTAGCTTTAAATGCATTTATCTAAATAAGACAGGGTTCACTATTCAAGAATTCTTAATGTTAGTGAATTATTTATACAGTGTGTTAGATTCATATGCTGTTTGCATATACACTGCACTTCTTCGCACCATGAAGATTCCTAATGGGGCCATAACTTGTCAATGTGCTCCCTCTTAAATTGCATCTCACATAACCTCAGTTTGCTTTGGTTACTCCTGTCACATATATTACAAGGACTGTGGGCAGTGGTTATTTTCCAGATGGAGAGCCCAATATTTATATTGATCAATCCAGTCACATGCTGTGCCTTTATCTTCCCAGTATATTGTTCCTCGAGTCAGTTAAGTAGTAGAAACTGGCAGCAGATCAATTTGCTGACTAGATATGTCTTGCTATTCTTCTAGTCCTATTCTCAGCAGATGCAGTGAGAATCATTAATAATTTTACTACTATTCAGACTGGATATGTTAGGTGACTCTTATGCAAGGTTTTGAAAATGTTGCATCTTCATTTACTTATGCACCTTTAGAGGTCAGAGACTCAGCAGTAGGAAGACTCATGTTGGTTGCCAATTAAACTGTGTAGTCTGATGAAGCATCACATTTTCAAAGCTAAAGCAATCATCTAAATTTGATTTTACAATTCTACCTTAGATACTGATGCACTTAGGTACAGATTATCTGGTATGTATGCTCCTAAAAGTGTCTCACTATGAGCATAATGGTTGGGTTGCTTGGTTGTGTTTATGGGGTCCATTTGGAGTTAACACAGCATTTGCAGTCAGCTAACTATTGTCTACTCTGATGTGATATTTGTCAATGGTATTTCACCCATGATAATGGTGTCATTCAGGTAGAATCATCACCATACTTTAGTGACACCTCTGCTGGACTCCATTTATTTCAATGTGTGCCAGGCCAAGACATTTAGCTAGTATTACTCATGTAGCTGGTCGGCTGGTTTATTGAGAGAGGTGCCATCAAAATTGTAGTTCTGAATCCTGTCTGAGCCAAGGCAAGGGGATACCATAGTGATACCAGTTATTTTGCCTGGTACTCGAGATCCCTAGGTACAGCTGACTGGCTCAATGTCAGAGTGAAGTGACTGCATCATAGCATAGCATTGGCAGTATTGTATTTCAGTAGGGCAAAGCTGTGGTCAGCATTGGTGCCCTTTATGCCAAGTTGGCATCCATCTTGATATGGGTTATAATTGCTAGGGTGTAGCTACCCATGGGGAATTCATGGAGTCATGTCAGATTTGAACTACGGTTTTATCTTTAGAAGATTTTCAGGTTTTCGCAATCAAGTTTAGCATCTATACTCCAACCAACCCTACACACTTTTGGCCAGCTGTATTCCCCGTGCCGTAAGGGCTTTTATATATCCTGCAGTGCGACTTACCCTGGTCAACATCCGGTTGGGGAGAGGAGGCTGAGATGGCGCCGGTACAGTATTGCATCTTACAGAGTATAACAATAATCATAATAATAAGTAATATTCCCTTCTGTGTCTTTATTCTCACATAATATGCTATAATCCCATTCTCTTCTCTCACTCACCCTGTTCCAGTTTAATGTGGCTTCTGATTTTCTGGTTATTTTACATGTTGTTATGCTAGGGTGCATTGTGATGATGCTAGCTTAGCTTCCCTAGAAGTCTTAGAGCTCATATATGTGGTCTAGTGGGTACCTCTTGTGATATATGCATAATAGACGTCCCGACATGTGGGTAATATGTGTTAATGAGATGCATGATGTTCTAGACAGTGAGTGAAACAAAGGAGTATGTAAATGAGATGACATCATGGAAAGTTTAGCCGGTGGTTCAGTGAGCCCTGGGCAGGAATAAACCATTCAGTATCCAGAAGTCAAAGTGTTCAGACGTTGTACTTTCACACCTCTGAGTTTGTGACCAATGTCGTGTTGCATTTGGATTAGATTTAGCATATTTTTCTGTGCCAGTCACAAGTTATAATATTGCATAGTGATAGTCAGAAGCATCACCTTTATGACTATATCTCAATGATTATGTATATAAGCCCTTGGTTAGCCCAGAGGTAATCCAGTGTTGATGTGGTATCCTATCTTCCTGTCCACAACCTCATGAGGCATCATGTGGCTTGCTAGGCCTATGTATTCTATTTACTGGGTGCTTGTTAATGCATAGCTATACTGACGTCCCTTCCATTATGAGGCCTTTCTTCTGGCTAGATATGGGTAGTTATCACTACCCCCACTGGGTGCAGTGACCTGTTCGGCAGAGTGTGGGCCTCGCTTGCAGGAGGTCGGGAGTTCGCTTCCCAGTTGAGTCAAACCAATGAATTAAACAGTTATACTTCTTGCTTCCTAGCCTGCCGCTCAGCATTAATAGGATAGGGTAATGACTGGTTAGCTCAGTGTCAGGATAATGTGACTGAGTGGGATATCAGTTCATGGTGCTGGCAGCCTGATTTCCCAGTGGGCAGCACTATAAAGTTACCATGAGTGTGCACTGTCACAAGTCGGTACCCATCCTGATATGACCTTAGATGTTGCCCAGCCATGAAACTCCAACAAACAACCAACCAAACACTACCCCTATCGCATTTTGGTGGGTGCAGCTTAAATTGAATTTCCCTCTTGTATGGGGAAGATGATAGATTGATTGGTGGTTTCTTTTTTCCCCCATGTCGGCAGCATAGGCCATATTCACAGTGAGGGAAGATGATAGTGCTTGGCACAACTCAGTATCTGTGTACACAGTCTTCATATTGCATCTCACTGGATTACCTTTTTGCTGCATGTGCAGATCATTATTTATTATCTTAGTTTGATAGCACTTAAGATATGGTCAAGTCTGTACAGGACCTGGAGTTTGGAAGTAGGAGTGTTTTATCTTCCTGAAGTTATTTTGTGACACTTATATGGTAACCTGTCAGTAAATCTTTTGCCACCTTACATAATTTGGAATTATAGAACTTGGGATGTGTCAGTATATATTCATGTGTAGCAATTGTTAGAAGCTTGGGAATTTATTTTCCATTTCATAATTATGTTATTTTAGTACACCAGCTGACTTTTTAAAGTTTCTATCATATTGCTGTTCATTGTCTATATCATGTGATATTAGTACAGTAGTTGAATGTTGAAAAGTGTGTATCCCATCCTACAACACTGCTAGTAAAACAGGAAACCGGCTAACTGTTAGTACCACTAAGTTTGAAGTAAGCATGGGTGATGATTCCTTGAAGGGACCCACCTGTTCTATTCTGTGTGTGTGGGTGTGGGAGTGTCACCATTACGTGCTAATGTAGCAGTCACACTACGACGACAAGCGGCGACGACAGCCCAGCGACTTGGATTTTGTGAAAACCCGACGACATATGCAAATTCGGGCCAAGTTGGACGACAAGCGGACGACAGCGCGGCGACAGCGCGGCGACAGCGTAGCGACAGCCGAACGACACACACACAGAGACACACACACAGAGACACAAGGTAGGTGTGGTAGGTGTGGGTTGTTCGTAACCTTACGACGGTTACCGGTTGCAGAACTGCAACATTTATAGAGAGGCTCCGATAAATCGGCCCAGTCTTTGGTTAGGACATGTCTTCTGCGGATGAAGTGGTCTCAGAGGAAGTGTTATGAAGGCTGGGACATCCTTCACGACGTAGTGACGACGGGGCGCCGGGTGGCAGCGGATCTCTCCGTGCCGTCTGTATGTAGTAGAGCTGTATGGTGTGTGTAGTGTAGCACTTGCATCCGGTCAGCAGGGGTTCGAGGAAGGCGGGCAAAGGTGGGAGCAGCGGTCGTTCCAGCAACAAGAACCAGACAGAGAAATTGTAAAAGGTCAAGAGCCCCACCCAAGAACACAACAACCCTGGTTAGGGGAAGAAGTGAGCCTGGGAGAAATCGAATGGGCAGATCTAGGAAAGAGAAATGAGGAGAGTTGAGTCAAAGGCCCGTGCCTATCTGCCCTATGGTGACCAACCGGCGAGCCATAGACGCGGACAGAGTAAGGGTAGAAAGTGAAAATGCCGGCAGGCACCCCCTCCTGGAACTCTTTTCAGACATATCAAGGAGGTGTCCGGCCGGCGGAGAGGTGATAGAGAGAGGTGTGGACGAAGTGCGGTCCGGATAGCAAGTGCAGAGACACAATTCATTCATTCATATGGGGTGTTCTTAACCTTACGACGGTTACCGGTTGCAGAACTGCAACATTATAGAGAGGCTCCGATAAATCGGCCCAATCTTTGGTTGAAGACTTGTCTTCTGTAGGGGAAGTGGTCTTCGTAGAGGAGGTGTTTTGAAGGCTAGGCCATCATGTGGTGGCGGGGGGCGCGTGGTGGTCTGTGCGCTGGCTTGTGCTGCGGTGGTACGGGAGTGGCGACGTTCTTGGGCCCACGGTCAGTACCTCGACCGGAGATCGAAGCGGGATCCGGTGTCATTGGTAGCAGGCCATGGCGGCGGGTCGGTCATCCGGGTCCTCGTCGGAGGGAGGGTGGTAGAGAAATAGAAAATAGGTCTTGGAGCGGGGTGATGTGGTGGGTGTGACTGGATCAGCGGCCCCGGCACCCACTCCGTCGGTGATCGAAGCGGAAACCGGCGTTGTGGGTGCAGGGGCCGAGGCACGTCAGATGGGTGAGTCCAGGGCCGCACGGGGCTCATGGTGTGGGGGGCTGGATCCTGCCCCTTTTTGAGTGGTGAGGCGGTGGCCCGGCAGTGGCCACACGTTCTTGGGCCCATGGTCAAGTACCTCGGCCGGAGATCGAAGTGGGATCCGGTGTCATTGGTATCAGGCCATGGCGGTGGATTGGTCATCGGCCCTCGTCGGAGGGTGGGTGGTAGAGCGAGTGGGTCTTGGAGCAGGGTGATGTGGTGGGTGTGACTGGATCAGCGGCCCCGGCACCCACTCCGTCGGTGGTCGAAGTGGGAACCGGCGTTGTGGGTGCAGGGGCCGAGGCCCGTCAGATGGGTGTGTGCAGGACCGCACGGGGCTCCTGGTGTGGGGGCTGGATCTTGCCCGTTTTTTTTTGTTTTTTTTTTGAGTGGTGAGGCGGTGGCCCGGCAGTGGCAACGCGTTATCGGCCCAAGGTCCTGTACCTCGACCGGAGATCTAGGCGGGATCCGGTGTCATTGGCAGGGGGGCAGTGGGCGGCGCGCTGGCACTCCCGGCCCTCGTCGGAGGGTGGGTAGTAAGAGGTTTTTTTTTTTTTTTTTTTTTTTTTTTTTTTTTTTTGTGTGGGACCTCACGGGGCTCCCGGGTGGGACCTCACGGGGCTCCCGGCATGGGGGCTGCGTCAGGTGGGACCTCACGGGGCTCCCGGGTGGGACAGTGGTTACCAGTCACTGTCGCTGCCATTGTGTTCAGAGTCGTCGGTGATGGGTTCGGGGCCACCGACAATCTCGAAGGTGTGGTAGTTTTGGTTGTAGAATCTACCGAGTGGCTCCCATGAGGAATCGGAGAGTCTCTCGAGGATGGCGAGCGCAGCTCGGGTGTCGGGCAAGCCATGTGGTGGGCCAAGGAAGTCTCGGATGGCGGTCCTGTCAAAGGCCACACATGACGCCAAGACGTGGGCGACGTTGAATACTTTGTCACCGCATGGACATCGTTGCAATGCAGGGGTGTCGATGAACCGCCTGTATCCAGTCCTGAAGCGCGTGACCGCCTCTTGCACGGATGCAGAGAGGTTTATTGGGGTTGGTAGGCGCGCTCTGACATTTCTGTGCCAGGCCCAACTGATGGGGTATGGGTTCCTGACGGCGATGTTGCTGAGGGAAGCCTCCCACAGGGCTTTAGTGGCTCTAGCGTGGGTGGCTTTGAGCTTGGACAGGGAGTGGTCTATGACGAGGTCGATCTCAGGACGGCGGGAGCCATCCAGAGCAGCTGAGTCGGCCTGGTCATTTCCGGGAAGTCCTATGTGGGAGGGGACCCAGGCCAGCACTGTGTCGAGTTGAGCTGCATGCCTGGTGATGATGGTGTTCTGGATCAAGGTGGCCAGAGAGTGGTTAGCTCTGTGGTCCTTGATCTTGCGGACTGCATTGAGTGAGTCGGTGACCACTATGCAGCTGCAGTGCCGGAGGTGGGTCAATGCGTGGTGGATGGCGGCGAGCTCTGTATCGAGGGTGGAGGAGTAGTCCGTGACCCTGATAAGGCGTCTAGCCTGCCCATCTGGTAGGAAGTAGCCAGCCCCGGCTCGGCCAGTGTTAGGGTTGAGCGAGCCGTCAGTGTAAACCGTAGTGGCTAGAGGGAAGTCCTCCTTGGCCCGGGCAATGGTCTCCTGTGCCAGGGTCTTGAGGACTATAGTAGGGTAGTTGGCTCGGGCTGAGCAAAGGCTGGTGAGTCTGACCTCAACGGGCACAGAGTACCAGGGGGGTCTTGCCCGGAGGTCAGGGATGTCAGCGAGTGCCAGCCCGTGTGTTTCTTTGAGGGTGCGGATGGCCGTTTTCGCACCCCAGGAGAGGCCGAGGCGCCGTCCTGGGCCGTTTTGAAGGCAGGAGGCTGCGCTGCGGTAGAAGCTGGAGTGGCCTGTGGACAGGGCTTGGCAGAGGTGGTTTGCCAGCAGCTGTTGTCCACGTAGGTGGAGTGGTGGGAGGTCGGCCTCAAGGAGGAGTATCTCGACCCTGGTTGTCCTGCGAGCTCGGGTGATGAGTCGCGCTGCCTGGTATTGGACTCTTTCCAGGGTGAGGAGGTCTTTGGCCAGGGTGCTACTGTGAGGCAGGCGGGTCTTGCGGCTCTCTCTGCAGTAGCCGATCCAGGAAACGGTGTTGGCTGCATAGTCGTAGAGGGCCCGCACGGCCTGTTTGTAGAAAAGGCTGAGTACTTCAGCTGGTGATCCCCAGTTGAACCCGGAGATTCTAGTCATTAGAAGAAGTCTCTTGTTCATTCAGGTGGTCAGGTGTTTAACCCAGTGGGCTCATGGAGAGTTGGTGGTCGAGCCTGACTCCGAGGTAGTCGAAGGTTTCCACCCAGTCGACGTCCAAATCCCCGGCACGGAGTGGGTGGGGAGGCTGATCAGCAAACATCATCATGGCTTTGGTTTTGTTTGCGGATATTTTAAGCCCCAGCTCGCAGCAGGAGCTGCTGAGTAGGAGGAGGATATCCGCCATGAGGAGGGCCACGTCCCTTGTGCGTGAGCAGACTACAGCGATGTCGTCTGCATAGCAGAGTATCTTGACGTGTTTGAGGCGTCGTTCAGTTATGCCGGTTTTCAGTCGGCTTATGAGGGCAGCGACTACGGCATTAAAGAGGAAGGGGCTGAGGACAGCCCCCTGTGGGACGCCGTTTTTCAGGTGGTTGAGGGGGGAGGTGCTGCCCTGGAAGCGGACACTGGCTCGCCTATTGTTTAGGTAATTTTTAACGAATGCCAGGGGCTTCCCGGTGACTCCCAGCTCCACCAAGGAGGCGAGGACCACGTTGTGGTCGACCAGCTCGAAGGCCTTCTCCAGGTCGAGGAAGATAACAGCCGCGCAAGTGCGACTTTCCCTGGCGCGTACTATCTCCTCGACGAGGGTGAGGACGGCGTGCTGCGTGCCACGCCCGGCTCGGAACCCGACAAGTTCTTCGGGGAAGCCGTTGTCCGGGTCGCTGGAGAAGGTCTCGAGCCGGCCCAGTACGATCCTCTCCACCACTTTCCCGAGGGATTGCAGCAGTGAGATCGGCCTGAACTCGCCCGGGCCCCTCTTAGGGATGGGGACGATGACCGCGTCCTTCCACGATTGAGGTATGTTTGCTTGTGTGTAGACCGAGTCTAGGAGGGGGAGCAGGGTTTCCCTGTTGTGGGTGGATAGGCGGGTCCAGACCGTGGTAGGTACGCCGTCTGCTCCAGGACTCGTTTTCTTCCGGGGGGGTTGGAGTGCCCTCCCGAGCTCAGTCTTTGTGAGGGGGCGGTCAAGGCCATGGGCGGAAGGGAGGTCTATGGCGTTGTTGATGGCTTCCTCTCGCTGGGGGGTGTCTCTGGCGAGGGTTTGTAGGTGTGTGTTTGGTAGGCCAAGCTGTGGGTCTGTCCTGTTGATGAAGGTGGCGAGCTGGTTTGTGGCTGTTTGTAGTGGATTTGGTTCGTGGGGTGGCCGTGGGGTGATTCCCTGTATGCTGTGGAGTTTCTGCCAGAGGCGTGTGAGTGAGGTGTTCAATGACATTTTGGTGCACCACAGCTTCCACTTTCTGTCGTTTTCGGTTGCGATGAGCTCGTTCAACCATTTGGTGGCAATGTTGACTAGTCTTTCGGTGCCTGGGTTGGGGTTGGAACGGAGCTTGCGGAGGAGTTTGTTTTTGTGGTGTTTGGCTCTCCTGATGGCGGGAGAGTTGGTGATGCCCGGGGGGCGGCGGTTTGTTGTCTGTTGGATGGTGGCTTCCATGGCGTGGCGGACAAGCGTGGTGAGTTCGTCGCAAGTGTTGGGCGGGTTGGTATGTGTGAGGTGTTGTAGGTGTTGGTTGAAGGCTTCCCAGTCGGCTCCGTCCAGGTTGAATCTGGCCGGGCTTGGTGGAGGAGGGACCTTGGTAGCGTCTGTGCGCAGGAGCGCTGCGTGGTGGTCTGAGTACAGGTCAGTCAGCTCCCACGAGGCTGTGGCTGCGAGTTGCGTGTTTAGGATGCAGAGGTCAATGGACGAGCCGCTGCGATGAGTGGGCGAACCATCATTCATTAGGGTATGGCTTGCCGAGTCAAGGATCTCTGCGAGTAGGGTGCATCCTCTGGCGGTGTCCGTGTTGTTGCGTCCCCAGATGGAGTGGTGGGTGTTGAAGTCTCCCATGATTATTTGGTGAGTTGTTGTGTTGGCGTGTGCCTGGAGGGTGCGCTCCAGGGTGTATTGAGTGTTGCAGGGGTTGTATATGTTGTAGGTGTCTATTGTGGTTGTGGCCAGCTTAAGGCGTATACGTAGTGTGTCGGCCGTGGGGTTGTTTCTGGGGGTTGGTATTTTGGTGGCGTGGATGTGGTTGTTGACTAAGGTGGTAGTGCCTCCCTTAGGTCTACCTCCGACTAGTGACTCCACTGCGGGGATGTGGTAGGTGGTGTAGCCTTTGATCTGGGGGGGCTCTATCTTCCATGTTTCCTGGAGCATAGCCACGTCTATGCGGTCAGTTTTTAACTTGTTGATGAGGGTTGTGAGTTTTGTCCGGAGGCCTGCACAGTTCCAGGAGAGGACTGTGAGGCCGGAGGAGTTGGTTTGGGGTGGGGTGGGGTGCGTGTTGCGGTCGGTGTTGTGGTTATTATGCTGATTGTCCATGTTGGTGGCTCAGGGTGTTGTAGTTGGTTGGTGGCGTGGAGGATGTGGGTTGGGGTGTGAGGGTTGAGGTGCGGAGGAAGCCGATGAATAGTTGGATTAGAGACACAATGGTATGGTATGGGGTGTTCGTAACCTTACGACGGTTACCGGTTGCAGAACTGCAACATTTATAGAGAGGCTCCGATAAATCGGCCCAGTCTTTGGTTAAGACATGTCTTCTGCGGGTGAAGTGGTCTCAGAGGAAGTGTTATGAAGGCTGGGACATCCTTCACGACGTAGTGACGACGGGGCGCCGGGTGGCAGCGGATCTCTCCGTGCCGTCTGTATGTAGTAGAGCTGTATGGTGTGTGTAGTGTAGCACTTGCATCCGGTCAGCAGGGGTTCGAGGAAGGCGGGCAAAGGTGGGAGCAGCAGTCGTTCCAGCAACAAGAACCAGACAGAGAAATTGTAAAAGGTCAAGAGCCCCACCCAAGAACACAACAACCCTGGTTAGGGGAAGAAGTGAGCCTGGGAGAAATCGAATGGGCAGATCTAGGAAAGAGAAATGAGGAGAGTTGAGTCAAAGGCCCGTGCCTATCTGCCCTATGTGAGGAAGCAGTCTTCATATGATATATGAAGAAATGGGACGGTACAAACATGTGTGTTAGACTATGCGGCGGACCTGTTAGTAAGCAGTCTTCATGAGAAATATGAAGAATGGGACGGTGCAAACATGGCTCATGATAGTGTTAGGAAGCAGTCTCCATATGATATTTGAAGAAATGGGACGGTACAAACATGTGTATTAGACTATGCGGCGGACCTGTGAGGAAGCAGTTTCCATGAGAAATATGAAGAATGGGACGGTGCAAACATGTAGGTTTATGCAGCGGACCTGTGAGGAAGCAGTCTCCATATGATATATGAAGAAATGGGACTATGCGGCGGACCTGTGAGGAAGCAGTCTCCATATGATATGAAGAAATGGGACGGTACAAACATGTGTATTAGACTATGCGGCGGACCTGTTAGGAAGCAGTCTTCATATTTGGGATGGTCCTAACATCCCTCAAAGCAAGCTAAACTGAGCCATGTTTGGACCGTCCCATTCTTGTGTTTCTGCACACACGCAGACACACACACAGACAAAGAGACACACACAGAGACACACACACACAGACATACACACAGACACAGAGACACATACAGAGACACACACAGAGACACACAGAGACACACAGACACAGAGACACACACACAGACACACACACAGACACACACACAGAGACACATGGCCAAATGGATGCCAAATGACCGCGGCGACAGCTTAACGACAGCTTAACGACAACTTAACGACAAGACGACACCGTAGCGACAGCGTAGCGACAGCGTAGCGACAGCATAGCGACAGCGTAGCGACAGCGTAGCGACAGCGTAGCGACAGCGTAGCGACAGTGTAGCGACAGCGTAGCGACAGCGTAGCGACAGCGTAGCGACAGCCGAACGACAGCGTCTGTCGCCAAGGTTTTTCAACATGCACAAAAACCCGACGACAACCGGGCGACAGTGGAGAAACTGGAGTTGTCGCGGAGGTGTCGCGGAGGTGTCGCGGCGACACCCGAACGACAGCATAGCGACACCTTAGCGACAACCGACGACAGCCAACGACAGAGCAAAACGACAAGTCGTTGGGCTGTCGTCGGCCTAGTCGTCGTAGTGTGACAGCCACATAACCCCAGTCAAACCCGCACGGCTGTCATGGCGGTGGCGGCCACCTGTTGACCCGGCACTGACCCCTGTTGGGGGTCGGGTATGGGTGTGTGCATGGAGGTGGGCGGCAGAGTGCCCCCCTCGCCCCCCCTGCTGAGCTGAACTTCTCACTATTCTGAGCTGCTCAGTGTTAAGGGCTGCTCATTGTATTGTGGCCACAGGTTCCAGGGTAAATAATTCTGTTATTGTCATGCATGTGGAGTTACATACTGTAACTGTAAGATCACTCAGTAGCCATCAAGGCCTCACCCATGGGTGGAGGGGTTACTCACAGTAACTATTAGAGTGGTCAGCCATCAGGCCTCACCCGTAGGTGGAGTTTCTCACAGTAAGTATTAGGGCGCTCAGCCGTCAGGTCCGACCCGTGGGTGGAGTTACTCACAGTAACTATTAGAGCGCTCAGCCATCAACGGTCCACCCATGGGTGGAGTTACTCACAGTAACTATTAGAGCGCTCAGCCATCAGGCTTCACCCATGGGTGGAGTTACTCACAGTAACTATTAGAGCGTTCAGCCATCAGGCCTCACCCGTGGGTGGAGTTACTCACAGTAACTATTAGAGCGCTCAGCCATCAGGCCTCACCCGTGGGTGGAGTTACTCACAGTAACTATTAGAGCGCTCAGCCATCAGGCCTCACCCGTGGGTGGAGTTACTCACAGTAACTATTAGAGTGCTCAGCCATCAGGCCTCACCCATGGGTGGAGTTACTCACAGTAACTATTAGAGCGTTCAGCCATCAGGCCTCACCCGTGGGTGGAGTTACTCACAGTAACTATTAGAGCGTTCAGCCATCAGGCCTCACCCGTGGGTGGAGTTACTCACAGTAACAATTGGAGTGCTCAGCCATCAAGGGTCCACCCGTGGGTGGAGTTACTCAGAGTAACTATTAGAGCGCTCAGCCATCAGGCCTCACCCGTGGGTGGAGTTACTCACAGTAACTATTAGAGCGCTCAGCCATCAGGCCTCACCCATGGGTGGAGTTACTCACAGTAACTATTAGAGCGCTCAGCCATCAAAGGTCCACCCGTGGGTGGAGTTACTCACAGTAACTATTAGAGCGCTCAGCCATCAGGCCTCACCCATGGGTAGAGTTACTCACAGTAACTATTAGAGCGCTCAGCCATCAAGGGTCCACCCGTGGGTGGAGTTACTCACAGTAACTATTAGAGCGTTCAGCCATCAGGCCTCACCCATGGGTGGAGTTACTCACAGTAACTATTAGAGCGCTCAGCCATCAGGCCTCACCCGTGGGTGGAGTTACTCACAGTAACTATTAGAGCGCTCAGCCATCAGGCCTCCCCCGTGGGTGGAGTTACTCACAGTAACTATTAGAGTGCTCAGCCATCAGGCCTCACCCGTGGGTGGAGTTACTCACAGTAACTATTAGAGCGCTCAGCCATCAGGCCTCACCCGTGGGTAGGGTTACTCACAGTAACTATTAGAGCGCTCAGCCATCAGGCCTCACCCGTGGGTGGGGTTACTCACAGTAACTATTAGAGCGCTCAGCCATCAGGCCTCACCCGTGGGTGGAGTTACTCACAGTAACTATTAGAGCGCTCAGCCATCAGGCCTCACCCATGGGTGGAGTTACTCACAGTAACTATTAGAGCGCTCAGCCATCAGGCCTCACCCGTGGGTGGAGTTACTCACAGTAACTATTAGAGCGCTCAGCCATCAGGCCTCACCCGTGGGTGGAGTTACTCACAGTAACTATTAGAGCGCTCAGCCATCAGGCCTCACCCGTGGGTGGAGTTACTCACAGTAACTATTAGAGTGCTCAGCCATCAGGCCTCACCCGTGGGTGGAGTTACTCACAGTAACAATTGGAGTGCTCAGCCATCAGGCCTCACCCGTGGGTGGTGTGGCTGTATCCATGGTTCCTATGTTATATCCTCTAATCCTCCTATCCATGGCTATTTTCCTGTCCACTTCCGAAGTGTGAGTATATGCATGAGCATATACCTAAGTGCACCCTCCTCCCCTCTATGTGTGCTATGTAGCTTTAATAACCGTGTTATCAAAGCTACATAGCACACACAGTGGTGAGTCAGGCTCAGCACTCCCCTGTAGTGTGGAGCCCAGGCCTGCTCCCTCCACCAGTGTGGGGGGCTTGGTGCAGGGCCCTGGAGTCCCAGGGAGACGTCCGCTCTCTCCGATAACGAATCCAAGAATGACAGAAGCTCTACTGGAACGATATCCTATAGCGGTTGGCCTCGTGGCCTGATTACCATCATAATTACACTCAGGGCCTAGCCCTTCTGCTGGGATAGGGGTCACCACACTCAAAAGGTCAAGGTTGGTGGTGGCCACGGGCCATACAGCTACTGGTGTTGGGGACACCACTGGTATCCATAGAGACCAGGAATGCTGGAATCCTATTAGTAAGACCAGGAATGCTGGATTCCCATAGGTGGAAGGAGGTGGTATGATACTCTACCATGAATATAAATAGGCATGTGAAGAATATATGTTGCTTCTTAATCTTAGATTAAGAATCCATGTTGTAATTTCATTTACCCAGCCTTCCGACACTATTTTAGTGGGTTGTTTAGCAGCCCTGTCTCTTGGGGCGTAATCGATTAATCAACTCGTGTCATCCGAGCCACTTTTTGGCGCATGCGCACATCCTACAGACTCCGGTTGAATATACGAATACGCTCGGGGTGGACAAAATGGTGGCTTCATCTAAAACTTTTTTTTTTTTCAATAACCAATATAAGTACAGCAAAATAGGATTTTAAAGTATTTTATGATTGTAGAAGCTGACAATCTGGGTTATTAAAAAAAAAGCATTAAAACAACACGTAGGAGTTGTACTGGTAGCTGTTATCCTACAGCTACCAGCACAGATATGATGTCATCGCTCCTAGCAAACCCCAGCCAAGAGGTGGGTTACTGGGGTCGGGTCGCTTTGCACATGGCACGTGTATTTCTCGACTCCACTCGCGGTGTTCAATTTGAAATTCTGACGACTCGCCCGGGTCGTGTTAATCGATTACGGCCAGAGACAGTGCTGCAGGGGTTGACTACAGCCCCGTTCACACATATGCACAGTAAGTCGCCTCAAATAGCTTGCCTCATCATAAGCTGTATTCACACGGGCAAAAAGTAAAACGATCTAGGCAAAGCGTTTTACCTGAGGCGTTTTAGAGGCGCGTTCACACTGGCAGTACTTGGGCCGGAAATCGATATCAGCGCATGAGCAAGTCGATACTAACCAGCGCCAGTTTGGGTTTGTCGACATCGCCAGGAGAGAGTGTGGGTTCGACCTAGATATGTATGGACTGAATCGTATTGGTTTGGAATGGTCAAAACTTCTGCTGGGCAGTGAAACCCTAAAAATAAATGATGAACAAAATATATGTGCACAGCTAGCGGTTTCATAGACTAAATTATATAATATGCGCTTTTGATCGACCTGAAAGTCAACAAACCAAGGTCTCGACTGCGCATGCGTGTGACATCATAAATCGCTTCATATGTGTTCACATGGGAAAGATAAAACATTTCAGCGTAGATCGGTTCCTGTAGACCACCTCGCGAAACGTTTTACAGTAAACGATTCATGTAAGTCGATTCAGCCCTAATCCACCTCAGCCGCGCGTTCACACGGCAAATGTAAATCGATCGAGGCAACTGGTTTTACCTGAGGCGTTTTAACTCGCCCGTGTGAATACAGCTTAACTTGCCTCAAAATGTATGTGTGAATGTGCAGTTGAGGCGAATTAGGGCTGATTCGACCTAACTAGTTCGCCTCATGTAAACCACTTCGCGAGGTGGACTAGATGAGGCGAATTAGTTGAGGCGACGTAAGGTGTGTGTGTGGGGGGGCTTATGTTTCAAGCTGTTTCTGAAGACAGATATTGAGCTAGGATGGAGGAGGGGGGGGGGGTGACTAGTATAATTAGACGGGAGGGTGGGGGGTGGAGGGAAAGAGGAGTGACGTGGGTGTGGGGGTGTGGGTGGGGAGAAGGGTGGGAAGAGCGGCTGAGGGGAGTAGGGCGTGACACATCCCAGGCATTGTATAGGGTTAGATCTGGGTAACCCGAATTTAACGACAATCCATTTGTCGTCAGTTGGTTGTAATGCAACGCCCTGGTGGTTGCCGCCATTTGAGTAATACTAGTGTATATAGGCCGACACAGACCGGCTTGTTTCACCAAAATACCTTTTTGTTCTTGTTGTTGTTTGCCATTTTCCAATAAAACAAGTGTGTATGCAATAAACAATCACAAAGACGTACATACCCCGATTACTGTAGCGTAGTTACCTCCTTATATGCTTCGTTTTTCTCGTTCTTTACCCAGCATTCCTTTTGATGCTTTGCTTATGTGTTGACCAGACGGGATGGCCGAATGAGTTAGAGCGTTCATCTCCCGTGTTGGTAGATTGTGGGGTCGTGGGTCCGAACCCTGGTTGAGTCAAACCAATGACTTAAACATTGATACTTGTTGCTTCCTAGCCTGGCGCTCGGCATTATTAGGATATGGCAAGGACTGGTTTACTCAGTGTTAGGATAATGTGACTGAGTGGGATATTAGGTCATGGTGCTGGCAGCCTGGTCTTCCAGTGGGGCAGCACTATAAAGTCGTCATGAGTGTACACTGTCACAAGTCGGTACCCATCCTGATATGACCTTAGATGTTGCTAGGATGCAAAACAACAACAAACAAACTAAACATTGTCTTGTAATTGACAATCTAAATTGTTGTAGCTGTGTTTAGTGTGTAGTTGCATTTGCCGTAAGGGCTTGAAGACCATTGCATCAGCACTGACAACATGTTATTCAGAGAAATAAAACCACTTGAACAAACAACAAAATCTAGTTAAGAACCTGCTTGGGAAATGAGTGTGGGAACAAGGAGATGGCTGTTGTGGAAATTTTCTTTTAGCAACTTCTGTGTTTGCATACATACTGACTTCTCCGTCTGAAAATTGGGTGGTTGTGTAGGTGTTGGAGTTTTACATCCTGGCAACATCTAAGGTCATACCAGGAACGGTATAGACTTGTAGCAGTGTGCACTCATGGCAACTATATATTGCTGCCCCACTGGGAGACCAGGCTGCCAGCACCATGACCTGACATCCCACTCAGGCACATGGTGCGCGAAAAGGAAGACAGGAAGGCGGGGGTGGAAGGAAAGGCGTTTATTAGCGCCTCAACAACAGAGCAACAGAGCATACAGGGGAACAGAAAATAAGCAGGATGAGAAGGCAATGAGAGGGCTCATGAGGAGCAATAGACAGGCTCATTAGGAGCAATGCAGTGAACGGGCTCATGAGGAGCAGAAAGAAGGATAATACATCAGGGGCTCATAGGGAGCAATGTCAGAGTTCTGGTGAGGGGGGGGGCCGAGGAGCCCTCCGGCAAAGAGTAGGAGAGGGCTCGAGGCGCGCCCAAGGCGGGGGCACGGGGCGCCCGAGGCGGGGCCCGGAGAGGAGGTCAGGGTGAGGGGAGGGTCCGGGGCCTACGTGGAGGGGGAGCGGGTGGCCAAAAAAGGGGAGGCCCGCTCCTGAGGCCTGGGGGAGGAGGTCTGGCGAGGGTCGAGCAGGGGGGCAGCGAACTCCTCAGGGCTGGGTGGGGTGGTAGTCGGGGTCGGGTTGGGCGGGTTCATGAAGGCGGTGTCGTGAGGGCCGGTGGCTGGGCTGTCTGGGGAGGGTCCCTCGTGAGGCTGGGCCGTGTCGTCCGAGGTGTGAGGTGCGAGGTGGTGATCCCCGGCTTCGTCTGGGCGGCGTTTCGATTTTTGGTCACTGAGGGGTTGTCAGTGGTCGTGATGGTCGGCGGTTGTGGTCTGGGCAGAGGGTTCCTCGTGAGGCTGGGCTGGGCTGTGGTCTGAGGTGTGAGGTCCGAGGTGATGAACCCCGGCTCTGACTGGGCGGCGCTGCGGTCGGTGGACGCTGGGAGGTTGTCGGTGGAAGTCGCGGGGCTGTCGGCAGTGGTGAGGGTGAGGCGCCGGGAGGGGCCCCCCGGGGGGGGGGGGCGGCGGATCAAAAATCCGCCGAGGCGGTCGGGGTCTGGCGCTCACGGGCTTGCTTGGTGAGGCATTCGGCCTCGCTGTGCCTGGTTAATATGCGCCGCACGTTGGCGCAGTAGGCACAGATGTGCCGGCGCCTGTTTCCCACCTCGCCGTGGGCCTCCCCGACGTGGGCCCGATCGCACGAGGCGGGATCGCGGTTCCAGGCGGGGCAGGGGGCCCCGTGAGTGTGCCTATCGTAGGCGGTGCGGGTGTCGACTTGGGGCCGGGGCAGGTGTGTGCCTCGGGGCCCATTCGCCTCGGGGCGAATCATCGCCTCGGGAAGCTGGTGTTGCCGGAGGGGTGGGCGTGGTGATGGAGTCCATCCTCAGCGTGTTGAGCGCCACCGGGTCATGCCATCCGTGGGGGAGCCTCCCGTCCGCTATCCAGGTGAAGATGGCCTCGGAGTAGCGGCGGATGGTAGGCCACGGATGCACCAGGATGTCCCTCATCACGGTGAGGTGGTGGTGGCGTAGGCCCTGGAGGGAGTGCGCGGGGAAGGCTGGATGGCTGGCGAGGGTGAGGAGGGTGAGGTTATACTCATCCGTGGTGGCCTCCCCTCTCTTCACCGGCTTCCGCTCAGGGCCCCTCTCGACGAGATCCGAGGGGAAAATGTATCCCGAGGGGATGCCTTGGCGCCTGCCGGCGCGCTGCGCCTCGGCGGAAGCGAGGATGTCTCGGACGGCGTCGGCCGCGGATGCTGGGGTGTAGTCCTCGGCGACGTCCTGGAGGTAGGCCGGGGGGGGCGCGGGCCCGCCTCGGGCGGCGAGGCGGTCGTACTGCTGGTAGTGGGGGTGGGCTGCCCCGGGCAGTACGCTTGAGGTGGGGGGCGGGGGCCGGGCCCCGGCGGCGGTCTGCGCCCGAGGAGCTGGGGCGGGCGGCGTGGTGTACCCTGCCTGCAGCTGCTCCGGCGCTCCTCGGGCTCCCGCCGACTCGAAGGCGTCCATGCGCGTAGTGAGGCGCTGCAGAGCCTGGAGTATGATGGCTGTGTCGGCGCCCGAGGTGGCCGAGGGGGAAGCCGGGGCCGGGGATGTTGAGGCGTCGCCGGGCGAGCCCAAGGTGGGCCCCGGCGTGGCACGGGCGGTGACCCTGGAGCTCTTGCGGCCTCTTCCCTTTCCGTGTCCGGGCATGGTGCAGGAGCCTGAGGCGGGGCAGCGGTCCGAGGAGGAGCAGCGGTGGTGAAGAGCCAGAGGAGAAGGAGGTCAGCGGTGGAAGGCGGCAGGAGGGCGAGTGGCTGAGGGAGGCCGGCGGGCTGCCTTATAAGGGAAGGGGGGGACGGGCGACAGCAGGTGAGGTGTGAATGCTGCCGGCCCGGGGGAGGGCGAGTAAGGGTGAGCAGCGGGCGTCGGGTGAGGCGCGAATGCTGCGCGACATGGGGGCGGGGGAGGAAGCGGCGCGCGGCGGCGTCTGGTGAGGTGTGAGCGCAGCGCGACAGCCCGGGGCGGGGGAGGGTCTCTTCCTCTCCTCGCATCATGCGTAATGCTTTGCATTACGACCAATCCTAACACTGAGCCAACCAGTCCTCGGGCCTTAATAATGCCGAGCACCTGGCTAGAAAGCGACAAGTATCAATTTTTAAGTCATTGGTTTGACTCGACCAGGATCCGACCCCATGGATTCAAATCCCATGATCTACCAAAAATGGGAGACGGATGCTCAACTCATTCAGCCATCCCGTCTGGTCTTGAAAATTGGTCTGTTTGCTAATTGGATAAAGTGGGACATAAATCCGCTAGTACTAGTACTACAACTACTTGTAAAGTCCAATGCTCGAATCTGTGGCTGTGTAGGCAGGCAATGGTAAAATCAATACAGACAAAGAGAAAGGAAGAGGATAAAGTGTAAAGAAGAAGAGAGAGTCCAGCCCTCTGGTTTATTATTTATATCGTTACATGGGTTCATTGTAGAGTATCACCCCACCCCTTTCCCCCAATGGGAAACAAGCATTCTTGGCCTTACCAATAGGGATCCAGCATTCCTAGTCCCCATGGATACCAGTTGTCTGCTCACCACCACAAGCTGTATTGCCTCATGGTCACCACCAACCTTGACCTTTGAGGGTGGTGATCCCTATCCCAGCAGAGGGGGTAGGCCCTGAGTGCACTCACACCCAGACCTGCCAGCACCACTATGTCTATTTACATCCAACTCAGGCACTACCAACCTATACATACATATATATACATCCACCTGGTCACGTACACTGATCAGTAATAGAACATTTGCATTCCCCCTATGCTGAATATCAGAATATTTTACATACTGTTACAATGCCAGTGTAGCAGGAAATCGCAAACCCCTGGATATCGCACACCCCGGGGTTTACGATTTGCCAGGAAATCACAAACCCCCCTGGAGATCGCAAACCCCCCAGTAGCTGCTGTCATAGTCACGTGAGATTTGCATTCTCCCCAGCTTTCATCGATAGCCACACAAAACGTAGGGAAAAAGTATACAACCAACATGATTTGTTAAAAATACTAACTTAGCCTATTATAATAAATACAGAATTGCTATGAAATATGAAGTAAGTTGTATGTGTTCTAATAATACACGTTTTACTTGAATATCTTCATAACTACTAGTATGGGAGAGTCATTGCAGTGGTATCACTTAATATCGCTCATGTAAACAAACCGCCAGGCCATCGTACTGCAGGACCACCGTTAGATAAAAGTACCATCCTTCCACTGTCGCCGTACGGTGACTTCAAGTCACCTCATGGTATTTACCCGGTCTGGTGTGCATAGATAGGTAACTCCTAAAATTTTCAAAGGGGTCCAAACATTCAAATTATAAATTCACTGGAAGCTCCAATGCAATGGCAATGAATCAGAAGCAATATGCTTTTTGAATTTGTATTATATTCCAAAACCTGAGTGAGATATGTACATTTAAAGATTTTGACTTTCAGATCTTTTGTATTAGCTAATGCAGCAGCCGTGCCATGCTTGCCACATTAGACAGGCCTGAGCATTAATGGTTTGATGGGATAAACCGCAAATACACAGTTTTCTGGTTTTAATGCTATGAAGGCAGCAGCCGTTCTGGTCGTGCCTATGCATTATTGTTTTGATGGGATCCATCGCAAATGTTCCGGGCACTGGGCGATCCCGAGCCATCCAGTGGTGCATACACTGCGGAATAGCTGCTGCCGTCATAACATCAAGCCCAGAACCCGGCGCATTTGCAGGTATAATGTCGAGTCGGGTTAAGTCGGGTCGGGTAAAGTCAAGTTGGGTAAATCGGATCAGGTAAAGTCAAGTCGGGTAAAGTCAGGTCGGGTAAAATCAAGTCGGGCAAAGTCAGGTCGGTTAAAGTCGGGCTGAGTAAAGTCAAGTCCGGTAAAGTCGGGCCGGATAAAGTCAGGTTAGGTATGCGGAACGGACACGCCTCGTACAGCCACCATCCACTTGTGGGCGATAATAGAGTTGTTATAGACACAACAAAGTAAAATTGTTCTGTACTATGATTTATGACTCAAAAACATAGTAAACTATAGCATAAAATATTAGGAATTGTATTTTATTTCAATTTATACTGAAGCAATGCATATTAAAGGCAAGAAATTGAAAGAAACCGTGATTAATTCCGTTTTACTACGTTTTGACATCACAACTCTCCGGAATTCGCCGCCTCGAACCCATGAAAGCAGCTAATGTTTTGTAGCATTTATCACCCCAAGCATGGCAGCTATATGTTTGATTTTGCACTTATACCAGATCTGTGGGGATAAAGTGGAGTCAAGGAGGATCAAGATGGATTAATCCTAATGAATACATCTTTGCAATAGTCCAGTTTGTAATTCCGATCGCACATGCTCTGAAAACTGTAGCCTGGTCCCCTGGCCTTTATTTACTTCAGCATCATGTAGGATAATGATACAGATAGTTGTTCTGGCTTTTCTTAATGATATAGTGTAGTATTTTTGACAAAAATTGACCTGTTCCCCTATCCTTTCTTGTGAGTGATCGCAGTGAATATGGCCCTTGCTGTGACAGGCATGAAATTAAAAATAATCAATTAATCCATCTTGTGAGGGACCCCCCTTATATAAAAATAAATGTGGCTTAATCATACTTACATTAATACAATTTTTACAATAGACCACTTCGTAATTCCAGCGTCACGGTGCATTGTGGGAATTTTAAAAGCAAAACAAACCTGCACAAAGCACACATGCTTGCTTTAAGACTGCCAAACATGGGGGGGTTTGCAATGTCAAGGGGGGATATGTCATTTCCTAGGAAATCACAAACACCCCATGCCCATATATGGTATGGGGATTTACGATTTCCTAGGAAATCACAAGTGGGGGTTTGCGATTTACAGGGTTTGCGATTTACAGGGTTTGCGATTTTCTGCTACACCGGCTTCCCATGTGGAAGGTTGCTAGTTTGAATCCAGCCGAGGCAAACCAGGGCCGCATTCAGGGTGCGTCTCGGAGGCACCACGGAGACGTCTCCACGATGCTTTTTGGCCTATTTGCATTCAGGATGCATCTCGGCGACATCTCGGAGACGCCTCCCTTTTCAGACTGGAGATGAAAATCGCCTCGAAAATGGCCGCCCCGCATTCAGTGGTTTCAGCCAATCACAGCGCAGCTTTTCCATTGCAAATGGCCGCCACCTATGGGGGTGGCCATTTTCAAGACAACAAACTGCTTTTGGCATTCAGACTAGTGTGACGTCACAGCCATCTCCGAGGCGCCTCCGAGACAGACCCTGAACGCGGCCCAGGGACGTACAGAAATTATACTTGTCGCTTCCTAGCCTGGTGCTCGGCATTAATAGGATAGGACTGGTTAGCTCAGTATCAGGCTATTGAGACTGAGTGGGATATTTCCCATTTTCATTACCCCCCAAAGACACTGGTTCGGTGACCATGAGTGCGCACTGTCACAAGTCAGTACACATCCTGATATGACCTTGGATGTTGCCAGGACGTGACACACTAACAAAGAAAAAAAGCAAATCTTAATAAACTAGTTAAATAATCCTCTAAGGAAATCGGCACTTTTGAACTATGCCGGCTTTGCATGGATTTTCATATTTCTGGTTTAGTTTTCCGCAGATCTCTAATTGTACAGGCGAAATAACAGTGACACATGTCAAGTAAATGGTGAGAGGTATTCAGGGGGGGGGGGAGCCATACTTATCTGCAAACAGATCGACTATCAACTCTCCATTTCTCCCTCCATCCCACCATCACCCCACCCGTTCCCCACCCTGTCATTTACCCTACTCATGTATACTTGTTTAACCGTCGGGCTATTCCACCCCCGCTTAAGGCGAGCCTACGTGTTAATATAAATAATTGTTTCCATGTGAATGTCTTGTGCCTCCCGCCGCCGGTTGTCTGTCATCCTGCCAGCCTGACCCTTGACTAGCAATGTCGAGGTGGAGAGTTCGACTCCTGACAGACCATGGGCAGAAGGCCCTTAATTAAATAAGATTATAGAGCAATCCAAATAGCAATCTGAAGTTGACCATAGCGGTTAATAATATAAGTCTGGAGAACAGTAAAGAATGCAAGGAACATTCATGTCACTTCTTAGGAGCTCACCGTTTTATTCTTACCTCTTACTAACAGAATGAATTTAGCAATATAACTTATGTTATGAGTTAAATATGGTTCAACAATGTAATGTATGTTATTAGTCAAATCCCCTCCCATATAATTGAGTTAAATAAGTTTGGAATTTCCATAATAGAGGCCTAAATCTCGGCTAAAACATCGGAGCGTGCAAAAACACGTCCGATGGGTCTGGGTCCGAACGCCCGACCTTCTATCGTTGCTAGGATAGTCACAATCAACGTATCCAAGCAACGCTTTACAGCACGGAACCCAGCCTCGCAAAATGCGTGCCCGCGCAAAATGCGAGCCCGCGCAAAATGCGGTTGTGTAGTCTCGCCCACTCCACTTGCATAGTGAATTAGACATATATAAACACATATATATACGCATACCGTAAAACCTCTCTATCCCGACCACAGATCGACCACTCCGCTATATCGATCGCTTCATTTGGGTTCCAAAAATACCATTGTAAAGATATTCTAACTCTCTAAACTGATCACCTCCCTAAATGCACCACTTATAGTCGGTCTCATGGTCGGTCGATTTAGAGAGGTTTTACTGTATATACATATGTATATATATATCTATATATAGGCCTATATGCAGCCTCTTAAGTAGGCTTTGACATCTTTAACATTCTACACCATTTCAGTACTCACATGAGACATATATAGGCCTATAATAATAAATTCAATAATTCTCACTTTCATTTGATTTTTCGTGAAAACTTACTCTTTATCTTACGTTTTTTTAATCCTCTCCTTCGTAATATTACTGCCACTGTCAGATGATAAGTTTGATTCTGTGTCTGTCAGTGTTCGACTGCTTACATATATAATATACATATATATATATATATATATATATATATATATATATATATATTTGACCCTATATACAGGCCTATGTATGTACGTGGTATGTATAAGGTCAACAGCTATAGGGAGGGGGGGGGGGGGGCATTGAGGGGGGCTTGTGGTATGCTCACTGGATTAAAAATAGCGTTGCCAGAAAGGGAGCCTTAAATCCCGACCGTCAATAGACGATCTCCAGCACCGACCCGCCCTCTGACGGCACTGATGAGAACTAGTGTTGTGGGAAAGCTTTACTTTACTTTACTGTGTAATATGGGTAAAACCGGACGCGGTGGCCGAATCGGTAGAGCGCAGACTTCCCATGCGGATGGTTGGGAGTTTGATTCCCGGTTGAGTTAAACCAATGACTTACAAAATTGATCTTTCTACCTAGCCTGGTGCTCGGTATTATTAGGATAGGGCAAAGGCTGGTTAGCTCAGTATCAGGATAATGTGATTTGTGTGGGAAATTGTGTCATGGTGCCAGAAGCCTGCTCTCCCAGAGGAGCAGCACTATAAAGTCGCCATGAGTGTGTATGCACTGCCACCAGTTAGTACCCATCCTGATATTACCTAAGATGTTACCAGGACGTAAAACTCCAATAAACAAACAATATGTGCAAATGAATTTCAACTACCGCAGCGGGTGGGGGAAGGGAACCAATGGGGACCTTTCAGTTTGCATGACTCTCTCATCAGATGGCGCACCATGCTGGTTCCATGTGTTGTGGAGGTGTGGGGTGTGGTGAGGATTTTGGTGTGTGTGGTGGGGGTTGTATGGGGATTTCAGGTGGTGTGGTTGGGGTGTGGGGGTGTGTGGTGAGTGGGTATGGTGGGGTTGGGGTGGTTGGGATGTAGGTGTGCATGGTGGGTGTGTGGTGGGGGCATATGTGTGTGTGGTGGGTGTGTTGTGGAGGTGTAGGGGTGTGGTGAGGATTTTGGTGTGTGTGGTGGGGGTGTACGATCATACTGTATGGGGATGTAGGGGTGTAGGGTGAGTGGGTGTGGTGGGGTATAGGGGTGTGGTGCGGGTTGGCAGTGTGTGTGGTGGGGGTGTAGGTGGTTGTGGTGGTGTAGGGGTGTCTTGCAGAGCGGCCCCTCACAATCTTTAGCATCCCTAAACCCCCACCACACACCTACACCCCCACCACAGCACTAAATCCCCACCCCACACATATATCCCCTACACCCCACCACACATACCTATACCCCCATTACCCCTTACACCCCCCACCACACACGTAAACCCCCACAACACACACCTACATCCCCACCACACCCACCCACCACACACCTACACACACACCTACATCCCCACCACATCCCTAAACCCCCGCCACACACCTACACCCCCACCACACACCTACACCCCCACCATACCCCTAAACCCTCACCACACACCTACACCCCCACCATACCCTTGAACCCTCACCACACACCTACACCCTCACTACACACCTACACCCCTACCACACACATACCTACACCCCTACCTCCACCACACACCAGTGCACCACCCCCACCACACACCTACACTACCAACACACACACATACACCCTTCTATCCAACCATGATGGCCGACTTGAACCGGTGTGGCTTTTCAGCTCAGTCATTTTCAGCCGTGCGCATAGACTCAAACTCAAGGCATTGTCAATGGTCGTGAGTCAGTAAGTAACCTTATAAATTTAATATCATGTTTTTGGTAAAGATGTTTTCTATATGTGTACCAAGCGATTTGTTTCTAGGTGGTGTGGTTTTAGAGATATTTCACTTTCCCTGGATTTTCTGTATGAAGATTGCTCACCACCATTGACAATGCCTTGAGTTTGACGGTACGCACAGTGCAAAACATTAGTTTTATTCAAAATTAATAGAAATCAAGAACCCTAACCTTATAAATGTAATATAATCTTTTTGGTAAAGATGTTTTCTATAAGTGTACCAAGTGATTTGTTAATAGGTGGTGTGGTTTTAGAGATATTTCACTTTTTCTGTATTTTCTGTATGAAGATTGCTCACGACCATTGACAATGCCTTGAGTTTGAGTCTATGGGCACGGCTGAAAATGACAGTGAGCTGAAAACGCCACACCGGGAACAGGTGCTGCCACCAAGTGTATAGCGAGAGAAATGGCTCATGAAAGGTGCCCATTGGAACAAAGACATCGCTAATGACCATCAAAATAGAAGTCAATAAACAACTCGCCCCCTGGTGGCAGTGGAAAGAACTATTGTTGTTGATAAGACTTAGACCTAAGAAAACAAAGCGGGAGCAAAGCCGGATTAAGCTAATGCGGGGCCCATAACATGTAGGCTACACTAAAGCCTCTCTAACTGACCACCTCCACAGATCGACCACTCCTCTATATCGATTGCTTTATTTGGGTCCGAAACGATTGCCCATACAATACCATTGTAACAATAAAAAAAAACCTCCATAAATGGACCATTTATAGTCAGTCCCATGGTTGGTCGATTTAGAGAGGTTTTACTGTAGCCTACTGCAAAGGGGTCCTAAACTAAACAAACACACAGTAAAACACATAAATTGTTTAATTGCATAGAAAAATAATTCTTTTCATTTGCTATACAGCCAGATATTACGACAAATATGTCCCACATTTCGGGAATAGTATTACTTGCATGTAGTTTTAATTGACAGCTTGCAAGCATTTAGCACCGGTGTAATGATTTCAACTTCCCCCCTTCCCAAGTTCCCCCCCGGGAATCTGAAAACGTTTTTAACTTCCCTCCAGGGAAATTAAAAACGTTTTCAGATTCCTGGGGGAGGGGGAACTTAAAAACAGTTTTCAGATTCCTCCCCCTATTTTCAAATTCCCCCCTGCGGGAATTTAAAATTGTTTAAAAAACTTTAAAAAACGTTTTAAATTTCAGACCTGTAATATTTTTTTCTTAACCATCTTGGAGACTTTTTGTGTCATTTGTGGTTAAATATGTTTTACTGTACTAGTAATAATTTCCATTATGCTATTCTCTGTATATTATAATATTTGTCATGAAAAATAACCAAAAAAAACACAAAAAATAAAGAAAATAAAGAAAATTCCCCCAAAATGGGGGGGGAGGGAAAGTTAAAACGAGGGAGGGAATTTGAAAACGTTTTCAAGTTCCCGGGGGGGAACTTGAATATGGGGGGAATTTGAAATCTTTACACCGGGCCCTTGAAAATACGGGGCCTGTTGAATATGCTACTTTTGCTACTAGGTTAATCCGGCACTGAGAGAAGGTTTGGTATTATTGGACACCACATGCAAAATGATACCAAATTTGAAAAATAATTGTATTTACCTGATTAATTTACAAAAAGGTTTTAGAAATGTTTACCTAAACCTAGACCTTCCGCTCTTGCCGATTCAGTCATCTTGTCCAGTGGGTCAGAATGAAAAAAATAGGTGAACAAGATTTGGTTGGTTGATTGTTGGAGTTTTACATCCTGGCAACATCCGAGATCATATCAGGGCGGGTACCGACTTGTGACTGCGCACTCATGGCGACTTTATAGTGCTGCCCCACTGGGAAATCAGGCCGCTGGCACCATGACCCGATATCCCACTCAGGCACCCGGTTAGGTGAACAAGAGGCTACAACCATACTACATGTGTTGTGCGGGTGTTGCAGACCTGCCTAGCCATACATTTTTTGTTGCGTATTTTGTACACATTTAACGTACACATTAAACCCTGGAGTATGTCAATATGCAAAATAAAAATGTTGTATCACAATGTTTTTCTTAAAGTACACCATTTTTGTTTTTGTTGCTTTTATTTCTTTTTTGAAAGTACACAATTTTATTTTCACCGGAGTACCAAATAGGAAAATTGGAGTAGGCAAGACCTGTCTACGCAGTGGCCTAGACGTATGATTTTTGCGTATTTTGAACAAAGTTGAAAGCTGGAGTATGCCGATATGCAATGATTGAGATTGTGTATGCTAACAACATTTGGAAAGTACTCAATTCTTTTTGGAAAATACACAACCTTTTTTTCACTGGAGAACCTAAATGGGAAACCTGGGGTCGGCAGGTATGGCGTTCCAGGAAAAAGGAAACATCATGCCTAGAGTGGGACTCAAACCCACTGTAAAATATTCCGACGTTTGGGTCCGTATCACAAAAAACAATATTAAAACCATTCTGAGGTATAAGTAACTAGATCCTGATAATACAGTGATATGCATCCATGCATGTAGCAGTCAGACTATTCTGGGTAAAACCAATCAACGGTCCAGACACGGTTTACAACAGCATCGTAAAAACAAGCAAGGGGAGTCCTAAAATACTGCTTGTCCCCAAGATGAAAGATTCCCTAACTAATACCCCGAGACAACTACCAACAATGAAACAACATATTCAGAAAATGCAGAAAATGCAGAAATACAGAGAATCATATTATCAACTTACTTGCATGCATTTGTGCTCACATACGTTTTGCACGCCACACCGGCAAACTCAAGGCATTGTGATTGTCAATGGTCGTAAGCAATCTTCATACAGAAAAAGTGAAATATCTCTAAAACCACACCACCTAGAAACAAATCGCTTGGTACACATATAGAAAACATATTTACAGAAAAGATTATAATAAATGTATAAGGTTAGTGACACTGACATTATAGTGACAGTATGAGTGCAGCAATTTGCGGAGATCGGCGACCGTTTGAATCTGGCTCGATGTTGACACATGCGCAGACGATGCTGTTCGATTTTGACGCATGCGCAGAAGCGATGCGGAGAACTGAAACTGGCGGAGAACTGAAACCGCGACACCGGGTCGAAATGACACCATGACTACCAGGTTTGAGCTGAAGTTGCCATCATTCCGATAATCAAATCTGCTTTTCCCCCACGCAGAAGCTGACACATCCCCTATATAAAATTGATAGACTTTAACAGGAAAGCACAAGACTAAAGCCGTGTTTACACGGGCGAGTTAAAACGGCTCAAATAATGCGCCTTGCCTAGTTCGCCTCACATTCGCCGTGTAAACGCTCCACTGAAGCGAATTAGGGCTGATTCGATTCATATGATTCACTTTATGTAAACCGCCTCGCTAGGTGGTTTATATAAAGTGAACTAGCTTAAGCACGTCACACGCATGCGCAGTCGAGACCTGAGTTTGTTTATTTTCCAGTCGATCAAAAGCGCATATTATATAATTTGGTCTATGAACCTGCTAGAGGTGCACATATATTTTTTTCATGATTTATTTTAAGGTTTTCACTGCCCAGCAGAAGTTTTGACCGTTCCAAAACAATATGATTCAGTCCATACATATCTAGGTCAAACCCACACTCTCTCGTGGTGACGTCGATGAACCCAAACTGGCACTGGTCAGTCTGGACTTGCTCATGCGCAGATATCGATTTCTGCCTTAAACCGCTCCGTGTGTAAATGTGCCACTAATTCGCTTCATATAAATCGCTTTGTCTAATTCGCTTTACAATTCCCCGCGTAAACACGGCTTTAATTCTATTTTGCAGAAAGCACCTAAAAATGGATTGGTCGGTTTTTGCGCCTGGATCCGTTGTGGCGGTTTCAGCGTGTTCCCGTGCTCAGACGTGTACCTCGCTTCTGCGCATGCGTCAGAATCTAATAAACATGGCCGTAATCGATTAACACTACCCGGGCGACTCAGGTCATCCCGGTCGTCAGAATTTCAAATAGAACACGGCGAGTGGAGTCGACAAATACACGTGCCGTGTGCAAAAAAAGAATAACTTAGATTAATTAAATGGAAATATAGGTAAACTAGGCCATCATAAAATACTTTAAATCCTATTTTGCTGTATTTTTTTATCGGTTATTAAAAAAAAAAAAAAAATAGTCCACCCGAGCGCGGAGAAGCGTATTCGATTATTCGACCTGAGTTTGTAGAATGTGCGCATGCGCCAATAAGTGTCTCGGGTGATCCGAGTTGATGCGAAATCTGCGCATGCGCAGAAGCAACGGGAGACGGCTGAGCACGGGAACACGCTGAAACCGCCACACCGTCACATCTTCACCACGAAACGCCCCCCAGGCGTGCACACTGTCAGTGTCACAGGTCGGTACCTGTCGTAATCGGACCCCTGCTGCTCTTAGGCGTAGTAAATCATTAATAGCTGCAGTGAGAAACATAACCAAACGTGACACTTTTATTATGAGCTTTTTTTTTTTTTTTTGGTCCATTAGTTGTCCAGAATCATGGGTGAGTTTGATTGTTTGTTTATTTGAGTTTATTGACATGTGAGCGCTCACACAACTCAGTGAGGCATTACCGCAAATCGCAAAATCGTTCACGATACTGTTAGTGTTCGCTGTGGAGGGTCGATCGATCTGATGCACTAACAAGTCCTTCAACGAACACATGGCAGGCTTTTACATAATTCCGTGGAGGCTGAGCACAACTGATTTTACATGGTGATGTATCAGGACGGGTACAGACTTGTGACAGTGCACACTTATGGTGACTTGATAGTATTGCCTCACTGGGAGACCAGGCCGATGACACCATGACCTGATATCCCACTCAGTCACATATTGTCCTGATACTGAGCTACCCATTCCTTGTGAAAGTACAACGTCTGAACACTTTGACTTCTGGATACTGAATGGTTTATTCCCGATCCAGGGCCCGAGCCGCCGGCACCCTCCGTCTGTGACGTCATCTCCTTTACATATTCCTTTGTTCTCTGTACGTGCCTGGATGTCTGTTACGCATATATCACATTCCTTGCCCTATCCTCTATCATATTACTGCCGACGCAGTACCCCCTTCAATGCAGCAACACAGTCATGTTTAATAAGTGCATCAGTGTCTAAGTTAGATACGTAAGATCAAATCTATCAAATTGTTTTGGTTTTGAAAATGTTATGCTTTCATCACATTATGTAACTTTAGATGCGGTTTTTGAATTAAAATAGCTTAATCCGATATTTTAAAGTGTCATATATTGTAGATACACATACCAGATGTAAAAGAGGTCTGAAAGTCCTGAGATGTGGTTACCGATATATGTCGATATATGCCAATATATGTCGATATATGCCGATATATGAAATGTCGATACCGATATATACGACACCAGGTTGCTTGTTTTAAAGGGACCAGATATAGGTCGCTGATACACTACCCATATTCCGACAAATGCTCTCCAAGCATACGTTTGCTAGTTTTCAGTCTATGCAACTAGATATGTGAACGGAGAGTGCTGACATTGGTTGCTTCTGTTGTGTTTTATTTAGTCCAGCAGCACTGACACTTTTAGACAACCATATAGAGAAAAAAATATTAGAAATTGCAATCTAAAATGATAAATATAAAGTTAAAATGTTTATTTATCATAACCAGCTACTTTTTGTGTGAATAATTGATTAAATCATGTAGATTAATAGACTTTAAAAGTTGAATTGAGAGCTTTCTGTGCCTGCCATCTTGGTTGTTGCCATGGCTTCCCCTGTGTGTGGGGAACACCTCTAGGTCATGTGATGAGGGAATCCCACCTATGATGTCATTCATACATCACATACCTCAACTCTCCTCCCACATGTTCAGTGGCATGAACTGAACAAACTAAGAAAGGTATGTTTGGAGAGCTTTTGATGCTGGATTCGATTGTATCTCGCCGAGGTATAGCCGGCGACTTTAATCTACTTTGCTTTAGTTTGAATCTTTATTTTATTTTAACAGGTTAACTTTTAAACTATAGTAAAATATTCCGATAATCAGCAGAGGGGGGAAATAGAAATCCTCTATTATTATTCTGTGTGGCCAGCCAAGAGTGTGTGTGTATGTATGTTGTGTATATATATATATATATATATATTATATATATATATATATGTGCTCTATAATCCATTATGGGAATATAAACAAGGACACTACCGATCTTCAGTTCCCTATGTAATAGTTAGCGCTTATCCTATCTAGCTGACCCTGTTATTATGACATAGACCACGGTGGCGCCCCCTGTGAGCGGCCCTTTGCACTTATGCCAGCTGCGCCTGGCCTTAACGCATTCAATTTTTAACTGCTTCGGCTTCATATATATATATATATATATATATATATATATATATATATATATATATGGCTTGGCCCATGCTTGAGCGCAGGTAATTATAGACATAGGGATAATTGGCAGGTCTGGGTGTGAGTGCACTCAGGGCCTGGCTCTCTGCTGAGGTAGGGGTCAATGCACATAGGGGTCAATGTTGGTGGTGGCCACAGGTCAACCAGCTGTGGTGGTGGGCAGACCACTGGTGGTCATGGTAACCAGGAATGCTGAGTCCCTATTGGAGGAACTGGGAATGCTGCATCCCTATTGGTTGGTGTGAATGGCATATGATCCTATAGACCCCTTTCAATGTTTGTAAACATTGTGTATGCATGCGCAGATTGCCTGCAGAACGAATGCACAATGCATTGAGTTTGCTGTACGTGCAGTGCAAAACGTCTATTTTATTCAAAATTAATAGAAATGCAGAACCCTAACCATATGAATTTAATATAATCTAGTCGGTGAATATGTTTTCTATATGTGTTCCAAGCGGTTTGTGTCTAGGTGATGTGGTTTTAGAGATATTTAACTTTTTCTGTATGAAGATTGCTCACGGCCATTGACAATGGATAGAGTTTGGTGGTACACGCAGGTCAAAACGTCGATTTTATTCAAAATTAATATAAATGCAGAACCCTAACGTTATAAATTTAATATCATCTATTCGGTGGATATGTTTTCTATATGAGTTCCAAGCGGTTTGTGTCTACGTGGTGTGGTTTTAGAGATATTTAACTCTTTCTGTATGAAGATTGCTCATCGCCATTGACAATGCATTGAGTTTGCAGCACGCGCAGTGGAAAACGTCTATTTTATTCAAAATTAATAGAAATGCAGAACCCTAACCTTATAAATTTAATATAATCTATTTGTTGGATATGTTTTCTATATGTGTACCAGGCGGTTTGTGTCTAGGTGGTGTGGTTATAGAGATATTTCACTTGTTCGCTATGAAGATTCCCATAGCCATTGAGTTTGCAGTGTGACAGTGTGTCGTCCTGCAGCCAAAATGCGCGTGCACTGACCTAGATAATATGCTGACGTCATATGAAATAGGTCTATGCTAAGAATCCATGTACTATATATAATAAACCAGAGGTTCTTGGACTCTCTTACACTCCTACCTTTGCTTTACATTCTCTCTTTCTCTCCATCTGCATTGCTTTTAACTTTAGCCTACCTACATAGCCACATACCTGAACACCCACTCTCCATAACTGGTGACCATGATGATTTTCAAAACACGGTGTTGATCCAAAGTAGAGCAGCTGGTAGGGGTTCTCAGGTGGTGTGTTGTGTAAGTAATGCTTTTTCTTGTTTCTTTGACTCTGTGGGGGTTCAAATTTATTATTATAAAATTGGGTTGTCGACAACTTTTCCGACAGTGTCGATATTTTGCAAGGTATGCTAGGCTTTCTCTTACAGTATTTCTGTAATGTGCCGTGATAGAAGCCTCGCGTTGCCGGCAAAATATATTTTTGATTAAAAGGGACTATTTTCAGCTGCTTTAACCTTACCACAGAGGAGGGCGTAGTACCACCATATACAAAATAGCACATTGATTATGCCACTCACACGTTGGATGGAGGATTCTTTAGGTGGTGACTTTAACCACTGGTTTAAAGTTGAGTGTACATTGGGCTTCTTTTCGAGTGAAAAGCAGGAGGGAGAAGCATGGGTGAAGTTTATGGCTTTAAAGTTAGGTACTCTTAAGGAAGAGCAGGAGGAGAGGTTTGAGCAGATTAGGGACAGAACAGACACGAGAGAGCAGAAGGAAGAGTGCAGGGAGGCACGAGAATTATTACAGGTGGATGACAGACAGAGGGAGATGTGTTGTCGGTCATTGAAATCGTATTGGAAATCTGTACCCTTATTAGATGGTTCGGATAGAGGTGCTCTGCGCAACTGGATGGATTTGATCGAATGTATTGGTACTTTTTCTGGGGTTTCTGACCTTGGCATTATTCGGTTTGCTTTATCTAATGCAACAGGTACTTTGCATGAGGTACTTTTCACTGCCTTTCAGCATGAAAATGCAAAATCCTGGAAGCAAATTAAGGAAGTTATTGCTTATACTCTATTGACTGTTGATGAACGTTCACATTTGAAGGGAATTGTTCTATCTATGAAACAGGAAGAGGGTGAGACAGTAGCAGCATACTGTCAGCACTTTAAGACAGCAGCAGCTAAGGGCTGGGATTTGACGAATGCAGTATTGTACTGATACATTCAAGATTCTACTGTCAACGTTTCTGGATTCATTATTAGATGACAATGCTATGTGGTACGTGGAGACTAACCAACCCAAAACTCTGGAAGATGCTTTTGCTATGTCAATTCTAAGTGACAGGTCTGTAAGTAGGCCGCATAGACGTGCTATAGCACATAATGGAAGATTAACAATTTGTGAGGAGATTGATAGTTTGAATAGTACAGCATTAGATTTTTCTGGCTAATCTTCTGCTTCGAAGGGTTCTAAATCATCTAACACAGATATTCAGGTAATGAAGTCACTACAGAGTGACATGAAGTCTCTTAGGAAGTATATACCTAATTTGTCACTAGGCAGTGGAATTTCTGAAAATTCTGCAATAAATAGTGTGAACGCTGCAGCACATAGTAATGTCCATTCATACAACCACAGTGCACGTGTTGTATTACCGCAAGTCCGCGTAGAGCAGCCGGTGGGGTAGGGAATGCTGACTTGATTGGTCACGCTTCAGTTGCACAGCACACTGCGACGCATGCGCTGTCAGCGCAACAGCAGGGGGTCAATGGAAATTTTCCACCCATTGCGGGAATGCAGGCGCTACCATTTAGCACGCCTCATGCAAATCGGCAGGTTCAGAAAAATAATGTCCATGGACAGGGATGAAGTAGCAGAGTGGATAAGCACACAATTTTGTCTTACTTATGTAATGAAGCACACATGTTGCACGATTGTCCATACAAATTAAAATTGCTTTCTGGTATTAGCATGAGCGGTACTACACTGTCAGGAAACTAAAATTCACACTTGCTGCACATCCTTCGATTCAAATTGAATTTGACGGGTTTAATTTATCTGGTCTTGTAGACTCAGGTGCAGCTAAAAGTTTGATACATTTGGCTGTTTTCCAATATTTGGTTGACATCGGTGTAACCGATGGGCAATTGTATCTGGGTAGTAGATTGAGATCACTATCAGGACTTGATTCTATTTTGGAAGAACAGGTAATCTCATTTGAGCACTATCAATTGCCATTTGATGAAGTCATGAATTCCTACACATAAAGATACGTATCTTCGACTACTAGTTTTGCCAGTGAGATACAGGGATTCTGTAATAAAAATAGTTCATACTGAGGTAGATCACATGTCTATGTCTAAAACCCTGAGATGACTACAGGAACATTTTTGCTGGTCTGGTATGACTAGAGATGTTCACAAGGTAATTACCAATTGTCGTAATTGTGTAGTGAACTGTAGCAGATGCACATGTGCGTATCCACAGTCAATGCCATTCCAGGTTGCACCTGGTGTTGTGATTGCTGCAGATCGTTCTGGTCCTTATCCAGTAAGTACCTATGGAAATAGATATCTATTAAATCAGCGAAGGGAGTTCATGATTTTATATTCAATGAATAGATTCCTCACTATTCAATACCATGTGTGTTTATTTCTGATAATGGGTTAGAATTTAAGAATAGGATGATTACACATCATTTCAGAGAACTTGGAGTGGAGGTAAGACATACTACACCGTATCATCCTCAATCTAATGGGATGTAGGAACATTATCATAGAACACTAAAAAGCATCTTGAGAAAGTTGGTAAATTCTCAGGTTAATCTATGGGAAAGTTCTTTACCAGAGGTGATTTATGCGTATCGTGCTGTTCCTTCAGAGAGTACAGGTTTTTCTCCTTTCTTTCTAACTTACAGTATACATCCAAAATATCGTCAAATTAATGTTGGTGTGCACATTTAAATGCTAGCCATGAGTTCTTATTTACCTATTTTCGAGCCTAGAAGCTTAGCACAGGATCACCAAACTGTAACAAATGCTTAATTAGTACACCGGTATCTAAGTTGGTGGAAATATGTAGGATCAAATCTGGGAGAAATTATATAAAAGATTGTAATATATTTTTTAACTGTGATGCCTTCGTCAGGTTATGCAGCTTGAACCCTAGTGGACATTACCTTTGCTCCACCATTTTTATTTTTGTGTGGATATTAGTTGATTAAGCAGGAGAAATTTCAATCACAATTGGGCTTCTTCATTCCACAGCTCCTTTCCCTATCCTAGTCTCCCGTGCTGGCAGATCATGGGGTCATGGGTTCGAACCTTGGTCGAGTCAAACCAATGACTTGAAAATTGGTGCTTGTCGCTTCCTAGCCAGGCGCTCGGCATTATTAGGACAGGGCAAGGGCTGGTGTGCTCAGTGTCAGGATAATGTGACTGAGTGGGATACCAGGTTATGGTGCTGGTGGCCTGGTTTCCCAGTGTGACAGCACTATAAAGTCACCATGAGTGCGCACTGTCACAAGTCGGTACCCGTCCTGATATGACCTTAGATGTTGCTAGGGCATAAAACAACAACACACAAACAAACTATCCTAGTAATGCCGAGCGTCAGACAGTTCTGCCATCGTGTCTGTGGGGAGACATGGCCTTGTCAGATTGCTATAGTTGTTGTTCAACGATGGTAATTGGCTTCACCCGACATGACTTTCTCCTGTCCTTACCTGGTAGGGTTTGTGGGTGCCTGGTTTTATTTGTTTTAGGTACCAGAGAGCCTGGAGGGATTGCCACATCTACACAAATCAATCGGTGTCCATAACTAACACTCCTGCCACATTCCACACACAAACAATCGATCACTAGGCAACCCAATCCAAATCCAGCCAGCATAATCAAACACGCCCCTGTCGTCTCTCGACATGTGTGCACAGTTTGCCCATGTGAAGCATAACTAATTGTTCACCTTTGATTCGACCGGCCGCACTGGTCTAATTAGTAGAGCGAAGGCTTGATATGCGGAAGTTTCGGGAGTTTGATTCCTGGTCAAGTCAAACTAATGACTTTTTTTTTTTTTTTTTTTTTTTGTCCATTAGTTGTTTAAGCAGGGGAAATTTCAGTCATAGACGACTGGTCTTCCTCATTCCACTGCTGGTCGATAGAAAGCCCGAGCCTACACTTTTACCGACCCAAGGGATTTTTAACCTCCCACACCACATAGACATGGTATGAGAGCAACCGGCCTTTGATGACGCTGTCAGTTATACACAGTGGTGGAAATCCAAATTGGCAGAGCTGGGGGCATGGGGAATCGAACCGCCGACCTTCAGGTTAGGAGTCTGACCTAGAAAAAAGTCAGACACTCTAACCACTCCGCCACAGAGAACGCCACCTTACAAAATTGGTACTTGTTGCTACCAAGCCTGGCACTCGGCATTACTAGGATATGGCAAGAACTGGCTAGCTCAGTGACAGGATGTGACTGAGTTGGAAATCAGACCATGGTGCCAGCGGCCTGGTCTCCCAGTGGAGAAGCACTATAAAGTCGTCATGAGTGCGCACGGTCACAAATCGGTACCCATTCTGATATCACCTTGGATGGTGCCAGGACGTAAAACTCCAAGAAACAACAAAAACTACTGATCTCACTCAGTCACACTATCCTGACACTGAGTCAAGCAACCTTTACCCTATCTTTGCAATGCCCAGAACTAGTTGAACTACCCACCCATGCATACCGGGCGCGGTGGCCGAATCGTTAGTTTGTTTGTTGTTGTTTTACGTCCTAGCAACATCTAAGGTAATATCAGGACGGGTACCGACTTGTGACAGTGCGCACTCATGGCGACTTTATAGTGCTGTCCCACTGGGAAACCAGGCCGCCAGCACCATGACCTGATATCCCACTCAGTCACATTATCCTGACACTGAGCACACCAGTCCTTGCCCTATCCTAATAATGCCGAGCGCCTGGCTAGGAAGCGACAAGTATCAATTTTAAAGTCATTGGTTTGACTCGACCGGGACTCGAACCCACGACCCCACGATCTACCAGCATGGGAGACGGACGCTCCAACCCACTCGGCCACCCCGTCTGGTCCCGAATCGTTAGAGCGCGTGCCTTGCGTGCGGGAGAGCGCGAGTTCGGTTCCCTGTCGAGTCAAACCAATGTCATAAAAAATTGATACTTGTTGCTTCCTAGCCTGGTGCTCGGCATTAACAGGATAGAGCACGGAGTGGTTAGCTCAGTGTAAGGATAATGTGACTGAGTGGGATATCAAGTAATCAGGTAATGGTGCCAGTGGCCTGATTTCCCAGTGGGGCAGCGATATAAAGTCGCCATGAGTGCGCAAATCGGTACCCGTCCTGATATGACCTTGGATGTTGCCAGGACATAATACTCCAAGAAACAACAACTTACTATTGATCTCACTCAGTCAGACTATCCTGACTGAGTCAAGCAACCTTTGCCCTATTCTTGTAATGCCCAGAACTAGTTGAACTGCCCAAACTTGCTTGATTTGAATAGCTCTTTTCCAAAACACAATAGGCGCCGATCCAAAAAAATGAGCTTTCGATGCTAATGCCAAGCTCGTAGCTAATGCTTTGGAAAAGAGCTCTTCATATATATATATATATATATATATATATATATATATAAGGAGCTCTTCATATATATATACATATATATACATATATATACATATATGAAGAGCTACGAGCTTAGCATTGGCATTTCAAGCTCATTTTTTGGATCGGCGCTTATCACGTTTTGGAAAAGAGCTCTTCAAGTTCTTCTCGCATCTTCTCAGCCCAACCCAATGCGCAAAAGTCGTTGCGTATTTATGACGTCATACATAAAGGAAACTAAATATGGGAATCAGACTGAGTGGGAGGTGGAATGCTTGCAACAGAGGAATCAATACTTCAAAAGCCAGTGCCTTCAACATCTGTTCTCTCAGATGAACTGGCACTATCATCAGCAGTTCCTGATATTTCATTTTCTTTTTCCTTTATTAACCAACATGTACTGATTTACAGGGTATTTTAAAGGTAGGATGAAATGGTTAGCTGTTGGGTTAATTGCATTCTAATGTAACAATCAGTTATCCGGCAAAATCACTTATCCGGCACCCTACAGGTCCCAATGATACCGGATTTGTGATGGTCAACTTCTACCTTCGAAAATGGTTGGACAAAGCCTATGTCCAGGATATGATTAAGTACACCAACATTAGCTTTGAATCTTATCTCTTCAAATATATCTAAATTAGTCAATTAATATAAAAGGTACGCCAACTGAACCGTACTGAGATTACCTTATATGTTGCTAGGACGTATACCTCAAACAACCAACCAACCACCGTCACGTGAAATAAAATTATATAATACCAATTAACCCATTTATCTGTCAAATATATGGCAGAATCACCAAACCAGTTTGTACTCCTCTATACTGTCCGGCTGGAAGACCAGTGCTCTGGTACCGACATCAAAAACATTATTTAATAAGCTGCATTTGCTATATATACTAAATTTTTATTTTTAAATCTTCACTGATGGGTTGGTTAGTTGTTGGAGTTTTACGTCCTGACAATATCTAAGGTCAAATCAGGATGGGTACCGACTTGTGACAGTGTGCACTCATGGCAACTTTATAGTGCTTGCTGCCCCACTGGGAGACCAGGCCTCCGGTATCATGAACTGATATCCCTCACAGTCACATTATCTTGACACTGTGCAAACCATTCCTTGTCCTATCCTATTAATGCCGAGTGCCAGGCTAGGTAGCGAAAAATATCAAATTGATAAGTCATTGCTTTGACTTCCGCACGGGAAGCCAGCGCTCCATCGATTCGGCCAATGCATCCGGTCTGGTGGGTGGGGGTGGGGTGGGGGTATAGGGGACTACAGGGTCAAGTTGAGGCTATCAGGTCAGTCAAGCGGAACGAAACGATCCCCTGAATGAACCGATCTATTCGGGTGATCTATTAGACCAGAGAACCCTGGACAATGGCTTAATGGGCTTCTTCTATGGACGATTTCGGCGATATGGGTGACTAATTATAGATCTAAGGACTGCAACCAAGCTGTCTATACAGCAACATGAAAAGCTGCATGCAGGTCATCGAACAACTAACTACCGGCAGTAGCTTAGGGTTGGTTGTTGGAGTTGTGCATCCTGGCAACATATAAGGTCATATTAGAACGGGTACCGACTTGTGACAGTGCACACTCATGACAACAGTGCACACTCATGACCAGGCCACCGGCACCATGACCCGATATCCCACACAGTCACGTTATCCTGATAATGTACTAACCAGTCCTTGGCCTATCCTATTAATGCCGAGTGCCAGGATAGGTAGCAACAAGTATCAATTTTGTAAGTCATTGTATGTTGTTTGTTTGTTGTTGTTTTGCATCCTAGCAACATCTAAGGTCATATCAGGACGGGTACCGACTTGTGACAGTGCGCACACATGTCGACTTTATAGTGCTGTCCCACTGGGAAACCAGGCCGCCGGCACCATGACCTGGTATCCCACTCAGTCAAGTCATTAGTTTGACTCAGCTGGGATTCGAACTCCCGACCTTTCGCACTGGAAGTCTACGCTCTACTGGTTCGGCGAATGCGTCCGTTCAATCTTTATATGTCACGGTGTTTAGCATTATAACCTTTATAATGTCATAATTTCTCTAGATACACATTTTTCCCTACAATCATGGCGCATTCACCTAGTTAGCCTCAACCATTATTAGGATAACTGGCAAATTAAACCCGCATAATCTGATAAAGCATCAAATGTTCTAGACCAAATAACTTACCATCGATTTTCTCCGACATACCCAACTCACATACCTGTGGACTTAGCAAAGCTGTGTTGCTGCACACAGTGGAATAGTAAATCAGTTCTATTCCTGCTGAAGCCTTTTGTATTGACTCTCTGTTGGTCATTATTTATATAAATGATCTGGCCTCCCAGGTGTTGGACCCCTACCTGTTTCTCTTTGCAGATGATATGAAGCTATTTAAGCCCCGTTCACACAGCACAACTTTAGGCCGAACTAGATAAGGCGAACTAGATGAGGCGAACTAGTGTCATGTCCACACACGGAGCGGTTTAAGGCGGAAGTGGATATCTGCGCATGAGCAAGTCCAGACTAACCAGCGCCAGTTTGGGTTCATCGACGTCGGCATGAGAGAGTGTGGGTTTGACCTAGATATGTATTAACTGAATTGTATTATTTTGGAACAGTCAAAACTTCTGCTGGGCAGTGAAACCCTAAAAATAAATGATGAAAACAATATCTGTGCACAGCTAGCGGTTTCATAGATCAAATTATATTATATAGTGTGATGTCCTTAATCCGCCTCAAGTAAGTCGGTTGGGTTCACACGGGCGATATAAGTCGAATCATAAAATTCGGTTCATATAAACCACCTGCTTAGGTGGTTTATAAAATCTGATTTATATGAATCGATTCAGCCCTAAATCGCTTTAGCGTAGCGTCCACGCGGCAAATGTGAAGCGAACTAGACAAGTTGATTCATATGAATCGAATTAACTGCCCAGTGTGAACGGGGCTATAGAAATATTTTTGACGAGCATGATTGTCCTCTACAACAGCAAGACCTTGACAGAACATACAATTGGACTGGAAAATCGTGATTGAGATTTCATCCAGAAAAATGCAAACATATGAGAGTGGGACTTAGGGATATGCCTGACAGAGTAAACACACTGGGAGATGGTCATACTCCACTAACAAAATCCGACCAGGAGAAGGATATTGGAGTGATTATTGACTGCAAATTGAACTTTGAAAACCACATCCCTACAAAAGTCAACAAGGCCAGCTCAATCCTGGGAGTGATACATCATCAATCAATCAATAGTTCCGTCCTCTAGTCGAGGGTTGGATGCAATGGTTCTCCACTTGTCCCGATGTTGTGCTGTTCTGATAGACTGTGAATAATTCAAGCCTGTCCACTGTGAAATATATGTAAACCATGATGTTCTTGGTCTCCCTCTCCCTCTGCTGCCATTTACCTTCCCTTCCATGTATGGTATATTGAACTCTGACGAATGATGTGGCCAAAATAAATAAGTTTCTTTGTCTGTATAGTGGCAAACAAGCGTTTCTTATTTAACATTTTTCTGAGAACTTCTTTGTTGGTGATCTTCTTTGTCCATGATATTTTCATCATCCTTCGATAAGTCCACATCTCAAATGCTGCTAAACGTTTGTACATTTTCTTAGAGATTGTCCATGTCTCTGCCCCATACATTAGAGTAGACCACACATAACACTGAAGAATACGCTTCCTTGTTTGTATTAATATCTTACTTGATGTTAACACTCTATACATTTTGGAGAATGTTGTTCGGGCTATTGTTATCCTTCTTTTAATTTCTTCCTCACATCTCCCATCATTTGTAATCTTTTGTTCGAGATATATGAATTCGGATACTTGTTCTATGTTTGTGCCATCTATGGTTATATTGACATTTGGTTTATCTGTCTTTTTACTTATAACCATTGTTTTGGTCTTCCTGGCATTCATCTTCATGTTGAATAGTATTCCAGCTTTATTGATTCTATTCACTATATCTTGTAGGTTTTTCTCACTGTCTGCTAGTATTACACTGTCATCGGCATATCTAAGATTGTTGACGTTCATGCCACCTATTGTCACTCCCTTGCAATCTTCAATGTGTCTGAAAATCATCTCTGTGTACAGGTTAAATAGACATGGTGACAATACACACCCCTGTCGAACTCCTCGTTTAATCATAACTTCATCCGATAGGCCCTGCTCCATTTTTATTAATGCACGTTGTGTCCAGTATAAGTTCACAATTAGTTTAATGTCTTTGCCATTGACACCAATATCTTGTAAACATTTGATTAACAGTTCATGATTGACTCGGTCGAAGGCCTTCTCATAGTCAATAAAGCAGGCATAAACATCCTGGTTCACTTCACAATAACGTTCACAAATCATTCTCATATTGAAAATCCCTTCACGTTTACCTCTTCCAGATATAAACCCACTTTGTACGTTCCTGATTTGTTCTTCAATTTTCTGTCTGTTTCTCAGTAAAATTATTTTCAGGATCATCTTCAACATATGACTCATCAGGCTTAGTGTTCTGTACTGAGTACACAATGTTGGTTTTAGCTTCTTTGGGAGTCGTACAAATATGGATTCATTCATATTCAATGGTATAAATCCAGTCTCATAGATGTCATTTACTAGCTTATGAATGATTTGAATCCCCACTTCATCTAGTCCTTTTATCATTTCTGATGTTATCTGGTCACTTCCAGGAGCCTTACCTGACTTTAGATCATTGATAGCCTTCTCAACCTCTGATACTAATATAATATTCCCATCTTCTTTCTCAATTGTGGGTGGGTTCCCTCTGTCATCATTGTATAGTTCGTTTACATATTCTTCCCATCTGGACTTTATTTCATCTTCTTCAAAGAGCATTTTGCCGTCTTTGTTCTTGATACATTTACTGCTTCTCTGTCTGTATCCTTGACCTGTTATCTCTTTCACTTTCTTGTGCATCTCTCTTGAACGATGTTGAGACTCAAGTTGTTCCACTACTTCACACTTCTTATTCCACCATTCATCTTTAGCTTTTTTGCATTCATCTTCTATTTCATTCTTCAGGTGTTTGTATTTAGGTGGATCAGTGGTTTTCACTTTCTTCCTTTCTGCCATCTTTTCTAGTATGGTTTGCGTCATCCATGATTGCTTTGTCTCTCGATTTTTATTTGGTAACACCTCCTCTGCTGACTTGACCATGCTTTCTCTGAGAGCTTCCCATTCCATTTCAATGTTGCTATAGTCTCTCTGAGGAGTTTCTTCATTCATCAGTACACTGAATTTGTTATGAACAGTGACATTATAGTTAGTTCTGTATTTTGCATCTTTTAACATGTTCATATCCATTTGAATGTTGTTTTTAATTTTGTTCTGCTGTTTCAATAAGTGATTACTACTGGATTATGATCTGAACATATGTCAGCACCTGGATATGTCCTTGCCTGTTTGATACAATTTCGATATCGTTGGTTGACAAGAATGTAATCGATCTGGTTCCGACATACATCACCAGGGCTCTTCCATGTATATAGTCTTCTCTTTGGATGTTCAAATAAGGTGTTAGCAATTACTAGTTTTGATGTCAAACAGAAATTTATCAAGTATTCACCACGATCATTTCTCTCACCTAAGCCAAATCTTCCTGTAACTGGATATTCATGTTGTTCTCCAACTTTCGCATTCCAATCGCCCATAACAATTGTTATTTCTCCAGACTTGGTGTATTCCATTACCTTTTTGATGCTGTCATAGAACTCGTTGACTTCTTCATCATCGTGATCTGAGGTTGGTGCATAAACTTGCAGAATGTTTATATTGAATGGTTTTCCCCTCAGCTTCATCATAATAATTCTGTCAGATACTGGCCAGAATCCAATCATTGTGGCGGCAATGGACTTCTTCATCATAATTCCAACGCCATACTGATGTTTTTCATCTCCAGAATATATCATATCTACCTCACTATCACCTATCCTCCCGTCACCCGTCCATCTCGTCTCAGCTATACCTAGGATGTCAAGGTTTAGAGCTGTCATTTCAACTTTAAGGTTGTCATATCGGCCTGGTTTGTACAATGTTCGTACATTCCATGTACCAATCTTTAGCACCTTTCCTCCAGTTTTCAGTTGCCTGACATCAGATGCATACCTTCCTATTTTAGGCTTTGGGTTTACATTGTCATTACTAGGTTTCTTAATAGTTGAAGGAAAGGTGCCTCCACTGTAGCTATTAGAAGGCTTCCCCACAGAGGGACCAGAGTTGTCTCCATCTCTAAATTTGCTTCCATGAATTACCATTGCTTACTATGGGTAAATACTTGGTAGGTGTAATGTATGTAGGCGAACCGGGACACGCAGATAACCAGCATGGGATGGAATGTAACCAGGGACAACGGACGATGAATAAACGCCAGTCATGAACTAGATCTCTCCGTGTCGACTCGTTTATTACATGGTGTGAGATGTGGCTTGCCTGACAAGTGAGATGGCTCTCTCTGGATTAAAACCCCCATTGCCACTGGACTTGGAAGGCAACCTCACTCTAAACTGGACCCAGTGGATTGATTCATACAAAATTTACGCCGTAGCAGCAGGAGTAGCGGCGAAAACGGAGAAAGTACAGTGTTGCGTCTTTCTCCATGTCGCTGGACCAGAGGCGCAGAAAATCCACAGAACGCTCAACATTGAAGCCGCGGACCGAGACAAAATTGCAGTACTGATTGAAGCATTTAAAGTATATTGCGAAGGGAAGACAAACATAACAGTGGTACGTTACCAGTTTAACTCCCTATTTCAGACACACGAAAGTATGGACACTTACATTAGGGAGCTACGTAACCGCATATCACACTGTCAATACGAGTTACTGGAAGATTCGTTACTCTGTGACAGAATTGTGTGCGGAGTGAAAAGCAACGTATTGAGAGATCGATTATTACAGACTCATAACTTGACATTGGAATTGTGCATATCGATGTGTCGGCTTAGTGAACACAAGGCAGGTTTGTTGACTGGAAATGCAGACAGTGATTCGAATGAAAACGTCGACGCGTTATCAAGAATTAGTTCTAGCATGACGTCACAACGTCGTGTGCCACCTTGGAGACGAACATCGCAACGTCAACAATACGGGTCAAACAATGCGAAAATCAAGTGTCCGAATTGCGGATACGTACATTTCAGTGGTAGGTGTCCTGCTAAGGACAAACAGTGTACAGGCTGTGGAAAAGTGGGACATTTCGTCAAAGTGTGTAGAAGTAATACAAATAGACAGTCGACAGTGAATGAAGTCAACATACAGCACCATGACGAACAACACGAATGGACGCGACCATACCAGGAGGATGACACCAGTCACGATTTGTTCGTTGGTGCATTACAGGATAACAACGACGAAAAGGAGGATCTATGGTACGCGGATATCGTAGTGAACAATACGATAATCAAGTTCAAACTTGATACCGGTTCGGAGGCGAACATCGTGCCACGGAGTATTTACGATCAAATGGACGACGTGACCATGACTCCAACGCGTTGTCACTTGATAACGTACGCTGGACACCGTATAAAACTTCATGGGGAGGTTTTCGCCACCATACGCGGTCATGGATTAAAGTTCCAAGTAACAGATGAGGGTAGCCCTATCCTAGGAAAGAGTGCGTGTGTCGCCCTCAACCTCATAACAAGACTGGACTCCATAAACACTGTAGCATATTCAACCACATCAAGTGATAAATTGGTAAATATGTATAGTGATGTATTCAAAGGTTTAGGCAGAATTAAAGTAAATGCGCATATTCATGTTGACAATAATGTAGCCCCAGTCGTTGATGCTCCTAGGCGCATACCACACACCATAATAAATGATGTCCGTCAAGAATTAAATAGGATGTTAGATCTCAAAGTAATAGTAGAACAAAATGAACCGACTCCATGGGTGAACTCCATCACTATAGTAAGAAAACCAGGTAAAATACGAATATGTTTGGACCCTACTAAATTAAATAAAGCAATATTAAGAGGCCAATATCCAACACGTACGATAGAAGAAGTAGTAGCTAACACAAGTGGGGCAGAATATTTTTCGGTCATTGATGCCAACAGTGGCTATTGGCAGATTGAGTTGGATAATGAAAGTTCTAAATTATGCACCTTCAATACACCTTGGGGTCGGTATCAATATACCAGGTTGCCATTTGGCATAAAAACGGCCGGAGACATATTTATTCAAGAGATGAACAATATATTAGGTGATTTGGACGGTGTAAATGTGATAACTGACGATATACTAGTATACGGTAAAGACATACAAGAACACAACGTAAGACTAAAGTCAGTACTGGACAGGGCCCGTAAATTTGATCTGAGATTGAACCCAAAAAAGTCTAAAATTTGTAAAAGACAGGTAAACCATGTGGGGCATTTAATAACGTCCAACGGATTATTGCCAAGCAAAGAAAGAGTACAAGCTATCATAGACATGCCAACACCCACGGACAAAAAAGCTGTCCAACGGTTTTTGGGAATGGTCGGATATGTCAACAAATTTATTCCCAACATGGCGGAATTAGCAAAGCCGTTAAGAATAATACTAACTAAAGATGTCGCCTGGCATTGGCAAGAAGAACAAATTTATGCATTCGACAAACTTAAAGAATTGTTAACAAGAGCACCCGTTCTAAAAATTTTTGATGTGAAAAAAGATATTGTCCTTCAAGTAGATGCATCTAAATCTGGCCTTGGGGCGACTTTATTTCAAGAAAATAGACCTGTCGCAATGGCGTCCAAGGCATTAGATAACACACAAACAAATTATGCAGTAATTGAAAAAGAACTGTTAGCCATTTGCTTTGGGTGCAGGAAGTTTCATGAGTACATATACGGGAAAGAAGTGACTATTCAAACCGACCACAAACCCTTGGTAGCCATAATGAATAAGCCCATACACACACTATCAGCACGCATGCAACGCATGCGTATGCGGTTACAAAATTATAATCTACAAGTAATACATGTTAAGGGCACGCTGATGTATTTTGCAGACGCGCTGTCCAGGGCTCACACCACGTTGACAACACCGAACAACTTGTTCGACACAGACATAACCGTGGCCGCAATCGATATGGAAGTGAACAATATAGCTAAAGTAAGGCAAGAGTTGGACAAGGATAAAACATTGCAGCAGGTTGTGTTGTTAGCAAGACATGGGTGGCCAAAAAGTAGCGCTGGCCTCAGTCAGAGTGTAAAACCATTTTTTACCTATAGAAATGACATAACAATACAAGACGATGTGTTATTAAAAGATAATCGTATTATAATACCAAAGACCATGCAGAGAGATATGCTAAATAAAATTCACGAGTCACATTTAGGCATAGTGAAATGTAAGCAATTGGCCAGAGACAACGTCTTTTGGCCTGGAATAAGTAATCAAATCGAGGACAAGGTTTCACAGTGTCAACTTTGCCAGGAGTACCGACACAAACAACATTCTGAACCATTGATGAGTCATGACATTACATGTATTCCATATTATAAACTAGGCGTGGATTTGTTTACTGTTAACAAGGTGAATTTCCTGTTAGTCATTGACTATTATACAAAGTTTCCGGAAATAGTAGAGTTAACATCAACCACAAGTCAGGCCATAATAAGAAATTTGAAGCAAATGTTTTGCAGATATGGCATTCCGAACACAGTAGTATCAGACAACGGTCCACAATTTAACAGCACAGAGTACCTACAGTTTGCACATAACTACGGTTTCACACCTAAATTTACAAACCCAATGTTCCCGCAAAGTAACGGCCAGGTAGAAAGATACGTACAAACTGTAAAATTGATGATAAAAAAATCTCTACTGGACGGCAAAGATGCCAATATTGCACTTTTAAATTATCGAAACACCACAATCCAGGGCCTTGGTGCATCCCCGGCACAACTACTCATGTCCCGTAAACTACGGACACGGTTACCGATTTTAGAAACACATTTGAAACCAAGTTGCAAATATACAAAAAACACTGAAATACGCAGAATACAGCAAAATCAAAAGAAATACTTTGATACCCGTGCAGGACATGAACACCACAAGTTGCATACTGGAGACGAGGTACGATATCTCCATCACAAAGGAGGATGGGCTTCAGGAAGAATTGTGGAAACAAACACACCTGGCCCTAGAGATTACACTATGGTAAATAAACAAAACAATATAATTAGGCGAAATCGAAAACACATTTTCGTCTCACATAAGGGTGACACCCACCCTATTAGACCTGAATTAAAAACAAACACACACCAATATACTACACGATACGGCCGAGTTGTTCGTCCCATACAAAGACTAGGAATAAATGACCAGTCATAATACCATTAGTATTTATGTATGTACTAATATATAAGTTCAATGTTGTATTTGGGATAGCATATTGAATATATAGGAACTGATATCATACCATGTGACTCAACCCTGACGCCGTTAACAGTGTTATAAGTTAAATACAATAGCTATAAATTTCTGTGATATGAAGACATGTACCTTGATGCAAAGTTGTATCGTGAAAAATCACGATCCAAAAATTTGTTGACAGTGCGAAACACATTCCCCTACCGGAGCATTGAAACGGCAATAGGCGTACTCAAGGCAGCATTTGACTATATACATGTTAAGATGGGACATCTACACTGTTAACCATCCCGTATTTACTGGACAGGAAATGATGTACGATCTATTGTATCATAGTTCACAGCTAGTCGTCACGAATGTTTATGTACTCCTAAATGTGAATCAAGTCGTTGTTCATACATCACACTATTTAAGTCAACAGTCACCCAAAGTGCCAATTGTTGGAGTACAATATAAGTTTAATAAAGTATGTGAATTCTTAAGAACCTAGGCAGTTATCAGTTCCACTGAAATGGCAAAATAGGTACTGTATTTGTTACGCTGTTAAAAGTTGATGTGGTTATTGGGCTATTGAGAATGCATTACATATACAATTATCGATATGCGATAGTGGTCGAAACGTTAATATTTATAAGACTGATGTTACTATTTATAAGACTGATGTTACTATTTATAAGACTGATGTTACTATTTATGAGAATGATGTTACTATCTATACGAATGACATGCATAGTATTTAAGATACTCATTCACATATGGGATGAGTGTAGAGTCGCGTATGTCATGTCTCAGTGCAACGTTGCATTCTTCATAGGGGTTGGAGGTGTTTAAGAGTTCATGTAATTAATTAAAACTAATGAAACAATAAATATAATGAAATCAATAAAACTAATGAAAGGAGGATGTAATGTATGTAGGCGAACCGGGACACGCAGATAACCAGCATGGGATGGAATGTAACCAGGGACAACGGACGATGAATAAACGCCAGTCATGAACTAGATCTCTCCGTGTCGACTCATTTATTACAGTAGGTTCCCCTTCCTTTCCAAGGTGACTGGCCACTTACTCATCTTTGTCAGAGTGTGCCCTGATGAGCCACATCATCTTGCTGTTACACCTTCAAAGCTATTGATCTTCTAACTCATCTGCTGCTCCAGTCTTCATGCACTTGAAGGGGTGACATCCCCTGACCACACCAACAAAGTTGATGTGCACCGCACTTAGTTTAGGCCGACAATTGAGTCGGTATGACCGCTGGTGTGCACTACCAACTTCTGGTCTTCCCATAAATGGGACTAGCCGCACGGCAGCGGGGGTTTCAAATCAGAGTTTACCTTCTCCTAGATGAGCAGTCAGCCAAGATTGACGAGCCCCACCTGCCCGAAGCATCTGGTTTTGAGGCGCCAGAGATCCGCCTTTGCCCCTTCTCCCGTCAGTAGAAACAGTTTCGCCTCGTGAAGGCCAGGAGTTGGACTTGGTTATCAGAGGCTATTTGATACGCATGCCATGAGAAAGTACTTTATAGGTAGTGAGAGCTTATCCTCACTATCACTTCCGGCAATAATAACCTTGATACATCATACATTTCAATATAAGGATGAGAGGACTCTGGTCACATTATACAAGTCTCTGGTAAGACCGCACCTGGAGTTTGCAAATCAAGTTTGGGCTCCTCATCTGGTTAAGCACATTGTAGCTCTGGAAAATGCATAATGTTGTGCAAAAAGGATGATCCCAGAATTGGAAAAGATGGCATATGAAGATCACCTGAGGAGACTTAGGCTACCAACATTGGCATATCATCGTGTTAGGAGAGATATGATAGAGACTTATAAGATTATTACTGGAATCTATTACAGTGATGTCACAATGGGTTTATTCAACCTCAGAATAGACAGCAACACCAGACGCCAGCAGTATAAGATCTTCAAGGAGATGCCCAGACTTGAGGTCAGGAAACATTAATTTTTCTTTGAGTGACAGATCCATGGAACAGTCTTCCAGACTAAGAGGTTAATGAACCAATGGTAGAAGCATTTGAGAGAAGGTTGGATAGACATTGGAGAGGACACCCACAATTATATGACTTCAGGGCTTCGTCGACCTCCATATGTATGCAAAAATATAGTGTTTTTTTTTACCATAATGAGCTGCCAATAGAGGCCTAATAGGGTCTAGATTAGCCAGAAGAGGATCGCAAGTTAATCGTTAAGGAAGTTAATATCCACAAGTTAGACATGTATGCCAAAAAGTAATTTTGCACTTTTTTCCTTCAAATACCTCCAAAAGTTAATAATTATAATAAAACTTACCAAAGTAAGGTGGATATATAATGATCAACCTAATCTATTTATGTGAACAAATAGAACAAGAATTAAAAACCCATTGAATTGCGGAAATTTGAAAGAAAGTCTGCACGCGTTGCCTGCTTGACTGTCAGAGGAGGAGTGCTGGTGTTGGCGGCCGGCAGGTGGGAAGTTAAAGTTTTCGAGGGTCGGCGGTGTCTCGGCGGAGCGCCCTGATTGGCTGCATTCTGGAAGGATGGTGCAGGAAGCTGTTGTGAAAGCATCTCCTCCCGATTCGAGTCAGCCACAATTCTGACAATATTACACGCCATTTCTCAACATTTCTGAACTGGTCTACTCCAGTCTCACTGCAGAGAAAATGGCTCGCATTTGTAGGCTATACAACATCAGTGCTTGTTAGGATTGTGATGATGCACAAGGTTGACCTAGTTTAACGCTCATGTACTTGACTTGACTTCTGGGGGGTTTGTAACCTTACGATGATTACCAGCTGCAGAACTCCAGCAATATAGAGAGGCGCCGATAAATCGGTCCAATCTTTGGTTTAAGATTAATCTTCTGGTGGGGTGGTTGTAGAAGCTGGGGACATCTTTACAATCTATCAAACGACCAGTTGTTGGGGCGGCCCCAAATATCTCCGGTCCAGCAGTAGCAGAGCACTCATATCCAGTCAACAGCAGCAAGGGTTCAGGAGGAAGGGATGGGTAAAGGTGGGTTCAGCAATTCCAGCAACAAGAACAAAGGGAGAGAAACGATAAGGTAAGGGGCCCCACCCAAGCAAACAACTCCCTTGATCAGGGGTAGAGTATAGGAAAGAGAAATGAGGAGAGTTGAGTCAAAAGGACCGTGCCTCTTTGCTCTATGGTGACCAGCCGGCGAGCCAAAGACACAGACAGAGTAAGAGTAGAAAGTGAAATGCTGGCAGTCTCCTCCTCCTGGATCTCTTTTCAGACATTATCAAGGAGGAACAAGGCCAGCGGAGAGGAGATAGAGAGAGGTGTGAACGAAGTGTGGTCCGGATAGCAAGTGGCGCTCATCTATCTGTCAGTATCAACAGAATGTACCCCCCCACACACACCCACCTCCCCCTACCCCCCACCAACATTCCTCTTCAGTTATGAGTCTCAATCTCACCCCCACCTCCTCAATGTCACCTGTGAGATGCGTGCGGTCTGGTGGAAAGTGTGACGGGATCAATCATCGTCGATTCACACCGGTGGTTTTTGTAGGTGTTTTTGTAGTATTTTTTTAAAATGTTGAGTTTCGTTTTATTTAACCACAAACACGTAGTAAAATGCTTCCGCAAGGGGTTGGTTGGTTGGTTGTTGGAGTTTTACGTCCTGGCAATATCTAAGGTCATCTCGGGACGGGTACCGACTTCTGACAGTGCGCACTCCTGGCGATTTTATTGTACTGCCCCACTGGAAAATCAGGTTGTCGACACCATGACCAGATATCCCACTTAGTCACATTTTCCTGATGCTGATCAAACCGGTCCTTGCCATATCCTAGTATTATCCGATCGCCAGGATAGGAAGCTACACGTATCAATTTTATAAGTCATTGGCTTGAGTCGACCGGGAACCGAACTCCTGACCTTCCGCACGCGAGGCCCACGCTCTACCGATTTTGCCACCGCACCCGGTTCCCCAGAGGGGTGATATTACAAATAGGATATGCCGAATACATTCAGATTTTCCATATCGGAAAATATACAAATTATGGGTCCTTCTCTGAAACTGGGCGCCACGTATTTGATTTTCACGTTGCGATAATGATAATTAATTCTCCCTTTTTTTTTGTGTGTAAATATAGTTTATTCATTGAATAAAGTCTTTTGTCAGCGCCGTGACACTGGTCTTCCAGCCATGTGACAATACAGTTATTTACAATATATGCAGCTAGCCCAAATCAGCTGAAATAACAATATCAAACATTCAAAGACTTACATATGGTATAGTTTGACAATTCACATACAAAAATAGCAGTTATATGTTGTATTCCTACACACCTGATACATACATGTGTATTGATTAGACCGTTACATTACGGAGTGGTTAGGTGCATAGTTTTCCTTCATAGGTTTGTATGCCTACTATGTTGTGAATTGCAAAACTATCATGTTGTTGGAGTTAACATTTTGAGATGGAGTGAGTGTTAGTAGAATGGCTTGTTTATTCTGTTAGATAGAGTGTGGCTAGCTTATATGGTTATGCTTAAAATGTTAATACCTCAGGTGTGTTTTTTGACTACATGAAGTAGTTTGAGTAAGTAGGTTGTTAGTAATGATGGGATAAACAATGCTTGGAGGATTGTATGTTTCAGTCATTTAGTAGTCTAGTACAGACTTTATTAGTGTCTATGTTTGTACAAAGACCCTATAATACCAAGACAGCTCACTCAGCCCGTACCATGTAATAAAAATGATCAAACCCACCACTTGGTGCGCTCGCTGTTCCCCCGGCTAAACAGATGCCACAATATATGCCCAAATGTATATATGAATGTGAAAGCTGTGTGACGATGGCGACGAGGACGACGATGATGTGTGCCTGTTCATAGCAATCCGATATTGATGTGTATTCACGCTTACCCGCCTCATGCATGATATAACCGTATGTGTTTACATGTGAAACACCAACCAGCAGCTGGGTCGATCAAACCCACCACAAGGTGGCACCGCAAAATTTACATCACATGGGAGAGATAGGGAGTGAGCCGTCCCAGTACCACAGGGCCCCCGGTCTATAGCAATACTACCAGACTGACACACCTTTCCGAATTTGCTGGGCAAATAATTTGTACGTGGATAACTTGGTTTGTTGGCAGCAGGCAAAGGAGCGTGTGGGGTGGTGGGAGGGAGCAGGGTGGCCATAGGTGCTTATAATAGATAGCGGCCATAGGTGCTTATAATAGATGTGCGTTCTGTTAGTGCCAATTTTGTTGTAGCATTTCAAATAATCATTGTTGTCTCTGCGCATTAAGTATGTTTGTGATGCTGCATGTATTTAATATATCCCACAAAATGGATAAAACGGTATGCTTGTATGATTTTGTGCTAAAGTCTTTCGGTTTCCATGTTGCCATTTACTAACACTTTTTTTCCCATTTAAAATAAATATATTCTTGTTTGCTTATCTATTGAATTTGTTGTGTATGTTAAAATGTTGTTCTGGACGTATGTTTAATTTTCATGTTACACAAGTGATATTAATCTATTGCTCAATTTGTATAAGATCAACATTAAAAAGTGAAATGGCTTTCTTTTTTTCTTTTTTTCAACTCTGACATATGCAGAGCATCTAAATCTTCATATGAACATGGATTCTGTTATTACTGGAATGTTCTCTGGTATTGTTTTTAAGGTTTTCACTTTCGGTTTTCGGTTTGTTTGTTTGTTGTTTTACGTCCTAGCAACATCTAAGGTCATATCAGGACAGGTACTGACTTGTGACAGTGCACACTCATGGTGACTTTATAGTGCTGTCCCACTGGGAAAGCAGGCTGCTGGCACCATGACTTGGTATCCCACTCAGTCACATTATCCTGACACTGAGCACACCAGTCCTTGCCCTGTCCTAATAATGCCGAGTGCCTGGCTAGGAAGCGACAAGTATAAATCTTTAAGTCATTGGTTTGACTCGACCACGGTTCGAACTCATGACTCCACGATCTACCAGCACGGGTTCACTTTCGGTTTCCATGACACAGTTTAATGAGTGACCCAATTACATATGAAGAGTTCAGGAGTAAAACCACGTAAACGCCAAACCAAAAATGGAGAGAAACATATGGAGCCAAACCTTCAAAAAGATAATTCTTTTTGTATTCTTACTGTTTTGTTTATTGCTCCATAACCATGTGATCATATGAAAAGTAGAAGTAGTGAGCTTACAACTTATTTTCAGGTAAAAATCCTTTATTTAAACTCAATTTTTGGATTGGCGTTTACATGGTTTTGCGCCTGAACTCTTCATATGTAAGTGGATGAGTGGGACTTTGCATTCAAGGTCATTTGGTGGATTATATGGGGGTCATTTAGAGGTCATCTCATGGTAGATACTGACTTCTCACGGTACACTCTTGATGACCTAATAGTGCTGCATCCCTGAAATGCCATGCCGCTCTTTGACAAAACGGGCTAACAATTTAATTCAAACTGAAAACATTCAATCTAAACTATTTTAAGCCAACAAGTTATAAAAGCTAAATATTATTCAATTCTAAATATGACAGAGAATACATGAGCAATGAGAATATTAGTTTTCAATGACAATATGTATTGATCATGTATGGTTGTTACACACGCAATCGTGAAGATAGCAAACATATACATGGATATTTAATTGTTTTAAACAAGAGTTTCCATGAAACCTTTACTTCTTTTGAAGTCCCCTAACTGCCTCACATGAATGCACCAAGAACCTAGTACCTGATACTTTGATTTTAAAAGTGATCGACCCTTTTCTATTTATGGTTGTTATAGATAAAACCAGACACCAAACTTAATCTAAAAAGAAAACTTTCTTTTACCATATTGTAATATATGAGCTAATCCCTTTTAAAAGATGGTCGCCATATCTTTATAAATGAAAGTGAGCTATAACTAAATTCAAGTAAAATATATATAAAATACCATAACGTACCAGAGGGTGTAGTATAGGAAATGGTGTGGTGTAGCCTGAGTCCTATGGTTACCTGTCTATAATAATGAAGTGGCTACAGTGGGTAGAGCATAGAATAGAGGAAGGACACAAAAGTATCTCTTGTGACATGAAAGGCCCAGTGGTGACTGCCAGCTCTCCCAGGCTTTTAATCTCTCCAACACTCCTACAGGCATGTCATTGAAGGTACATGATATTGAAGGTACATGATATTATTGAAGGTACATGATGTCGTTGATCCATGGCCTATTGTTATTTTAGTCTTTATGGTGGCCATCTTGAGATTCCAGGACAGTAGAGATGGGTGAAGCTCAGGTGCACCCCTCATCCCCACATCCCAGCTACCACCAGGTCATGGCAACTTGACCCGACACCTCTATCATATCTGATGCACTCCATTCAAATTCAATCTGGATCCAATACACATTAAACATTAAATACCAAACATGACTGTCTCCCACCCTATCAGTCTGGGTTCAGTACATTCTTCTATCTATTAAATAAAACAAATGGGTACTTTAAATGGAATCTGTTTTATAATGTAACTCTGTGTAAAAAGTTGAAATATTTTACAATATCATTACATTTGCAGGGCTGACAAAAATTGATATATGTGCGTTCTGTTAGTGCCATTTCTGACATGGCTGAGTAAAAGTAGTTCGTACCTAATGTGGTCGCCATGCAATGTGAGTTTGAAACTTTCTGTTCAAAGTGGACACCTAGTGTAGCAACCGTAGCATATAAGTTCAGCATGTTCTAATTAAATAAATATGGAGAGAGAAAGTGTAATTTATATTCAAAGTAGTAGAAATGTGTGTCTTCCAAATAGATTAGTAGTGTATTTATCACAAATTATTGTATTTGGTGGATCTAATCCCATTGTGCATGTCACAAACTGGCCATATTTTCTGCACTGAATCTTTGCATAATACATCAGCTTACATAGAAACAAAGTCACCAATGTTAATGATTTTATTTATTCTATCTCTCTCTTATACCAATATCATGATACAAACGCATGTTTGTCAATTTCATGAAAGACAAAAATACTATGAGCTTTCAAACTGAGTAACCCATCAATGGCCATCTTTTCTGAGAATAACCCATATATACTATATATGCGCACTAGGTTACCTCACCTAAATGCAATCTCTAATTCTTAAAGATATCGCATATCAAATTTCAAATATCACATATCAAATATTACAGATCACAAGATCATAGATCACATATCCACATCACACACCCATATCGCATATCCATATCACATATATCCATATCACATATCCATGTCATATATATCCATATCACATATCCATATCACATATCCATATCACATATATCCATATCACATATATCCATATCACATATATCCATATCACATATATCCATAGCACATATCCATATCACATATATCCATATCACGTATCCATATTATATTCATATCATATATATCCATATCACATATTCATATCACATATATCCATATCACATATCACATATACACATATCATATATAGATATCACATATCCATATCACATATCCATATCACATATCCATATCACATATCCATATCACATATCCATATCACATATCAATATCACATATCCATATCACGTCTCCATATCACGTATCCATGTCACATATCCATATCACGTATCCATATCACATATTCATATCATGTATCTATATCACATATCCATATCACATATCCATATCACATATCCATATCACATACGATAACCGATATCCCATATCCATATCACCTATCCATATCACCTATCCATAGCACATACCCATATCACATATCCATATCACGTATCCATATCACATATCCATATCACATATCCATATTCACTCTGAGATGCGTCTACCTACATAGTTAGCAGTTTATCTACTTCATAGTAAATTAATACTGGTGATGTGATTAATAAACGTTTTAACTTTGTGAATGCGTCTTCTTGTTCATGATCCCAATGCCAATCTCCAAAAATCTCTGAATGCTAGGTTTATCAGTGGGGGTGGGCATTTCGGTTATTGCTTGTATCCTTTCCAGGTTTGGCATAAGGCCCTCTCCTGTTAACAAATGCCTGACATATTTTACTTGAGGTTTGCATAGCATTAATTTGTTTGGGTATAATTTTAATCCTATGTGATCTGCTCTTTTCAGTACTGCTTCTAGCCGGTCATTATGCTCTGCCAATGTTGCTGAGTATACCAAAATGTAATCAGCAACAACATCCACCCCTGGGAGACCCTCCAACATCTTTTCCATTTCTTGAATGAAGATATCCCAGCTGTCTTAATACCAAAAGGCAGCCGGGTAAATCTATACCTCCCCCAGGGCGTGTTGAACGCGCATACTAAAAAGCTCTGCTTGTCAAGTACAATTTGCAAATATCCACTTTGTGTGTCTAACACGGAAAAGAATTTGGCACCTGGGGTGTTTGGAACAACCTGTTCTACCATTTTGATTGGGTAAGGACCACGTAGGATAGTTTATTCAATTTGGTCGGGTCCAGGCAAACTCTTAATTTATTGGGTTTTCTTACTATGGTAATAGAATTTATACATGGTGTGGGCTCATTCTGTTTGACTATTACATCCATATCGATCATCCTGTCTAACTCATCCCGGACGGCATTATTATTGGCATGTAGGATGCGCCCCATCGGGTCAATGACCGCCAGTACACTCTTGTCTACGTGGATAGTCATGTTCACTTTAATACAACCTAGACCATGGAATAATGATTTGTATCTATTTACCATTTCTTTTGCTTGCTCATCGGTCTGCATGGTCGACTTCTCCTTAATGCTCATTGCTTGTACATGACTGACAAGGTTTAAGCTGACACAGGCATCCTTCCCAAGGATTGCGCAGCCATTGTCGATGACTTGAAATCTTATCGGTTGTCCTTGCATGTCGATGGTGACCTCGTCCCGTGGTCGTATTCGTTTGCCTGAATACGTTATCAGGCAGCACGTCGGCTTGTTCAGCTTCATGTTGGGCAGCTTCATAAATTCTATCTCTGGAATGATTTTGGCCTCCAAGCCTGTATCTAATTTGAACTGTACTTGTTCATTGCACACATTTAGGGTTTCAAACCACAAACCCGGCTGTTCGTCCATGTCCGAAATGGCACCTATGAATAAATCATCATATTCATTGACCTCTTCATCATCCTCCGCCTGCTCAGTCCCGTTGTCGTCTCCGTCCAGGTCAATTGCATTTACCGGTGCCGCTGGTTTTCGGCCACCTCTGCAAACTTTGGAGAAATGGCCAATCCACCCACCCATAATGCACTGCTTCCCCACTGCCGGACAGTTATCACATGCATGTGAGTACCCGCACCGGCTGCAATTAGCATGTTGAGGGGCCTGTCTCACCTGACTGCCTCGCCGGTTCCCTCTAACACTGTTCCCACTACCTGCAGGTGTTGGTGGGTGAGTAGGTGTCGGGGGTGGGGGGGGGGGGGCGTGTCCTATATGTGTCATGTCGGTTGATTGCATGCGCCTCTGAGTCATGCCTGTCATCACCGCCCCCCTGCTAGTTTTTAGTTGCTATGTTCACTGAGACTACAATAGGGCAAGGACTGGTTAGCTCAGTGTCAGGATAATGTGACTGAGTGGGATATCGGATCATAGTGCCGGCGGCCTGATTTCCCAGTGGGGCAGCACTATAAAGTCGCCATGAGTGCACACTGTCACAAGTCGGTACCCGTCCTGATATGACCTTAGATGTTGCTAGGGCGTTAAACAACAACAACCAACCAACCATTGATACTAGTCTGCCTCTTTGCTGATATACTTAGGGTGTGGAATGACTAACAACATATTGGAACCACTTCAACGGACGCTGTGACGGAATCGGTACACTGCAGACTTTTCATGAGGATCAAAGGTCGAGAGTTTGAAGGCTGGCTGTGTCGAACCAATGACTTACAAAAATTATACTTATCGCTACCTTGCCTGGTGCTCGGCATCGCGTACTAGGATAAGGCAAAGGACTGGTTAGCTGAGTATCAGTATAATGTGATTGAGTGGGAAATTGAGTCATGGTGCCGGAGGCCTGGTCTCACAGTGGGGCAATATTATAACGTCGCCATGAGTGCATAAATAATATATTATATACAGTATCATTAAATATACGAATTGACATGGAGATTTAAAATGCAAAATGGGCACTAAATATTCAAAGTGGGACATCTTATATTGGCTGAACTCAAATAGCCCACAAACACCACAAAGCAGTATATCTAACCGTTTATATGATCTACCTTCATATTCAACATTGATCTCGACATTAATGAATTTTCAATATATCCGAAAGTACAGCATCTGAAGCCTGTTCACTTTGTTCTCCAATTGTCTCTTCATGGTGCTGTCACACTATGACATAATGGCCAACGTCAGTTCGACGTGGGTGACGTTTCGTCATAACGTCGAAGATCGTCGGACCACGTTAGAGTCATGTTAGGGTCACGTTAAAGTCATGTCGCATCACGTCCACTCACGTCCAGTCACATCGAGGTATGTCGGAGGACGTTGAAGTTTGGGACATGTTAAAACTTTTGACGTAGCTAGACGAGATGGTAAAACGTTCGAGTCACGTCACGGTCATGTTACGGTCACATTACGCTGACGTTAGGCTCTCGTCATGCTCACGTCATCTCCATGAGGTCCATGTCGCATTATGTCATTGATGAGCGTCCAGCGTGGCCGTAACATCGTGGACGTCATGTGAACATTTTGGAACGTGATCTGAATGTGCTCTGAACGTGGTCTGAACGTGGTCTGAACGTTTTGCCTTTGGGTATATAAAAGCTGCCATGTCCAGCGAGTGCTTGTGCACGTTCCGGTGATGTTGCAATAATGTCGGAGTGTCGTCAAAGCCTCGTTGAGGTCACGTCGACCACGTTATCACTACGTCAGAGCAACGGAGCGATGTCGTCAACATGGCTGGGAAATCCCCTTTGAGAACGATGTGGCGATGTTATACCCCAGTCACACGGGGCCTGCGTTCGCTAACGATCGATTCGCGACGTCAAAACTTCCTCCTTGCGCCCTCCCTACGCCCTGATTGAGTGCTGTCGCCGCGAGGACGCCAACCTCCCGGCGTGCATTTCGGGAATTTTGGACGCAAGGAGGTTGCTGCTGCTGCACGTGCAACCTCCTTACGCCCTGTTCCGGCGGCGCCATTCAAAATGGTTGGCGCCCTGGCGCCGCCCTGGCGCCGCTCTGGCGCCGCCCTGGCGCCGCCCTGGCGCCGCCCTGGGTTGGCGAATTGCCATTGGATGCTGCAGTCACCATGTGCTCGGCGCCGACATGGCGCCGACATGGCGCCGACATGGCGCCGACATGGCGCCGACATGGCGCCTACAACATATTTGATTCACTGTATCGAATGGAACCCTGGCCGGTTGGCGTCCTTTTAGGCGTAGGGAGGTTGGCGGCGAACGCTGGCTCTCGTGTGACTGGGGTATAAGGCTGGGCGTGATCACGTCCGCTACGTTCGAGACTCGTGGCGATGTCGATGCACGTCGGTTAGTCGGATGTGTCCACACTGGGACGGATGTTATCACGCCCGCTCGACGTTCCGCCGCCGCTACGGTCACGTTTCAACGACCTTGAGCGTGCGAAGACCTCGCAAAATAAATATCGTCTAGGTCCTTTCTCATTCCGACGACGTTAGACCAACGTTACGACCACGTCGACTACACTGCGGTGTCGTCCAACTTGGCCCCGTATTTACATATCACGTCGAGATTTTCGATACATTTCACATTGCACCCACGTCGGTGCATTACGTCGTAGTGTGACAGCACCATTACTTATGGCGAGTGGGACGTGGCTCCGGCAGTAGCATGTCCACCTGTGAAGCTGTCGGTCAACCGATCGATTCTTCTCAGTGGACCCATTTACAGTTTGGGTTATTTTCTGTTTGAACGAGTTGTCCACAACTGTTACATCAAAGGATGTTGTATATGCTGCCCTGTCTGTGGGAAAGTGCATGTCAAAGAACCATTACTGCTTATCGGAAATAGTAGCCTATGTGGCGGCAGCAGGTTCCTCCAAAGAAATATGTCAGAATGATCCTATGGTTGACGTCCAATAGCCGATTATGAAAAGCAATGTGCTCTAGAGACATTGTTAAATAAAACAAACTTTAATCATGATGCTGTTGATGATCGTGGTGATGATAATCAAGCCGATGATGATCATGATGCTGATCATGATCATGATGCTGATCATGATATTGGTGGCGATGAAGATCATGATGGCTTTGATCATAACGAGGATGCCCTTAATGATGATCATGATGACGAGGAGGAAGAGGAGGATGATCATGATCATCATTATCATAATCATGACGATGATCATGATCGTCATGATGATGATCATGACCGTGATGATCATGACCATGATTGCCATGACCATGATCACGGTAATGACCAAGATGGTAATGGTGATCATTATCATGATGACGATGATGTTGATGATGATGACAACGACGACGATGTTGGCAGGGAGGAGTTAAAGGAGGAAGGCAAAGAGAACAACCATGGCTCTGTACGACAAGGCAGCCTCAGTTGTGACCTCACTTTACTGGTTTCCTCATTCTAAGTCCTCTTAAGATCTTCTTCCCAGCCGCGTCGCTGGTCTAACTAACTCCCTGTTAACGGAGCCAGCCGAGCGCTGCCCACCAAACCCTTTGTGTGTCCCCCCTATCTAGCAAAATGCATTGTTGTCATGACTACCACCAGCTGCCAAGGCACGACGTGGCAATCTGCTGGTGCAGGCAGTGTGGGCGGTGCCCGTGCCAGCCCACAGGGAGGGGACCCCGGTGACAATTGCCTTGGGCACAATGACGGCCTGAGGCGCCTCCCTCTGGTTTGGCAGTGTCCGTGGCTGGTATCCCGGTGTAAAGATTTAAAATTCCCCCCTGATTGAGGTTCCCCAACGGGAACTTGAAAACGTTTTCAAATTCATCCCATGGGAATTTGGAAACGTTTTCGTTTTCCCTCCTTCGTTTTAACTTTCTCTCCCCCCATTTTTGGGGAATTTTCTTTATTTTTGTTATTTAAAAAAATGTTCATGACAAATTTAATAATACACAGAGAATAGCATAATGGAAATTATTACTAGTACAACAAAAGATATTTCACCCCAAATGACACAAAAAGTATCCAAGATGGCTAAGAAAAAAATATTATAGGTCTGAATTTTAAAACGTTTTTTAAAGTTTTTTAAACAATTTTAAATTCCCGAAGGGGGGAATTTGAAAATAGGGGCAGTAATCTGAAAACTGTTTTTAATTTCCCTCCTGGGAATCTGAAAACGTTTTCAATTTCACAGAAGGGAAATTAAAAACGTTTTCAGATTCCCGGGGGGAACTTGGAAAGGGGGGAAATTGAAATCGTTACACCAGTTTGTTTTGTTGTCAGCCGAGTTACGTAGGCCGACATGGGCAGGGCATTGACTTCAAATAAGGCCCGGTGACATTGACATGCAATGGTGGGGGGTCGGGAGGGACTTTGCAAAAGGCAGGGGCAGTAGTAGATAAAAGATTCACCCCGTATTTACAGTACAGGGTTGACTCCTAACATAGTTAATACGGGCGAAAGTAGCTTTAGTATGGAATAGGAATGAGAAACTGTGTACAAATATATGGTCTTTCGGTCGTAATAGCCGAGCTTAGAATCATATCAATATCTCGGATGACGGAGTTGCGGACCATTGTTATGTGATACAATGTGTGACCACTCGCTGTGTGACATGGAAATAACTATGTGTAAATGCTATGATGCACAGTGACCGGGATTGCGGTGTGATGTCCGGATATTAAGATACGGTTACTAATTACAGGAATGTTCCCTCCATGCACCAGGAAGAGTGCAAATGGAGTGGGACATGTATTATTGTTTAATGTAACTGTATGACGACTAGTTGTTACCATGGGACTGCTGGGTAAGCACACCCAGCCATTCTGCATACATTATGGACACCACTTGATCTGGGGTTGAGTGACAGGTGCCCCCTCTTGGACACCACCTCTCCCAGGCTGCTGAGGTGTCTGATTGGCTGGCTGTGTGAGCCCAGTCACCCTTGAATGCCTTGCACTTGCTGGACAGACCAGACACTCACTCTAGAGATACCCAAAGGAAGAGTTCACCTGTGAGCTGTGTGTAACACCCATAGGTCTTAGGTTCAATGAGCTGTAGGCACTGATTTTGACTGAACAAGCAGAAGCTATATGGGTCTGTGCAGCAGGTTGTAAGTGAGTCAGGGTGGCAGGTCACTAGTAGGTGAACAAGAGTTGTAGCAATAAAGCTCAACCATATCACTGTCAATCTCTCGTGACTTGTCTCCCTTTCTTTCTTATGAGTTGTGTTTTGGTATTTAGTGGGGGGAGACTGGCAGACAGTTGCCAGGATCCTCCTGATAGCAGACTTCCTTAAACTACATGGTTTATTACATTTTTTAAATCAGAAGTAGGGGGTAAATAGTACAGTTATACAAATCTTACCTGGGTATAGATGATGGATAACTGTTGTTTTCCCTAGGTATAAGCCTCGGATAGACGTGGGCAAGGGAGAAGGAAGCACATCCAGCACAGAACTGTCCAGGTCCAGTAATCTTTACCAGTGTTTACCTACATATTCACGATAAAAATGATCTTAATTTCAATGGATACTATCATGTTTTCGTCTTGGCACAAGCAAAAATAATAGACGTGGTTGGGTGCGGTGGGCGGGCCAATAGCATTGCCTAGGCTGAAACCAGGTTGGTTTGACAAGAGTGTTTCTCTCAACTCCCAGATACAACTGATGCGTTCCCTTGTCATGTTCATCTTCCATTATACTTGTGAATCATGGACCCACATCGAAGAACTCCAAAGAAGAATACAAACCATGGAAATGAGGTGATACTGCAAGATGCTATGCATCTCTTATGAAGATCATGTTACCAGTGAGGAAGTCTGTGCCAAGACCCAGCAGGTAATTGGACCACACGAAGGTCTCCTGACAATCGTAAAGAGATACTGCTGTGGTATGGCCATATTTCCCATTCATCAGGTGTGGCCAAAACCATCTTGAAAGGCACACTGAAAGGGGAAAGAGGAGACAAGGTGGACAAAGGACGAGGTGGGAATGGTTAGGCCTGGAGCTTAGCAATCCCGGAGCAGAGATTAATTTTGTTGTGGAGAAAGGCTGGGTAAATGAAACGAGCACATACATTTTAATTTGAGAAGCAGAATGTAATCTTCACATACCTTTTTATATTTACCCATGACTTTTGAACTGATTAGTAGATAAAATCCAGTAGATAAATGAACTTTAAAGTTTGAATTGACAGAGCCTACATATCCACATGACAGTCATTGGCAGGACGTTGAGAGGTTCCTGGGTAATAATCCAATCTAGGTGAGGAAGCAGTCATTTTCATTAGTTGAGGTAGTCAGATGGTGAACCAGTTCATTCACACACGGCAGATTTACTTCATGGACTCCATCAATTCAAACTGATTTTGTGTCATTACGCCTTGGTATTATGTGATTTGAACACTCTGGAGAGTATGTGTGGAGGGAAAACATACACAAACAAATTGTAGCCATTGGATTTTAATCAACATAAGGTAGGGATGCCAACCTAAGACCATCAACAGTGAGACGCATTTTCTCCAACATTTACATAGGGTTGTTATTCCCATCTGAACAGAGTTGGAGGTGAATCTTTTATCTATCCCAGCTACTGTAGGTGAATTTTATTATTGGGGACTGGGCATCTGCTTATAGCAGACCACGGCCAAACCGCCAGTAGTCAACCAACTAGGACAGGGTATTATTAGCCTTCGGCACATTCCTCAGGGTCAGCTCATGCATGACCAATGCCTGACCTTAGAGGGGGAATAAAAGTCTGCAATAATACTATTGTATTTGTGTCTTTCTTTTCCTTTTCGGTTCCTAGGTTCGATGAGGGGGGACCATCCTCATCACAAATATGTACAAATGATATATACCAACGTATATACTAAGTATATGCGGATGTAAGAATCGCATGGTGCTGCCCCCTCCTGCCGGTTCGACGAACCCGCTGGGAGGGGTTTGGCTATTCCACCAGCCTACCCACCTGTGATATATACCCCACTAATTCCACCGGCTACTCACTCTGTTGTGAAGCCCATACACACCTGTACTATTTATTTTTATTCTTATTTTATTGATATTGATATTTCTTTTTATACCTTATATTTCGATAGGGCATTTGTAGCCCAGCCAGATACTACCACATTACTTTAGTAATAAAAACTGTATCCACCACACTGCCTTCAGCTTAATGCGTACTTACATAGATGTTTGATATATATATATATATATATATATATGCATATATGTTGTGTATATATATATATTTTACCTCGGTATACAGCCTCAGGCTAGCCTCAGGCTAGGGAGAAGGAAGCATGTGAGGTACCAGCAATTAGCATATACAACTCACGACTGGATTACGTGTCGTTGGGTTGCTCCGGCAAATTTAGTCTACATACAAGCTAATACGCAGAAAGTATCATAAAAACTGTGGTTAGCTTAATTGTCCATGTTGCCGGAAACATGCATAATTCACAAACCCTGACTACGGACCTGATATGAGCAGCACCATAGATACCGTTCCTAGCGCGCGTTGCTATGTACAAAAGTAACTTCCGGTAGTAGATTCAAGGCTTGTCCAGTTCTTACCTGGCCACCGTCGTCGACGGATCGCTGAGCAAAGTTACAAGTTTCATTACATCAAGGACTTTCAAGTATGCCGAAACACTGCCGAGGAGTGAAGAGTGTAGTGGGACGTTATTCAAAGGCCTTGTTAGAGTCTATGGATCGGTCGGGATCGAGTGAAAGTGCCATGGATGGTAATACGGTTGATCGAGCTTCTTCTTCGACAAGGCTTAAACTGGCAGAATTGGATAGTCACCTGGTTGACTCGCCTGCACCATCTACATCTCATAGGAAAAGTCTAACGCTGGAGGATATAGCGAAATTACTTGATAATAAACTAGCAGCTTCACAGGCGCCACTGATAGCACGTCTCCAGGATCTGGAAAGTAACCAAGATGGCGGGGGAGCTGACTCGTTTGTGGCTCCACCGCCGAACATGCCGGGTGGCTTCTCTCATGACGTCACAGGAGCGGAGTTAGCAGCAACTGTTGTTAATACGACAGATGTGTCGCCAGTACGCACAGGCGGCTCATGTATCAACAAGCCCACACCACACACGTCTACAGGTAATGTGATACTGAACTCTAATATAATCGGTGTGAAACGTCGTGCACTAGATGGCCAATTTGATGATAGTGATGACGGGAGTGATGATGACCTGATGATGAATGAACTAATTAGGTTGACCAGAAAAAGGGCGAAACAGTCGAAGAAACTTAAGTTACTGCCACACAAATATGTAATAAGACATGAAAAAAAGGGGAAAGTTAATCAAGGGGAGTCGACATGGTTCGAGTATCTTGCCGCTATGCGCCGTATGGTCAGGCGTGGGGATGTCCCACATGGGTGGGATGTGCATATAGACAATCACATTGAGTCAATTTTGGACATGGCGCAAAACTACTCATGGCATACTTGTCTCACTTACAGTGAGAAAGTATTTAATATGATTGCGGACAAGAGACTGCCTGACGGATGGAGTGATGAAGGAAAAATTGTAGAGATACGGCGGGATATTTGCGGATTGGGTAAGAGGCTGGAACCACAGGCAGCTACCAAACAGTTCACAGGGGGTGCGTACACAGACTTTAAAAAAGGGGTTGATGCAAGACCGTGCATCATCTGGAATAAGGGCGGTTCGTGCGGTTTTGATGGGGATCACGGGGAAGGCTCAAGTCGATTCGTGCATATATGTGCGTATTGTGCGTATAAGTTAAAACGCAAACACGCACACAAGGAGACTGAGTGTCGCTCAAAAAGTCGTGCATCTGAGTTGCCAGGAGACGTCGTCGGTAACCGTGTGTCAAGTTTTTAAATTGCAGTGGGCTGGTCGCTGCAAGACCATCCGAGACACTGCGTATACCATCAGTCGAAATGGACAAGTACCGCCACAAGTCTTCAGATGGCGCCACCATTCTGCCTTCTTCAAAGTGCCCGGTCGGCCAGTGCGATAACCAGGTCGGTGCGGTTGCTTTGTCGGTGCCATGTCGGCCTTCTGAGTTACTGTTGTCGCCTCCCTTACCTCTTTCCGAGACTGGCTCTATACCACATTGTAATGTTGACCATGGCCCTGTACATGTTACTGATGTTGTAAATAATCCGAAGCCCACAGCTCCCCTACTTTCGAAAAATGTTAATGTGTTTACATCGAAATTATCTAAGAGACGGCATAAGCGGTCTGTCGACTATAAGCGGCGCTATAAGTTCAGTGCTATTATGGGTAGGGGCGCCGCCGATAAAATTCTTGGTAGATCTCATCATTTCTGTGACAAATTTCATTATAATAAGGTTTTTGTGGATAATAAGTCATTTAAATGGTTTAATAAAAACAATAAATTAGTGCCATCTGAACATGTATCAGCTGGAAAGAGTGGGGTGTGCAATGCAGTGTCAGTTGGTACGGTGTCACAACAAACACCTCTGGCAGTTGGTGTCACTCCGACCGGGCTCGATCCACGCCGTTGCCATGGCGACTCGGATGCCAGTCAGAGGCCTTGCCGCTTGTCAACTACGACAATGACCGTGTCTGATACACTGACTACTAGGCTGTTGCCTGTTTCTGAATGCCGTATACCTGTTAGGGACATTCATGCTGCCCCTGGTGGAGCTAATTTGTCCAGTATAGGTGTTAATTCTGGTGCTGATGTGCCGTCTAATTTACTTAATATTTCTTCTGCCAAACCTTGTCAGCGGTCTACTGGTTCCTTTCCTAATTGTCTTGTTAATGTTGATGCGAGGAACCCGGTTTTATGTGTTGTGGACCCTGATGGGGAGGGGATTTCTATTATCTGCTCGGATGACACCAATCCACTCTGTAATGGACTGAAAAGTGACAATGGCAATTTTGAGATTGCCCGGGAGTCCATGTTGGATCCAAATTCTTTGATAGCTACTAATATGGACAAGAACAATGGTATAGTCTGTCCAGATAAGTTGTTATTGTCACCTGTTATTGTAATTCCTGAAATTGCTGTTAAAAGTGATGTTGAAATTCCGTTGAAGTTACCATGCATAAGCTGTCCAGTTGGCTCTTATGATCCGGATGTACTGGATAATTTTAATGTTCCAGAATCTACCTGTGGTGGCCAAAAGGCCTTCTTTGATACGTCGCCCCGCCTATATAAAAGTTATGTGTTGAATATTTGGCCTACTTTATCTCATAATTTGACTAATTCTGATATTAATAGTAATACCCTTTTAAGACAATATGCAAATATTTATAATAAAGTAAGGGCTACTGGCCTTCCAAATTATTTATCGGCGAGGCTACCGGTCCCGTCTGGACTTTTAATTAAAAATTGGAAACGACTGCTAGTTGATTATAATGATGTAGACCTTGTCTCCTTTCTGGAATTTGGTTGGCCCGCTAATTTCACTGGAAAAATTATCCCTACATCAACGGAACTTAACCATGCCCACTCAAAGGAAGACCTTTTTTGGATTGATAGTTATGTTAGAACTGAACTGGCACACAGTGCATTGCTGGGCCCATTCGATGACCACCCCTTTTTACCATGGGCACAGGTTAGCCCGATAATGACCCGCCCCAAAAAAGGTACTGATGAACGCAGAATTATAGTTGATCTTAGTTTTCCTAGGGGGTGTAGTGTAAATTCGGGGATCAATAGAGGTTTTTATCAAGGTAGTCCGTATAGATATAATTTGCCGACTATTATGTCCCTCGCGAAACAGGTGACTAAGTTGGGGCCTAACTGCTATATGTGGTCTATTGACCTAGCCAGGGCATACAGGCAATTAAGGACCTGCCCTTTGAGTGTGCCTCTATTCGGTATTAAGGTAAACGGAAAATTCTATTTTGACATAGCACCGGCCTTTGGCTGCAGGACTTCCAGCATGGCTTGTGCCCGGACTACGGCCGCCGTGGTACATCTAATGACCAAGATGGGTTTCTTTGCGCTATGCTTTTTAGACGATTTCGTTGGGGTGGAAAAGTCATTGGAAGAGGCACAGCACGCATATTCTTATATCTTACGGTTGACTAGCGTGCTTGGTTTGAAGTTATCGGTTAAAAAATGTGTCCCTCCCACTCGTAAGTTAATCTGGCTGGGGTATGAGATAAATTCCCGTGACATGATGGTACGTATTCCAGACGAGAAATTATTAGATATATTACTGGAATGCCATAAATGGGTAATTGGCCGGTTAGTTACTAGGAAAAACGTTCAACGGCTAGTCGGACGCTTACAGTTTATATCGAAGTGCGTGACTCCGGCTAGAATTTTTATGAATAGGATTCTAGATTTTTTTAGGGGTACTCCATTTGTGGGAAAAGTGTTGGTCACACAGGAGCTGGTTAGAGATATAGCTTGGTTCTTGCGGTTCGCAGAAGGTCACAATAGGCTGGTTTTACTTCGCCATGTCCCTGTCCAAAAGTGGGTGATTGAGTGCGACTCATCATTGCACGGCGGAGGTGCATTCAGTTCTACTCACTTTTATTCAAATCAGTACACCACAAATTTTCTTGATAACGGTTTTCATATAGCCCAATTGGAGGCAATAAATTTAGTAGTGGCTCTAAAAAATTTATCGCCGGTTAATCCCCATCTGTATCAGATTATCATTAATACCGATAATGCTGCATCCCAACAGGTCTTAGCCTCTGGCGCCGGTAAGGATCCGGTCTTGTGCGCCTGTGCCCGAGAAATTTGGAGGTTCGCCGCCACGTTCACTTGTACGGTACAGGTGATTCAGAAGCCGGGTAAGGATCTGGTGTTGGCGGATGCCCTTAGTAGGATGTTTTCTGATGATAAGTTTAGGCGCATTGCCGACAAGTTGTGTCGCCAGAAATTGTTGACCAAAATCAATGTCTCCCATGATGGGCATGTCTTAGATTTGTCGTTGTGATCTCTCTGCCAGTTGATAATGTTGTTTGTTGCCTTTATCAACTTGCAGAAGTTAAACGTGCGCTGGTGGGACGGCTAAGTGTCTACTTTTCGGCGGGGCTATCAACTGGGACCTGGCATAATAAAAGGGTGCAGTTCGGGGAGTATCTTGGGTTTTGCAAAAAAAGTTGGAGATAACCCCAAACGCCCAAAAATGAAGACGGTAATGTTATATACTTTACACTTAAATGACAAATTAAATACTGAAGGCGCTGTAAGAAATTACATGAGTGGGGCAAGGACATGGGTAAGGCTGTTTAATGGTAACACGACAGCATTCGATTGCTATGCAATATCACTGATTAAAGCTGGAATATATAAGTTGAAAGGAAGCAATGTAAGGAGGGCGTTTCCCTTGAAAATTAAACACATTAAAATAATGATTGTAAAATTCAGAAAAATTGGAGATGACGGACTGGTGTTAATTGCTGCTTTGTTAATAGGTTACCTGTGTTTGTTAAGACAGTCTAACTTGTTTTACTCCGAGGTGACGGGCGGTGACGGTCACATGCTGCTCGGTAGGGACATTGAGGCACACAACACACACCTGACGATCAAAGTCAGGACCACCAAGACCATACACAAGCCTGAGGACGCATACAGCATTGATATACCGGCAGGGTCGAACCAAGCCTTCTGCCCGGTGCATGCATGGTCCAAGTATACCAGTCTGAAGGCGACGCATGAGGGCGCCCCAGCTTTCATGCTGCACAACGGGTGTCCCCTGACGGCATCGATCTTCTGCAAGTGCATGCAAGCAGCCCTGAAAGCATGTCGACTCCCTTGGTGGCCGTTAGTGACTTGCCATAGTCTGCGGCGCGGGGGAGCTCAGGCATACGCGAGAGTGGGCATGCCCATCGAGTCCATTAAAACTGTCGGTAGATGGAATTCTGACAGCGTTTTCAACTACGTAAATAAAAATGTTGTGTAGGAAGGAACCATTATCTCTCGTGTCCCAATTTGGCTGAGAGATTATGGCTCCTATCCCCTTGTTATAAAAGTGCTGAATGAAATGAGTGGCGAATGTGTGTGCGTGTGCCAGATGTGAGCTGAACGTGTGACCGTGATCTGCCCGAGCTGCTGCCTCATGTCTTCTGTCAAGTTGCCTCAAGTGAACAAATAGATTATCTGATAAACTGTAACATAATGCGTCATATGTCATATGATAGTACCGTCATTGGCGCGACCTGCATATAAGTAATGAAATGATATATTATTAATGGCTATATAATAGATGACCTGCATATAAGTAATGACACAACTAATTCCTATCTAATAGATGACCTGCATATAAGTAAAGAACATAAAGAAGTGATAAAGACACAGGTTGTACTACCTGCTGATGATAGAATAAATTAGCTAATAGGCCAATTGTACTATTGGAAATAGCTAATATATAACATGTTCCCAAAGGTGTAGACAAAAAGGCTGCTGTAAAATTTATTATGCCTGAGTAATAAATTTATTAGCCCATAAAATGAATTATCTGTGTCTGGTTTTGAATTGTCCATGTTGCCGGAAACATGCATAATTCACAAACCCTGACTACGGGCCTGATATGAGCAGCACGATAGATACCGTTCCTAGCGCGCGTTGCAATGTACAAAAGTAACTTCCGGTAGTAGATTCAAGGCTTGTCCAGTTCTTACCTGGCCACCGTCGTCGACGGATCGCTGAGCAAAGTTACAAGTTTCACCAACCCTCCCACCCATCTCCTGGGGCTATTGTTAGGCTGAGAGATTATGGCTCCTATCCCCTTGTTATAAAAGTGCTGAATGAAATGAGTGGCGAATGTGTGTGCGTGTGCCAGATGTGAGCTGAACGTGTGACCGTGATCTGCCCGAGCTGCTGCCTCATGTCTTCTGTCAAGTTGCCTCAAGTGAACAAATAGATTATCTGATAAACTGTAACATAATGCGTCATATGTCATATGATAGTACCATCATTGGCGCGACCTGCATATAAGTAATGAAATGATATATTATTAATGGCTATATAATAGATGACCTGCATATAAGTAATGACACAACTAATTCCTATCTAATAGATGACCTGCATATAAGTAAAGAACGTAAAGAAGTGATAAAGACACAGGTTGTACTACCTGCTGATGATAGAATAAATTAGCTAATAGGCCAATTGTACTATTGGAAATAGCTAATATATAACATGTTCCCAAAGGTGTAGACAAAAAGGCTGCTGTAAAATTTATTATGCCTGAGTAATAAATTTATTAGCCCATAAAATGAATTATCTGTGTTTGGTTTTGAATTATGATGCATTACAGCATCATTATAGAAAGTTTAGACTTTCTTTGGTCCATTTTGGACGAGTTATTTGGTTATAAAAACCAAGGATAGAATTCCTTCTCGAAGGATTGAAACCGGTCATTAGCGGTTCTGTCAACACCCGAGTCACCGTGTGATTATGGGTAGAGATGTGGGCTCTGCCTCGTCTCCTGTGGAAATTCTCTCGTACTCTAATAGAGAGTAATGTTGGAGATGCTCCTGGGTTTCTTTTATAGACTCCCCACAAAACTTTTTCAGGCGTTTCTCCGAGTTCCGTAGCATTTTCTCCAACTTGTTGACGTTGTAGTCACAGGTGGGAGAAGTGTGCGTGACAGAGGGATGGGCGGGCCGATACACTGGTCCCGACCCCGCGTAAGGTTTGGGCTTGACCCACAACCCACGCACAAATTTAGCTTATTACGCCTGTGTTATAACGGTATAAACACGTTCTCTAACACCAATAGATGTCCAAATGAGTTTTAAACAACCATGTTGTGACATATATATATATACCGGGACTGATCAAAAATTTTGTTTCAGCTCTCGATGGCCACGAAGCGGAGTAAGCGCGGTGCAGCAGCAGCCGAGGGGCGTGTTCCGAGTGGCGAGGACGAGGAGTACGACTCCTCACCCGTGTTGTCGGCAGGGCCTGCGACACAGCCCGGGGCGCATATTCTCTCCGAGGAGGACATAGTGCCTGGCGGCGCCGCGCCTCAAAATTGGGAGACGCGGTTTGCGGCGATGGAGAGTCACATAATGGCTCTCAAACCACCGGTGTCTCGTAAACGGAGTGTGCAAGAAGAGTCTTCTGTGGAGGATTTCTCCGACACAGACTCAGAGATGGAGCTTAGGGCTCCTCCTCCTTCTCCTAAACGAAGAAAGAAGAAGAAACACATTGTTTCTTCGGGTGATGAGTTCACCAAGGAGAGGGGGAAGACTGGGCTTCGCAAAAAGCGCAAGACCAAGTCCAAGAAGAAGAAGAAGAAGAGGAAAGTTTCTTCTTCTTCTGACTCGTCCACGGATTCCACGTCTACGGAATCGGACTCAGACACGCAATATGAAGGTGTCTATGCTGCCATTGGAGGCAAAGTGGCTAAGAAAGTCGAGAAGCCAAGGGCTAAGCGGGTGAAAACCACTACGCTTATGCGTGAGAACATTAATGGCCATTTCCGCACGTTTAAGCCGGCGGAGATTATTTCTAAATTATCAGATGAGTTAACAGGCATTAAAGGTGTTCCCAACTCCATCATTAAGGAGATGGATCGAGATGTCAATATGACGGAGGACCGTAAGAGATTTGAGGGTGTGTTGCACATAGTGCATAAGGCGGTGCTTGGTACCTTAACAGCTATTGCTCCTGTAGCAAACAGAATGCAACAAGAAAACAAGTTCTCGTCTTTGGCTAAGACGATGGACAAAGGTATTGCATTGTTGGCGGCGGCAGGTAATTACCTGTCGTATCGAAGATATTTTAGGCTTTGAGTTTACATTGTCATTACGAGGTTTCTTAATAGTTGAAGGAAAGGTGCCTCCACTGTAGCTTTCAATATGAGAATGATTTGTGAACGTTATTGTGAAGTGAACCAGGATGTTTATGCCTGCTTTATTGACTATGAGAAGGCCTTCGACCGAGTCAATCATGAACTGTTAATCAAATGTTTACAAGATATTGGTGTCAATGGCAAAGACATTAAACTAATTGTGAACTTATACTGGACACAACGTGCATTTATAAAAATGGAGCAGGGCCTATCGGATGAAGTTATGATTAAACGAGGAGTTCGACAGGGGTGTGTATTGTCACCATGTCTATTTAACCTGTACACAGAGATGATTTTCAGACACATTGAAGATTGCAAGGGAGTGACAATAGGTGGCATGAACATCAACAATCTTAGATATGCCGATGACAGTGTAATACTAGCAGACAGTGAGAAAAACCTACAAGATATAGTGAATAGAATCAATAAAGCTGGAATACTATTCAACATGAAGATGAATGCCAGGAAGACCAAAACAATGGTTATAAGTAAAAAGACAGATAAACCAAATGTCAATATAACCATAGATGGCACAAACATAGAACAAGTATCCGAATTCATATATCTCGGACAAAAGATTACAAATGATGGGAGATGTGAGGAAGAAATTAAAAGAAGGATAACAATAGCCCGAACAACATTCTCCAAAATGTATAGAGTGTTAACATCAAGTAAGATATTAATACAAACAAGGAAGCGTATTCTTCAGTGTTATGTGTGGTCTACTCTAATGTATGGGGCAGAGACATGGACAATCTCTAAGAAAATGTACAAACGTTTAGCAGCATTTGAGATGTGGACTTATCGAAGGATGATGAAAATATCATGGACAAAGAAGATCACCAACAAAGAAGTTCTCAGAAAAATTAAAAATAAGAAAAGCTTGTTTGCCACTATACAGACAAAGAAACTTATTTATTTTGGCCACATCATTCGTCAGAGTTCAATATACCGTACATTGTTGGAAGGAAGGTGAATGGCAGCAGAGGGAGAGGGAGACCAAGAACATCATGGTTTACAAATATTTCACAGTGGACAGGCTTGAATTATTCACAGTCTATCAGAACAGCACAACATCGGGACAAGTGGAGAACCATTGCATCCAACCCTCGACTAGAGGATGGAACTATTGATTGATTGATTGATCGAAGATATGAAAATGTTTTCAAGTCAGTTTGCACAGATGCTGGCAAAGAAGTGGCTCGCTCAAAGAAGGTTACTGATAATGATGGGAAAGAGTTTACGCTCTTTCTTGCTCCAGAGCCGATTAAAGGGAAACCTTTAGATAACACCAAAATGTTTGGCGGTCAACTACAATACCTCTATAAAGAGGTAGAAACTGCAGCCAAGAGTGGCAAAAACATGGATGGTAAGAAGAAACAGGAAACTCCTCGTTTCAAAAGGTCACGAGGGGATTTTCGTCCACGGCGGTTCACCAGGGGAACCAGATCGGGTTCAAACTTCGGTCAAGGTTTTCGGGGCCGGGGCGCTCGCTCAGGCTGGACCGACAACACCGCACGGCCACTAGGCCGAGGTGTCAACTCGCCGAGACCCTTCCCCAGGGGCGGGTCCAAGTAGAGGTTGAAACACAAACGTTACAAGTCCTTCCAGCCTCTAAAATCACACAAACTGTAAGCAACTTTGTGGCTGGTAATATTAATAATCATATTTCTGAGTGGCACAAAATTACTAGTGACCAAGAAATTTTACAAATAGTTAGGGGTGTTCATATTCCCTTCACAAAATTTCCGGTACAAGGCAGGATACCTTTTCCTTATAACATTGAACCGGTTGAACGAGAGGCACTAACTAAACAGGTACAAAAATTCTTTGAGAAAGGAATTATACAAAAAGTGACATACTGTTCAGGAGAGTTTATTTCAAACATCTTCTCGAGACCAAAGCCTAATGGTGAGGTTCGAATGATCCTGGATTTAACAATCCTTAGTAAAATGGTTTAATATCGACATTTTAAAATGTTCTCGCTAGATACAGCACGCGATCTGATTACGCCAGATGCGTGGATGGCTAGTGTTGATTTACAAGATGCATATTATACGCTTCCCATAAGAGGAAAAGACCGGAAATTTCTTCGGTTTCTTTGGGATAACCAACTCTATGAGTTTACTTGCATGCCGAATGGGTTAGCTTGTGCCCCTCGTTTATTCACTAAACTGCTTAAACCTGTTTTTTCAGTAATGGCGCGGAAGGGTCATATAATGTTTCCATACATAGATGATTCCTTTATTATTGCATCAACACAAATTGATTGTGAGAATGCAGTGTTCGATTTATGTGCATTACTTACTAAATTGGGGTTTTATGTACATCCACAAAAGTCAGTGTTTAAACCAACAAAACAACTCAAATGTTTAGGGTTTATTCTGGATACACAGTCTCTTACAGTGTCGATAACAGAACAAAAACTAATTAAGTTTATGAATACAGCGACCCAGCTTATTAAGTTACCAAAACCTAAAATTAGACAGGTCGCAGTCCTTATTGGGATAATGATATCGTATGCACCCGCTATTCTATACGGGAAGGCCCATATTAAATCTCTAGAAATAGATAAAAATTTTGCGTTAACACGAACTAAAGGGAATTTTGAGCGAAAGATGTTTATTTCGCAAGAAGGGCTACAGGATATTGGATGGTGGATGCAACACATAGCAAGTTCACCAAATCCAATCCGCATGGCGGAACCTAATACGGTAATTACTACTGATGCTTCGTTAGAAGGTTGGGGAGCTCATCGAGATGGGGTCACAACAGGAGGTAGATGGCTTGATGATGAAAAATCAGACCATATTAATGCACTAGAACTGCGTGCTATTTATCTGTGCTTATGTAGTTTAGTAAAGATACATAAATCACAAGTTAGAATACTAACTGATAATACTACTGCCATGGCATATATTCGTAACATGGGTGGAACCAAATCAAAGCCTTGCAATCAGTTGTCTAAACTGATTTGGAACTGGGCACAGGCTCAACAAGTCTGGCTGACTGTAGCGCATATTCCAGGGTCACAAAATACACTTGCAGACTATAAAAGTAGAAATTTCCATGACCATTTAGAATGGTCTCTCTTTACACCTTTGTTTAATTTCATTTGTGAAAAATGGGGTACACCTGAAGTTGACTTATTTGCATCACGAAATAATAACAAATTACCTTGTTATGTTTCTTGGCATCCTGAACCGGAGCCGTGGAAGGTAGATGCATTTGCTATTACCTGGGAAAATAATTATTTTTATATTTTCCCACCGTTTAGCATTATCAGCCAAGTTGTCAGGAAAATCGGTCTGGAAAGGACACATGCGATACTGGTGGTGCCCGATTGGGACACGCAACCTTGGCTGCCAGCAGTTTCACAACTGGCAAAAGAACATATACGATTCCCAAGAAAACTCGGGAATCTGACACACCACGGACCGTTAGTGGTTCACGGCGACGTGTCAACGACGCCTCTATTGGCATTCCTTTTCTAAGGAACCAGCTGCGCCAATTTGGATTGGACAAAATTACTGAGAATAGGATAGTAGCTGATGCCTGGAGGCCAGGAACTGTCAAAATGTACACATCCTATTTAAAGAAATGGGGTGTACATTGTTTGTTAATGAAAGTTAAGCCAACAAATCCAACAATTTCACAAGTAGCTCGTTTTCTTCGTTCTCTAGAGGATGAGGGACTATCCTTTGGGTCGATTAATGCGGCAAGATGTGCGTTATCAATCATATTACCGAGAATTGATGGTGAAACAGTTGGAAAACATTATGTTCTTGGATATTTACTTCGTTCAATTTATCAAAGGAATCCTCCAAAACCAAAGTATAGTCGGTTTTGGGATGTGTCTGTAGTATTTAAGTTGTTTCAGGCTTGGCCTCACAACTCGTGGTTAGATTTAAAACAATTAGGTTTTAAGGTCGCGGTCCTGTTATTATTAGTAACCGGACACAGAGGACAGACGATTGTTGCTTTGTCTTTAACTGGATTAGAAATAGACAAGAAACAAGCTACGTTTGATTTAGCACAATTGCTTAAATCGAACACGTTAGGTGACCCTTTATCTACGGTTCACTTAGACTGTTTTTCCGAGTGATCGGAAATTATGTGTTGTGTCAGCCATACTGGCTTATATATCTAAGACAAAGGATTTACGTGCATCACAACAACTATTAGTGAGCTTTATAAGGCCACATAAAGCAATTTCACGAGACACCCTTGCCAGATGGACAATTACGGTGTTGAAATTGGCTGGAGTGGATACGAGCAAATACTCATCCCACTCAACTAGAGGTGCCATGGTTTCCAAGGCACGGTTGCTAGGTGTTTCTGTGAAAAGAATACTAGCGCATGCAGGCTGGAAGACGGCTAAGTCGTTTGCAAAACATTACAACAAGCGACTAGAAAAGCCTACCGGCATTGCAAAGCGCCTGCTCGCCAACTAACAAGAATAGGTGAGAACAAAAACGTTGAATATTATATAAGAATGGATGATATTAAGGATAAAAATGAATTATGTAAAGGTCTCCCTAGCCTGAGGCTAGCCTGAGGCTGTATACCGAGGTAAAATAGTATAGTTATACGAATCTTACCTGGGTATAGATGATGGATAACTGTTGTTTTCCCGAGGTAGAAGCCTCGGGTAGACGTGGGCTAGGGCCCACCCACCACGCCCTGCCACGTCTATCCCGTTGGTGTACCGTTACGGGAAAATCATAGTATCCATTGTATTGAAAGTTCATTTTTATCCTGAATAAGTAGGTTAAAATTGCTGGTACCTCACATGCTTCCTTCTCCCTAGCCCACGTCTACCCGAGGCTTCTACCTCGGGAAAACAACAGTTATCCATCATCTATACCCAGGTAAGATTCGTATAACTATACTATATATATATATATATATATATATATATATATAAAGCAGTTATTTTCCGGTGTGACGTTCCAGGTCTACCATGTAGAATGCACTGTAATGCATGTAACCATATAGAAGGCAGTGTACTTGATGTAACCATAAAGAATGCATTGTAATAGGCATCACCATAGAGACGTCATTGAAATATACATTACCATACAGAATGCATTGTAATGTATGTAACCACATTGAAGGCAGTGCACCGAATGTAACCATAGAGAATGCATTGTAATAGGCATCACCATAGAGACGTTCTTATAATATACATTACCATACAGAATGCATGGTAATGTATGTAACCACATAGAAGGCATTGTACTGGGAATTGTTTAGGGCCCAACCATTTATTTATTATATTTTTTTGGTACATTAGTTGTTTAAGCAGGGAAAATTTCAGTCGCAGATGACTGGTCTTCCTCATCCCACTGCTCCTTGCCCTATCCTAGTAATCCCGAGCGTCTGGCCAGGAAGCAACAAGTATCAATTTTTAAATCATTGGTTTGACTCGACCAGAATTCGAACCCACGACCCCACGATCTACCAACACAGGAGACGGACGTTCTAAGTCATTCGGCCATCTCGTCTGGTCTCAGAGTTTAGGTAGTTAAACTGTGGTTATCTGTGTAACTGTAAGTCAGCCTTAATGACTGTCCTCATGAAGTGATGCAGGCTATGACATACGGGATCGTGGGTTCGAACCCTGGTCGAGTCAAACCAATGACTTAAGGATTTATACTTGTTGCTTCCTAGCCAGATGCTCGGCATTATTAGGATAGGGCAAGGACTGGTTGGCTCAGTGTCAGGATAATGTGACTGAGTGGGTTATCAGGTCATGGTGCTGGTGGCCTGGTCTCCCAGTGAGGCAGCACTATAAATATGCCATGAGTGTGCACTGTCACAAGTCGGTACCCGTCCTGATATGACCTAAGATGGTTGCTATGACGTAAAACAACAACAAAGAAACAAAACCAGAAAAAAAGCATAGGGAAAGTAAAACAAACTATAGGCCTAGTGTCACTTAAAGTAAGTTCTAAGCTTTCTGTGCATCCCTTATAACCTATGTAAACCCACCCTGCATGACATCATGTAAGTAAAATTATTATTTTATTTCTCTTCTTTCCTCTCCCCTTTGGGGGGGGGGGGGGGGGGGGGGCATTAACTGAGATATGTCTGCACTAAGGTTTCTGTTATCGCTCAGATTGTGACATTCCGAAATTGTCCCCTGAGCTTCATGTTTATGCCTTGTGATTTATTCCGGTCACAGGTGAGAGCACTTGTTTCAGGTGTTGCCAAACCGGTAAAGAGAGTGGGTCGGGGGGCGTTATCGGTGGTGGGGGGTTGGTGGGGGTGGGGGGAAGATGAGGTGATGCGGTGTGGGAGCGGGGGGGGGGGGCGTGATAACTGGAGGCGCGATGGGCCTGGAGGCGCGATGGGCCAGGGTTAAGGACTGAGGCTTGGCGGGAGTGCGGGCGGGGGCGCTGTGGGGGCCGGGCGGGGGCGGGGGGCGGGGCCGGGGGATAGAGGCGTAGTGGGATAAGGGGAGGGAGTGAGTGGGGTGGGGGTGGGGGTGGGATGGGGGGCGGTGTAAGAGTGCGAGTGGAACAGTGGAGGAGGGTTGGGGCTGAGGCCTCACAACATTGTGTTGGTATTATGAATAGTGACAACTTTTGAAACGCTGGAAGGTCTCCGCAGAAAACTGTCGTTTAGGAACAAGCTGAGTGAACAAAAGCGGAACATCGCAGTTATACAACAGGTAGAACCCCCCCCCCCCCCCACCCGGTTTTCCCACCTCCTCTCCTCTTCTAATCCTCTGCTCTTCTCAGCCTCTCCTCTCTATCCTCTATCTTCTTTCTTCCTCCCCTCCTCTTCTTTTGCCTTTCTACTCTCCTTCTCTGTTCCTCTCCGCCTCTCCTCCTCTTCTCCTTTCCTCCCTTCCTATTCCCTCCCCTCCACCTTTCTTCTATTCTTCTCCTCCCGCTCCTCTCCCCTTCTTTCCTTTCCACCTATCTTCTTCTGCTTTCCTCCCCTCCTTTCGTCACTTCTCATCTCCTTCTCCTCCTCTCCTTCCCCCCTCCTCCTTCCCCCCTTCTTACCCCGTCCTCTCATCCCTCCTTCTCCTCTCCTCCCCATTCTGTCTCCCTTCTCCTCCCCCCTTTCACCTCCCCGCCTCTCCTCCTTTCCCTCCCCCTCCTTCTCTCTTTCTTCTCCTTGCCACCCTCTCCTCACCTCTCTTCCCCCATCTCTCCTCCCCCTCCTTTCTCCCTTCTCTCCTCCCCGTCCTCCTCTCCCTTCCCCTCCTTTCTCCCCTTCTCTCCTCTCCCTCCTTTCTCCCTTCTCTCCCCCTCCTTCCTCCCCTTCCTCCTCCCCTCATTCTCCCCTTCTCTCCTCCCCCTCCTCCCCTTCTCTCCCCCCTCCTTTCTCCCCTCTCTCTCCTCTCCCTATCTTCCTTCTCTCCTCTCCCTCCTTTGTCCCCTTCTCTCCTCCCCCTCCTCTTCTCCCCTTCACCCCTCCCCCTCCTTCTCCCCTTCTCTCCTCCCCCTCCTTCTCCCCTTCTCTCCTCCCCTCTTTCTCCCCTTCTCCTCTCCCCCTCCTCCTCTCACTTCTCTCCCCTCTCCTTTCTCCCCTTCTCTCCTCCCCCGCATTCTCCCCTTCTCTCCTCCCCCCTCCTCCCCGTCTTTCATCCCCCTCCTTCTCCCCTTCTCTCCCCCTTCCTTCTCCCCTTATCTCCTCCCCTCCTTCTCCCCCACCCCTCCTTTCTCCCCTTCTCTCCTCCCCTTCATTTTCCCCTTCTCTCCTTCCCCTCCTTTCTCCCCTTGTCTCCTCTCCCTCCTTCTCTCCCCTTCTCTCCTGCCCTCCTTTCTCCCCTTCTCTGCTCCCCTCCTTCTCCCCTTCTCTCCTCCCCCTTCTTTCTCCCTTCTCTCCTCTCCTCCCCTCCTTCTCCCCTTCTCCTCCCCCCTCCTTTCTCCCCTTCTCTCCTCCCCTTCCTTTCTCCCCTTCTCTCCTCGTCTCCTTCTCCCCTTCTCTCCTCCCCTCCTTTCTCCCCTTCTCTCCTCCTCTCCCTTTCTCCCCTTCTCTCCTCCCCTCCTTTCTCCCCTCTCCTCTCCGCCCCTCCTTTCTCCTCTTCTCTCCCTCCCCCTCCTTTCTCCCCCTTCTCTCCTCCCCGTCCTTCTCCCCTTCTCTCCCCCCTCCTTCTCTCCCTTCTCTCCTCCCCCCTTCCTCCCCTCTCTCCTCCCGCTCCTTCTCCCCTCTCTCTCCCCCCTTCTCTCTCCCCTTCTCTCCTCCCCCTCCTTCTCCCCTTCTCTCCTCTCCCTCCTTCTCCCCTTCTCTCCTCCTTTCCCCCTTCTCTCCTCCTCCTCCTTTCTCCCCTTCGCTCCTCCCCCTCCTTCTCCCCTTCTCTCCTCCCCACCTTCTCCCCTTCCCTCCCCTCCTTCTCTCCCTTCTCTCCTCCCTCTCCTTCTCCCCTTCTCTCCTCTCCCTCCTTCTCCCCTTCTCTCCCCCTCCTTCTCCCTTCTCTCCTCCCCTCCTTCTCCCCTTCTCTACTCCGCTCCTTTCTTCCCTTCTCTCCTCCCCACTCCTTCTCCCCTTCTACCCTCCCCCTCCTTTCTCCCCTTCTCTCCTCCCTCTCTTCTCCGCTTCTCTCTTCCCCCTCCGTTCTCCTTTATATCCTCCGCTTCCTTCTCCCCTTCTTCCTTCCCTCACACCTTCTCTCTTCGTCACTTCCCCTCTCTCCTTCTATCCTTCCTCACGCCTCCTACCCCCTCTCCTCTCACTCTTCGCTCTCCCCTCCCACCTCCTCTCTCCTTTGTCCATGCTCTTACGACCTCCGTCATCCTTTAACTCCCCCTCTCCTCCTCACCTCCCCTTCGCTCCTCCCCTCCCCTGGAATTCGCCGGAAGAGCCCTGATTCACCAGTCAACAACATTGTAAAAAGCACTCAGTAGCAGTTATACCCCTGTCACACTACGACGTAAGAGCCAACTTAAGCCTAGCGTAGGTGAATTTGGGTCATTACATTGAGGTACGTTGGGTTACGTTAGGATGACGTTAGAATGACGCTAGACTGACGTCGAGCTAAGTCACGTTACATCGTGTTACGTTGAGTTACGTTGAGGTTTTGGACATGTTCAAAACTTTCGATGTAGCTCGACGTGAAGCCGTTACATCAGGATGACATCACGCTGATGTTAGACCGACGTTAGGCGACCGTTACAGTTGCGTCGATGACGTTAGATCTACGTTCCGTTATGTCAGAGTGACACACAGTCGGGGAGGAAGGTGCGGCCAGCGTTACATCAATGTCGGTCTAACAAGTCTGTGGCGCATAGCGAACGTCGCTCTAACGTGTCCTGACGTAGTTGATGTCATTGACGACCTGGTAGCATGCCCGTAATGTCGGCTACATCATTTAAACGTAATTGCAATGTTAGAGTTACGCTGGAGTCACACTAGCCCGCCATCGAGCGTGCTGGAGTGTCGCTCCTGGGACGTTGACACTGTCACGTTATGACTACGCTAGCACGATGGACCGAGCATCTACAGCATCTGTGCTGTAGATGCTACCTCCGAAAATTCAATTGTCATCCGCCACCTTGCGGCAGTCACTACGGTGGTCACGTTAGATTCACGTTAGGGTGATGTTACGCTCTCGGTGTAATGACGTCCACTCACGTCAACAATTAAGGGTTGAGTTGGACGTCGTAACGCTCACGCGAACGTTATGACGCTAGGCCGATGTTACAGCAACATTGGAGTTATGTTGGAGTCACGCTAGCCCGCTGTCGAGCACGCTGGAGTGTTGCTACTGGGATGTTGACACTGTCATATTAGACTACGCTAGGCCGACATTACGGTCACATCCGACTCACGTCAACTACGCTGCACCAACGTCCAACTAGTCCCGAAATTTGCATACTACGCCGAGAACTTTGACGTGATATAATTATTTTCACGTTGTGCCTACGCTGACGTCGTTACGTCGTAGTGTGACAGGGCCTTTATTTTAGTAACTGTTGAATTGGAAATCTTTAACCAACAACTAAGACCTTGCATGTAGATGTAAAATGATTTGATGTACCTCATGCTTATTACATTGTGTACACTTTAATTTCAGAATTTATTTCACACTTCAACTTACTACATAAACCTTTTTTTTAAATTATGTGTAAATACATATACACCTGTAGCATTTACGGCCATAAGATCAGTGTTATGGCACTAACAAAAGATATATATGAATAACATTCATATATACCAAGGATCCAATGACGTCACACCGGTCGCCACGGATCAGTGACCCGCACTCCTATACGCACGTTACACTCCTATGCATCGAGATGGTTACTTTACACCTGAGTGAAACCTTGGAATGCTTACATTAAATTATTTTTTTTTGTTTCCAGCCACGAGATTTGTTGATACTTTCCGCGCTTATTTACTTGCATGCGCGTATCTCTGACCGGACGATATCTAGACTGTCATTAACTGTAAATGAAATATTCCCACCACCAACTATATTCTACGCGAGAGCCAATTTACATTTTTATAAAACAAAGACCCTCGTATTCAATGACAACTAACCGGCCTTCATTCAACATGATGAACTTAATGAACATAACATAAACAAAATCAAAGTATAGTACAAAACAACCTGACATTCAAAACAGTGTATGGTTCATCAACGCTCTTATTTCAGAACGCACCTGTTTTGTTTTTTATCGTGTGTGTGTTATATGGTACGCAACTTGATGTATGAATATAACACATTTCTGTTTTGGTTCGGTGCACCACGTGGTTTGCTACCACCCCTCGCTTTGGTACATAGTTGCGCACATGTTTTCAGGTCACGGGTAGCTGGCCAAAACGGCTCGCCGGACGTGACACTCGTCCAGCTTTAGTTGTGTACGCAATTTTCAGCATCCGGCTGGCTAATTGGCTATTAGCCCTATTTGCGTCGGCCCCACTACCTGTGAAAGTACGACGTCTGAACACTTTGACTTCTGGATACTGAATGGTTTATTCACGGCTAGGTATAGTTACCTGCCGGCAACTTTCCGTGACGTCATCTCATTAGCATATCTCTTTGTCTCAACCTTTGCATCTCGTTAACATACATTAGCCATACCTGTATGTCTATTACGCATATATCACATCCCCCCTTCAAAGTATTTCTGAAACATGAAATATTTCAAAATAACAATGCAATAAATAACACAGTAGTCACAAATGCATAAACACATATATGCATACTTAACTGAAACACAAGTCCGTTCAACGTCTGAGTGCACAATGCACTTAAGTCCACAATGTCCGGCCGTAAGCCTGACGTCAGAAATTGTCCATCAATATCAACAAATGTTTTAAGATCTGAAAACAACTTAAACCTATATGCACATCCTATACGTGTACACACTAGAGCAACTGTGACCCACTACAGGTCTAACCGGCTCACCGGCCTTATCAGCCGACCTGACCTACTCAGATTAGCCGCACTGTTTACATTCGGCACTGATGCTGACCCAGTTTGCATCTGCACGACGGGTTCAGGTCGCCCCCCCACAGGCGCCCTGATAATCTGAACCCGATTCCGATACAACATGTTACCCGACTCATTCAAAATTTGATATTCTCTCCCGGACACACCTGTGCGTCCCAAAATCACCCCTTTCTTCCATTCCCCAGCATGATTTTTGTACTTTACATTATCCCCGACTTTCATAGGCTTATGCGGCTTGCCACACTTCCGGTCATGAAACACTTTCTGACTTCGTTGCCGTCTAGCTATCTGCCTCTCCTTTGGATTTTGCGTTTCGGCCACCAAAATTTCTTCTGTCATCGGCACCCTACCCCTCAAACGTGTCTGCTCATAAGCAGCTGAGCTGGAGATGCATTCAAGACTGGCAACGGAGTGTTGCGATAATTCAACAACGCTAACTGAAAATCAGACCCAGTCTTCTCGCACTTCTTTAACATGTCTTTGACTGTCTGCACAAACCGTTCTACCTGCCTGTTGCTATGAGGATACTGAGGACTGGAATACATGGCTTTGAACCCATAGTGCAGAGCAAACTCCCTATACTCATGACTTTTAAACTGGGGACCATTGTCCGATACGACCTTACTGGGAATACCGTGCCTTGCAAAACTATCTTTCAACGCCTCAATAACAGTTACAGACGATGTATCGCCCAACAACGTCACTTCAGGATACTTTGTGTAGTAGTCCACAGTTATCAGGTAATTCTTATGATTTAACTCAAACAAATCAGCCCCAATTTTTTCATACGGCTGACAGGCGATCGGGTGATTGATCAAGGGCTCGTTATGCAAATTCTTACGGTTGTTTTGGCAGGTGTCACACCGACTAACCTTATCTTCAATTTGCTTATTCATGTTCGGCCAAAACATACAGTCGCACGCCAACTGCTTTGACTTGGTCACGCCTAAGTGCGTCTCATGTAACGCCTCTATCATTTCACCACGAAGACCCAGAGGAATCACCACCCGATTGCCGTTCATTACAAGATTGTTCACTACTGTTAGCTCATGTTTGTACGGAATGTACTGCCTCAAACACAGTGGCGTCTGTATGCGTGTAGTGTCACACCCATCTTCAATGTGTGAAATTAACATAGACATGGACACATCTTTTTCATACTCAGTCACAATCTTACTCAACAAACTCGATGACTGCACGTCCACAGCGGCAATGCAGAACGTGTCATCGAACAGGCTATCCTGACCTACTTTGACGCTATGCGCTCTGGACAACGTGTCTGCAAAAAACATCAAAGAACCCTTCACATGACATAACTGAATATTGTAATTTTGCAATCGCATGCGCATCCTCTGCATTTTAGCCGAAAGTTTATGTATTGGTTTTTGCATTATAGCCACCAACGGCTTGTGGTCCGTTTGAACTTGAACCTTTTTCCCAAAGATATACTCATGAAACCGCTGACATCCAAAACATATGGCGAGCATTTCTTTTTCTATCGTGGCATATCCACACTGCGCTGAGTTAAGCGCACGAGATGCGAGTGCGATCGGCTTACCATCTTGCATTAATGCAGCACCTAAACCTGACTGACAAGCATCAACCTGAATCACAATGGGCTTCTTAACATTGTAATACGACAACACAGGAGCAGTTCTTAACTTCTCCTTCAATTTCTCAAACGCACCCTGCTGTTCGGCTTGCCAGTGCCACGCCACGTCCTTTGCGGGGAGCGTGCGTAGAGGTTTCGCTATCTCAGACATGTTGGGTATAAACTTGTGCACATATCCAACTATGCCCAGGAACCTTTGGATGCTTTGTTTGTCATGCGGCTCTGGCATGTCAACTATTGCTTGTATTCTGTCTGGATCAGGCTTCACACCCTGCTGGGTAAGTTGATGACCAACATATTTTACTGTGGTTTTACATAGCAAAGATTTAGCATCATTTAACTTTAGATTAACCGACCTAGCTCGGTCCAAGACGGCTCAGAGCCGCTCATTGTGTTCCTCAACCGTTGACCCATATACCAAAATATCGTCCGTGACTATGCCAATACCGGGTATATCGCCCATGACGCGGTGCATTTCCTGAATAAAAATGTCACCGGCGGTTTTGATCCCAAAAGGCAACCGTGTGTACCTGTACCGGCCCCACGGAGTATTAAACCTGCACAAACGTGAACTTTCATTATCTAACTCTATCTGCCAATACCCGGTCTTTGCATCCAGAACTGAAAAATATTTGGCATCTGCCGTTTTAGCAATGATTTCATCAATCGTTTTGGTCGGAAAAGGCCCTCTCTTTATTGCCTTGTTTAACTTAGTCGGATCCAGACAAATCCTAATCTTGTTCGTTTTTTTTTACGATAGTTATAGAATTAACCCACTCGGTAGGTTCATCTTGCTCAACTATGACACCTAACTTAACCATGCGATCAAGCTCACTTCGTACCTTGCCCTGAATGGCAAACGGAATCCGTCTAGGCGGATCAATGACAGGTTGACCAGATCTATCGACATGAATGACAGCATTTGCTTTAATGAACCCCAAACCCTGAAATACATGTTTGTATTGGCTTACCAGCTTCTCCGCCCCACCGCTGGCACTGTTCGTCGGCCCGGAAATGTTCGTCGGCACCGGAATGTTCGTCGGCACCGGAATGTTCGTTGGCACCGCGCAGCGCACTTCATCCACCCGCACCAGCAGGTTCAACATCACACAAGCTTGCTTGCCCAAAATAGGTTGGCAATCCGGCACTATCTGGAACTTGAGCACTGTCTCGTTGACGTCCAGCAATGCCTCCCCATCAGGCGTGATCCGGTGATCCGGTGACCGGAGAACGTCACCAACGAACACCTGGTGTTCGTCAGCCTCCCCGGAGCTACTCTGTCGAAGACGTACCTTGGCAGCACGTTCCCCTCCGACCCAGTGTCGAGCTTGAACTTGACTGGACAACCGTTCACCCGAACGATCGCATGCCACAGCTCGGCATCCCGACCAGCACCACGGTCCAGACGAAGAGATCCGTTGCCAGGACGTTGACCTCCGCCAGATCTGGGTCTTGCTCAGCGTTGTGAGGATCGGGCTCTTCCATGGTCAGCTCGTTGACCCTGCCCAGCCTGCTCCTGCAGACCTTCCCGAAGTGCCCGATCTTCCGACAGGCTACACAAGCCTTCCCTTTTGCTGGGCAGACTCCCCGGTGGTGCTCATAACCACAGTTCTGGCAGCGGATCTTGAACTCTGCTGCACCGCCGGTGTTCCAAGATGGCGATTTCCAAGATGGCGTCACCGATGACCGCCCGCCGGTGCACCGGTACGCGCATTACTATAGTTACATATGAAATCGATCTCCTTACATTCCACGTCTGATTTGGTGTCCTCCAACAGCATAGAGCTAAACTCACTCATTTCCCATATGCTGATACATTTTCCCAATGTTAACTCCGTAGTTTGCAGCAATTTGTTCAGTAGGTTCACATTTTTCACTCCAGCCACAACGATTCTTCCACCGTCCCATACTCACAGTCTTTCACCTTATCTCGTAATGCTGTTATATATGTAGCCATATTTTCGGACGCCTGATTGTGTGAGCGGCGCGATCTTATCTTAATCGGCGAGAGCGATATCCATATTGGCGAAGACTTTCGGTGCCTCCTCGCTGGCTACATGAAGAAAGATGCAGCATTGCACTCATTCTGTCTTCAACACGACACCCGCCGCAGTAGCGTAAATATCATATGCTCTGATCCATGTTTTCCAGTTCGATGTGGCGTTGTGGCTGACCACAAGCTGACCAGGAGGCCGCAACCCCGGCAACATATTAGCGGGCGGCATCCTTCCTCATCTGACACCATGTGAAAGTACGACGTCTGAACACTTTGACTTCTAGTTCAATCAATCAATAGTTCCGTCCTCTAGTCGAGGGTTGGATGCAATGGTTCTCCACTTGTCCCGATGTTGTGCTGTTCTGATAGACTGTGAATAATTCAAGCCTCACCGCGTGTGTTGTGGACGGAGACTGCGTCGATTCGTCGAACGAGTTGTAGCTCAATGCACGCGTCTTTTCCCAGCAAAGGCGTGCCCTGCGCGGTGACTTCAAACATTAGCGGTCTCCCCTGCACCATGATAACTGCTTGCCGTCCGGCCGTATGCGTTCACCTGAATAAGTGATGAGGCAGCATTTTGATGGTGCTAGCACAGTGTTGCTCAAAGCATTATATACACTACGTGGCACAATGTTTGCTTGTGACCCAGTGTCACGCTTAAATTTAATAGGTACGTTTTGTAAGTTCTATTTAACATACCATAGACTGTTGCTGGGTGCTGGTTCGCTGCCGACTTCTCCGACGAAGAGGTCATTGTCCGTGTCCCTGTCTTCATCTTCCCCCAGCTTTTCGCTTCCTACCCATACTTCATTCACCTGAGCTTGGTTTCCATGGCGGGTTTTGCACCCTTTCTGAAAATGGCCATAACGCTTGCAGTTCATACATTGTTTGTCAGTAGCCGGGCAAATGGCATTGCCGTGTTGGTATCTGCACCTGGTACATGTTGAACATGGCATGGTTGATTGCCCGCCGCGGCTCTGCCACGTGCGCGCACATGGTGTCGTTGCAGCATTCCGCAGCTGCGCAGAATATGCGTCCGGGCACATTTTGATCTCCTCCACGTGTTCAATTTTCATATCATCATCATACTTGTGTAGTTGAGCATGAGTGTTTTCACTCAACCTACACATTTCGAGGCATCTGTCTAGCGTCAAATTGGGAGTTTGAAGCAGTTTATCCCGCAGTTTGACTTCTTTCACTCCACACACCAGGCGGTCACACAGCAACGAGTCTTCCATGTCCCCATAGTCACAGTAAGATACTCTGTGCTGCAATTCGCGAATGTACGCGTCCATCGATTCCGCTGATTGATTACACGAATTAAACGTATACCGCACCACCGTTATATTCGTCTTGCCGACGCAATATTCTCTGAATGCTGTTACTAACGGTTCTAGCTTGTCTCTCTCGGAGGCGTCAAACTTGAACGTTAGGTGCAGTTTTTGTGCCTCCAGCCCGGCCATGTGTAAAAACACGCAACACTGTGTCTTCTCTGGTTTACTAGTTGCTCCTGTGGCTGTGCTATAAATATTGTACGCACGATACCACCCTCGCCAGTTCATCGCCAAATTTCCTTCAAACGTTAACGGCTGTGGTGGTTTCAGCCCTGTTAGCGCCATAGTGGATGTCTTTAGATTCAGATTCATGATCTGACACCATGTAATATTGTAGAAACAAACACCACGACGGCTAGTATGCAAGTGAGTTTATTCGGGGCCACCGCCCCCACCAAGGATCCAATGACGTCACACCGGTCGCCACGGATCAGTGACCCGCACTCCTATATGCGCGATACACTACATACTCTACAATTTACACACAAAAATGCACTCACCAACACACACAAAGGCACTTGACAACATACAATATCACTCAGAAGTGCATGACAACAGTCAGTATCACCGAGAAGCACTTCAGGACACTCAGTAGAAACATTTAACAATATTCAGAAGGACTCAACAACACTGAGAAGCACTCATAACAACACCTAAACACACTGGACAATACTCAAAAGCACTCGATAACACTCAGAATCACTTAACATCTAATAACACTTAACAACATTAAGCACTTAATAACATTTAAGGACACTCGGCAACACTCAGGAGCACTTAATAGCATCTAAGGACACTCAACAACACTGAGAAGTACTTAACATCTAAAAACGCTTGACAACACTGAGAAGGACTTAACAACACAACAAGCACTTGACAACACTGAGAAGCGCTTAACAACATCTAAAGCACTCGACAACACCGAGAAGCTCTTAAACATTCACTAACACTGAGAAGCACTTAACAACACATAAAACACTCGACAACACTGAGAAGCACTTAACAATGCATAAAACACTTGACAACACTCAGAAGCACTTAACAACACATAAAACACTCGACAACACTGAGAAGCACTTAGCAACAAATAAAACACTTGACAGCACCTACAAGCACTTAGCAACACATAAATCACTCAACAACACTGAGAAGCACTTAACAACATCTAAAAACACTTGACAACACTAAGAAGCACTTAACAACACCTAAAACACTCGACAACACTGAGGAGCACTTAACAACATCTAAAACACTCGACAATACTGAGAAGCACTTAACACAAAAAGCACTCAACAATACTCAAAGACATTCAACATCACTCATATACACTTAACAACACCCAAAGCACTCGACAATACTCAAAAGCACTCGGGAACACTCAGACGCATTTGGTACCAGTATGCGGCTATCAACAGCTCTAGTATGCGCAGAAACATTCAGCACACTCAGAAGCACTCGACTGCTGCTTGCCAATGCACTCAACAGCAGCACAGCCGAACTGGACATGGTGACTGAATCATTAGAGTGCAGGCTTCTTGTACGGTAGGTCGAGAGTTCGAATCCCAGCCGAGTCAAACCAATGACTTACAGAATTGATACTTGTCACTAGCTAGTCCTGGTGCTCGGCATTACTAGGATAGGGCAAGGACTGGTTAGCACCATGTTAGGTAGCGACAAGTATTAATTTTGTAAGTCATTGGTTTGACACGACCTGGTTTCAAATTGCCGACCTTCCGCCCAGGAAGTCTGCGCTCTATCGATTCAGCCACGGCGCGCTTGTCGTTATCAAAGCGTGCAGCATTGTGCAGGCGCATGCGTGTGCAACGCCACAAGTCATGCAGTACTTGTCCTGATATGACCTTCTGTGTTGCTCAGGCGTAAAACCTTAAATAAAGTACTACTTTGGGGTGTTGCTATATCCCCCCCCCCCCCGTTCACCACCACTAATCTCCACGTTAGCCCAAAATTAGTTTTTGGAGTTGGTGATCATCCTTTTGATCACACAAATCAGGGTCGGACGGGTGGGTTTAAAACACATTTATTTGGGTTTTTTCAGTATTATTTTTTAATATTGGACCATCATAGACTGATAAAGGATTACATATCATTCATGCACACATCACAATGTTTTCAGTCAAATAATTAACACTGTATTCTCATTTCGAAATGTATTATATCATAAAGTTCTAAAAGTTTCAATTTTGGAAATCAAATATTTAAATTTTGACATATGTTTGAGGCCTCAAATATCCATACAGTTATGGTAAGTCAGACACATAGACATAATACATAATACGTAACTATGTTGCACAGATTGTGTGCTTACAAAAGTTTAATTGCTGCTAGTCCGACGCAGTTTTAACAGTTTTAAACAAAATTGAACAAATTTACCAATTTTAGTTTTTTGTTGGCCTTAGGTGACTGACAAAATAAGAGCACTGGCTGGCTTCCTGTGGGGAGAGGTCTTACCATTGAACACCAACAAAGTCGAACCAATGACTTACCACATTTACACTTGTCGCCACCTAGATAAAAGATTCACCCGGTACTTGTAGTACACGGGTGAAGATCAGCCTTATATAAATACGGGCGAAAATAGCGTTAGTATGGAACATCACCTAGAAACTGTGGCTCCAGTATCAAATGGATACCTATATAGGCGCAGAGTTGGTGAAATGGGAGAGAATGCAAAAAGACAAGATGGCGGCTGCAGAACGCTGTTGATTTCACTTTTAAATCTTATTAAACTAGATATTATATTATATTTTTCAACTCAAAGGTAGCGGGCTCTCAATAATACATATGTAAAGAATAAATGTTGCTTCTTAGATTCTGAAATTAGGCTATCAATTCTTTGACCCACATTTTCGCCACCTTTTACATAGGGTTGGTTTGCACCCCTACTGCAGCAGTACGGGGTGAATCTTGTACCTAGTCGCCACCTAGCCTGGCGGTCGGCATTAAGAGGATAGGGCAAGGATTGGTTTGCTTAGTACCAGGATAATGTGACTTAGTGGGATATCAGGGCCTGAGATCAGTGGCCCAGTCTCCCAGCGGGGCAACACTACCATGTCACCATGAGAGTGCGCTGTCACAAGTCGGCACCCGTCCTGATTGGGTACCTTAAATGTTGCTGGGGAATAACACGCCAGCAAACAACAGGCCTTCCTCCTCTTCCTCACCCCACGCACCTCATTTTGTTAGTTTGAACCGACATTGGATGTCTAGGAGGGGTCTTACATACATTATATGCACTCAACCATTTGTTTTTTTCTTGAAGATTTATACTATCTATCAATATAGTATCACAAATAAGTCTGAATAGACTTGCTTTCACCATTAAACAGTTTGTTGATAGAAAACCAGAGCCTACACTTTTACCGGGATTTTTAACCTCCCACACCACATAGACATGGTATGAGAGCAACTGGCCTTTGATGATGCTGTAAGTTATACACAGTTTTGGAAATCCAAGTTGGCCGAGCTGATGGCATGGGGAATAGCATAGTTCTATGAGTATTAGTTTGGATACCAGGTGAAGGGTAACTTTTCTTTTATTGAGATTTAAGCCATGACTATTTCAGATACAGGCTGCCTGGATTGCAAAAGTGACGTCATCAGGTTTTCTTTCTCTCTTCTGGGAGCACAAAAAGCCTTGAGGCTAGGTAGGACCAAGCTACTAAATGTATACAGTACAACCTCTCTAACTGACCACCTCCACAGATTTACCACTCCCCTATATCGATTGCTTTATTTGGATCCCAAACAATAGCCCATACAATACCATTGTAACAATAAGAAAACTGCATCGACCGACCACCTCTCTAAATGGTCCATTTAAAGTCGGTCTCATGGTCAGTCAATTTAAAGAGGCTTTACTGTATTCATATACACACACATAGATATATAGATATAGAGAGAGGGAGAGCGTGAGATGCATTTGCGAGGCAATGTTTAATGTCACGAATGCTTTCGTAACCGCCCAAAGTGTAATTAATGAATGGATGTCTGTACTTTCACCCTCGTGTCACAGGGCGCGGTGGCCGAATCGGTAGAGCGCGGGTTGGTGCGCGGGAGATCAAGAGTTCGGTTCATGGTCGAGTCAAACCAATGCCTTATAAAATTGATACTTGTCGCCTCCTATCCTGGTGCTCAGCATTAATAGGATAGGGCAAGGACTGGTTAGCTCAGTGTCAGGATAATGTAACTGAGTGGGATATTGGGTCATGGGGCCAGCGGCCTGATTTCCCAGCACTATAAAGTCGTCATCAGTGTGCACTGTCACAAGTCAGTACCCATCCTTATATGACCTTAGATGTTGCCAGGACATAAAACTCCACCAACCAACCACCTCCACCGCCACCCCCACCACCACTCTACACCCACCCCCACCCCCACTCCTGCTTTGCTAATGGTGCAGTCACACTACGACGTAATGGACAACGGTTGTCCAACGAGTTGGATTTTCTAAAAACCCGACGACATATGCAAATTCGGGGCCAAGTTGGACGACACACCGACAACAGCGCAGCGTGGTCGACGTGGGTGAAACGACGGTCTAACGTCATCGGAACGGGAGAGGAGGTCGAATATATTTATTTGCCGAACGAGATCCTAGCGACATCCTAACGAGATCCTAGCGACATCCTCGCGCGCTCGACGGCGTGATAACGTGCCCGCAGCGGCGGCGTCACATCGAGCGAGCGTTGACACCTCCGACTCAACGGTTTAGCACGATGAGCGAATAACGACAGATTAACGTCGTCAATGTGATCGCGACGGGGTTTCGACGGGGTCGCGACGGGGCTTCGACAACACCTCGGCGAGACTCTGACGAGACTCCGACGTCGTCGCAACGACAGCGGGACGGGGCTTCGGCGCGGCTTTGACGAGGCTCAGACGTCATGGCAATGAGATTGGGACGGGGCTTCGACGACAGCGCGGCGAGGCTCCAACGACAGCGATGACAGCGGGACGGGGCTTCGACGTGCCACTATAGGAGCGCCGGGGTATATATATGACCTGTGTCTTGCTGTCTCCTCACAACTTCTCCAGCATGCCAGGAAAGCAGACCCCACCTGCAAGCTCCAGCTCTACTCCCCGGTATGGGAGGGGAAGAGGGAAGGGCAGGAAGACCATGCTGTGCAAACCACCTCCACCTCCACCTCCAGCACCACCATCACCACCATCTCCACCGTCTGCGATGGTCTCGTCACCGCCTCGCCCGGACACAGACAAGATTTTGAACATGCGGTCCCTGTCTCCTTGTTCGGGCCATTCACATGCCTCATCTGCAGCCTCCACCTCGTCCGCCTCACACAGTCTGGCAGGGAAAGGCAAAGGCAAAGGCCAAGGAAAGAAGAGGTTGGTGCAGATCGACAGCACCCTGCATGGAGACGAGGAGGAGGTCCTGCTCGAGTTTCTGCATGAGACGCCAATTTTGTGGAATGTCAAGCTGAGTGATTATCGCCGGACGGACAAAAAGGGCAGGCTTTGGGAGGAGCAGGCCCAGAAGATGGGGAGAACCACCACACATCTCCAGGGGTGGTTCAAGTCCATGCGTGACAGCCACACCAGGCTTCACAGGAAGAAAAGCGGAGATGGTGCGCCCGACTGGACAGAGAGGGAGCAGTGGATCCTCAACAAGTTTGGCTTCCTCCGCTCATTTGTCCGGCACCGGCCAGAGCCCTGCAGAAGTGTAAGTACTATATTTTTTTAATTTGCATTCATTGCTAATTTTTGTATTTAATTATTGATTTATTTAATTCCTTTAGACCTCATTTTGGACAAATCTAATACTTGATGGCATTATAATATGTTACCAATTGTTTATTATTGTCCTCTTTGTGGATAAATTATTGTATATGTTTCATGCCTTTGTTGTATGCATTCATTTATTATTGCCCTCATTATGTGATGTCTTGTTGTCTTGTATTCATTGTACTTATGTTGCTTCTATTGTAATAACAGCCATTGGGAAACTTCGGAATGGGAAAGCAGTAGGAACAGACGATATCTCTTCTGAAATGTTAAAAGCTTTGGAGGGAGCTAGCATCACAAGGATAACTGCTCTTTTTAATGACATATATAACACCGGATATATTCCATCAGACTTAAGAAAATCTATATTTATTGCCCTTCCTAAGAAACCAAAAGCGGTGGAATGCTCGGATTTCAGAACATTAAGCCTCATGAGCCATGTTATTAAAGCTTTACTCAAAATACTACTAGAAAGGATTAAAACAAATTAATCGAGAGGTATCAGAAGAGCAATTTGGATTCAGACCAAACAGCGGAACAAGGGAAGCCATTTTTAACATGAGAACAATAATTGAGAGACACCTAGAAGTAGATAAGGATATATGCATATGTTATATAGACTACGCTAAAGCATTTGACAAAGTACATCATAAGAAACTCATAGAAGCTCTACAAAAAATCGGACTAGACGGTAAGGACGTTCGGCTTGTGGCCAACCTCTACTGGGAACAGTATGCTGCTGTAAGAATTGGAGACTCATTGACACCAGAAGTGAAGATCAAATGTGGAGTGCGACAAGGATGTGTTCTATCACCTAGTCTTTTCAACATTTATACGGAAATGATTTTCAGAGAAATAGATGACATCATAGGAATAAATGTTGGAGGTGGAAATATCAATAACACAAGATACGCAGATGATACAGCACTGCTAGCCTTAACGTCAAATCGACTACAAGATATAGTGGATGAAGTAAAAGAAAAAAAGTGAGAGATGTGGCCTCAAAATGAATGTAAAGAAGACAAAATCCATGGTTGTCAGTGTGACATATGTTGATCGACCGGTACACGCTGGTCACCAGCTAGAACTAGAATGTAACTAAGGCAACTAAGACGGTTAATAAAGTCAGTCTTGAACTGGAGCTCACCGTGGTCGACTCGTATCTTACATGGTGTCAGATGTGGATTACCTAACATGACATAATGGCACTATCAGGATTAAAACCCCCATTGCCATTAAATTTGGAAGGTAACATCAATCTGAACTGGACCCAATGGATCGATTCCTATCGGATTTACGCAGTAGCAGCAGGAGTGGCTGCGAAAGCAGAGAAAGTTCAGTGCTGCGTGTTCCTGCACGTAGCAGGAACCGAGGCTCAAAAGGTTCATAGGACGTTCGACATTGACATAGCAGACAAAGAAAAGATTGCAATTTTGATTGAAGCATTTCAAAAGTACTGTGAGGGGAAGACAAACATTACGGTGGTAAGGTACCAGTTTAACTCTTTAAATCAGACCAACGAGTGTATAGACACTTATATCAGGAATCTTCTAAACCGCATTTCGTATTGTCAGTACGGGTCACTGGAAGATTCGCTGTTATGTGACAGAATAGTATGCGGTGTCAAGAGCAGTACGTTGCGGGATCGTCTATTACAGACTAGCAATTTATCACTGGATGTTTGTATAAATATTTGTCGATTAAGCGAGCATAAATCGGACTTGATAAGTGATAGTACAAGTGAAATGAGAAATGAGAATGTCGACGCTATTTCACGAATGGAGAGCGGCATGACGTCACAGCGATGGCCGGGACCATGGCGACGAACGTCACAACAACAAAACTACCGTGCCACTGGGTCAAATGCCAAATGTAATAATTGCGGATATCAACACCTTCAAGGGCGTTGTCCGGCAAAAGACAAACAATGTTTGGGGTGCAGAAGAACTGGACATTTCATCAAAATGTGCAGGCGAAACAACCAAAGGAGTATGGCAGTGAATGAAGTACATATATCTCAGCACGGCGAACACGAGGAATACAAGAATCGGTACGACGATGACGACCCACATGATTTGTTCGTCGGTGCAATAACTAACGACAACAGCACAAAGGAGGGACTGTGGTACGCGAGTGTGAAGATCAAGGATGTTACGATAGAGTTCAAGCTCGACACAGGATCGGAGGCGAATATAATCCCGAGGAGATTATATAATAGGATAGGTGGGATAAGCATGTCCCCACCTCATTGTCACCTAGTCACCTATACAGGTCAACGCATAGAGCCGATTGGGGAGACGGTGATCGAGGTTCGTGGACAACGATTCAAGTTTCAAGTAACCGAAGAGGGCAGTCCATTACTTGGAAAAAGTGCTTGTGTTGCACTCAACCTAATCATGAGAGTGGACTGTATCTCCGACGATGTCAATCCAAGGCAGAGCGCTGCAGACTTGGTAAATATGTACAATGATGTATTCACAGGGATCGGTAAAATAAAAGTAAACGCACATATCCATATTGATAAAAATGTATCCCCCATAATTGATGCCCCTAGACGTATACCTCATGCTATTATATCAGATGTAAAAAAAGAATTAGATAGAATGTTAGCGTTGGGGGTGATAGTGAAGCAGACGGAACCAACACCATGGGTTAGCTCGATAACGATTGTCAGGAAACCAGGTAAAATCAGGATATGTCTAGATCCAACGAAGCTGAATAAAGCCATATTGAGGGGCCCATATCCAACCCGTACTATAGATGTGTATTGACACATGGGGCCAAATATTTTTCAGTAATTGATGCAAACAGTGGTTACTGGCAAATTCATTTAGACAGAGAGAGTTCCGACCTTTGCACATTCAACACACCATGGGGCAGGTATCGGTTTACACGTTTACCGTTTGGTATAAAAACAGCTGGGGATATCTTCATTGAGGAAATGAATGGGATCATGGGTGACTTAGAGGGGGTGAACGTAATTACGGATGACATTCTAATATATGGAAAATCGGTTCAAGAACATAATACCAGACTTAAAGCAGTTTTGGACAGAGCCAGAAAATTCAAACTGACATTAAACCCAAAGAAATCTAAGATATGCCAGTCCCAAGTGACATCTGTAGGTCATCTGTTGACATCCCAAGGCTTACTACCCAGTAAAGAACGGGTACAGGCGATCATTGACATGCCAACACCGTGTGATAAAAAGGCTGTGCAAAGGTTTTTGGGTATGGTAGGTTACGTTAGTAAGTTCATTCCCAACATGGCTGAGTTGGCCAAACCATTGCGCATAGTCCTTGGCAAAGAGATAGCGTGGCACTGGCAAAATGAACAGATGGAGTCTTTTACCAAACTAAAAATGTTACTTACAAAAGCCCCAGTACTAAAATATTTCGATGTCAGCCTAGATATTGTATTGCAAGTAGATGCGTCTAAGTCCGGGTTGGGCGCAACAATTTTCCAAGATAATAGGCCAGTTGCCATGGCCTCAAGAGCATTAGACAAAACACAAGCAAATTACGCTGTCATTGAAAAGGAACTGTTGGCAATATGTTTCGGATGCACAAAATTTCACGATTATATATTTGGCAAAGAAGTAACAATCCAAACAGACCACAAACCGCTAGTAGCAATCATGAACAAGCCGATACATTCCCTATCGGCGAGGATGCAACGTATGAGAATGAGACTACAGAATTATAACATACGAGTAATATACATTAAAGGCACGCTGATGTACTTTGCAGATGCGCTGTCCAGAGCCCACACCACATTGACCACACCAAACAACCTGTTCGATGATGAACTCACAGTAGCGGGAATTGAGTTGGGGAGCGATGGGATGACCAGGGTACAAGATGAGGTAAAAAAGGACAAGACACTACAACAAGTAATATACTTAGCAAGGCATGGATGGCCCAACCATAATGGTAATCTCGACTCTGAGGTAAAACCATTTTTTACCTATAGACATGACATTACAGTTCACGAAGGAATATTGCTGAAGGGCAATAGAATAGTTGTTCCACACACGTTGCAGAAAGAAATGTTGCACAAGATACATGAATCACACCTAGGCATAGTTAGATGTAAACAGTTAGCACGTGACACAGTTTTTTGGCCAGGCATGAGTGGTCAAATAGAGGACCAAGTGTCCCGTTGTCAGATTTGTCAGGAATACAGAAACACACAACAGTCTGAGCCACTACAGAATCATAACATACCATGTATCCCGTATCATAAAGTGGGGGTTGACCTCTTCTTTGTGGAAAGTACCACTTTTATATTAATAATTGATTATTATTCAAAATTTCCGGAGATAGTGGAACTGACAACCACAACCAGTAAAGATATTATTAACGCATTAAAAGGGGTATTTTGCAGATACGGTATCCCAAAAATAGTGGTCTCTGACAATGGGCCGCAGTTTAGTAGCGCAGAATACTTACAGTTTTCAAAGAACTATGACTTCCGGCCGTTTTTTTCGAGTCCGCTTTTCCCTCAAAGTAATGGACAGGTAGAGAGATATGTTCAGACAGTAAAGTTATTGATAAAAAAAGCCATGTCGGATAACAAAGATCCGAACATCGCCTTACTGAATTATAGAAACACGACACTGCAAGGCTTAGGTGCATCACCAGCACAGTTACTTATGTCACGTAGGCTCAGGACTAAGTTACCTGTAATAAATGCAAATCTCGCACCTAAATGTCAGGTGTCAAAGAAAACCGAGTTCAAAGAAATACAACGAAACCAGAAAAAATATTTTGATAGAAAGGCAGGACATGAACACCCACCCTTGCAAAAAAGCGAACACGTACGTTATTTACATCACACGGGGAAATGGGCTAAAGGACAAATAGTCGATTCACAGATGCCTGGAACTAGAGATTATAGCATAAGGAATGCACAAAACAAGATAGTGCGTAGAAATCGTAAGCACATTTTCAAAACAAAGACAGACACATTTCCAAACAGAGAGCAGACGCATCATAATAAATTTGAGCGTGTGATGAGTCACAAACAAGTTGTACAGGAGCAGAGACGACAGGTACCATATACAACACGTTACGGGAGAGTTGTTCGCCCAGTTTCTCGTTTAATAGTAAGCTAATGTACAGTTGTAAACATGTGTTTCGATTAAGTCGATATACAGATTAAGTTATTACTAATGCACTCTTTAATGCCCGTATTATATATGTATTTATAAAATGTTTGTATACAACACACACCAAATTTGGTGACATTGTCATAAATTGGTATAACAATGTTACATGGCGTATGACCCATTCATCGGTGATAAAATGTGATACGACGAACAAAAGACGTTGCAGAAGTCATGTCAACAGAGTGCGCGAAAGTGCCACCAATATATATGCATCAATATGAAGGCTCACAATGCCGGATAAAAGCCATTATTTATAGAAAATAAGGTAGTGAGCATCATAGATGTTGTTTAGATATATGTTGCCAGTGTGTTATTCGTAAGAGTTACAACCTTAATAAAATACAAAATAATATGGGAGTATATGACATATTAAGTTAAGATGCACATTGGTCGACATACACGGTTGGTGCATGGGTCTATTGACCATTATACATTCGACACATGGATTCCCACATGGTATTTATATAAGTGAGAATACCGCCTGTATGGTTAAGTACTCATCTGAGTTCTATAGTGTATAGGAAATAAGTACAAAATGTTTATGCAATGGAGTATATTATATGTTAGCTAAAGTATGTATTGTCCTGTTGGGTATTTATAAGAATAAGAGAGTTCTAACCTTAATAAACATTGAAAGGGAGATGTGACATATGTTGATCGACCGGTACACGCTGGTCACCAGCTAGAACTAGAATGTAACTAAGGCAACTAAGACGGTTAATAAAGTCAGTCTTGAACTGGAGCTCACCGTGGTCGACTCGTATCTTACAGTCAGCAGAAAGGAATACAAACCAAGAGCAGAGATAAAAGTTAATGGTGTAATCTTGGAGCAGGTACAGTCATTTGTGTATCTGGGCCATTTAATAACTAGTGATGGCGGATGTGAAAGAGAGCTTAAACGGAGAATAAACATTGCCAAAACAACATTTCTAAAGATGCAGAAAGTACTAACATCTAGAGACATAAATATAAAAACAAGACTCCGACTGCTAAAATGCTATGTGTGGTCTACACTTTTATATTGCTGCGAGACATGGACTTTGAAGAAAGCAATAACAACAAAGCTTGAGGCATTTGAAATGTGGCAATACAGAAGAATGTTAAAAATTCCATGGACAGCAATGATAAGCAACGTGGAGGTCCTAACAAGAATGAAAATAAAGAGACAGATAATACAAACGATCAAAAACAGAAAAATTAAATACTTTGGCCACATGATACGACACCATGAATCACAGAGAAGAATACTGGAAGGGAAGATAGAAGGGAAAAGACCAAGAGGGAGAAGGAGAACAACATGGATGGACAACATCACTGAGTGGACAGCAATGAGCTATGCGGAATGCGTGAGAGGAACGAATGACAGGAAGAGATGGAGGTCCATTGCAGCCAACCTTCTTCGAGAAGACGGCACCCATTGATTGATTGATGTTGCTTTATTATTTTGTCTTGCAGGTGTTGACCGTGGTAGATGCAGCGCGAGGCGATCTGGGGGCTGCGGTGACTGCGTGCGCTGAGCAGCAGATCGGGGATGACCCTCAACAACCAGCCCTATCTGACCGGCGACGCAAGGGCAAGCAGGCGAAGACGACGGAGCAGGACCTGCTAGAGGCCCTGATACAACGCGTCGAGGTATCGAGTGAGATGTTGGATGCGCTAAGCGTGCGTACACCTCGGACGGCCTTCGCTAACTATGTGAGGGACTGTCTCCTGACCATGCCAAAGAGCCAGGTCACATACACGCGGTTGGCCATGAACATTCTGCTGGACAAGGTGATGGCGTCGGAAGTTTCGGACGACGGGACCGTGATCTTGGGGACGGCCCGTCACAGTCGATGGCGCTACAATCCCAAGGCGTCGATGGTGTGCCGCCTCTGCGCATCGCCTCTCATCGCGTCACCATCGATGCCTCATGCCAGTCCCGATAGACGCCTACCAGCCCACCCACACATGTGGCGGCCAACGACCTGCGGGACACATGGGCATCACAAAGTGCGGATTACATGCATCAATATGCAGCAGCGTGCAACCTGCCAGCTGCAACCTGCCAGCTGCAACCTGCCGCAGCACCTGCCCCGCAACCTGCCCAGCTGCAACCTGCCCAGCTGCACCCAGCTGCAACCTGCCCAGCTGCAACCTGCCCAGCTGCAACCTCCCCAGCTTCAACCTCCCCAGCTGCAACCTGCCCAGCTTCAAGCTGCCCAGCTGCAACCTGCCCAGCTGCAACCTGCCCAGCTGCAACCTGCCCAGCTGCATCCTGCCCAGCTGCAACCTTCCCAGTTTCAACCTGCCCAGCTTCAACCTGCCCAGCTCCAACCTGCCCAGCTTCAACCTGCCCAGCTCCAACCTGCCCAGCTCCAACCTGCCCAGCTTCAACCTGCCCAGCTCCAACCTGCCCAGCTCCAACCTGCCCAGCTTCAACCTGCCCAGCTCCAACCTTCCCAGCTCCAACCTGCCCAGCAGCAACCTGCCCAGCTGTGACCTGCCCAGCTGCAACCGGCCCAGCTGCGACCTGCCCAGCTGCAACCTGCCCAGCTGCAACCTGCCCACCTGCAACCTGCCCACTTGCAACCTGCCCAGCACCAACCTGCCCAGCTCCAACCTTCCCAGCTCCAACCTGCCCAGCTTCAACCTGCCCAGCTGCATCCTGCCCAGCTGCAACCTGCCCAGCTGCAACCTGCCCAGCTGCAACCTGCCCAGCTGTGACCTGCCCAGCTGCAACCGGCCCAGCTGCGACCTGCCCAGCTGCAACCTGCCCAGCTGAAACCTGCCCAGCTGCAACCTTCCCACCTGCAACCTGCCCACTTGCAACCTGCCCAGCTGCAACCTGCCCACCTGCAACCTGCCCACCTTCAACCTGCCCAGCTGCCCACCGGCCCGCTGCTGCCGTTGCTGCAGGGAATGGCCCCCTGGAACCTTCAGGATCCCTGGACCCCCATCTCGCTCACCACAGTCACAGCCTGCAGCACAGGCTAGTAGCGCAGCACCTGTGGCCTGGGTGGCGAACCAGAGTGCCAGCACCCCAAGTGGAGCGGGAACGGGGACGCCAGCCCCTGAAGGACTTCTAAATTTGTCGGGCCTGTCTGGCATATCCGACCTATCCAACCTAGGTGAGCCGGACATATTTGGGGCCGCGGACGTGGCCGGGGACATGACCGGGGACCTGGACACCATCCCCCCCAAAAGTGAGTGTTGATGCATGTAGATATTTTGCTTGTTTATATTTCGTATTATTTCTGAATTGATGTATGCCTGTACATATGTATATATTCATTTTTATGTCTTGTAAATAAAATCTACATTGTATACTAGATTTTGGTCTCTGAGTATATTTATTTTAAGTTGTACAATAAATATCTAATAGTCCCCCTTAACAAGATATAAATATAATTCCCCCCCAACAAATTTATACGGACACGTAAAGTAAGGTTCGATATCACTAACATATATATGATATCTTTTATTAAGCTATACAATGTAAATTTGATTTACAAAACATATGATTTAACTAAACTATACTGTGTGATATGGCAAAATGTGCCATTTTGATATGTTATACCTTAATCAAAAATATCATATATATCGAAATGGCACATTTTGACATATCACACGGTATAATTTAGTTAAATCATATGTGTTGTAAATCAAATAATGTACATTGTATACTATATTTTGGTCTCTGAGTATATTTATTTATTTTAAGTAGTATATATGTAATAGTCCCCCTTAACAAGATATAAATATAATTCCCCCCCCCCACCAAATGTATATGTTATACCTTACCTTAATAAAAGATATCAACATGTTATTGATATCGAACCTTGACTTCACGTGTCCGTTATAAATTTGTTGGGGGGGGGAATAATATTTATATCTTGTTAAGGGGGAATATTACTTTTTTTGTTACGCCAATAATTATTGTGCCATTTTGATATATATGATATCTTTTATTAAGGTATAACATATCAAAATGGCACATTTTGCCATATCACACAGTATAGTTTAGTTAAATCACATGTCTTGTAAATAAAATTTACATTGTATACCTTAATAAGGGATATCATATATATGTTATTGATATCGAACCTTACTTTACATGTCCATTATAAATTTGTTGGGGGGGGACCAAAATCTAGTATACAATGTACATTTTATTTACAAGACATATGATTTAACTAAACTATACTGTGTGATATGGCAAAATGTGCCATTATGATATGTTATACCTTAATAAAAGATATCATATATAAATTTGTTGGGGGGAATACTATTTATATCTTGTTAGGGGGGAATATTACGTATTTATTGTACTACTTAACATAAAAATACTCAAAGACCAAAATCTAGTATACAATGTTCATTTTATTTACAAGACATAAAAATGAAATATACATATATACTGGCATACATCAATTCAGAAATAATAAGAAATATATACAGGCAACAGGCAAAATATATACATGCATCAACACTGTTGGATAGAATAGATATGCCAGACAGGCCCGACAAATTTAAAAGTCCTTCAGGTTGCAGGTGGGCAGGTTGCAGCTGGGCAGGTTGCAGGTGGGCAGGTTGCAGCTGGGCAGGTTGCAGCTGGGCAGGTTGCAGCTGGGCAGGTTGAAGCTGGGCAGGTTGTAGCTGGGCAAGTTGAAGCTGGGCAGGTTGCAGCTGGGCAGGTTGAAGCTGGGCAGGTTGCAGCTGGACAGGTTGAAGCTGGGCAGGTTGCAGCTGGGCAGGTTACAGCTGGGCAGGTTGCAGCTGGGCAGGTTGCAGCTGGGCAGGTTGAAGCTGGGCAGGTTGCAGCTGGGAAGGTTGAAGCTGGGCAGTTTAGTTAAATCGTTTGGTCCTGCCATTCAACAGCACCCGCTGGTGAGTTCACCCAGTCTTTTAGGAGTTCCCGTTGTTGTTTCCCTGCCTTCGAGCTAGTGTTCTGGCAACCTCTTTGCCGTCCGATGTCCGGCAGGTTTGCCCCCTCCCTCCATCCTCCGGCGATGAATTCGTTGTTGCTGTTCTCAGGGCGGTCTACCTGCTGGTTTTGTAGTGCCGGATATCTGATCCGCATCAGGTTGTGCAGAACCATGCACGCTGTCACGATGAGCTTCATGGTGGAGGGGTGGTGCTCCATCGTGCTCAGAAGAACCTGAAAGCGGTTTGCCAGGATCCCGAATGCGTTTTCAACTACTCTCCTAGCCCGGGAGAGACGGTAGTTAAATATGCGCTTCTCGTGAGCCATACCCCTCCTGCTGTATGGTTTCATCATGCTCGGGTGCAGGCCAAAGGCATCGTCACCGATAAAGTAGTACGGAATGCGCGTCTGGCCGTCCACAATAGGCTCGGGTTCCAGGAAGCCTATTGTCCCATCTTCAATCCTGGCTTTCAGGTCTGATGCATTGTAGACCTGCGCATCTGATGCTGAGCCTGTACCTCCAATGTCCGCCAAGATGAACTTATGGTCCCCGTCCACCAGTGCCATCAGAACTATGGAATAGAATCCCTTGTAGTTATAATACAGGGATCCACTGTTTGGGGTACACCGGCAGGCCATTTGCTTCCCATCGAGCGCCCCGCAGGTATGGGGGAAGTTCCACCTTTCCGAAAACTGGTCGGAGATGGCATGCCATCCCTCCGGAGTGGTGGGGCAGATCATGACCTCGTCGATGTACTCAGCGATGATAGCCTTGCACACCTCTCGCACGATCAGAGATTGGGTGTTGTGTGGCACCCTCCACCCGAACTTCATTGATGCGTACTTGGTACCGGACGCTAGGTGCCGCAGTGTTAGTGCAAGCTTCAGGCTAGGCTCGAGCGGCTTCCTGTAGGTCGTGTAGGTTTTTGCGATACGGGGACCCACTCTTGCTAACATCTCGTCAAACATCTGCGGAGGCATCCGCAGAAAGTTGATGAAAGAAGCCACGTCCTCGTTCCTCAGTTTGACAAGAAGCTGGTTGTACAGCCCAAATTCATGCCACCTCGCAATCCACTTGCGCACCCACATTCGCCTCGCTGCCCGATTTTTCTTGCGTCTCCGTATAGCGTCCACATAGGTGAGCAACAACACATTTGTGTCGCGCTCATACTTTAAAACAGCCAGCTGATAGTCCTGCATGATGCACTCCTGGAGATGTGTCTGCTGTGAAGAGCTGAGCTGCTATGGAGAGAGATGCCCATCCCAGGTTTATATATACCCAAAGGCAAAACGTTCAGACGACGTTCAGCCGACGTTCAGACCACGTTCGGCCGACGTTCAGACCACGTTCAGATGACGTTCGCAAGTCATTGACGAGGTTACGGTCATGCTGGACACTCGTCGAAGACGGGAGCCGACGAGACGCCGACGAGTGGTGACGAGTACGTAACGTCGACGACGACAGCGTAACGTGACTGTAATGTGACCGTAACGTGGCCGGGATGGGATGCGAATGAGTTCTGAAGTCGTCGAGCTACGTCCAACTTTTTCAACATGTCCAAAACCTTGACGTCTTGCCGACGAGAGCCGACAAGAGGCGACGAGAGGCGACAAGAGTGGACGAGTTGCAACGACACCCTAACGAGACCGTAACGAGATTCTAATGAGACCCGACGAGTTCCCAAAAGTCCAACTTGTTGGACACTCGTCGGCCATTATGTCGTAGTGTGACTGCAACATTATCCTTCTTTACAGAGGCAAATTCTCAAGATTAGCTAGAGTAATTCTCACAACAGCTAGCAGTAACAGGGAACTAAACACAGTTTATACAGTTTATATATAGGGTGAATACCTACTTTGGAGGGTGGATACGTTTGAAAGTGAGCGGAATGATCGTTGGCTCACGGCGTGGAGGAGGCGGGAAGGAGAGAATGCTAGCTGCGCAGTGAATATCATTGAGGTTAAGATGGTTAGAGAGAAACATTAAGGGGCTGCTGCTATTTATATCCACATAATAAATTATATAGTACACATGAACATGTTTTTTTGTGTGTTTTTTTTCTTGGTCCATTAGTTGTTTAAGCAGGGGAAATTTCAGTCATAGACAACTGGTCTTCCTCATTCCACTGCTGCCCGAGCCTACACTTTTACCGACCCAAGGGATTCTTAACCTCCCACACCACATAGACATGTCTGCTCTATAAGAAATTATGTGAATATAAGTAACAGAATTTATACATTGAGAAACTTTCGCATAATTCCTTATTCTGCAGGCACATATAAACTCGTTTATATTATACATATATATATATATATCTTTATATATTTGTCTGCTCTATAAGGAATTTCTATATATGTTACAGTAAGATTGTGAAACTAGTGATTTCACGAAATCCCTAAAACTGTCAGGGTATTAATGAAATCCTTGTTTCACTTAGGGATTTTATGAATATCTCACACCTGAATATTTTACACCTGAATGTGGTTTAATACACCTTGAGTACCATGTCATCCACACTAGGAATTGAGCAAAACAGGCAGCAGTACGTGTAGACCCTAATTTATGTGCAGATTATTATAATAACACATGTTATTCATAGCTTATCATACACATTATGTACACCATAAATGAGTATCATTATATTTATATGTGGCTGCAGGACTGGGTTAATACCATGACTGACCGCCAGGGCCAGTGGCAGCGGATGTGTGGATGGAACAATTATATATATCCATATACATACATAAATGCATATATAGACATAAGCATATATCTTTATATATATATATATGTGTACATGTAGACTGTAACATGCATATTAATGTACACATGTGGATATAATTATGGACCTACGTGTGCATATTTGGATATACATTGCATATCTATATAAATAAAAGCAAATGCATGTGTTTGTTTGTCTGCGTTTTCGCAAAAGAAATCCGAAAAAATATCTGAAATGGTGGTGAATATGACATTGGTTAGGGTTGGTCGTAATGGAGACCCTCCCTCGCCCCGCGCTGTCGCGCTGCTTTCTCACCTCGGCAGACGGCGCGGCGCGCCGCCACCTCCCCCGCCCTCCGCGTCGCGCAGCACTCGCGCCTCACCCGACGCCGCTGCTCGCCACCTCTCGCCCTCCCCCGGGCCGGCAGCTCTCACACCTCACCTGCTGTCGCCCCTCCCTCCTCCCTTATAAGGTCGCCCGCCCGCCTCCCTCAGGCACTCGCCGTCTCCCAGCTCTCTGCCTTTTTTCACCACCCACCCACCCTACACTCCTCCTACTTTTCACTTCCAGCGGTGGAGGGCTCCTCGGCACCCCCTCACTCCACTGACACTTGATTAACTGAACTTTATTCATTACCCCGCTCCTCATGAGCTTCTTTACATTTATCAGTTTATTCCTTATTTACTTCTTTTGTCCTCTTGTTACTCTGTATGACCTGTATGCTCTGTCTGAGGCGTAAATAAAGACGCCTTATTTCCACCCCCGCCTCCTCTCTTCCTTTTCGCGCATCATGGTTAAAACTATGATGTCGGCGATGACGACTACGTTGGCTAGATCTATGGCAAAGGTGTCCACCATGACCCTTAGTTATATGGGCCGCGGACCCAAGTAACCCTCCATAGGAGCAAGCGTTTAACAGGTAGGGGCCACGACTTGGAATTCAAAACGTCTTGCTTTCTCAAGGCGTATTAAAAAAACCAAGACAGTTTACATATAGAAACAAATAGGGGTGAGCTGTCACAATCTGCAACTACTTTAATATTAAGGATGGAACCTAACAAAATACATCATTAAAATAGGCATAAGTAGCTCTTCAAAGTTGTAGTCATTTTTACTGGTGAACCACCATGGTCTATTTAAAAATGTTTTTTTGTAGAATCAAAATCCTGGATATAGTTAATGAGAAATAACCAACAATATGAACAAATCATGATGTATAGCATCATATTATAAGCCATTACTCTCATGTCCACAGGCAGATGGGTTGTTGGTTTAGCAGTCTACACAAGGATGGCCACTTGAGGTGGGTGTGGGTGTGGGTGTGTGTGGGTGTGAGTGCAGAGTGGGATTTCTCTCTGTGTGGTATATCCACCATACAGTATATGTGTATGTGCATATACAGACAGATATATATATATATATATATATATATATATATATTTATGCATATACAAACACATATATATGCATATATAAGCATAATTATAAACATATACACGTATATATGTGGATATGTGTGCATATATATGCATATATACACATATATATGTGTGGATACGTATATATACACATATATACGCATATATATGCTTATATATATGTATATATACACACATATATGTAGATATGTATATATACACATATATACACATGTATATATGTGTATATATGCACATATATATGTGCATATATATGCATATATGTATGGATATACTGGTACTGGTAGTACTCCTATCCTCAAACTTAAAAACAAGGTTTGGCAGCAGTCATGGCTCAATGACCATGACCCACATCCCCACTAAGCTGTTCAGTTAGTCAGTTTACAGATGCATCCCCACCCTAGCTTCTTTGTGTTGGTGTCACCCTGTCAGCCATATAGACCAGGTTAGAGGAAGTCATGCATGGTTGCCCCACCTGAAACCTCCCCCCCCCCCAACACACACAAAGTAAGACAATAGCCACACAGCAACACTGGTCTGCAATGCACACCCCCACCAGCCCACCATTCTTGTCAATGATGATGTGGTGATATTTATTTTAATTTTATTTTATTTATATTTAAATTGATTTATTTAATATCCTTACTATTTAATTGTTTTCAGATTATATCCATATTGTTTCCTCATTATCCACATGCTGTCAGGACCTCCCAGCATTCTGCACCAATTGGACCACTCTGGGTTTAGCAGTTCCTCTGTAGCTCAGATGGTAGAGTGTTGGTCTCAATATCAGAGGGTAACTGGTTCGAACCTTGGAACTGTAATACTTTTAATTTTTTTTAATGTCTTAATAATTAAAAAAAAAATCAATATGCCTTTACCTGACTCGACATTAGTCAACTTTACTGGGCTTGACTTTACTACGCTTGACTTTACCGGGCTCGACTTTACCGGACTTGACTTTACCCTGCTCGACTTTACCTGCCTCGACTTTACCCGACTTGACTTTACCTCGATTTTAGCCCACTCGATTTTAGCCCACTTGACTTTAGCCCACTCGACTTTACCTGCCTCGACTTTACCCGACTTGACTCCACCCAACTGGACTTTACCCGACTTGACTATACCCGACTTGACTTTACCCATCTTGACTTGACTTGACTTGACTTCACCCGACTTGACATTACCTGACTTTACATTACCCAACTTGACATTACCCGACTTGACTCTGCCTGACTTGACTTTGCCTGATTTGACTCCACCCGACTTGACTCTGCCTGACTTGACTCTGCCCGTCTTGACTTCTGACCTGACTTTGCCCGACCTGACTTTGCCTGACCTGACTTTGCCCGATCTGACTTTCCCCGGCATGACTTTGCCTGACCTGACTTTACCCGATCTGACTTTGCCTGACCTGACTTTACATGACTCAAGTCAGGTCAGGTCCTGTAGAGGTCAGGTCAAGTAGAGGTTGGGTCAAGTCGAGTCAGGTAAAGTCAAGTCGGGTAAAGTTGAGTCGGGTAAGGTCGAGTCGGGTAAAGTCGAGTCGGGTAAAGTCGAGTTGGGTAAATTTGGATCGGGTAAATTTGGGTCGGGTAAAGTCGGGTCAGGTAAACTCGGGTCAGGTAAAGTGGGGTCATGTAAAATGGGGTTGTGTAAAGTGGGGTCGGGTAAAGTGGGGTTGGGTAAAGACAGGTCGGGTAAAGTAGGGTCAGGTAAAGTCGGGATCGGGAAAGTCGGGTCGGGTAAAGTGTGGTCGGGTAAAGTCAGGTCGGTTAAAGTCGGGGTGGGTAAAGTCGAGTCGGGTAAAGTCGAGTCGGGTAAAGTCGTGTCGGGTGAACTCGGGTCGGGTGAAGTCGGGTCGGGTGAAGTCGGGTCGCATGAAGCCGAGTCGGGTGAAGTCGAGTCGGGTGAAGTCGAGTCGAGTAAAGTCGAGTCGAGTAAAGTCATGCAGGGTAAAGTCACGCCTGGTAAAGTCGCGCCGGGTAGAGTCGAGCCGGTTCGAGTCGTGCCGGGTAGAGTCGACCCGGGTAGAGTCGAGCCGGGTAGAGTCAAGCCGCGAAGAGTCGAGTCGGGTAAAGTGTGGTCGGGTAAAGTCAGGTCGGGTAAAGTCTGGGTGGGTAAAGTCGGGTCGGGTAAAGTCGTGTCAGGTGAACTCGGGTCGGGTGAAGTCGGGTCGGGTGAAGTCGGGTCGGGTGAAACCGAGTTGGGTGAAGTCGAGTTGGGTGAAGTCGAGTCGGGTGAAGTCGGGTCGGGTAAAGTCGAGCCGGGTAAAGTCGAGTGGGGTAAAGTCATGCCGGGTAAAGTCATGCTGGTTAAAGTCACGCCGGGAAGAGTCGAGCCGGGTCGAGTCATGCCAGGTATAGTCGAGCCGGGTAGAGTCGAGCCGGGTAGAGTCAAGCTGGGAAGAGTCGAGCTGGGAAGAGTCGAGCCGGGTAGAGTCCAGCCAGGTAAAGTCGAGCCGGGTAAAGTCGATAAACTGCTTATATGTGTACATAGATGTATATATATATATATATGAATATCATGATTTAGTCATAAGTATTGTGTCACATATGTGCACATATACTTATATGCGAATATGTGTGGATATATGCGCATATATACACATATACACACGTATCTACATGTATATATACATATATATGCATATATGCATATATACACACACATATATATGTGTATATAAACGTATCTGAAAATTATATATATGCATATATGCGTATATAGGCACATATATCCACATATATGCGTGTATATGTATATAATTATGTATATATATGCTTAGAAACATACCATTATATATACAGATATATATGGATATATATTAATATGCGAATGTATGTTATATATGTGCATATATACACATATATACGCACATCTACACATATATATGCGCATATATGCATATATACACGTATATATGTAATATATATCCACATATATGCGCATATATGTATATAATTATGCATGTATATGCATATATATATACATATATATATGTGTGTGCATATATATATATATATATGTCTGTGTGTATATGCACATAGACATATACTGTGTGGTGGATATACCACCCTGCCCCCTGCCCCCCTGCACCCACACCCACACCCACACTCACACCCACCTCCAGTGGCCATCCTTGTGTCCACTGCTAAAACAACAACCCATCTGCCTGTGTGTACATTAGAGTAATGGCTTATATGATGCCACACATCATAATTTGTTCATATGTTTGGTTATTTCTCATTAACTATGTCCAGGATTCTATTCTAAGAAAGGCACTTTTAAAAAAAAATAGACCATGTTGGTTCACCAGTAAAAATTACTAATTCCAGAATACAAACAGCACACTGTTATAGGCTAAATAAGATTGTCTCTTTATTTTAATGTTGTTTTAATTGAATATTATGAACACACCATACACAGGAGCATTTTCTTCATAGAAACTTTGAAGAGCTACTTACACCCATTTTAATTATATATATTGTTAGGTTCCATCCTCAATATTAAAGTAGTTGCAGACTCTGACATCTCACCCATATTTGCTTCTATATGTAAACTGTCTTGGTTTTTCAATACGCTTTGAGAAACCAAGACTTTTTGAATTCCTGGTCGTGGTCCCTACCCGTTAAAGTCCACGCGGAGCATGGCTTTTAAGCATGTATATATGTATATATAACATGGATATATATAAATATATAAATATATATATATATATATATATATATGTAGGCTGCAATTAAAACAATTACAAACAATAGCAGGTAGTTTAAATCCAAAGGCAGAACGTCGAGGCGGGGCGGCAGTGCGCTTTGTGCAGGAGAATAATAGCTACAAAGCTCAGCTGGACCACGGACCGTTATATATAACACAAACACAGCGCCCCCTGGTGCCAATTGAAGGATTCCGCTAAGCTTCTTACTCTTACACCCGCATCTACATGCAGGATATATATTTGTTTGTTGTTGTTTTACGTCCTAGCAACATTTAAGGTCATGTCAGGACGGGTACCGACTTGTGACAGCGCGCACTCATGGTGACTTTATAGTGCTGCCCCACTAGAAGACCAGGCCACCAGCACCATGACCTGATATCCCACTCTCTCATATTATCCTGACACTGGGCCAACCAGTCCTTGCCCTATCCTAATAATGCTGTGCGCCAGGCTAGGAAGAACACGTATCAATTTTTAAGTCATTGGTTTGACTCGACCAGGGTTCGAACCCACGACCTCACGATCTACCAACACCGGAGACGGACGCTCTAACTCATTCAGCCATCCCGTCTGGTCCCAGGATATATATCGAGCTATATATATATATATATATATGAATGCTCGTCCCATATAGCTTACATGTGTGCATATATATGCATATATACATTACATATGTGCAAATATATACATATACTACACATGTGCATACTTATGTACTACATATGTACATGTGTACATATATATGTTCATATACTATATATGTATGTACATATGAACATATGTAGTATATATGTACATATATATACATATGAACATGTGTATATATGTATATATCTACATATGTACTACATATGTACATATGCACATATATACATATGTATACCTATCTGCTAAAATACCTCAGGGTGTTTGACGCCCCTGCCTTGCAAAGTTATAAACCACTGCCTTGTGGTACAGGTTCTTGATAGAATCAACGGCTAAGGGAGCAAACCCTAACAGAAAACCATGCTTCCGTGGCAGCATTAAGGGCGGTGATGAAGGGAACTCCCAACAATCTCCTGGCCAGCTACTGCAGGGACAAATAGTTTGCGCGCTGTCTTGACGTGTTCTTGCCGGTGTGAAACCTCTATTTGCTCCCCGAGAGAGTGCTGCTAGTAACTTGCAAAAGCCAGCAGCACTTCAACACTTTGCAAGCAGCTTTTATGAAATGCACAACCGCACAGAACAGCGGCGGTTAAGAAATAAAAGCAGTCTTTGTCGCATTGCGACCGACAGCATGATGATGATGATGACATATATACACATATGCATATATGTATATATGCATGTATATGCACGTACACATATGTATGCTTACACATAATATATACATATACTACATATATGTGTATGTGTACATATGCATATATACATGTATGTATTATACACATATATGCATATGTACACATACAAATAAATATGTGTATTCATATATACATATATACATATGATGAGTTCAGGCGCAAAGCTACGTAAACGCCAATTCAAAAATCGAGTTTAAATAAAAGATTTGTACATGAAAATAATATTAAATCTCATAATTCCACTTTTCATATGGTCATATGGATATGGAACAATGAACAAAAAATAGGAATATAAAAAAATTCACTTGTTGTAGGTTTGATTCCTATGTTTATCTCCATTTTTGGATTGGCGTAAATATTAAAATTATGATATATGTGTATGTATGTGTATATATGTATATATAGATATATATGTATATATCATATATGTGTATATGTATATGGGTCGTCCTCAGAGACTGTGTACCACTTGACATATTCAACTTGAAATGCATATTTAAAAGAAACCCATTATTGGAGTGTCAATATTTAGATTACATCATTTAGCCCAATAATGTGGGAGATAGTTTAGATCAACCTTAATGTTAATATTGTGTATTATGTATCTTATTGGGATGGATGTAGCTAAATAAATAGAAAATTACATCACTAATTTGTGACATTGAAAATAAAGTGTCACAAACTTAATGAAAACCTGTGACCAACAGCACATTTCACGTCAAATGGTCATATACAATGTCTTCATTAAGTTGAAGACATTTATTTCTAAAAAAAATTAAAATATTATGAAATAGTTAACCTTTTCTGTAGTCATTAACATCATAACATTTTGTTTCCACTTGCAAGTATTATGAAATTCTGTATCAAACACTGAGTATAGATACAGTACAGGAACTATATTCACCATTTGACACTCTATGCATGTACTCAGTTATGGTATAGTAAAAGATCAATCCTGAAATTGCCCCTAAACATTGAAATTTGAGCCAAACATTTGTGTAAAATTGTTGATTCCACTTGGACTGTTACCTTGCTAATATTTTTCTGATTTTCTCTTTAATCATCACAAATAAGACAAAACCATAGCAATGAGGTTTCAAAATATTATTACTGCTGTTTATAAAGCAAGTGGCATGTGAAATGTCCTACAAATGTCAAGCTTCGTGTGGAAAATATTGGATTTTGGAGTCAGATTGGTTTCCATACTAAACTGCTATTTATTGCATGTGAGCATCATTTGACCTACTTAAGAATGTCACAATATGTTTATTTTCAATTATTCAAATGCAAAAGGACATGCACATTGAGGAAGCTTGCATATAGGACTTTGACAGCATTTTGATTTTGTGGTACTGATGTCACAGTATTTGTACACAACTTCTGAGAACGACCCATATATATGCATATGTATATGTATGTATATATATATATATGTGATGTATAAGCATTATGCGAGTATAAAGCCGCGTAAGGGAATTTCTATGTCTTTGTTACACTGTATTATGTTATTCCGATATTATATTATTGGCCAATGGGCTTCCTGCATCTATTTGCTTCCTACTCATACGGGTACCAGTGGCTCCACCACCGCCTGACCATACTTCCGCCGCTACTACTGTCTCTCTTTTGTACTGTAGCTTGTGTTTATATATATATATATATATATATATATATATATATATATATACAGTGGGTGAGGGTAGGTAAGTGCGAAGGAAGGGCAGAGCGAAATATCTGTGTGCGGAGGGGGGAGGGGGGAGTGGGGAGGGGGAGGTAGGTGGGAGCGCAAAGAGGTAAGGCAAGTGGGTGGGTGGATGTGAGGGGGTAGGGTGGCGCTGAGGATACAGTAGCTCAGGTCCGATGTCACGTGACCAGGGGGTGTGCGCGTTTGAAGGAGACTTGTTCTGCAGTGATACGCCCCGGGTGTGTTACCTGTGTGTGCGCGTGTGCTGTGTGTGTTACAAGTGTGCGTGCATGTCCTCCACTGCCACCTTGCTGACCGTTCACACACTGGTAGAGCCTCCGTTCCCGCACCACAACCTTCCTCCTCCACCCTTCACCCTTCCTTCCTTCATTTTCCCAGGGTTGCGCGTGTACATTTCCCGCACCACACATCCTGGAGCATTTGCCTATACTATAGCGTGCATTCGCCCACACGCGCGCACACGCGCAGTCATCATGGCGACATCAGTTCTACTGAGGCTCATCGGACTGTTCAGCCTGTGCACCCTGGTCAGGACTCAAGGTAAGCAAATTTCCACAGTATGCGTTTGTTGAGGATTCCATTGCCTTCGCTCTTATTGCTGTCACGCAAAGGACATGGCGTTGGTCATGGAAATATTGCTGACATATTAATTGTACATAGTCCGATGGCTTTGAATTTCTGTAAAAGATCTTTGGACAAAATATATTAGATTGATTGTTAGGACTTATCTTCGTTCAGCTTAGAGTAACTTTTATTCTAAATGGCTTAACTTTGGAGATGTTTGAACTTGAAGTGGAAAAATGCTGAGCTTATTTTGGCAAGCACATCAACATTTTGGCACTGTATCAGTGTATGCTTCACTCCTTCAGTAGTAACACTTCCAGTAACAGGTTCTCTATTGAAATGACTCAGTCAGTCCCGTCCGTGCAGTAAGAAATGCTTAATAAGAGTAAATAAGTTGGATATGTAGAGAATCAAATCTAGATAATTGTTTAGGTTTCGAAAATGTGATGCTTCCATCGGACTATGCAGTTTTAAGATGTTTTCATTCAAAGCGGCTAGGTCTGTTATATGGACAAGCATTGCTACTAGACAAAGGACTGTATACAAAGGGGAGATATACAAGGGCATGTATACAGGAGACTAATTGTGTTTTTACAGACAGCGCTCACTGATTCTTACAGGTGGTAATGGGTTTTCACTAGCCATGTCTTCTTTAAGTGGTCAGTGACAATGTTGTACACAGGCTTAAAGTGTAGTAAGCAACCATTTTTTTAAAGATACATTAGACTAGTTGATTAAGCAGGGGAAATTTCAATCCCGGGCAATTGGTCTTCCTCATTCTACAATACTTTGCCCTATCCTAGTAATGCAGGCTAGGTAGTGACAAGTATCAATTTTTAAGTCTGACTCGACCAGGGTTTGAATCCCACAACCTAGCAAAACAGGAGATGGATGCTCAACTCATTCGGCTATCCTGTCTGGTGGGTCTGGGTTTGGGGTGGCTGACAGAAATGTGATTAACCTGCATAGTTGGACGCTACATAATTATGGTGCGATTATATATCCGTTATTTATACTCGCATAGTAAAATATACAATGTATATGTGCATATATGAAGCAGTGAACAAATACAGTCAGGTGTATCTAATGTGGTGTCCATTTTTCTATGCTGGAGGTCGTGGGTTCGATCCCTACAGGGATCGAACCCACGACCAACAGATGTTTACACTTCTGTTTACCTCACTTTCGCCGTGAATATGGCTTTTGCTACCGACCACCAATCAGTCAATCAATTAATCAATCAAACAAACCTATATTTCGCCTAATATTAAGGAGTATTAGAAGTGGGCAATGACTGGTTTAAATAGCTCAATCTGAAAAAAAAATGCCACTGCCACTGGCGTAATGGCAATTCCGCGACTGTAGCGGATAACAGCACCTCAGGTGTTCATGGGAGGTAACACCTCCACTAACTCACTCATTCTGTCTTCGGTTGTGGTTGTGGTTTTTTTTGGGGGGGGGGGGGTGAGAGGGGGGGGTATTTTGTTGGTAAACATCTGGTCAGGACTGACCATGCATTCAGGGTATACATTTAATGTAGGTGGTCGTTTTAGTTATTTTCTCAGCAGGGTTGTGTTGGTATAGTCTGGGTTTAGGTATAATTCAAATTTAGCTAACTAAGTGGTTGTGATGTATCTAGTTTGCTGCAAGCATTCAATGTGTGCATTATGATTAGTATAATACTGCCTGGACGTTGATAACTTGCTAAGGAATGTATGGGAGGATTTAGTTGGCTGTAGTCGAAACATTCCCTATTTTCCCATGCACCGGGCAACTCGGGTCACCCGAGTCGTCAAAATTTCAAATCGAACACCGCGAGTGGAGTCGACAAAAACACATGCAGTGTGCAAAACGACCCGACGCCAGTAACCCACCTCTTGGCTGGGGTTTGCTAGGAACGCCTGAGCTGGTACCTGTAGGATAACAGCTACCACTATAAGATGTTTTAATGCTTTTTTTTAAATAACCTAGATTGTCAGCTTATACGATCCTAAAATACTTTAAATCCTATTTTGCTGTACTTATATTGGTTATTAAAACAAATAATTAGGTTTTAGATTAAGCCACCATTTTTTCCACCCTGAGCACGGAGAAGCGTATTCGTTTATTCGACCCTAGTCTGTAGGATGTGCGCATGCACCAAAAAGTTGCTCGGATGACCCGAGTTGATTAATCGATTACGCCCATTGAGGTTTTGCACACGTCACCAGGAACTGGCCACCTGTACGCGAAACGCGACCAAACTGGCAGATCTCCCGCAGAAATGCTATGCATAAAGTACTTATGTGCATATTGTGATGAAATGGAATTATCCTGTTATTGCTATTGTCACCTCCAACTTCCTGTAACCTTAGTGTGTAGTTGTTGGCAGTTGGGTGCTGGAAGTTGGTGTGTTACACATGCACTGGTGCCACAAATTTTTTATTTTATTTTTTTTTGGAAAATTTGTTTATTCTGCTGAATAAGTCTTTTGTCAGTGCCGAAGCACTGGTCTTCCAGCCATTTTTCAATTCAGGATTATTTACACAAAAGGTATATAGAATAAGGTGTACAATACCTGTTGAATAGACAATTTGCACCATGTAACACAATGAAATTCTGAAACCCAAAAGTTCCATAACAATATGGTACAGTAGTGTCATATAACCAGATCAATATTAGTCAGATCAATGCGAGCATCTACATAGTATTTAGAATGTAAGCAGAAGTTATCTTCTGTATTCAGTTGGTAAATTTGTAATAAGTTTGAATGTTCAGTTGCAGTTAGGCAAGCGGTATATAAATGTTGGTTTGTTAGGAAAATTCTAGTGTAACTCTAATGTAGCTAGTTATGTGAGTTTATGAATTATGTTGTTGGGGTGGGGTTGTTAATAATACACTGGACCATCTGTGACCAGTGAAGCAGTGGGACCAATCCCAGTGCATTTAGGTCTTAAATTATACATTTTTACCTGGGCTGTCTCTGTCATCGTATATGGTTGACTGGAGATAACAGAGGAACAGCAACAAATTAAAAAAAGTGGGGGCTGGGGGGGGGGGGGGGGGAGAAACCGAGGCTGAGGGTTTGGTGGTCTGCCACTTACGGTATGGTGACGCCATGGTACATACTTTACCAAATTCTAGGTAAGAGCACGCTGCCCTGGTTCTGGTTGGTAGGTTGTTCCACATCATGCTGCCTTTGTAAATTGGTGCTTTAATTAGTTTATTTGTGGAAGGCTTGGGGACTTTGAGTAGAGTGGAATCAGCCCGTCTAGTATTCCTTTTTGTGTTTTCTATATATTGGGTATCTCTGGCTCTTCTGTACATAAGTGCTAGGAGATGTGAATCTCTTCTAACCATTAAATGACGCATGTGATGATGAATGCTCCTTCTCTGGCGGCCATCTTGTAAAATTTCCAGATATGTTATAAAAATAACAGAGGCACGGGCACGAACTTTATATGTGTAGGCCTATTTAAGGAATAGTGACTAAGAAAGGTGTAGAACGGGTTAGAGTTGAATAGTTCTATTGTCTTGAGTTTCGGCCATTTTCTGTGATAAATACAATAGATTAATCGCTATAATCTACTTTACTTTAGTTTGAAGTAACTTTTATTTTTAAGCAGCTAACTTTGGAGATGTTTGATGCAAAAATATGCCTAATTCATTTTGGCAAACACATCAAAACTGTAACACCATAGGCTTCAGTAGTAACAGGTTCTATAACATTGAATTATTATGGCCTTCTATGTAGCAACAAGGGCTTAAAGCTGCATAATCCGATGACATATCAAATTTTCAAAACCAAACCAATTATCTAGATTTGATTTTACATATCTAACTTAGATACTGATTCACTTATTAAGCATTTGTTTCTGTGTAGAACGCAATACTGAGTCAATTTAACAGAACCTGTTACTGCGGAAGTCTATGGTGTCAGAGTTTTGGCAAGCTTGCCAAAACTAATTTTCCATGTTTGCACTCAAAATATCTCAAAAGTTTACCATTTAAAATAAAAGTAACTTTGTACTAATGTAAAGTATATACTAGTGATCGATCTAATATATTTATCTCAGAAAAAATACAGAAATTCAAAACCATCGGACTATGCAACTTTAATAAGTGCAGCAGTGTCTAATTTGAATATGTAGAAACAAATCTAGATAATCTTGATTTCTAGATAATCTTGATTTAGAAAATGTGTTGCTTTCATCGGATTATGTGACTTTCAGGTAGAATTATGGAGGTGTGAAAAAAGTGAAATTGAACATATAGAGGGTGACACCCACACCCGCGACTGTTGGTGTGTGTGTGTGTGTGTAGATGGCAGGTGGCAGGGTTGGACAATAAGCGAAAGCAGGATTAAATATGTCGAAGTAGCAGCTATCAGGGCTCGTCTGTCTAGAGTTACATAATCTGGGGGTAAATGTGATTAAATACTGAGAGCTGGAAGGAATGTAGGCTTGCATTATATGGGAGCCTTGGGGCGGTGCAATTAATGTTCTACCAATCATATGCAAGCTTCAAAGGCACATGGCTCATCCTTTGAAACTGGCCACTAAAGTCTGGCATGGAAACCAAAAGTGAAAACCTTCCAAATAATAGCAGAACAAATTCCAAATAATACTCAAAGGCAAAACGCTTGCACCACATTCACACCACGTCCATACCATGTTCGCTTCCGTTCGAAGAACGTTGGCGCATGTTATGGGGATGTCACACTACGACGTAACGACGTCGGCGTAGGGAGAACGTGAAGAACATTGAACTTCTCGGCGTGGTATGCAAATTTGGGCACAAGTTGAACGTGGATGCAGCGTAGTGGACGAGAAAGTAACGGCGGTAAAGCGTAGTGATAGCGTCATTCAACGAGAGAGGACAACGTAATGACGCTCACGGAACGTTATGAACGTTATTCCCTCGCCAGAAGAACATTATGTGACGTTATATACGTCATGAGACGTTGAACGTACATTGAATGCACGTTCTCCTGACGTTCTCCTGACGTTCCCATTATGCTGCATGGACGTTTCCACAGGCTTTAATGTGGGTCAATGAGTGGAACGTAGTGGAACGTAGTGGAACGTAGTGGAACGTAGTGAGGAACGTTTGACTAACGTCCGTTTAAAGTCATTGACTTTCGCCGAACGTGTACAGAACGTACGGCGAACATGAACCCTTACGTTCGCATCACGTCGAAAGTTTTGAACAGGTTCAAAACCTTGAGGCGTGCCGACGTAACACGACGTAACGTGACGTATCTCGATGTCATTCTGACATCATCATAATGTAATCCAACGTAGGTCAACGTAATGACGAAACGTGATCACGTCAGGCTTACGTTTGCTCATTATGTCATAGTGTGACAGGGGTATAACATACATTACGCATGTGCCAGCCATTCGTCAACTATGTTGAATATGTGAAGACACGTTGGACTTACATTAGCCTAATGTTAGACACATGTCAGAGACACGTTAGACATACATCGAGATATGTCAACACCACATTGTCAGTGCTCGGGCTGCACATTCCTCCAGGCTCTCCGCCAGTCTACCGTAAGTCGAAGTAACTCAACATAGACCGACGTAGCTCTACGGAACGTCTAACATATCTCGACTTAACCCTAATGTGACCGCAACATAAGCCCAACATAACCCAATGTAACCCAACGTAACGATCTTATGTCGAAATTTGTGGGTATGTCCAAAACCCGGACGTGTGTCACCATATCTCGACGTAACTCGATGTATCTCGATGTATCTCGACGTAGGCTTAACCAACGAGTAACGTATCTCAACGTATCTCGATGTAATGGCCAAATTTCACCTATGTCGGCTTACGCTACTGCATTACGTCATAGTGTGACATGGGTATAAACCATGCGCATATGCCCCATACAGTGCCATCTAATGCAAGGGTACAATGCTTCAAGTTAAGCTTCAAACAGGTCCGAGTGGTGCATGATATTATTAGCAGATTTACCCTGGACTTATAATGTAATGTTGATTCTCTACAGGATTTGATAAGACACTGCACCAACAGATGGTAACTCTGTATGACAAGTGTTTGACCAGTGAGATACACAGAAGAATATGACATGACTCGACCATAAACATGTAAGCTTCATAATAGAGCAGAACCGTGATCCGAAAAATCTTAATAATGCCAAGCGCCTGGCTAGGAAGCGACAAGTATCAATTGTTACGTCATTGGTTTGACTCGATCAGGGTTCGAACCCCACGATCTACCAAAACGTGAGACGGACGCTCAACTCATTCGGCCATCCCGTCTGGGACGTCCCAAGGTAGTGGCGTCCTGAACTGGACACTCTGTCCACTCAACCATCCCGTCCAGTAATACATACATACAGGGAATGTTTCTTCTCACAAAGCATAGGGGGCGCTGTGTACCTATATATTACCTTATGTGTGATATAATTAGCTTGGTGACCTTGACCGTTGACTGAGTGCGGGAATGCATGCAAGAATGCACGAATGCCGGAATGAATGTGATCTCCTCTCAATGCTCACCTTGGTCGTAATGCTCGCATTGCGTTTGATGCGAGGGAAGGAAGAGACCCTCCCCCCGCCTCCTGCCGCGGCCCGGCTTTCTCACCTTCCCTGTCATCCCTCCCTCAGCTTTCTCCCACCTCGCCCTCTCGCCCTGCCCCGCCGCTTTCTCACCTTCCCCGCCTGTCCCCTCCCCGCTAGCTCCCTTATAAGGCCGCCCGCCGGCCTCCCTCAGTCACTCGCCTTCCAGCCGTCCTCCCTGCTCAAGCTCTTTTCTTTGGCTCTCTCTCCACCCCGGACCTCTCCATGGCCGACGGACCTCTCCACAGCCAACGGACCTCTCCACGGCCAACGCACCTCTACCCTCTACCGACGCAGACGCAGACATCATGCCAGGAGAAAAGGCGGCATCTCCCCGGACTACCTATTCCCCTCCGACCTCGTCGAGAGAGGCCCCGAGCGGAAGCCCCCAAAGCCGTCCCGACAGCACCAGCCTCCCGAGACGCAGACCTCCTTCGAGGCGCACACCAGCCATGGAGCCAAGCCGTCAGCCGCCCCACCTACAGCCGGGAAGCTCACGGGGCCCCCTGCGCCGCCTGGAACCGCGAGCCCACCTCGTGCGACCGGGCCACCATCGGGGATGCGCATGGTGAGGCGGGGGCCAGACAACAGCATGTATGCGCCTACTGTGCTAATGTGAGGAGGATACTCACCATGCACAGCGAGGCCCTGTGCCTCACCAAACAAGCCCGTGAGCGCCAGACCCCGCCGGACCGGCCGGTCCGGGCGGCCATAACCGGCGCCTCGCCTACACCTCTGCCGACAACCCCTTGACCACCACCGACAACCCCGTATTGACCACCGACCGAAACGCCGCCCAGGACACAGCCGGGGACCATCACCTCGCGCCACAGGCCCCAGACGCCGCCCACACTGACCACAAACCCTCCCCAGACAGCACAGCCACCCTAGACATCACAGCCGCCGACCATCACGCCGACCATCACGACCTCCACATCTCCCCCGGCGACACCGCCTTCCTCAACCCACCCTCTCCGACCCCGACCCCCACCCCCCCCAGCCCTGATGACTTCGCTGCCCCCCTCTCCGACCCTCGCCGCACCTCCTCCCCCACCCACGCCAACCACCACCTGCGCAGCCCCCCGGGAAGCGGGCCTCCCCAACTTTTGGCCGCCCGCATCCCGGTGCCGCCGACGTAGGCCCCGGACTCACCACCTCACCCAGACCTTCACCTCCACAGCCTCCGCCAAGACGCCGCCCAAGCCTCACCCTCCTCGCCCGGGTACCCCTCGCCCTGTATCCTGGCCCAGGCCCTTGGACCTCAGAGGCGGTCCACGCGGGTGTGCGGCGATTAACCCGTATTTGGAAACACGGGCTACTCGCCAGGGCAGACCGCGAATGCCAAACATTCACGGGGCACCGGGTTTCCGGCCGTAAAGCGTTGCTAGGAGACGCAAACTGCGACTCGCCTGGCAACGATAGAAGGTCGGGCGTTCGGACCCAGACCGATCAGACGTATTTAATGACGCTCTGGTGTTTTAGCCGAGTTTTAGGCCTATATTATCGAAATTCTAAACTTGTTTGAAATTAAACATTAGGGGAGGGGTTTGCATGATATTTCTACGACATATGCAGCGAATCATGTTAGTTTTGGTTAAGAATAAAAAGCCGTGAGCTCTTGGAAAAGTAAATTGGAAAGTTCCTTGCATTCTTTACTATCCTCCAGATTTCTATGGAGTAAACCGCTATGGTCAAACTTAACATTGGATTGCTTTATATATATAATTAAGGGCCTTAAGCCTAAATAGGCCTTATGCAGCTACTTAGCCCATCTGCGGGGAGATTATATCAGACAGATGAACAGAATTAACGTATAGATCTTTTGGCTAAAATAAGACAGTAACTTAGGCTGATTATCAGTGACAGTGGTAGTGACACTAGCGCATCTGCTTAGTTTTGGATCAATTTAAACATATTAAATACACAGTAAGGCGAGTAGACCAGCCAGTTAGTTGAAATAACTAAGTAATTGCTTTAGGCCGATAAATGCGAGAGGGGGCAAACCTCTGTATTTAGACGATACTCTGGCTGGCCAACTTTAGCCCGGGAAGGACACCGACAGACACGGACTACCTGCAGATGAGACGAGGGGCAGCGGCGGCCTGCGGCTGGCCCAGGAAATTCACATGGAAATAATTATATAAATTAACACGAAGGCTCGCCTTAAGCGGGGGTGGATTAGCCTGACGGTTAAAATAGTGTGTCTTTTTTCCTGAGGTGTTTCAATAAAAGCGCCTCTTTTTCCCACCCCCGCCTTGCCTTCTTCCTTTTCGCGCATCGGTCGTAATTCTCGCATTGCGTTTGATGCGAGGGAAGGAAGAGACCCTCCCCCCACCTCCTGCCGCGGCCCGGCTTTCTCACCTTCCCTGTCATCCCTCCCTCAGCTTTCTTCCACCTCGCCCTCTCGCCCTGCCCCGCCGCTTTCTCACCTTCCCCGCCTGTCCCCTCCCCGCTCCCTCCCTTATAAGGCCGCCCGCCGGCCTCCCTCAGTCACTCGCCTTCTAGCCGTCCTCCCTGCTAAAGCTCCTTTCTCACCACCCACCCACCCAACTATCCCTACAAGCCAGTGGAGGGCTCTTCGGCGCCCCTCGCCACAAACTCTGAAAGCTCCCCCGGAGCTCCGTAGTAATAAGTTTATTTTTACCCCATTCCTTGTACATAGTGTGTCTTTTTTCCTGAGGTGTTTCATTAAAAGCGCCTCTTTTTCCCACCCCCCTGTTAGGGATGTTGGAGTGTTGTGTACATCCAAGCACCCAGCTAAAGATGGCCCTCTAACGGACACAATTATACTGCGCATATACTCTGTTCTCTCCTGTCGAGTATAAACAACTTGTAAAATAAAATAAAAGATGGCCAAGCTGAGGCAGAGCTTAGATTGTTTTGTTTGTTTGTTGTTTTACGTCCTAACAATATCTACGGTCATATGAGGGTGTGTACTGACTTGTGATAGTGCGCACTATTGGTGACTATATAGTGCTGCCCCACTGGGAGACCAGGCCACCAGTATCATGACCTGATATCCCACTCAGTCACATTATCATGACACTGAGCCAACCAGTCCTTGCCCTATCCTAATAATGCCGAGCACCTGACTACGAAGTGACAAGTATCAATTTTTAAGTTATTGATTTGATTCGACCAGAGTTCAAACCCACAAACTCAACTCATTCGGCCATCCCATCTGGTTGGCAGAATTCAGAGGACACAATAATGTTGTGCAAATACTGTATTCTTGCGGATACAAACAGTTCCCTCCTGTGTAAAATAAATAACACAAAAACAAAATAAAAGATGGTCAAACTGAGGCAAAGGGGGCACAATTATGTGGCACATCTACTGTATTCTCGCGAAGACAAACAGTTCTCTCCTGTGGAGTATAAGCAACACATTTTTAAAAGCCACATGAAATTAAACAGGAATAAGAAATACTCCATCAGAAAAACCCCTCAATCCGTACCAATCATAACAAGATGAAAGAATAATTAGGACCAAAGTGGGGCCTATTTCTACATGAGAACCAGACGGGATGGCCAAATGAGTTAGAGCGTCTGTCTCCCCTATGGTAGATCGTGGGGTCGTGGGTTCGAATCCTGGTCGAGTCAAACCAATGACTTACAAATTGATACTTGTCGCTTCCTAGCCAGGCGCTCAGCATTATTAGGATAGGGCAAGGAGCAGTGGAATGAGGAAGACCAATCGCCTGCAACTGAAATTTCCCCTGCTTAAACAACTAATGTACCAAAAAAAAAAAAACTGGTTCCTTGCTATTAATAGTATTAGTATTATTATAATTAGTAATATTATTATTGATATAGTTTAAATGAACATCAAGTCTTATTTGCAAATGTACCCAATTTACCCTTATGCTTCTTTCTTGTTCAATGCCATGTCGAGTGACCAAGATATTGTTCCCACTCAGGATGATGTGACTGATTGGGAAATTGGGTCACGGTGCTGGCGGCTTAGTCTCTCAGTGGGACAGCACTATTAAGTTATCATGAGTATGCACTGTCACAAGTCGGTACCCATCCTGATATGACGTTAGATGGTGCTATGACGTAAAACACCAACAAACAAACATATTTAAGCTAACTAATAGATACCTTATTAATTATATTCTCCAAACAGGTCTGTTCATGCGGGTTTGCTCCTTAAAGGGCCTGTAACATGACCGAAAACAACTTTACTTATTCACAATTATTATGATCAAATAAGATTGGTCAAAATTTGTATATTATGAAACTACCTATTCTCTAATAGTCCCGTCGTGATATGACCTTAGATTGTGTAAGGACGTAAAACTCCAACAACCAACCAACTCTATGAGTCATTTAAGAGCCAACCATGTTTTGACCAGACGTGGTGGCCTAATCGGTAGAGCGCAGGCTTTCCGTGCGGAAGGTTGGTAGTTCGATTCCCGGTCGAATCAAACCAGTGACTTATGAAATTGATACTTGTCACGTCCTAGCCTGGCGCTCGGCATTATTAGGATAGGACAAAGATTTATAAGCTCAGTGTTAGGATAATGTGACTGAGAGCGATATCAGCTCATGTTGGCAGCGGCCTGCTCTCCCAGTGGGACAGCACTATAAAGTCCCCATGAGTGCGCACTGTCACAATTCGGTACCCGTCCTGGTATGCTCTTAGTTGTTGCCAGGATGTAAAACTCCAACAACAACCACCATGGTCTGAGAGTGTCTGCGGTCAAGCTGCGGTTATTACTAGTATTACTGTTATTCAGCCCTAATGATTGTCCTCAGTTATGTTTGTTTATTGGGATTTTACACCCTGGCAACATCTAAGGTCATGTCATGATGAACCCCGACGTATGACAGTTCACACTCATGGCGGTTTTATAATGCTGCCCCACTGGGACACCAGGCCGCTGGCAATGTGACCCAATTTCCGACTGACTTACATCATCCTGATACTGAGCTAACCAGTCCTTGCCCTATCCTAATAATACTGAGTGCTAGGCTAAGTAGAAAGAAGTATAAATTTTGTAAGTCACTGGTTTGGCTCGCCTGGGATTGGAATTCCCGACCTTCCACACAGGAAGCCGGCGTTCTACTGATTCAGCCACCGCGTCCGGTGTCGCAGTTTCAGCTCCTCGTCAGTTTCAGCCGTGCGCATAGACTCAAACTCAAGCCATTGTCAATGGTCGTGAGCAATGTTCATACAAAAAATACAGAAAAAGTGAAATATCTCTAAAAAATACACCACCTATTAACAAATCGCTTGGTACACATATAGAAAACATCTTTACCAAAATGATTATATTAAATTTATAAGGTTAGGCTTCTTGATTTCTATTAATTTTGAATCAAACTAATGTTTTGCACTGTGTGTACCGTCAAACTCAAGGCATTGTCAATGGTCGTGAGGAATCTTCATACAGAAAATACAGGAAAAGTGAAATATCTCTAAAAGCACACCACCTAGAAACAAATCGCTTGGTACACATATAGAAAACATCTTTACCAAAAACATGATATTAAATTTATAAGGTTTGTGACGATGCTGTTAGATTTTGACGCATGCGCAGAAGCGATGCGCCCGGCTGAAACTGACAGGGAGCTGAAACTGCGACACCGGTCCTTCAGTCATGTAAACTAAGACATATTACATGCATGGAAAGTAGTGCGAATCCTAGTACAACCAAGGACGTCTGACCAGCTGAGTTGGCGCATCACAGCTCTAAAGCTGAGCTTCCATTTACACAAGAGAACGCGGCGGCTGAATCAGTTAGTTGGTTGTTTGAGTTTAACGTCCTGGCAACATATAAGGTCATATCAGGACAGGTACCCACTGGTGATAGTGAACACTCATGGCGACTTTATACTGCTGCCCCACTGGGAGACCAGGCTGCCAGCAGCATGACCTGATATCCCACTCAGTCACATTATCCTGGCACTGAGCCAACCAGTCCTTGCCCTGTCTTAATGCTTAGTGCCTGGCTAGGATGTGACAAGTATCAATTATTAAGTCGTTGGTTTGAGTGGACCAGGGTTTGAACCCGTGGGTTCGAATCCCAGGATCTACCAAAACGGGAGACGGACGCTCAAATCATTATGCCATCCCGGCTGGCCTAAGGCTGAATCAGTAAGAGCACTGGCTTCCGGCACGGAAGGTCGGGGGTTCTAATCCCGGTGAGTGAAACCAATGACTTACAAAATTGATACTAGTCGCTAACTACCTAGCCTGGCACTCGCCATTACTAGGATAAGACAATGACTGACTAGCTCAATATCAGGATAATGGGACTAAGTAGGGTATCATTTAAGATTATCAGGTCGATATATCAGCGGTGTTGAGACCCACTGGGGCAGCACTATGGAATTGCATAATGAATATAAATATAAATATGAATATGTATATATAAGCGATTGGTGCAAGTGTGAGGCAAATGTCAGTCTAGGAAGAATACTAAGTCAATGTTATAGAACAGTGACTGCTGAAATCTATGCTGCTACAATTTTGATGTGATTGTCAATGTCAAAATATATTTTAAATCGTTACCCTTAACATATCTTCAAAGTTAGCCATGTAAAGTAAAAGTTGCATCAAACTAAAGTACGGGAGGTTATGATGATCACCCTGTTATGTTAATCTTACAATTTGACCAAAACTCAATACCATCAGACTATGCAAATACAACGCTAACTCATGATATTAAATTGGCTGGAATAATTTAAGCGGTATTAACTTATTCGATCCGTATAGCCATTTGACCTTCATGAAGGTCACGACTGACTAGCTTGGTTGTTTATTTGGGTTATCTATCCTAGGAGCCTCTCAGGTCAGGAGCCCAGGTTGAAATGTTCCGGTGGTATGCAGACTTTATCGGCGATAGAATAATATGGTATTGGAATAACACACCACAAAACATCTTACGCATATTTAAAGACAATTATCATATCAGGCGGTACGCAGCTGCAATCTTGCGTACATGGAAGCTACGCCTTTGAAGATCATATCAGGACGGGCACCAACTGGTGACGATACACATTCATGACAAAAGTATAGTTCTCACCCATTAGGACACAGCACTGCCGGCACCATGAACCGATACCTCACTCACTCGCATTATCATGAAAACGTCACCACCCAACCAGTCATTTTCCCATCCTACCAACGCATCAATGCAGTTATCAAGTTTGCAAGTCTCCAATTTGACTCAGCACGGGGATTCATCTCTCAACCCCCCGCGTGGCAGGCTAGCGCTTTACCCTGTAAGCTATCTCGTCCGATGACTACGTGCGCAGACGCAAAGGTATAGGTGTCCATTATCCGGAGTGACCTACACACCTGGATGGGGAGAGGCAGGTGATCCATCGCAGATTATTAACCAGATGCCTGGTTGACCTCAAGAACTGCTTTGGCAGGATATATGTAGGCCGACACACCCATAGTGTATCATCAGGAGAACAGCAAGTTCAGCCTAATTCGAGTGTCTTGCTCTGCTTCTCAAGTGAATCATTTAGTTAGAGGGCAACACAGGGATGAGAGATGGGGCGGTGAAACATTTGAATCGGCGTCTAGTGTCGATTGGAGGTTACCCAGCATACACTGACTGACACCTGAGTCACTGTCGTCTCGGTCATTATCAACTCCCCTCTCCCTTGTTGCTGACCGACCATGGGACCGACTTTAAATAGTCCATTTAAGGAGGTGGTTGGTTTAAGGAGTTAAGCTAGGATTCCTTAAGGGTACATTCCTTACACGTGGTATGCGGTATGCGAATGCGACAAAAATTCGAAACGCCTTGAAGCCTATGGGCTACATTCCTTACACGCGGTATGCGAATGCGAATGCGAATGCGACAACTCGATCGGTCCATGTAGCCATCAGTGCGGCATGCGGCATGCGAATAGAAACCATCAGTCGCATGTGTCTATTAGTTTTAGACGAGGAGAGGCGACTGATCATTACGGAACGGTCACACACAGGGGTGCGGAGGGGACTCACAGGCATAGAGGGGTGCCATGTACATAGTGATTAGTGTGTGCGGAGGGGAAAAATATGGTGGTAGTAGTAGTAGTGGTGGTGGTGGTGGTGGTGGTGGTGCCATGTACATAGTGATTAGTCTCACATGAGGGTTCCTACCTTTATAATTGCCAAAGCATAGATAACTATTCCTATTTCTGTGGATAAAGGTAGGAACCCCCTGTGTGAGACCTCGCCGCATGCCGCATACCGCATGCCGCGTGTAAGGAATGCATGCTTTACACGCGGTATGCGGCATGTGGCATGCGTACGGGATGGGTCCTTTCACCCACACCCACACCCACACACAGTGTCAGGTTTCCTCACCACTGTTCTCTATGCAAACGCAGCAGTATTCGCATTCGCATGCCGCACCGATCACTACATGGACCGATTCAGTTCGCATTCGCATTCGCATGCCGTGTGTAAGGAATGACCCCCATTGACTTACAGGCATTTCCATTTTTTGCCGCATTCGCATGCCGCATGCCGCGTGTAAGGAATGTACCCTTTAGGATATGGTTAGAATAGTATTGTTGGGACCCAAATCAAGTAATAGTTATAGCGGAGTGGTCGATCTGTGGAGGTGGTCGGTTAGAGGGGTTTTAGTGTACAGCAAAACCTCTCTAGATCGACCGAAGATGGGACCGACTTTAAATGGTCCATTAAGGAGGTGGTCGGTTTGTGGAGGTCTTTTTTTTACTTATTGTTACAATGGTATTGTATGGACGATCGTTTGGGACCCAAATTATGCGATCGATATAGGAGAGTGGTCGATCTGTGGAGATGATCGTTAGAGAGGTTTTAGTGTACATATATATAAGCATGCCTATTGCTTTACAGAGATTGGGGTGAAAGATGGCAAACGACGAAGAGGACGACCTCAAACTCAATGGTTGGACAGTGTGAAGGGCAGGTCACACAAACATTAGTGCACGTAGTTGAACGTAGATAGAATAACGTGGGTGAAACGTGATGTCACTACGTTCAAATACGTTAAGGTATGGCAGGTTTTGGTTGATGACCCATCTAATAGTACGGATAAATATGTTACAGTACGGATCCCAGTACGATACGGTACGAATCCCGGTACATCCAACTACGTTCAACTACGTTCGACTTTGTGCACTAATCAGGTTGGAGAGCTTACCTCGATCGGGCTATGGTGGTTAAATACTTCATTCGAGCCCCGGTTCAATTTCCAAGGTCGAATTTTATATAAGATTAGGTAGCAGGTTAAAAAATATGCTTATGGCACACTGAGTTTTGGGAAGTTTACATATTGGAATACATCACTATGAAGCCAAAAATTATATCTAATTTCCTGGATATTCATAGGACATTTAGTTGGGACCGGATTGAGTAAATTAACAGTGAATATTAGGAAATAATTCAGTAGTTACAATACATGGCTATAGGACAGAACTGCCCATGTTATAACTGTGTTGGTATAGCCATAAATCCCAAACAATAGAGGAACCTCCAGCCAACAATAGGGGTATATGCTGGTCTGTGGCCCACTCATATACTTCCACTTGCCACTGGGGGAGGTCCTGTGGGGACTGTTGTGCATGATGTAGATATATTTTTTGCATACCAATATATATATGCATAATAAATAATTCACTGTGATTATGCATCTGATGCATAATCACCACAAAGATGCTGGTACAACATTAAGAAAAACCTACCTTAAATATTATTGTATTTGATTTATTTTATTGTTGTGACAGCATATATACATATATACACATATACATATATACAGGTAAACTCAGGTCGGGTAAAGTCAGGTCGGGTAATGTCAAGTATTATTCCATTTTTATCATTATATATTTGTTATTATTATCATCGTTATTATCATTATTGTCGTTATTATCATTATTCTTGTCATTATTATTACCGTATTATTTTAATCATTATTGGCATTATTTTTAGATTTACATATATATGTATGTATACATATAATATATATATATAGATATAAACATACATATGTGTATACATATAAAGATACATATGTGTATACATATAAATATACATATTACATATGCACCTATGTGTATATATGCCTATATATACATGCATTCACATCTACATATATGTATACATATATACATATGGAGACCTATATATGTGACTACATAATTATATATATATATATATATATATATATATATGTAGATATATATATATATATGTGAATACATACTGTATTTAGAGATCACTGCATCCCATATTGTAGAGTGGTCCATTTGTCACTGGTAAGTTAACCCATGTGTAGTCTGTTTCACTCTCAGACTTATTGCAAGGGGCCTAAGCTCTGACACTTTAACACTCAGATTTTAACCAAAAACTGCCAAGGAAAGCTTTCACACCTCAGGTTGCCAATGGTTCTCTGGGCTGCACCTCCACTGACAGCTGAGCTCACTGAGTGTGAATGTGTCAGAGCTTATGCCCTTTGAATAGGTGTGAGAGTGGATTGGATTTGGTTTATATGGGTGTGTGCCACAGTGCACTGCACACACATATTTCTGAAGGCACACACTACACAACAGTCAACTTGGTAGTTGCAAATGGATTACCATTGTGAAGGATCTGGCACAGTCGTGAAGGATCTGGCACAGTCATCCTTACATTTAGTAACACTGGTAAGTTATTCTTCACCTGATATTGCAATATTATTTATATATTATATATAATACATAATATGTATGTGCATATATGCATATATACATACAGGTTTAAAAGTATGTGTACATGTACATGCATAATCAAAAATAAATTTAATATAAATGGAATATTATTTAGGGTAATGGCAGTGATTGGTTAAAATCTGAGTGTGAAAGTGTCAGAGCTTAGGCCCCTTGCATTGTTGCAATAAGTCTGATAGTGACACAGACTACATATGGATTAACTTAGCAGCAACAAATAGAGGACCACTCTAAGATATGTGATGCAGTCATCTCTAAATACAATATGTATTTATATGCATGTGTGTAGAGTCATGTATATATGTCTGCATATGTATATATAGATATGTATGTATGTATATGTATGTATATATATGTATATATATGTATATATGTTAATATGTATGTATGTATGTACATGTATGCATATGTATGTATATGTATGTATATGTATATATATGTATATGTATGTATATGTATGTATATGTATGTATATGTATGTATGTGTATGTATATATATGTATGTGTATGTATGTATGTATATGTATAACATTTATAATAGGCATAGCGGGTTTGGATTTCCGTGGGTGTGGGAGAGGAGATGGCAGCCTATCGGCACCGGGAATACCGGCTTCCCGGCACCAGGGTTCCTGGCCTCATGGCGCCGAGACTCCCGACACTAGGCCTCAATTCAAATAATATAAATATTAATAAAATGTGATAACCAACAATAAAATAAATGAAATATGAATGCAATAATATACAGGGTAAGTTTTTATTAATGTTGCTGTACCAGCGAGAAATGCCATATTCGTGGGGATTATGCATCAGATAATTTTATGTGTATGTATGTATATGTATATATATGTATGTATATGTATGTATATGTATGTATGTATATGTATGTATATGTATGCATATGTATATTCATTCATTCAATTCAGACTCATGACTATGGTAGTTACATAATTTGGTCCATAGTAGGTAGATATAAAAATTGTTTATGTATGTTTATGTATGTTTATATGCGTATATATGTATATGAATGTATATGAATGTGTATCAAATATGTGTATATATATGTATGTATGGGTATGCATAGGTATGCATAGGTATATGTATAGCATTTATAATAGGCATACATGGTTCGGGTTCGGGGTTCGGGGTTGGGAGGAGATGGCAGCCTATCGGGGCAAGGAATCCCGGCTTCCCGGCACCAGGGTTCCCGGCCTCCCGGTGCCGAGACTCCTGGCAGCAGGCCTCAATTCAAATGATATAAATATAAATAAAATGTGATAACCAACAATAAAATAAATAAAATATAAATGCAATAATATACAGGGTAGGTTGAATGTTAATGTTGCTGTAACAGATTGTTAAATCATTGGTTTGACTCGACCAGGGTTTTGAACCCATGAGGCCATGTGTTCGGATTCACCGTTCTCCCAAAACCATATATAAACATATATTTGGTGAGTGGTTGGCATTTTTATTTGATTTATTTTACTTTTGTTTATTACTTTTTACTTCTATTCAAATATTTGGGATGTGGTGGAGGGAGGCTTGGAACCAGGAAGCTGGGAGGCTATACATACCGTTTTAAATGCAATAAAGTGTTTATTAATATATGTATATGTGTGTATATGTATATGTGTATATATGTATATATGCTGTCAAAACAATAAAATAAATCAAATACAATAATATTTAAGGTAGGTTTTTCTTAATGTTGTACCAGCAAGACAAACCATCTTTGTGGTGATTATGCATCAGATGCATAATCACAGTGAATTATTTATTATGCATATATATATTGGGATGCAAAAAATATATCTACATGATGCACAACAGTCCCCACAGGACCTCCCCCAGTGGCATGTGGAAGTATATAAGTGGGCCACAGACCAGCATATACCCCCATGGTTGACTGGAGGCTGCTCTATTGTTTGAGATTGATGGCTATACCAACACAGTACTGTCATGGGCAGTTTTGTCCTATAGACATGTGTTGTAACTTGTTTATGTATGTGACCACGGCAGACCGGCCAAGGTTTTGTGTGCGTCAAAGTATGCTAGGGTACGCTAGAGGAGAGGTCTCCACTGGTTGCATGTTGCTACTCCTATAGAACTCCCACCACCACCACTACCCCAACCCTGCCCCTCCACCTCTCCACCCCACCCATCCCCACCACCATACACACATTCCCGCAACCTCCTTCTTCCAGCACACTGACGCACGCACGCACATGCACAAGCACACACACTCACTGGCACTCACACACACATGCTCAAACACACACACCTTTCGCACAACCCATTATAACACTATCAAAATGATCAAACCCACCACCTGGTGCACTGGCTGTTCTCTTGATTTCACAATATAGGCTGAGTGAGCCATCTTAGTGTTATAGGGTCTTTTGTTTCTCACAGCATGTGTGCCTGACAAGAGTGTATTTTTTGCTCTAGGCTTTTTGCTTTTATTAATTAGACTAACTCTTCTCTTCTCGGTAGGGCGGCCACTACATTTGGCCACTACTTATTATTGTATGTTCAATAAACCGTATCTTCCACACCTGTGCGTTCGTTGTCTCTGTTGTAGCTTACATGCATATGTATATATTATGTAGATGTGTATATATGTATACGTGTGTATGTGTGTATATGTATATCTGTATATATGTATATAGTATATGTATATATGTATTTAACTGGGCTAGTGAGTATACATGTATATGTATGTATGTATATGGGTCGTTCTCAGAAACTGTACCACTTCAGGTAGTCTACTATAATGCATATTTCAAAGAAAGCCATTATTGGAGTGTCAATATTTAGATTTCATCATTTAGCCCAATAATATGGGAAATATTTTAGATCAAAAGTAAATGCTAATATTATGTATTATGTATCTTATTGGGATGGATGTAGCTAAATAAATAGAAAATTACATCACTAATTTGTGACATTGTCAACCGCATTGAAAATAAAGTGTCACAAACTTAATGAAAACCTCTGAACAACAGTACATTTCACTTCAAATGGTCATATACAATGTCTTCATTAAGTTGAAAACATTTTTTTCTAAAAAAGAATTATCAAAATTATGAAATAGTTATATCCCTGTCACATTATGATGCTTCTCGCCAACGCGTACGTGATTTTTTTGGTGGAACGTCGGGATACGTCAGGAAGTGTTACGCGCGCATGGGTATTCGGCGACGATCGGCGAGGGTCGGCAGCATACATCAGGGAATCGGCGAAGTTTTGTGCTTGCACAAAACTTTCGATGTGCGACAACGCGCGGGTGCTAACATTGTGGCGACGTTAGGGGCGCGTCGAGATACGTTAAATGCGCTGGAATAACGTTATGCAAATGTTATGCAGACGCCGCGCGCGCATAAGGGTCGTTCCCACACGTTGTGACAAACTGTTGCTTTGTTTGTTTGTTGTTGTTTTATGTCCTACCAACATCTAAGGTCATATCAGGACGGCGCACCAAACTTTTATTTCTTTTTTTCTCACAACGTCGACGGCATGCTACTAATACGTTGTGTTCACGCCGAAAAGTTTGACATGTCTCGACGATTAAAAGTGATTTTGCACGTTGGCGGCATGCCAGCAAGAAGAGTCGTAATGTGACTGGGCCATTAACCTTTTCTGGAGTCATTAACATCGTAACATTTCGTTTCCACTTGTAAGTACTATGAAACTCTGTATCAAACGCTGAGTACAGATACAGTACAGGAACTAGTTTTACCATTTGACAATCTATACATGGACCCAGTTATGGTATAGTAAAATATAATCCTGAAATTGCCCCTAAACATTGAAATTTGAGCCAAACATCTGTGTAAAATTGTTGATTCCACTTGGACTGTTACCTTGCTAATATTTTTTATTTGTTCTCTTTAATCATCACAAATAAGACAAAACCATAGCAATGGGGTTTCAAATTATTATTAATACTGTTTATGAAGCAAGTGCTATGTGAAATGTCCTAAAAATGTCAAGCTTTGTGTGGAAAATATTTGATTTTGGAGTCAGATTGGTTTCCATGCTATGCTGCTATTCATCGGGTCTGAGCATAATTTGACCTACTTAAAAATGTCAGAATATGTTTATTTTCAATTATTCAGATGCAAAAGGACATGCACATTGAGGAAGCTTGTATATAGGACTTTGACAGCATTTTGATTTTGTGGTACTGATGTAGCTGAGCTGTCCATACAGTCTCGCTCTTGCAAAGTGAAATAAATATCAAAGAAATTCATATCATATCACCTTTTAGCTGAGCTGTCCCTACAGTCTCGCTCTTGTAAAGTGAACAAACATGTCAAAAACTAATTTTATATCACCTATTAGCTGAGCTGTCCTTACAGTCTCGCTCTTGCAACGTGAAATAAGAAGAAAATAGGAAATCCCTATAATCTCAGCTGAGCTCCCAACGAACACTCACTTTCGTAAAAATGATTCAGTTCATTCAATGCCCTAGGCATTACCTATGCCTCCCAGGCATCATCTCTGCCAAAACACAGTGGAAGAATCTCATGGTATCGCCTAGCGAACAATATGAAAAGAAAAGGAAGAATCTTTCTGATCATTTCAGCTGAGCTTCCAACGAACACTTGCTTTGGTGAAAATGATGAAGACTTCTTCATGCCCTAGGCATTACCTATGCCTCCCCAGGTATCATCTATTGCCTTCGCTTTGCGAAAAGAAGGAAAAGTATTTTTGAAGATTTTCTGTCCAGACATGAACGTCGACAAGAGTACCTATACGTTTGTTCATTTCAATCCAGCAATGAACGCTACTATGTCTGGCCCGGATCATAGGGAAGCAGACTGGTCAGTGTCTGGACCGGATCATAGGGAAACAGACAGTCAATCACTTTACTTTGATCTACTGGTACTACTCTCTGCCTATGTTTAATCTGTAAAATCCTTCAAAAATATGTTGTGTTATTTTTATATTTATTTTCATTAAATAAGTAATTTTTTGTAATATATATTATATTATTATTATATTTATTAAGTAATATCAATATAGAGCAAAATTCTTTGTAGAAAAGAAAGTGTTTTAAAAAGTTAACTTAATACGTATTATTTCATATTTTCATATTTATTTTTATGTTTTGTAATACATATAGTAATATAGAATAGATTCTCTAGATATTGTAGTTCTTTTATTTCATGTTTCTAAGTATCATAGGTATTTAGTTATGCATTTCAAACAATATAAACATATGTATGGAACTCTATCATAGTTATGACCGATGGCGTCATGCCCATGCCAATATTTTGTCATTCAGAACAAAAATAATTGCATGCGTGACAAAACCTTCAAGTCTATCATGTTTTCTCCAATTTCGCTTCAACTGACGGCGAATTAACTGTACATGCAGCTTCAGTCAAGCCTGAAGAAAAACGTTTAGTCACTTCGCGCGCATGTCCGTCGACACCCGATAAGAAATAGACTCCCATGCCGCGCATCCGACCCCCTATAACGTTACCGTATACTCGTGAAAAAGTCACCCACTACTGAATAGAAGAAGTGTATCTGCTATTCGCATCCACCCCCTTCCTTGTGAGTAAAATGAGTACGAAAAGAATACATAAGCTGCGTTTACACGGGCGAGTTAAAACGCCCCAGCTGGAACCACTTGCCTAGATCGGTTTACATTTGCCCGTGTAAACACGCCGCTGAGGCGTTTTAGGGCTGAAACGGTCCAGCTGAAACGTTCCACGTATACCACCTCGGGAGGGGACCGTTCTAGATAAAACATTTTGTAAATGGTCGTGTAAACGGTGCCTTGATACCTGAGGCGTTTTACTGACGTCACACGCATGCGCACTCGAGAGATTCGTTTGTTGACTTTCCGGTCGATCAAAATCATATATTATATAATTTGGTCTATGAAACCGCTAGCTGTGCACAGATATTTTTTTTCATCATTTATTTTGAGGTTTTCACTGCCCAGCAGAAGTTTTGACCGTTCCAAACCAATACGATTCAGTCCATACATATCTAGGTCGAACCCACACTCTCTTGTGGCGACGGAAGCGGCTTAAGCACGTCACACTCATGCGCAGTCGAGACCTTAGTTTGTTGACTTTCCGATATAGCTGGTTCCCGGGCGGTGATAGTGTAAAATAGCGGTGCTCGCCGGATACAGGCTCAGGTGTAACTATTGCTGGTGCCCGGCAGTGTTAGGGACCGATTAGGCCGAAATCTAGTGAATGCGATCATATTTAACAGAATTACATACTCAAATAATGAAATTTAATTAAATTAACCCTAAATTCCAAGCGATATTAACATAGCAGCTACATCGGCGTCGTTATTCATATTGTCGAATTGAAGAGTGTAAACTAAACAAATAGCAGTGCTCGCCGGATACAGTGGGGGGGGCACTTGCTCATGCGCAGATATCGATGTCGAACCCACACTCTCTCGTGGCGACGTCGACTATATGCCTTGAAACGGTTTAAGTACTGCCCGTGTAGACGCGACACACTTTCAATCTCGGTCCGTGTAAACGCACCACTAAAACGCTTCAGGTAAAACGCTTTGTCTAGATCGTTTTACTTTTTGCCCGTGTAAACGCAGCTATAGATTAGTAGTCTGAAATAAATTTTCAGGATTTGAGAAATTACTATGATTATTATGGTAGTGCATGAATCAAGGGGCTGTGTAATGCGGTCTTGGTCCTCCACGGATCCATCGAGTAAGATTTTTGGAATTAGAAAAGTCAATAAATACTCAATGCTGTGTCTCAAGCACTAGCATGCAACATCTTTGATTTCTTGCATTCGTCTCTGCATCCAGAGTTTCACTTCTCCACCTGCTTAGTCTACCCCAAAAACGAATCCAGAGCTCGTAAGTTTTAACAGAGCTCTACGGTGTACAGTTTAAACAAACCCAGAGCATTTCCGTCATTAGTGTGACAGTTCAGAGGTTTCCCAGTAGATAAACAAGTTTCAGCTCAATCAGCTGAGTACGACCTCGCGTTTGCCACGTTATGTAATATGCCAAGTGCACAACTGCACCTGCCCTGGCTACAAACAATTAACCTAGATAAATAGAAAGTCAATGGGAAAAGAAATCATCTGTCAATTGTTAGTTTGACATCACATTCAAAACCGGTGTATGTTATTCCGTCTATGTCACAATAGAATAACAAGATTTATTTGGTACATGGATGTACATGACAATGTCTATACAAATCCTATATGACAATGGCCATACAAATCCTACATTAATAAACTTAAAGAAATTGAACCATCTGTGGGAAAACCACCACAAATTCATGCGGGAGGTCAGCGGGACCATGTGGTCCTTAGCCGCTGCCGTATTGGCCACTCGTGGCTTACACATGCTTTTCTGCTCAAGGGGGAGCCTCCACCTGAATGTATTGGGGGTCAGTCTCCACTGACACTCAAACACATTTGACTAAGTTGTGTTGATTTTTTTGGCCCTGCGCCAAAAATTCTACACTGCAGACAGTATGCATAACCATTTTACTAAGGTAAAACAAGAAAACATTTTAGCCTTTTTGAGGGCAGCTGGACTGTACCACCTCATATAGTTTACTAAATAAATTCTATCAATTATTAATACAACTTTTCTTTTTCTATGGGAATCTGTTTCCCTTGGCCACAAGTATATGATTGTGAGCTTTTTAATTTAATGAGTGTCTATTGGCACATAATTGATTGTCTGCTTTTACATGTAAAAGCAATGGTTTGAACAAGAAACAAACATTTCTCGTCATGAATATGGCCTATGCTGCAAACACGGCGTAAAGCAACCACCAATCAATCAAACCTACCATGTTTATACCATTTCTCCATTTTATACAAATCATCCATCCTGAAATGTAAGCAGAAGCATCAGTAATTAAAAGTGTCAATAACCTTACTATAGCAATGCTACTGTGGAGTCTATCCTATCTCCAAAATGCCTGTAACTCCATTGAATTAGTAATGTTTATTAGTGGCGCAACTTACGTTACTACCCGCAAACTTTGGCGCAAGTTTAGTTAGGAACATAAACATTTCTTATGACTAAACCTTGTAAACCCTGTCGATCAGTTTGAAAGCTGTCGACTTGAACTATTTTTAGTTCATGCTTCGTATTAGCACAATGGTTATGTATGGCGCAATCATTCCAAATTAGTGACGCAGAACAAAGAATTTTTCTTTCCGGCCGAGCTGAAGCACTCTGCCGTCCACGTTTTCATCGATCCTTCCGCGGCGTTCTTTGCTGTGATTGGTCAATTCTGTTGAATAAATTACAACTACCAATTAGCGGTTCTATTCTACGGGCCTGCTGGGGCATAAAAGCTCCAGTACCAATATCACAAGAATGTATTATTTTAGGTTTTACTTTTGTTTTATTAACCAAAAATACATTAGTTTGTTTATCCTGGCCAGAAACAATTGGATCGAACGGCAAAGGTTGTACTCTACCTTTTAGCCTCTCCGTACGAGTTAATCTAGATGCCAAATCATCCCAACTAATTTTAGAATCAACTATTCAAACCTTTTCCCGATTAACAATTTTTCGATCGTTCTTAGGCCCAACCACGGTTCCTACCGAACATCGTGATCTAACTACTATGTATCCTGGATCATATTTCCTCTCCAAAGGTCCAGATTCATTCACTAATAAAACAACTTTATCACCCGGATTTAATTTAATTGCATTCGCCTTTTTATCCGCATGAGCAATATTGTATTTTCGACTTTCCCGTCGATTATCAACTGCCTTATTTAAAGCAATAGACAATTCATCTATTCGATATGCTAAGTTTGAATCCCTCATACCTGTAGAATGATATAGTAAGGAACTAGGTTTCGTACCTGGATGTCTAAAAGGAGAAAAACCTGTACTATCCGAAGGTACAGTGCGATACGCATATATCACATCAGGTAAAGAACTTTTCCATAGATTAGCGTGAGAATTTACCAACTTCATCAAGATGCTTTTTAGTGTTCTATGGTAACATTCCACCATCCCATTAGATTGTGGATGATACGGTGTAGTACGCCTTACCTCTACTCCAAGTTCTTTCAAATGATCCATAATCATTCTATTCTTAAATTTTAACCCATTATCAGAAATAAACACACAAGGAATTGAATGGTGAGGAATATAATCAATGAATATATAATCATGAACCCCTTTCGATGATTTGTCTGGCAATGACTTATATTCTACCCAACCACTACACTGATCAATTATAGACAGTAAATATCTATTTCCACTAGCACTAACTGGGTAAGGGCAGAAAGGTCTGCAGCAATTATGATACCAGGTGCAACCAGTAATGGCATCGACTGTGGATTCGCACATGTCCATGTACTATAGTTAACTACACAATTAGGACAATTGGCAATTACTTTGTGGACATCTCCAGCTATACTAGGCCAATGAAGGTGTTCCTGCAGTCGTCTCAGGGTTTTAGACATAGCCATATGACCTACTTCAGTATGAGCTATTTAAATGACAGAATTCCTGTATCTCTTCTGCAAGACTAGTCGGGGATACATATCTTTACGTGAAGCAGTAATCGTTGAATAAAGAAGACTATCCATTAGCAAATAATTATTTTCTTCATTCCTCCCTAACATATATTCGGGCAGTTTTTTCTGCTCATTCATGACTTCAGCAAATGGCAGTTGATAGTGCTCAAATGGAATTGCCTGTTCTGCCAATATAGAATCGAATGCAAACATTTCCACTGGTTCCTTAGCCTCTGTATTAGGTCTCAACATAGACAACATATCAGCCCATACATTATAGACAATTGGTGCTGAAAATTCTGCCAATAACACTGCCCAACGTTGAATATGTGTATTACAGATTTCCTTAGTGAACATTTTTTTTAGTGGAGCATGTTCTGTGTAAATAGTAAATTCAGAACCATATAAGTAAGGTCTTTGTTTAACTAATGCATAAATTATAGCAAATGCTTCTTTTTCTATCGTAGGATAATTACGCTGAGAAGAAGAAAATCTAGTACTTATGAAATGCACAGGCCCATCTATCCCATTTTCATCTTCCTGTACCAGGACAGCACCTAAACTGTACTCAGAAGCATCTGTATACAGATTATAAGGCTTAAAAGGATCAGGAAATTTTAGGACACATTCTAATAATAGACTTTACAACTCATTCCAAGCATTTTCACATTCTAGTGTCCCAACAAAGCTACATTTATTACTAGTTAAATAAGTACTAGGAGCTATGACATCAGCATAATTAGGAATTAATTGTCGATAATATCCTGCCGACCCTAGCAAACGTCTTACTTCTTTTTTACTAGTTGGAGAAGCCATATCCCTAATCGCAATAATTTTGTCAGGATCCGGTTTTAACCCTGCTTCACATACAATGTAACCTAAGAGTTTTACTTCAGCTACTCCAAATTCACATTTAGATTCCTTAATAGTCATACAATTACCCTGCAAGATGGCCAAAATGTTTGCTACATCTTGTTGATGACTTTCCTCATCAGGTGAATAAATTATAATATCATCTAAATAAATCAAACATTTTCCTAAAAATTCTGAGAAAATAACATTCATCATTCTTTGGAAAACAGCTGGTGCTGCATGAGTTTAAACTGAAACAGGCCAATATGAGTGTTAATAGCTGTTTTAGGTCTACTTTCCTCGTCTACCATTACCTGCCAATAACCAGATTTTAGGTCTATAGTGGTAAAAATGATCCTGTATCCTGGGCAGAGGATAAGCATCTTTAGTTGTCACTGCATTTAGCTTACCACAAAGATCAATAGTACCATCCTTTTTCAGCACTATAGTGACTGGTGAAGGCCATGGACTACAACTAGCCTCTATAATATCATCTTCAAGCATTCTATTTAATTCTTTTTCTACAAGATGTCTTCTACTTAAAGGTATCCTATAAGGTCTCTGATTAACAGGATATGCACTACCAGTATCGATATGCATTTCTACCGCCTTAGTAGCTTTAAGTTTAACATCAGATTCAGGAAATAAAGAAGGAAATTGTATCTTCCAATAGTCTAATTCTAGAACTATCCCTGCCATTCATCTATTTATGAACTCTAAACCTATCCATGGATGTAGAATATAACACAAGGAAACAAATTTATCTCTATAACTAATTTCAGCTGCACACATTTCCATTACATCTGTACCTATGAGCCTCTCAAAGCTCAGTGAATCTACTACAAAGAAAGGACATAATGTATCGTAAAGAGAAATATACGCTATACCTACAGTTGGAATTAGATGTCCTGACAGAGATCTCAATCTACTACCTGGATACAATTGCCCATCGGATACACCGATGTCACTTAAAAATTGAAAAGCAGACAAATGTATTAAACTCTTAGCCGCACCTGAGTCTACAAGACCAGATAAATGAAATCCATCAAATTCAATATTAATCGAAGGACGTGCAGCAAGTGCGCTTTTTGGTTTCCCGGCGGTGTAGTACTGCTCATGTTAAAGTTACTCGAAAGTAATTTTATCTTACATGGACAATTGTGCATCATGTGTGCCTCATTACATAGGAAACAAGATTTCATAAATTTTGACGGTGTATTAGGCTTTCCCTGCCTAAAAGCATTACTTTTCCGCACCTGTGGATATGCGTGAGACATTCTCGTCGGTAATGCCTGCATCTGCGCAACTGGTGAAATATTTCCATTGCCTCCCAGCTGTTGCGTTGACAGTGCATGCCTCGCCGTGTGCTGTGCAACAGAAGTATGCCTATTTTTAGAAGCATTTTCTACCCCGACTGGCCGCCCTAGGTTTACGTGCGGCAATCCACCACATACGCCATGGTTGTAAGAACTGACACAAGAAGGCGTTGCAGCCTTCACAGCATGAATCACTGGATGCTCAGAAATACCACTGCCTAACGACAAGTTATCCATGCATTTTCTCAGAGACTTAAACTCACCCTGAATAGTCTTCAGAACCTGACTATCTGAACTAGAGGATTTCAAAGGCTTCTTCAAGAGTTTTTGGTCAGTTCGTCTCCACATACCACATGGTATTATCATCATGTAAGTAGTCAAGAAATCTAAATAGGAGTATCTTGAAGGTATCAGTACCAAAAACTGCAGTAGGAAGATTCCAACCTTTAGCTGCAGCAGTTTTGAACCGCTAACAGTATGCAGCTACTGTTTCCCCTTCATTTTGCTTCATAGCCATCACTATCCCTTTTAAATGACTACGAGTCAACCCAAAGACTTGCAAAATTGACACGTGTTGCTGCTACATTGCTTGGTGATGACCATTAAGGAGGTGTCGTGTACTGAGGACCTATGATCTGGTTTTGGGATATGGTGACTGAGTCGGATATCAGGTCCTGGTAGCGGCAGTCACCCTCGATACCACCAAATCCCATTTACAGAGGCTCTAGAGTTGAACTGCATATGTGCTAGATCTCTCACATCAATTTCCCGCTTGATTCTTGCCTGGCGGACACCAAGTTAAATCCTTTGTCATTGCCATTGAATTAATGTGAATGTACGATATGACGCACATAGATCATAGGCCCGTGCTGGCAAAGTGTAGAGCAAACCTTAAGTGCCTGTCACACTATGCCGGATTGAGCAATGGACAGAATTGTCTAGTCCGGTGGTGTTCGGGCATGATAAGTATCAAAATGTATTAAAATGTGTCAAAGTGTTGCGATATCGGGTCTAAGAACGGACATGAAACGGACATGAACAGATAGCCAACAAACGAAACAAACTCAAACCGGACAAGAACCGTAGACGTCAATCCGGCGACATCCGTTCCAAGTTTTGTGCATGTTCAAAACTTCTAACGGATTGGGCCGGATATCAACGGATATCAACGGATATGCAACGGACACAAACCGGACTTTGCCGGATATCAACGGACTTTGTTCGGTTTCTTTCCGTTTCCTCCAATCCGGTGATGTGTGACAGAGCCTTTACAGATGCATTGTGTAGATTGGGCAATTGGTTATAGAAGAGCTCATTCCTTTTTATGTGTCTTTGATCCACACTCCTACCCTTGTCGCCCCCCCCCCCCCCCCCCCCCCCTCGTTAGTTTATTGCTTTGTTCGATCTGGACAAACTCAGTTGAACGTCGCTAGTAAACAGCTAGTGGAGTTCTGTAATTGCACCAATGTGGGAGCAGGACTAAGCTCCCACATTGGTGCAATTACAGAGCACAGTGGTCCAAAACTGTGGTCCACAACTGGTTCATCAAAGGCTGTGATATGTGCTACCTGTCTCTTGGAAAGTGCATATATAAAAGACCCCTTGCTGCTTATCGGAAAGAGTAGTCTAACTGGTGGTAGTGGGTTTCCTCCAAAGAAATGTTAGAATGACTATAGGTTTGAGATCCAATAGCTGATAATACGAAAACCAATGTGCTCTAGAGGCATCATTAAAAAAAACAAGCTTTACTTTTGCTTTTGCACCAATGTGGAACAGGTTTCTACATCTATTTCAACGAACATCGATGCTTGTTTAATAAGTAAATTGACCCCAGAATCGACTATGTATTATGCGTCCCTTCAATTGTAATTGCTGCCTCTTCTCCCATAAATGGGTCAACCAATGATGGATGATATGTGCGACTGAGTGAATGGTTGGGGTGTGACCTCCTAGCAACGCCTGATGTTTTATCAGTACGGCGACCAACTTGTGGCAGTACGCACTCATGGCCGTGATGCGCTGGATATTCCAGCTAGCCTGGCACTCGGCATCACTAGGGTTGAACAATGACTGGTTACCTCAATATCAGGATAATGTGACTGAGTGGGATGTCGCGTCATGGTGACGACGGCCTGGTCTCAAAGTGGGGCAGCACTGTAAAGTTGCCATGAGTGGACAATGTCACAAGTCGGTACCTTCCTGATATATATATATATATGTTGCTATGAGGTAAATCCTTGGTTTGACTCGGTATGGGATCGAATTCACCACCTTCCGCGTGGAATGCTAAAACTCTCCTTTTTTAGTGTTCTTCCTAGCCCAGACATTCCCGATGGTGTCTTTTTGCGTGACGCTTTGGTCGTAATGCGTAGCATTACGTTTGATGCGAGGAGAGGAAAAGACCCTCCCCCGCCCCGCCATCTCGCACCCCTGTCACCTCGCCCGACGCCGCCGCGCGCCCCCACCTCCCCCCGGCCCCTGTCGCGCAGCATTCGCGCCTCACCCGACGCCCGCTGCTCGCCACCTCTCGCCCTCCCCCGGGCCGGCAGCATTCACACCTCACCTGCTGTCGCCCGCCCCCTTCCCCTTATAAGGCCGCCCCCCGGCCTCCCTCAGGCACTGGCCCTCCTGCCGCCTTCCAGCTCTCTTCCCATTTCTCTCTTTGGGCATACCTCCACCTCGGACTGCTGCTACACCATGCCTCGGGGAAGAGGAAACGGACGCAAGGGCTCCCGGGCGGCCGCCCGCGGCACCCCGGGGCCGGCTTCAACCCCGCAGCGGGACGAGTCCCGGGCCTCCGCCCCGGCGTCGCCCTCGGACCCCACCTCGGGCGCCGAAACGTCGGCCATACTGGAGGCGCTCCAGCGTCTCCAGCTCGAGCAGCGTCGGACTACCGCCGATATTCATGCCCGGATCGAGGGCCTGGAGGCCGGAGGGGCTCCGTCCGCCCCCGAGGCGACCTCCCCTGCACCCCGACGCCAAACCGCCTACACTGCCGCGCCCGCCCGCCCACCTCGGGCGCGCGCCCCGGCCGGAGCCCGGCCCCCGCCACCGCCTCCGGCGCCCCTGCCGGGGGCCGCTCACCCCCAGTATGAGCGCTACCATCACCTCGGGACCCAAGCCCCAGCTGCCCCGTCGCCGGCCTACCACCAGGAGCCGACCCACCACACCCCGGCGTCCGCGGCCGACGCCGTCCGGGAAATCCTTGCCTCCGCCGAGGCGCGGCACTCGGTCAGGCGGCGAGGGATCCCGGTCGAGTACATCTTCCCTTCGGACCTGGTAGAGAGGGGGCCTGAGAGGAAGTCGGTGAAGAGGGGCGAGGCAACCAAGGACGAGTATAGCCTCGCCCTTCTCACCCTGATTGACCACCCCGACTTCCCGGCCCACTCCTTCCAGGGCCTACACCACCATCACCTCACCGTGCTCAGGAACGTCCTCCTCTACCCCTGGCCCACCGTCCGCCGCTACTCCGAGACGGTGTTCACATGGATAGCGGACGGGAGGCTCCCCCAGGGGTGGCACGACCCGGTCGCCCTCGACCTCCTGAGGGTGCAGACCCTCACCCTCCCCGCCCCGGCAGCAGCGGTCCCCCGAGGTGACGACCCTCCCCGAGGCACACACTTGCCCCGAGCCCAAGTCGACGCCCGCACCGCCTATGACAGGCACACCCACGGGACCCCCTGCCCGGCCTGGAACCGCGACCCCGCCTCGTGTGATCGGGCCCCCGTCGGGGAGGCCCACGGCGAGGCGGGGGACAAGCGCCGTCACGTATGCGCCTACTGCGCAAACGTGAGGCACATACTAACTATGCACTGCGAGGCAGGATGCATAACCAAGCAAGCCCGTGAGCGCCAGACCCCCCCCCACCTCGGCGGATTTTTGATCCGCCGGCCTCCCCCCGGCCGGCCCGGGGGGCCCTTCCCGGCGCCTCACCCTCACCACTGCCGACAGCCCCGCGACCTCCACCGACAACCTCCCAGCGACCACCGATCGCAGCGCCACCCAGTCCCAGCCGGGGATCATCACCTCGGGCCTCACGCCTCGGACCACATCCCAGCCCAGCCTCACGAGGAACCCTCTGCCGCCGACCCTCACGACACCGCCTTCAACAACCCACCCGCCCAGACCCCGACCACCACCCCACCCAGCCCTGAGGACTGCCCCCCTGCTCGACCCTCGTCGGACCTCCTCACCGGCTCCCGCCAAGGAGCGGGCCTCCTCCTTTTTGGCCGCCCGCTCCCTGTTGACGCAGGCCCCGGACACTCGCCGCCCCCAGAGGGAACCTGACCCCTGACGCGGTCCGCCTCTCTGCCGGCCCGCCCCACATCCTCCGCCTCGCCCCCTCGGGCGCGCCGCGAGCCCTCTCCGCCTTTTTTGGTGGAGGGCTCCTCGGCACCCCCTCACAGAACACCTACAGACTTTTTTACTCTGCCTGAACTTTATTACTTTATTTATCATGTACATTTCCTCACTGCTCCTCCTGTATTGCTCCTCATGAGCCTCTTTACTTTCTTCCATTTATTGTTTCTTTACTTACACCGTTGCTCCTTATGAGCTTATCCTCTGTATACTCTGTATCTCTGAGGCGTCAATAAACGCCTTTATTTCCACCCCCGCCTTCCTTTCTTCCTTTTCGCGCATCGGTCGTAATGCGTAGCATTACGTTTGATGCGAGGAGAGGAAGAGACCCTCCCCTGCCCCGCCATCTCGCGCCCCTGTCACCTCGCCCGACACCGCTGCGCGCCCCCACCTCCCCCCGGCCCCTGTCGCGCAGCATTCGCGCCTCACCCGACGCCCGCTGCTCGCCACCTCTCGCCCTCACCCGGGCCGGCAGCATTCACACCTCACCTGCTGTCGCCCGCCCCCTTCCCCTTATAAGGCCGCCCCCCGGCCTCCCTCCGGCACTCGCCCTCCTGCCGCCTTCCAGCTCTCTTCCCATTTCTCTCCCCCCACCCACCCATCTCTTGCTTATACACTCCCTTCTTCCACGCTGGAGGGCTCCTCGGCACCCCCTCACAGAACACCTACAGACTTTTTTACTCTGCCTGAACTTTATTACTTTATTTATCATGTACATTTCCTCACTGCTCCTCCTGTTTTGCTCCTCATGAGCCTCTTTACTTTCTTCCATTTATTGTTTCTTTACTTACACCGTTGCTCCTTATGAGCTTATCCTCTGTATACTCTGTATCTCTGAGGCGTCAATAAACGCCTTTATTTCCACCCCCGCCTTCCTTTCTTCCTTTTCGCGCATCAAAGTCTTAAAAAGTCTAACTCTACTATAGCTCAAGTGCAAGGTCACCTCAAGGTCACCCTATCATTCTTCATGCGGCGCCTACTACCTTATTCTGAATAATCAACATCCTCTCGAGCGATTTGACTCCTTATTTGGGCATGCGGTTCACCGAAATGGTGACGTCACAACCTCCCCTCTATGTATGCAATGAGCTCAATTCAGGAGGAAGGGAGAGGATGAAAATGAGGAGGATTTATTTATTTCTCTTTTTTTTAAAGTTGCATAGTCCAATGGCTTTCGAATTTTTGCAACATTTTTTAGATAAATATATCAAGTTGACTATTATAACCTACTATTCATTATTTCCGGAGTCATTTTGATGGGAAATGTCTAGTTTTGGAGCAATTTGAGCTGAAAGAACCCAAAACCATTTCGGCAAGCTTGTCAAAAGTCTCATTGTTATGGCCCAGATTCACATCTCGCGATGGTCATGTGATGAGGAATGACCTATTAATGTGTAGGTAGTGTGGAACCTGACTAATGCCATATATGGTACTGGGAATGAGGGTAGGACTAACAAGGTCATGAGATTGACCTAATTGGTTAATATTCTCCCTGCCTAATTGCTGTGTCAAAGTAGGTGCCCAAAGGGATCAGGTAATAAATTCACTGATTATTCTGTATATGCTGCCCCAAAGCCTTAGTTAATACACCAGCACCTAATACTTGATATATAGAATCAAATGTAAGTATTTGGTTTTGATAAAAATATTTGTTTCATCGGACCATGCAACTTTAAATATATGTACATATATTTGTGTGTGGTGTATAATATATTATGCCAGAATAAAGGCACAGAAGGGAATCACTTTTGTTTATACATTGTACCGATTACAATAAAACCTCTCTAACCGACCACCTCCACAGATCGACCACTCCCCTATATCGATCGATTATTTGGGTCCCAAACGATTGCCCATACAATATCATTGTAATAACAAAATTCCCTAAATCGACCACCTCCCTAAATGGACCATTTAAAGTCGGTCCCACGGTGGGTCGATTTAGAGAGGTTTTACTGTACATTATTCTATTTTCTGCACCTCGATCTGATCGGGAGCGGTTGCCTAATCGATAGAGCGCGAACTTCGCTTGCGGAAGGTCGGGAGGTCGGTTCCCGGTTCAGTCAAACCAATGACTTTAAAATTGATACTTGTCGCTTCCTAGCCTGGCACTCGGCATTAATAGGATAGGGCAAGGACTCAGTGTCAGGATAATGTGACTGAGTGGGATAACCAACCAGCCTCCTCGACCTCACGCTAGTGAGGCGGCATGACCGGTTTTCTTCGTCCCTCCCAGGCACGGAAAAAGGTGTTTTTTAATTTAAAAAAAATTAAAATGGCACGTGGTTATTTGTCCCGTGATTGATTATCATTGTTGGGCATAAGAAAAACATTGTAATTGATGTTTAAGGACTGGTATAGCAAGAAAAATGTGTAGTTAACTGTCCTCCAGAAAGACAGCCTGCCAAGCATCACCTTTTCTACGGAAGTACATGACAATATGGCCAGACGCAGAGTTCGAAACCCGGCAGAGTCAAACTAATGACTTACAAAATTGATACTTGTCACTACCTAGCCAGGCGCTCGGCATTACTACGATAGGGCAAGGGCTGGTTAGCTCAGTATCAGGATAATGTGACTGAGTGGGAAATTAAATCATGGTGCCAGTGGCCTGGTCTCCCAGTAGGGCAGCACTATAAAGTTGCCATGAGTGTGCACTGTCACAAGTAAATATCCGTCCAGGTATGACCTTAGATGTTGCCAGGATGTAAAACCCCAACAAACAAACATCAGAACACATATCTCGTAAATACATTGACCAGTCGTCTCGCGAAAAATTCACATTGAAGTATTCGCAGCGCCATCTGTCGTTTCTGTACGTAGAAGATATTGATACGTAGAAGATATTGAATGGTTGAATATTGCTAAGGTAAAGAGTGACGTAATTAGGATATTCTTCTCTGTATGTGTGTGCTCAAAAATGTGGGTCTATGCTCTCGGTAAAATAACAGTTATTCATTGTGTAATACCCATGTTTGATTTGAATAATCAAACTATATATAAATATATATATATATATGATGTATAACGTTTTATGCGAGTATAAAGGTAGGGAAGAGAATTGTTTGATTATATTATACTCTCCGTTATTCTATGTATTTCCTCCTGTGCTCTCATTTGAACGGTGGCGCCGCCACTGGCCCTTGTTGTCCCTTCCATATACATATATATATATATATATATATATATATATATATATATATATATATATATCCGTTTGTGTATGTGTGTGACTTGTGTGACCTGTCACAGTACATCAGATTAGTATGTCGCCCTCAAATAAATACTGCCTCTCTTTCCTGTAGATTAATGCAAATATCCGGCATTACTCATCCAGCAAATATCCGGCATTATAAGCATGCCAAAACTCTGACACCATAGACTTCTGCAGTAACAGGTTCTATTAAATTGACTCAGTCTTCCCTTCTATGCAGAAACAAATGTTTAATGAATGCACCAGTATCTAAGTCAGATATGTAGAATCAGACCTAGATAATTGTTTTGGTTTTGAAAATGTGATACTTCATCGGACTATGCAGCTTTAATGTCCCACTCAGCCACATTATCCTCAAACTGAGCTAACCAGTACTTGCCCTATCCTATTAATGCCGAGCGCCAGGCTAGGAAGTGACAAGCATCAATTGTGTAAATTATTGGGTTGACTCGACCAGGAATCAAACTCCCGATCTTATGCATGGGAAGCCTGCGCTCTACCGATTCGGCCACCACCTCTGGTGGCACAAACTATTTGACACATATGGTGTATATATATATATGCACCATGTGTCATATGAACAAATGTTATGTTCACACATAAGAGAACAAGTTTAAGGAGGCTGGGCTATGAAAAAGGCCACATGGTTTTGTCCTCTAACATGATAAATATATTGTTCATATATATGTATTTATCATAACCCGCTACGCTTGAAGTGAATAATTGATTAAATCATGTCGGTTAATAGACCTTGAAAGTTTAATTGAAAACTTGTTGTGGCCACTATCTTGTTTTTGTTTGCATTCTCTCCCGATTCCGCGATATATCTATGCCAGTATAGATATACTCTGCATGCTGTGGACATCGTAGCACATCCATGACTCGCTTATAACTCATTCCCTCTGAAGCAGTTTCTGCTCGGAGTTAGGCTGGGTTGTCATTCACATCTACTCTGGATAGGGGTGAATCTTTTATATATGCTTATACTAACCCCGCCAAAAAAAACTACAACATATTGTAAAATATTCCGATATATACGTGTCATGGATCCTTGTCGGGGACTGTGGGATGGACATATATTTTGGAGTGATCAAAGTGGAGATATGGCTGGTTTTCAGATGGAGTAGAAAAGCCCTTGTTTATATCAGGAACTGTGGTACATGTAAAATACAGTTTCTTAACATTCCTTCCCCTTTAGTTTGGAAGTACACATGGCTAGTTTAACTCCTACAAGTCTTATTAATGTTTGCCATAGTCAGTATGATAAGTCTGTAATCCTATATGCTATATATAGACCTCTTTAACGAGATGTTTAATTTGATATAATAATTTTAATTATTAGCCTGAAACACTAGCCAGGGCAACCTTAGGTTACCACCACAATGTGCTGCAGGGATTATTATGCCCTGTGTGATGAGTGCAACACTGTCACTGACTGTTCAGAAGTACTTAAAGGTTTAACTTCTCGGGAGGTTTAATCACACGACCTGAATGACGTATCAGTTGGGGACTGGTTTCAATTACATTGGGACTTGCATCACTAGGAGCAGCAGCTTTAGTCACTGTCTCCTCTGGTGGTACCTGCCCACTAGTTGTCACTTTTTCATCAACGTGTCTCTACTAATGCTGGCATCGGAGCAACACACATTGGTGGTGTTGACTCATCACTTGTCACAACCAGTGCTTGCTCTCTCTATGTTATCATTCTCCTCTGGACATCTGGTCTTGAGGTGATCTTGATGTCTCCTCCACAGTCTGCCATCTCGTAGTCTGACCAAATACGACACTGGACCCAGTTATTGTTCCAGCACTCCTTGTAACCATTTGCGACTACCTTTAAAGTTCATTGCCCAGACAGGATCTCCCGCATAGAACACTCGGTCCTTGGCATGCACGTTGTGCCTTTGCATATCATATCCTTGTTTAGTCAGAACTCGTTGATGCAGTGATGGCTGTATTAAGTGCAGTCTGGTTCTTGGCTTATACTTCATCACTAGATCCGCCGGTGCCTGACCTGTTGTGCTCTGAGGTGTGATGCGATACATTGATAAGAAGCGATACAATCGATCTTCCAACTTCCCAGAGCTCTTCTTAAGACCTCTCTTTACTGTCTATACTGCCCTTTCAGCTAATCCATTGCTTTCTGGATGATAGGGTGAAACAGTAACATGCTTAATACCATTTGCCTTACAAAACTTCTGAAACATTTCACTAGTGAAACATGAGCCATTGTCTGACATGATGGTTGTTGGAAGGCCCAACATTGCAAATGTCTGGCTGAGTTTTGTAAGAGTTATGTTGGTGGTAGCAGTGGATATGACATGAGCGTCAATGAACTTACTGTGTGCATCCACGATCACCAATATCATATGTCCTTCAAATGGTCCTGCATAGTCCACATGCACCCGATGCCATGGTTGTCCTGGCGACTCCCATGGATGCAATGGTGCGCTAGGTGGTATGTTGTTGTGTAGTTGACATACCTGACAATCTCTGATTTTATTTTCAATTTCTTCATTTAATCCTGGCCACCACAGGTAACTGCGTGCCAATCCTTTCATTCGTACTATGCCTGGATGTGTGAAATGTAGTTCATCCAACATACTATCTCGTGCTTGTGGTGGAACAACCACTCATGTTCCCCACATGAGTACACCTTGTTGTATACTCAGCTCTTCTTTGCGACTGCTGTACGGTGCAAATTCTCTACCAGTCTCGGACAGGCATCCCTGTTCTATGAACTGTCGCACCTGCACTAAAATGGGATCTTTTAGTGTCCACTGTGCAATCTTTTTAGCTGTAACAGGTGATTCATCCAGCATATTCAATGCTAAGATGACTTCTTCTGGAACCGGCACCTCCAGTGGGTCACCCATTGATGGTAATCTACTCATTCCATTTGCATGACCCATCTTTGTACCTGGCATATGTTCGAGTATGTACTGGTAATTACTAAGCGTTAAAGCCTAACGCTGTATGCGTGCACTAGCCATCACTGGAATTTGCTTATCCTCTTTCAGAAGACCCAGGTTTGTGATCTGTTTGAAGTAGAAATTCTCGCCCATACAAGTACTTGTGAAATTTGGTTACTCCATATACCATAGCTAAAGCTTCTTTTTCCACTTGTCCATAATTCTTCTCAGCAGGAGAAAGTGTTTGTGATGCATCGGCAATTGGTCGATCCCTCCCATCTGGCAACCGGTGGGATAGAACACTTCCTAGGCCATATCGTGAAGTATCGTTACTCAGCACAATGGGTAGTTTAAGATCATAGTGCACCACCAATTATGATGATCCAAGTAATGCTTTTGAGTCCTTAAATGCCTTACTTTCCTGTGCACCCCATGTCCATGTATTTCCCTTTTTTAAGCACTCGTGTAGTGGTGCAAGTAGGGTACTCAAGTTCTTCAAGAAGTTATGGTAATAGTGAATCAAACCAAGGTAACTCCTAAGTTCCTTTTCATTCTTTGGTTCTGAAGCATTTATAATTGCCGTCACCTTATCCTTGGTGGGATGGATGCCTTCAGCATCAATCTTGTGCCCCAAGTATGTACAAGATGTTTGACGAAATATGCACTTACTTTCCTTTAGACGTAATCCAGCATCTTGCAAGCATGTAAGCAATTTGATATTTTCATCAGACTATGCAAATTTAAGCATTCAAACAGTTGTAGCTCGCCTTCTATTTGTCGTGGTTTGCGGTATCGCATAGCGAGCGATATTCCGATTCCAACAGTGTTTACTATGTCATGATATCTCTTCTAGAACCTGAGATATGTTCCAAAACAAACTTGCCTGGCTTTAGTCTTTATTCTTGATCCTCATCGCCAATTTTGTCATGTATCCTTGTTGGGGACTGTGGGATGGACATATTTTGGAGTGATCAAAGTGGAGACATGGCTGGTTTTCAGATGGAGTAGAAAAGCCCTTGTTTTATATCAGGAACTGTGGTACACGTCAAATACATTTTCTTATTAGTAGCAACTGAAATGAATTTACAACAATACGGCATAGGGGGGAATGCAAATGTTCTAACTTCTATTACTGATCGATCGATGTACGTGACCAGGGCCGCGTTCAGGCTCCGTCTCGGAGGCGCCTCGGAGGCGCCCGTGACGTCAGGCTAGTCTGAACAACAATAGCAGTTGGTCGCCTCGAAAATGGCCGCCCCCATAGGTGGCGGCCATTTGCAATCGAAATGCTGCGCTCTGATTGGATGAAACCACTGAGCCCGGCGGCCATTTTCGAGACGCTTTTTGTCTCCAACCTGAAAAGGGAGGCGTCGCCGAGACGTCGCCGAGACAGACCCTGAACGCAAATAGGCCAAAAAGCATCGCCGAGACGTCGCCGAGGCGCCTCCGAGACGGACCCTGAACGCGGCCCAGGTGCATGTATGTATATATATATGTATGGGCTGGTGGGCCTGAGTGGGATGTAAATAGATATAGGGGTGCTGGCAGGTCTGGGGTAAGGCCAACCAACTGCTGACCTTATTCACTAGCCTAACTGGTAAATTGCCATCATGACAGACATTATTTGATCAGTCGGCTGTAAATATAGAGAACAAGCCTGGCTTAGTCGTATTAATCAATGTCCTTATATCGCCTATTTAGCACATGATGACGGCGATCTACGTGCCTATGCCACTGAGCTTCTTTCTTTGATGTCTCCGGCTCCCCATTTCTCTGAGAGATGAAACTGTCTTATTTTCAGTGGGACATTCATAATCCATGGAGATTTACTATAACCTCACCGCCACATGCTGATTTTAAAAGTTGCACAGTCCAATATTTGTCAGTTCCTACCATTTTGTGAGGTACATACATTAAATTGTTCATTTTAATCTAGTTTACTTTAGCTTATAGTAACTTTTATTTTAAATGATTAACTTTAAAGATATTTTAAGTGAAAACATGCGAAATTGAATATTGGCAAGCATGTCAACATTCTGACAGCATACGCTTCAGCAGTTACATGTTCTATTAAATTGGATTAGTATCTTTTTCTATGGAAATTAAATTGGATTAGCATCCTTCTATGAATGCATTATTAGCATCCTTCTATTCAAATGTTTAATAAGTGCACCAGTATCTAAGTTAAATATGTAGGATCAAATCTAGGTAAGTGCTTTTGTTTAGAAAATGTGATGCTTTCATAGGTCTGTGCAGCTTTAACATATGCAATAAGTGTAGTCTGAGATAAAGATGCATAGCCCGATGAAAGGAAAAGCTTTTCGGAACCAAAACACCTATCTAGATTTGATATTTTTTTAAAGGGAAAACATGCCAAGTTAATTTTGGAAGCGCGTCAAAATGCTGACACTATAGGATTAAGCAATAACATGTTATATTAAAGCAGCATCCCCTTCTATACAGCAACAGGTGCTTAATAATGGCAACATTATCTAAGTAGGAGATCTAGAAAACAAATTTAGCTTTTGTTTTGAATGTGTGATACTCCCATCGGACTGTGCAGCTTATAACCACCCGAAGACCACTTGACAAAAGTAGAAGTTGTGTTTTACTTCAGTTTTACATATAGCAACACGATGCGAAGCACTGGCTGTCGACCTATTTCAGCGGACACAAAAATCTACCAAAGTGTTCCTTTGAATAGAGCGGTATCACATTTTAAAACTGTCCAGCCTCAGTGTTTGATGTTTGATTTATCAGTGTCGATATATATAGCTGGGATATATCCTATATCCTGGTGTAGGGACGGCGTGGACTCCCCTCCCCCCTTCTCACTCCTCCCCCTCCCCTGACTTATGGTCTGGGAGCTTGAGAACTGGTCTGATGACCGCACAGAGTCTCCCTCTGTTGTCTAGTTGTTACAACTATATGGTTCTGATTATTGCCACCTGGACTCGCCAGATGGCGCTGCGGCGCCAGGCAAGGGGTGGGCAAGACGGTCGATACGGCCATTACCGTTCCGACACAGACGAAAGCACACGTGCTTTTATATATATATGCATACCTATATATATATATAATTATATATATATTTGATATATATAAAGCGAATCTTTAGGGTTTTTAAGCATAGCTAAAAACACATAAGGGTGCCCGTCGTATCCTTTGATATATATATATATATATATATATATATATATATATGTATATATATGTATATATATATATATATATATATATATATATATATATATATACATATTCACACACATATATAGGCCTAAATATTCAACTGTGTAAAAACTGTCTGGCATAGATCACTCTTGGCAGCTAAGAATTAACATTAGGGCTGAATTATGCAATTAGTCACTGCTTGAGCACAGAAGCAACGCCCTATATCCCAATTATACCCCTAAACCCAGGGAGATAAAGCGATCCCAGTCGTACAATTAGCATTTCAGTTCCACCTTCAAGGGGATTGTTTGGGATGAAACCACCCTTGTGGCGCCACCTATAGAAAAGGACCGGGAACCAGGCTATACTGTGGACGGATGCCCCCCCTAAAACAAAGGTGAGCCAGATTGTCTATTAATTCTATTCTCGTTTCTTAAGTTTAGGGTTTTATTGACATGGTATTGTTTATTTCTTAATGTTTAAAACATTTTTAACCGAAAGAAAGATTGAGAGAACTTATCGGTTGCCGACCCACTCAAAAGGTGACAGGCTGAATCACTGAAACCAGTGAAAGTTTGTCGAGAGTGGATTGACATGAGTAAATTATGATGATGCATCTAGTCAATGTCATGGCACGATGGTATGCTTTTTCGGGGGGTTCCCTTAAACAAATAAATAGACGGCTAATCAGCTGTTCGTTTTTTCTTTTCTTCCAAAGGATGATCCAATGTAAATTATGCCCGACCGAGTGTAAACCAGCGAGTAAACAAACATTGTTTACGCGCTGGTTTACACTCGTTGCAAAGGCCAAAGCCAAAGGCGAATAGCAATTGGTACACCAAGCGTATCACATGTGTATGAAGGTCACGTATCCAATCTCAACATCACCGTAGCTAATCAGGCTATCGATGAGATCGATTTGTTTTTGCTTAAGCTAGTGTTGCTCACATTTAACCAGCATACTTCCCCTCAGTTTCCTTCAACTGGTGGTTTGTTTTCATTGTAGATTAAGCCGAGACATTCGCAGCGATGGCAACCGGGTCCTTGGCAACCTCCGACGCGACATCAGCAGCTATGTAGCGCGGGTGGAACAAGGGCCACGATAACGATGACGTCATAACCGGAGTTTACCACAGTTCGTATAGACGACAGCGCTCCGGTAGAACATACCGGCCGATTTACTTTGAGATTTTCACCGCCCCCTCACTGCGGATAAAGGGATCAAAGGCGTCAGGGTTGTGCGATTAATAAATCATGGAAATATAAGACAATACATCAAGTATGTCAACCAGAATATACAACTTTGCCATTCATAATTTACGATCCCACGCAGGGAAAGCCACGCTATGAGCGCCACCTAGCCTGGTCCCTTAGCCTTTGCCGAATACAATCGAGTACAGTGCTGAGAGATCTGCGATGGCACTAAATATCTAGTAGTAAACTACGTGAGGTGCATAGATATTCACCAGTACAGCTGTGATTACTGGCAAAGTCGAGAAATCACCGCCTCCTCTAGATAAAGGATTCGCCCGGTGTAACGATTTCAACTTCCCCCCTTCTCAAGTTCCCCCCCGGGAATCTGAAAACGTTTTCAACTTCCCTCCGGGGAACTTAAAAACGTTTTCAGATTCCTGGGGGGAACTTAAAAACAGTTTTCAGATTCCTTTCCCTATTTTCAAATTCCCCCCTTCGGGAATTTAAAATTGTTTAAAAATAAAGAAAATTCCACAAAAATATAAAAGTTTTAAAAAGATCAGAAATTTATGAAAAATAGTAATATTAGTCACCAAAATTTCCCCAACAAGATTTTTTGTTAATCGAACAATTTCATGCCAACAATTCACCAAAAAAATGTATATTTCATGAAAATAAAGAATTTCAGACAAAAATTCTATATTTGTTTAATTATTCAAAAAAGCACAACAAATTGAAAAGTTAAACAAATCGAAAATTTCACGGAAAATTTAAAATTTCCAGAAAAATAACAAATTTAACCCAAAAAAATTGAATTCACAAAAAATCTAATATTTCATGAAATTTCACAAAATAAGAGATTTTTGTATGTCTGTGTGTGTATATCAGTCCGTAGTTCATTTTTATTTATTTAAGATGGTGTGGATTATAATCTCCGGGGGGAGGGAAAGTTAAAACGAGGGAGGGAACTTGAAAACGTTTTCAAATTCCCCTGGGAGGAATTTGAAAACGTTTTCAAGTTCCCGGGGGGGAACTTGAATATGGGGGGAATTTGAAATCTTTACACCGTTACTCGCAGTACACGGGTGAAGACCAGCCTTATATAAAAACGGTCGAAAAATCGGGCTAATGAAATGGGTCTTTATAGCCGTGTTTACACGGGCGAGTTAAAACGGCTCAAATAAAGCCCCTTGCCTAGTTCGGTTTACATTCGCCGTGTAAACGCGACGCTGAAGCGGTTTAGGGCTGATTCGATTCATATTATTCACTTTATGTAAACCGCCTCGAGAGGTGGTTTATATAAAGCGAACTAGCTTAAGCACGTCACACGCATGCGCAGTCGAGACCTGAGTTTCTTGATTTTCCAGTCGAACAAAAGCGCATATTATAGAATTTAGTCTATGAAACCGCTAGCTGCGCGCAGATATTTTTTTCATGATTTATTTTAAGGTTTTCACTGCCCAGCAGAAGTTTTGACCGTTCCAAACCAATACGATTCAGTCCATACATATCTAGGTCGAACCCACACTCTCTCATGGCGACATCGACTAACCGAAACTGGTGCTGGTTAGTCTGGACTTGCTCATGCGCAGATATCGATTTCCGCCTTAACCCGCTCCATGTGTAAACGCGCCACTACTTCGCCTCATATAATTCGCTTTGTCTAGTTCGGCTTTTGCCCGTGTAAAGACAGCTTATGAGAGCCTAATTTCACAATCTAAGAAGCAACATTTATTCTTTGTATATGTCTTCATGTTTACCCGCTACTTTTGAGTTGGAAAATATAATAAAACATATACTTTAATGCAATTTAAAAGTGAAATCGACGGCGTTCTCTGGCCGCCATCTTGTCTTTTTGCATTCTCGCCCAGTTCACCAACTCTGTGCCTATATGGGTAGCCATTTGATACTGGAGCCACAGTTTCTAGTTCATGTCCCATACTAAACCTATTTTCGCCCGTATTTACACTACGTTGTCCTTCACCTGTGTACTACAAGTACCGGGTGAATCTTTTATCTACTCCTCCTCTAGCTTGGTCCCCAGCCACGAACAAGCAGTCCTTAGGCTTGGCATAAACCATTACCACATCGGCCATATACACTGATATATTGAAGTCCTGTAGGAAGGGACCAGTGTAGTTGTTCCTCTATGCGGCATGCGCTATTCTGCGACGGGTCGTCGTCAAGGCATTAAGCCCATAGGCCATCAATATATTAAGCCTATAAAGCTGTATTCACACGGGCAAAATGTAAGGCGATCTACAGAAGGCGATTTATATCAAGCGATCTAGCGCGCATTCACACGGGCTGAGTTTCAAAGTGTGTCGCATTCACACGGGCAGTGCTTTGAATCGGTTTAAGGCGGAAGTGGATATCTGCGCATGAGCAAGTCCAGACTAACCAGCGCCATTTTGGGTTTGTCGACATCGGCCGAGAGAGTGTGGGATTGACCTAGATATGTATGGACTGAATCGTATTGGTTTGGAACAGTCAAAACTTCTGCTGGGCAGTGAAACCCTAAAAATAAATCATGAAAAAAATATATGTGCACAGCTAGCAGGTTCATAAAGCAAATTTATCGGAAAGTCAACACACTCAGGTCTCGACTGTCACGTTTCCCTCGACTGCGCATGCGTGTGATGTCATAAATAAAACGATTCAGCGTAGATCGGTTCCTGTAGACCACCTTGGTAAGCGTTTTACATTAAACGATTTATATGAATCGATTCAGCCCTAAAACGCCTCAGCCGTGCATTCACACGGCAAATGTAAGGCGAACTAGGCAAGTGGTTTTACGTGAGGCGTTTTAACTCGCCCGTGTGAATACAGCTTTACATATACCAATACCGGTGATGCGGATTCCGAGGGACACCAGTTTGCGGGGGACACTTCCATTCAAATGCATTGTTAACGGCCGTGAGCAAATCTTCATACAGAAGAAGTCAAATATCTCTCAAATTACACCATCTAGAAACAAATCGCTTCGTACACATATAGAAAACATCTTTACCATAAAGACTATATTAAATTTATATGGTTAGGGTTCTTGATTTCTATTAATTTTGAATAAAACTAACGTTTTGCACTGCGCGTACCATCAAACTCAAGGCATTGTCAATGGTCGTGAGCAATGTTCATACAGAAAATACAGAAGAAGTCAAATATCTCTCAAATTACACCATCTAGAAACAAATCGTTTGGTACACTTATAGAAAACATCTTTACCAAAAACATTATATTAAATTTATAAGGTTAGTGACGATGCTGTTCGATTTTGATGCATGTGCAGAAGTGATGTGTCCCTCGCAAACTGGTATTCCTGGGAAACGCAACACCGGCATCTATATTTTTATTGATATTTCATCATCATGCTGTCGGTCGCAATGTGACAGAGACTGTTTTCATTACTTGACTGTCGCTCTCCATTTAGCTCTCTGCTGTGAGAGTGATGTCCATGAGTAGGTCTTAATGTCTCTCAGCTTCAAGTTTCTCTTGATGGTATCCTTGAACCGGAGATGAGGGGGCCCTCTCTTTCTGTAACCAGAAGACAGTTGAGAGGAGAAGATCTGCTTTGGTAGCCTGTCTGATGACATCCTCATGAGGTGTCCAGTCCACCAGAGATTCTTTTTGATCAGAAGATTTTCCATAGAGGGCAGCCCTGTCCGTTCGAGTATTTCCTTATTTGTCACTTCATTTCATGAAAGCTGGCTGCAAAAGTGTTGTAGTGCTGCTGGATTTGGCAAGTTACCAGCAACACTCTCTCGGGGAGCAAATAGAGGTCTCACACTGACAAGCACATGTCCAGACAGGTGATATATACATTCCCTAAATATACATAAGGCAAATAAAACTTTCAAAGAGAGATGCTGTTACATAGTTATTGCACAATATAACCGTAAATCGGAGAGTAGCACACGCGCGGATGAACACGTACACTGGTCCCGATGACGTAAGCCTTTACGCCAAGCCTAAAAAAAGGACTACTTGTTCGTGGCAGTGTACCAAGCTACCGCCTCCTCACACACACACACACACATACACATACACATATACATACACACACATATACATACACACACATATGTACACACATATACACATGTACACACACATACACATACACACATATATATACACACATATATACACACACATATATACACACATACATATATACACACATATATACACACATACACACACACATATATACACACATATATACACACACACATATATATACACACACATATATACACACATATATACACACACATATCTACACACACATATACACACATACATATACACACATATATATATACACACACATACATATACACGCATACATATACACACATACATATACACACATACATATACACACATACATACATATACACACATATACACACATACATATACACATACATACACACACACACTGAGGGATCTGCAATCGCTCTAATATTCGTCATTCATGTCGGGAACCTTTCTTGTTTTCTGTGAGTGTATCCTTGCTCTGAAATAACATGAGCATTTATTGGACACAGTAGCGACGTTATAGTGCTGTCCCACTGGGAGACCAGGCCGCCGGCACCATGAACCGACCGATTGATTGATTGATTGGTGGTTGCTTTATACCACGTCTCGGCAGCATAGGCCATATTCACTGTGAGAACAGTTGGGTTTTCTTTATTCAAACCATCGCTTTTACATGTAAAAAGCATACAATCAATTATGTGTCAATAGACACTCATTGAATTAAAAAGATCATTTTATATTTGTGGCCAATGGAAATAATAGTAAAAATGTGTTTGAGTCTCAGTGGGGACTGACATCCAAAACATTCAGGGGGAGGTTCCCCTGTGAGCAGAAAAGCATGTGTACGCCATGAATGGCCAATACGGCAGCGGCTATAAGGTCCACTAATAGCAATCGGAATGATGATGATGGCTCATATTAAATCTTTAGAAATAGAGATCAAAATACAGCTTTAAAGAGAGCAGAAGGCTTTTATTTAAAAGATTATTTTAGAAGGATACCTAAATGAAATTGAATAGTGGTTAGAAAGTTGTCTCAATTGCCTGGAGGCAGGTAGTTATTAGAACAGGCTGAGAGGTAGGCCTACATACATTATTAGAATTAAAGGCAATTGTGTTAGAACCTCAAAGTTTTAATAAGTCTGTCTTCAGGGAAACATGTATAATTAGTTACAGACAATACCACGACTTTACTCTATGCAAGAAATGTGAATGGAAGTGTAAATTTACTGTCAATAAATAATGTAAAATTGAATCGAAGAGAGACATTATGATTACATAAACATCTATCTCCCTGTGTTATGGGTAGCCAGGAGGCTCGAGCATGAGGTAAAATGGAATAATTATGTGAGGCCTACTATAGTTGACATATAATTGTTTTACCGAGTGTTCAGTCCTGGCTAACCATTAAGTTCAGGGTCCACACACCCTAAACTAGAGTTTGTTTGGATTGTTCCAATAATAATGAGTGCAGAACTGAGCATTAGTTTAGTACATTCCTGTGTTGATGAGTATGCTATTGATAACCAGGTAAAGATTGTTTGGTTGCAACTAGACCTACTTCATCCCCCTGATATATAGTTTGCCGACAATTACGTGCAAGGCCAGCCCGAGGGTTGTTGACGCCCAGGCAAACTGAACTTCAGCGCCCTTACAAGTATATTTGTTTACCAGTTTAACACTGACATGGTGCCCCCTAGATAAAGGATTCACCCTGTACTCGCAGTACACGGGTGAATACCAACCCTATATAAAAACGGTCGAAAATGCGGGGAAATGAAATGAGAACCTAATTTCACAATCTAAGAAGGAACAATTATTCTTTACATATGTCTTATTATTTCCCCGCTACCTTTGAGTTGAAAAATATAATAAAACATATAATGTAATGCAATTTAAAGGTGAAATCGACGGCATTCTATGGCCGCCATCTTGTCTTTTTGCATTCTCTCCCATGTCACCAACTCTGTGCCAATATATGTAGCCATTTGATCCTGGAACCACAGTTTCTAGTTCCAGTTTCATACTAAAGCTATTTTCGCCCGTAGTTACACTACATTGTCCTTCACCCGTGTACTAGTACAGGGTGAATCTTTTATCTAGGTGCCCCCTAGCACGTGGCACCCCTGGTTACTGCCTGAGTTGCCGGTACCTTCAGCCGGTCCTGATCATGTAACAACTATACCAATATCAGTCTCACATAATTACTCGATTCATGATTATCATTAATACACATTTGGATTGTCTTTCTTCCCCTCTCCCTTTACTAGAGCCAGACGAGACCCAGAGATGGAGCTATGACGGAACTGCTGATGGTAAGAAGCATTTGTTTCTCTATTCCTTTATATGGATAATTAGTAGAATGGGCCAGGTTATAGGCTTACCCAGTGTGCCAGTAAAATACTCTTATAATTAGATCATTATTTTCCCAGGACCAGTGGACTGGGCCAGATTGTTCCCACAGTGTGCCAATAAATGACTGTCTGACAACTAGATAAATTGTCTCCCCAGGACCAACGGACTGGCCCCATTGTGCCAGTAAATAACTGTTTGACAACTAGATAAATTGTCTCCCCAGGACCAGCAGACTGGGCCAGATTGTACCCGCAGTATGCCAGTAAATGACTATTCTTACAACTAGATTATTGTCTCCCCAGGACCAGTAGAATGGGCCAAATTATACACACAGTGTGCCAATAAATCAGTGTCTGACAACTAGAGAAATTGTCTCCCCAGGACCAGCGGAATGGGCCAGATTGTACCCACAATGCGCCGGCCAGAAACAGTCGCCGATCAACATCGAACCAGGCAATGCCATTGATGTGCCCCTGCTGCGGGACCTGCCGATTCGCCTACATGGGTACAACAAGCCGCTCACTGGGTCCGGGGCCTACCTCAAGAACACGGGGCACACAGGTGAGTTACCAGACAGGTCAACTTCCCAGACCTGCTCTGCGTTTCAATTTTTTTCTAAAGAAGTTTTAATTACAACTCTATATGGGTCGTTCTCAGAAACTGTGTGCCACTTTTGTGACATAGAAACCAAAAAGTGAAACCATTCCAAATAATAGAAAACATCCCAAATAATAGTCTTGAATCCATGTACAGTACAACCCCATTAAACCAAGCTCGGTTAAACCAAACAATCGGTTAATCCAAGCTTTTTCCGGTGGCCCTGCAAAATAGTACCATTTATCATATAAAAAAGTTGGTTAAACCAAAGTCAGTTAATTCAAATTATCAGTTAATCCAAACAAAATTGTTGGGCCCCAGGCTACTTCCGGTACGTTAAACCAAAACTTTCATGTGGTTATAAGGTCATCTGAGGCCCAACCGACATTTTTATATGATAAATGGTAGTATTTTGCCAGGCCGCCGAAAACAAGTTTGGATTAACCGATCGTTTGGTTTAACCGAGCTTGGTTTAACAGGGATATACTGTATATATACATAAAAAAACAATAATCAAAGTGTCCCCATATATTGTATATTACATTCATAATGCACCCACGTTTTTGCCAAAGCCAAGTCAAAGTCGAAGCCAAAGTTCAGTGAAACCAATGATCGGTTAATCCAAACAAATTTATAGGGTCCCTTCAAGTTTGGTTTAACGGGGTTATACACTATATATGAAAGGGGGAGGGGCTGGGTCTTGGCTGTATATTGCTCGGCCAGAGCCTCGGTCAATAAATCGGAGGCTTCCACCACTCCTCGCTTTGTCTCTTTTCTCCTACGAGGCCGTAGCCATCTCTTATGTGAGATATAATGTATTATATGAATATAAAGGGGCGGAGCATTCTTGTGATATTTATTTCTCTTTTAATATGCATGCTATTTATTTATTTATCCATACACCGGTTCAGCCGATTTACTGCGGTCTGGGACCCAATTTGTGCGACACCACTCCGGTCACGCGCCTGTACATACAGTTTGGCATCACATGAGCCTAGATTTCAAGCTTTGTAGTAGGTAGGGTGGTATATTGCTCGGCCAGAGCCTTGGTCAATAAATCGGAGGCTTCCACCACTCCTTGCTTTGTCTCTTTTCTCCTACGAGGGTGTAGCCATCTCTTATACACGATATATGAAAGCTTACACATGTCAGAGTTGATTTTTTTTTTCACTTTTCGATTTTGATCTCATACAAATTGAGAAAGCCATTAATATTAACCATGTGACATCCATCAATAACATCATTCTAACGTACCGGGCGTGGTGGCCGAACCGTTGAAGCGCGTGCCTCGCATGCGGGAGATCGGGAGTTTGGTTCCCGGTCGAGTCAAACCAATGACTTAAAAAATTGATACTTGTCGCTTCCTAGCCAGGTGCTCGGCATTATTAGGATAGGGCAATGACTGGTTGGCTCAGTGTCAGGATAATGTGAGGATATAAGGTAATGGTGCTGGCGGTCTAGTCTCTCAGTGTGGCAGCACTATAAAGTCGGCATGAGTGTGCACTGTCACAAGTCAGTACCCGTCCTGATATGACCCTAGATGTTGCCAGTGTGTAAAACTCCAACAACCAATAACCAACCAACTTGTTTTTAGTTGGAAGCATATTTGATGGGATAGGAGGCAGTGCTCAGAATAAAAGAATTGGATGTTTTTGATATGATGGGGATGTGTGCACTGTCTGTAAATTGTAATGATGTTGATTTGTTGTGCCTTACGTTGTGTCACCAGTTCTGGCGCGGGTCCGTGACTACAAACAGCATGTGCTGGGCATCACAGGGGCAGCACTGCCCTTCTACATCCTCGACCACTTACAGTTCCACTGGGGCAGCACCAATTCGCAAGGTTCTGAGCACACTGTAAACGGAAAAGCCTATGCAATGGAGGTATGGTGGTTTTTCATTGGATTGAATTGAATTCGATTTTACTATAAAATATGGTATGGCGTTTCTGGTCACCATCCCCCGAGGGGGTAATCTTCCTGTTTGTCGACTTAAATGCATCTCTCCAAAACTAATTATATGTGGAATATAATGCATTATATATAAATAGTAAAATCTCCCTAACCGACCATCTCCACAGATCGACCACTCCTCTATATCGATCACTTTATTTTGCTCCAAACAATACCAGTGTAACCATATTCTAACTCCCTAAATGGACCACCTCCCTAAATGGACCACTTAAAATTGGTGCCAAGGTCGATCGATTTAGAGGTTTTACTGTATATATAAATATGAGCATACGTTGGTGGCTGTATATTCAGGAATATAGTGGGTGCATTTCAGTTATGCTATTTTGGGTTCCGACCGGACGTTCGATTATGGAATATTGTCGCTAAGCTGAGCTCTTCCGGGCGTTTCGAACATGCCAGAGTTGTTATTTGTCAGAAACATTTTGATTTATGTACGGTTTGGCAGTTGTCGTCTGGCCAAGGGCCGTAATAAACATCGGCTCCCACTCATACCTCCTTCGTGATGTCTCTTTATATAGTTATTAAACGAAGAATATGTTGCATATATATACACCCCTTATGTATATACATACAGAACAACCTCTCTAAATCGACCAACCATGGGACCTGTGGTGACTAAGCAAAGTGATCAGTTTAGGGATGTGGTCGGTTTAGGGAGTTAGAATATCCTTACAATGGCATTGTTAGGACCCAAATAAAGCGATCGATATAGGGGAATGGTCGATCTGTGGAGGTGGTCGTTAGAGAGGTTTTACTGCATATAGGCCCTACCCTCCAAATATAGGAGTGTAAAAAAACAAGGTGTTGCGCTGAAAACGCCACAGGTGGCGCGACTGGCGCATCCTTGGAGATTTTCCATAGTTGACATGTCCTTGGAAGCTCCCACAGTTTCGTAATAAAGTGGAAGAGTGGAAAAAATTGAACTAACCGCTGATTATATATATCCACGCAGAGTGTTACATAATACTTATATTTTATTGAGTAATTACTTTTGTTTGTATTGTAGCTGCATTTGGTACATGTCAACAAACTCTACCAGGGGAATGACGCAGCTATCGATAGCAACAAAGACGGTCTCGCCACACTAGTGGTTCTTATTGAGGTGAGTGTGGCTAATAACTTCTTTTGTCCATTTTGTTTTCCTTCTTTGTCTGGATACGGTGGCTGAATCGGTAAGAGCGCTGGCTTACCATGAGGATCATGGATAATGTGAGTCAGTGGGAAATTGGGTCATGGTACTGGCGACCGGGTCTTCCAACTCAAGGCAGCACCATAAAGTTGCTATGAGTGCACACTATCACAAGTCCGGCGGAATTTTAGCTGGTCGCAATTTTTTGTAATTGTGAGATTTTAACTTCAAAACTGTCTCTCGACTCAGTTGATTATGTCTTTTTACATTCTGTGTTAGTGTAAAGGTGCTGACCCGATAATTAAATAAAACAAGAGAATAAGATTTGAACATTAATAAGTGAATGTGCGTGTGTTTGTTTGTCTGTATGTTCTCAACAAATTCTAACAAAAGAGTCTTAAATGACAGTGAATATGACATTCGTTGGGACTATGATTTGGACTATGACCAAATTTATTCTGATAGTTATATTGTATCGCTTTTATTGTTTCCTTCAATAAATTGCTTACTCATAAATCTTTCTTTAAAAAATAAATCCTAAACCCTTAGTTATATGGGCCAAAGGTTAAAGTATCAATATTTTAATAGCTTTTATTGTTTACTCCAATAAATTGTTTAGGGGGGGGGGGCCTACTCATAACAAATCTTTTTTATTATTATCGTAAACCCTTAGTTATATGGGCCGATGGCCCAAGAAACCTTCATCAGGAGAAAACTTTAAAAGTCTGCATGAAGCGGTTTTTACACCGTTTTAAGCCTGTAATAAATTAAGTGTTTTAGATTAGTCGTGCTAAAGATGCTGCGCTTTGCCTGTTTCTTATCTAGGTGGGCGCCCACAACCCTGCCTTTGAGACAATCGTGGCAAACCTTGAAAGCACGTCATTACCTGGTGAGTTCCTGCATTCTCTGCTCATCGTCCGATGAAAGCATCTAAATTTTCAAAACCAAAACAATATTCTAGATTTGATTCTACATATCTAACTTAGATACTGGTACACTTATTAAGCATTTGTCATTACATAAAAGGGAACACTGAGGCAACTGTCGAAGCCTATGGTGTCAGCCAAAATTAATTTTGCATGTTTGCATTTCAAATATCTCAAAATTTAGCCATTTAAAATCAAAGTTACTTCAAACTAAAGTAAGGTAGAGTACTTGAGTGTGTGTTTGGGGGTGGGGTGTCTTGGTGGCACATCCGAACATCTTTTTTTTCTTTTTTCTTTGATAAATTATTTTTTGTCATCTGAATAGTTTTTTTTCAGCGCCGATGCACTGGTCTTCCGGCCATGCTTAGCTTCGTTTTTTTTTTGGGGGGAGGGCCTTTTTTTTTGTAAATGAGTTTGATTCATATGTATCTTTTGTCAGTGCCATGTCACTGGTCTTCCGACCGTAAGCGTTACAGGTAAATAGGTATTTGCACAATTTGTTTTTAATGGTTTATATAGTAAATTGAAGTGTGAAGTAAATTTTGAAATTAAAGTGGACGCAATGCAATAAGTAATGACTAAGAGGTACATTCAAGGTTTTATTTGTTGGTTTAGGATTTCCAATTCAATAAATACTAATACCTTTAATTACTTGTGAATTATGAATTTACACCCAGCTGCGTTTCTTTGCAGACGCTGTCGACCTATCGGTCCCCATCACATTGCCTGCCTTGAGGGACTTTCTGCCGGCCGACCTGACCAGATACTACCGCTACTTTGGCTCCCAGACCTCGCCGGCCTGTCTGGAGGACGTCATCTGGACCATATTCTCGGAACCCATGGAGATATCACAGCAGCAGGTGCGTATGTGTACCCCCCCCCCCCCACACCCACTCCAGATTGATTGATTGTTGGTTTCTTTAGACCGTGTCGGCAGCATAGGCCATATTCACCGCAAGAATTGATGGTTTTTTTATTCAACCATCGCTTTTACATAGAAGATAAAAACGAACAAGCAATTATGTGTCAATAAACACCTATCAATTTAAAAAGCTCACAATTATATCATTTTTGGCCACGGGAAATACAGTTCTAGATACAAGTTAAATGCCTTGGTGTCATTAATTGATCAAATGGGTTTAATAGACTATATGAGGTGGTACAGACCAGCTGTCCTCAAAAAGGCTAAGATGTCTTCTTGTTTTACTATAGTACAAAAGTCATGAATACCGTTAATGTTTGCAGTGTAAAATCGTTGGAGCAGGGCAATAAATTCCGCAAAGTTTAACCCAATGTGTTTGATTGTCAGTAGGGACTGACATCCAGTACATTCAGGGGGATGGTCCCCCTTGAGCAGGAAAGCATGTGTATGCCACAAGTGGCCAATACAGCAGGAGCTAAGGACCACTTGGTCATGCCAACGACCAGCATGAATCTGGGGAGGTTTTCCCACAGATGGTTCAATTTCATGCAGTTTGTTAATGTTTTCCTGCCACTTATAAATGTTCCCATTTGGATTTTATTTGGGTGGCTATTAATGGTTTTAGATCAAAGTGGGATATCAGACACAGTTTAACATCACAGTTCAGAGCTTTACTTGCAACCAAATTCGAGCAAAAACTGTTTCAGTAGGAATTAACTGGGAGGGGGGGGCGGGGTCCAGTGTGCTTTATTTATCTATTTTGGCACGGAGTTGGTCAAATGGGAGAGATTGAAAAAGACAAGATGGTGACCACAGAAACCTCGAAGTGGATTAATCTACATGTTTTATTGTATTATTCAAATCAAAAGTAGCGTGTAAATGTGTAGTGGGTATGGATGTTAAGAATATATTTTGCTTCTTAGATCAAGGATTTATGTGATGATTTCCTTTATCCAGCCTCCCAACACTTTTTTGTTGTTGGTATATTAGTTGTTTAAGGAGGGGAAATTTCAATCGTGGATTCAATCCTGAATGGGTTGTTCAGCAGCCCTGTCTCAGGATCAGGGCTGTGGGAGTAACTATCCCAAGATATGGATTTGAGGAATTTCTGGTTTGACAATGTGAATAGACTGTATTCTGTCAGTTTGGTTTCACGATTTAAAAAAACACCGTTTATAACTAATTTATGTTTCCATTCATAAAAACAATTTCCAGATTGATGCTTTCCGAAATAAGCTGGTGAAGGACAAGTCCCTAAATAGGACACCATCAAGTCGCAACCTCATCCGTAACAACTTCCGACCTGTGATGCCACTCAATGGCCGAACCGTGTATGCCAGCTTCCACGACCAGACATCCGGTACGTCTGAAATTGGGTCAAATGAACGCAGGGACGCTCATTCGTTTATTCACTGTCATTGCTGGGGGTGCATGAAACTGCCCCCCCCCCCTTACACACACACCAGAGGGGGGGGGGGCGGAGGGGGCCTGGGAGGGGACAGCCCTGGCCTCAATAGACTACATCACGGTTCCAGCGGCGCGGTGCATTATGGGATGGGTCAGAGCAAAACAACCCCCCCCAAAAAGCACATGGCACATGCTAATACACTGGGTGCAGCTATGAAATGTGCTAGTTTCAGCTCATCTCAGCTCTTGTTTGAAACATAGAATACTAACTAAAAAAATATATATAATAAATTAAGATATTAATCTTTTATCCAGCATTGCATTTACATCAATATAATCAGCACATCTTATGCCATGTGCATTTAGATTTAGAAATATCTAGGCACTCAGACTAGTGTTAGAGCCATAGCCAGAGTACTCAATGCATTGTCAATGGCAGTGAGCAATCTCCATACAGAAAAAGTAAAATATTGATAAAACCACACCACCTAGGCACAAACCGCTTGGAACACATATAGAAAACATGTTTAACAAAAAGATTATATTAAAGTTATAAGGTTAGTGTTTTTGATTTCTATTAATTTTGAATAAAACTGACATTTTTCAATGCGCGTATCGGCAAACTCAATGGCTGTACGCCTTTGCTTTGCTCCCAAGGCCGTTTTCAGCGCATGCGCAGTCGGAACCGTGATGTAGTCTATACAAGTTCAGCGCCTGCTCACACTCACTATTGGCACACCCCTAACCTACCAACTAATCACACCACATAGTATTCACAGCATAGACCCCTCCCCGGCCTATCACAGGTCTCCACTCCGACCAGTCCCTTCATACCCGCTTCTGATGGCCACGTGTCGTCGCACAGCCAACCATGTCACACCTCTTCTCTACCCACCTACCTACCCACACCTCCGCTTGATTTGGTGAAAACATAATGCGCCAATCACTCAAATAACTTTTTAAACTTAAATATAGATGTAAATCATTTAAATCGATTGTTGATTAACTATTGGTTGATGGCCTTGCTACTTGACATATTGCCATATTAATTTTGCATGTTTTCCTTTCAAACGTCTCGAAAGTTACTTCAAACTAAAGTAAAATGGATTATAATGATCAACCTAATATATTTCATCTTTAAAAAGTGCCAGAAACTCAAAACCATCGGACTATGGAACTGTAGCATTTTCTTGTTTTATTCCTCTTTAGGCAAAAAACAAAGCTGGGGCTATTACGGCACACACGGTAAGGATACACCTATTTTGTGGATTAAGCAATTCATTTGACAATAAGAGTTGAAAGCAATATACATAAATAAATCCAGGCAAATTATATTTAATAACTGTTAAAAGTAGTATTGTTCTTTTTCATGCATTAAATCTATATCATCATCAGCATGGCTCTTGCTAACAGGGGCACTCTATTAACTCTACATTATCATGATCATGGCTCCTGCTAGGAAGGCTACTCTACTAAATCTACATCATCATCACAGCTCCTGCTAGGAAGGGTACACTGTTAAATCTGTATCATCATGGGTCCTGCTAGCAGGGGCACTCTATTAAATCTACATTATCATCATGGTTTCTGTTAGAAGGTGTACTTTGTTAAATCTACATCATCGTGGCTCTTGTTAGTAGGGCAGTCTTTTAAATGTACATCATCATTATCGTGGATCCTGCTAGGAAGGACACTCTCTTAAATATACATCATCATCTCTATTACTTTATTAGTATTAAATCTACATCATTATCCTCATCGACAAAAAATTGCCATCATCATTATCAATATCATCACCATCACCACAATCATCCTGCGAGTAAGGGCGCCCTATTACATCATTTATTTATTCATTCCAGTTTAATTTTTCTTTTAACTTTGTAGGACCTGCACCACGGTTGTGGTCTGTCAACTACAAGCAGTGTGGTGGAACGCACCAGTCCCCTATCCACATCAAGCACTCGCATGCCATCTACAGCTCAGAGCTCTCTGCCTCGCAGTGGGAAATGCAGAACTACTACAGACTTCCGGCCAATGCCAAGACGGTGCTCCAAAACAATGGCCATACATGTAAATTTGATTGATTGGTGGTTTCTTTACACAGTGTCGCCAGCACAGGCTATATTCACAGCGAGAAGTGTTTGTTGTTTTATTCAACCGTCGTTTTTACAAAGAATGCAAAAAGCATTCAATCAATTATGTGTCAAAAGACACTTTTTAATATAAAAGCTCAGAATTGTACAATTTGTAGCTGGGGAAAATAACATTTTATTGAATTCAAAGAGTAATATGTGCGTGGTGGAGTGGGTGCATATTTATTTGTCCAATGTTTAATAAATCTGTGCCTGGAGACATGGCCTTATAGTGCTGCTGTTTCTTTCCTTGTAGTCGTGGTGAAAGTGGGAGATGGCATCCGCTTATCTGGTGGTGGATTACCTGCCGAGTACAGGCTGGAACAGTTCCACATGCACTGGGGAAGCCACAACACCAATGGCTCAGAGCATCTTCTCGATTTCGAACAATATCCGGCAGAGGTCAGTACACACACAGCCTCTGTTTAAAGCTCCACAGTCCAATGAAAGCATAACATCTTCAAAACCAAAAGATTGATCTAGATTTGATCCTACATGTGTAACTTACATACTGGTGCACTTATCAAACATTTGTCGCCACATATAATGGAACACTGAGCCAATTTAATAGAACCTGTTACTGCAGAACCCTATGGTGTCAGAGATTTGTCGTGCTTGCCAAAATTAATTTTGTACATTTGCACTTCAAATATCTCAAAAGTTAGCCATTTAAAGTAAGTTACTTCAATCTAAAGGTAGATTATAATGATCAAAACATGGCAGGAGTTCGTCGATCACATGGGTCGTTGAATTGTTATCGATTACATATACGATTATTACTTATGTCAAGATTATCACTGTTGTCAATTGCATATATGATTATGATGTATATCAATTCCATATAATATTATTAGTGTTGTCAATTCAACATAAGATTATTACATATGTCAATTCCATATAAGAGTTTGTCATTGAACTGTTGGCAATTGCATATAAGGTTATTACTTATGTCAATTCCATATGAGATTATTACTGCTGTCAATTCCATGTAAGATTATTACTGCTGTCAATTACATATAAGATTATTACTGTTGTTAATTCCATATAAGATTATTACTTATGTCAATTTCATAATTATAATATTATTGCTGTTGTCAATTCAACATAACATTATTACTGTTGTCAATTACATATGTCATTATTACTGTTGCAAATTCAATATAAGATTATTATTACTGTTGTCAATTCAATATAAAATTATTACTGGTGTCAATTCCATACAATATTACTACTGTTGTCAAATCTATATACCCTACATAGATCAGCAGACACACCTTGTTTGCACACATTGGACTCCTCTTGTTTCAGATTCATCTCGTGCACACCAACATGTATTATGGCCATGGAAAGAACTTCGATGCAATCTTCAATAATCGTGATGGCCTTGCAGTTCTCGGCATCTTTGTTGAGGTAAGTCTCACAGTTACTAGAAACAGTCAGTGCTCTAGCTACTACAGTCGAAAGACGCACCACTCAGCACTTTCCCATGAAATACAGCAAACAAGGTAATTAGACTGGGGTCTTAGCCCAGCCTGACTGCTGTACCATTGAAAGAAGGGGACAGGTCCCCTAGCCCACCCTGACTGCATGATATCACATGATTGGTTGTTGTTGGAGTTTTATGTCCTGGCAACATCTAAGGTCATATCAGGACGGATACTGACTTGTGACAGTGTGCACTCATGCAACTTCATGGTGCTGCCCCACTCGGAAACCAGGCTGCCGACACCATTACCTGATATCCCACTCAGTCAAATTATCCTGGCAGTGGACCAACATGTCCTTGTCCTATCCTAATAATGTCGAGCGCCTGGCTAGGAAGCGACAAGTATCAATGTGTAAGTCATTGGTTTGACTCGATCAGGGTTCGAATCCCATGATCTCCCAAAATGGGAGACAGACGCTCAACTCATTTGGCCATCCCGTCTGGTTTATCACATGAGTGAGTGAGTGAGTGAGTGAAGAAGTGATGGAGTGAGTGAGAGATTTGGGGGTGTTACGCCATGTCGGCACCTATGGCCATATTCATAGCGAGATAGGGTGGTGTTATTTTTTATAAACTCGGCAATATCACTCAACAAAGAAGTAAATATGTGAGTGGGTGAGTGAGTGGATGAGTGGTGAGTTAGCAAGTGAGTGAATGAGTGGGTGGGTGAGTGATTGGATGGGTAAGGATGCACTGGAAAGTCCTGGAATCTGTCTTTAAATCCTTAACAATTCTAGAAATGAGAAAATCATGAGTATTATTTTATTATTTTTTAATCATACATTGCTGGGGTGTTATGCACATGTTATTTGTTCATTAATCAGTGATGTTTTTGTATGTAAAGTGATTTTTCTGTGTTTGTTAAAACGTCATGGAATTTTGCACTGAAAAGTCCTTGAATTTGATACTGGGTATCTCATCAAAATGGACATGAACCCGGTTCTTATGAATGACTTCTCGATTTTCTGTACAGATTGGGGAACACAACCCAGGCTTTGATGCCATCATCGATCGCTTGTCCGCTGTAAAGTACGTGTCAGGTGAGAAACAAACCGTAAATGTGATAAATGTGATACTGATCCAGATTCCCTCGGGACTAAAAGCTCATACTGGGAAAAAATGTCTTAATGTATATATATATATATATATATATATATATATATATATATATACAAAATGCCTTACATACTTCATTTAATGTGACAATTTTCTACATATTCTTATTCTTGTTAATCACATATATATGCCTATATTGAAATTTGCATGAAATTATGCAACGGTCCGGTTTGTGTGAAATGACAGCAAAACTTACACCTCCGGTGCAATTTAGAAGTGGTTAAATGTGTGTCAAATGACAGAAAGATCTTCTCACAAAATATAAGTGTATTTGCATGGGGCGATACATTCCAGTTATTCTTAGGGCCTCTTAAAATGTGTTTGTGCTTTGCAATGGTAAAGAGGCATCGCATGCTATTTGCATTACAACATTATTGGTGCAAGGTCATAGAATCAGACTTTTTGAAGGTTGATTGATTGATGGTTGCTTAACTAGTATTCTGTCATATTTTATTTTATTTTATCATCGCTTTTACACAGTTGGAACTCCAACAACCAACCAACCAACCAACACAGAATGTAAAAGAATGCAATCTCAATTACATGTCAAAAGACATTTGTGAATTTCAAAGTTCACAACTATAGAAACATATTTTTATTCTTCGATTATAACCCCAGCCAATTGAGTGTATTTCATATTTACATTCAGCGAGTAAAACCGTGGACTTGAAGCTCAAGTCAATACGCTTCCTACTGCCAGACGACATGTCAGAATTCTTTCGCTATGAAGGGTCTCTCACCACGCCACCATGCTCCGAGATTGTGGTGTGGACAGTTTTCAAGAACACCATCAAAATCTCACAACAACAGGTGAGGCAAACACCCCTGTTTGTGTAGATGAGACAAAAGAATTTATTAAGAAAAGCATTAAACAGCTCATTTATATTTCAAGTACACAGAAATGTACAATAAACAATATATAACACTATAAGCACAAAGCTATGGTCGATTGATTGATGGTTTCTTGATGCCGTGCCATGCCGGCAGCACAGGCCATATTCATGGCAAGAATTGTTTGGGTTTTTTTCAACCATCGCTTTTACACAGAATGTAAAAGCATATAATCGATTATGTGTCAACAGATACTTATGAATTTAAAGAGCCCCATTATATAATTTGTGGCCAACGGAAATAACATGCCAGATACAAGTTTAAGGTTTTTTTTTGTTAATTGGTCAAATTGGTTAGATAAACTATATGAGGTGGCACAGACCATCTGTCCTCACATAGGCTAAAATATCCTCGTTTTACTTTAGTAAAAAAAGTCAAGCATGCTGCCAGCAGTGTACCATTGTTGGCACAGAAAAATCTAAATTGCTGCATAAGGAGTAAAATAACAGTAAGATCAAATTCAGTCAAATTAATTATAGAAGATGAATTTGTGGTACAAATTTGTTTCTTTTTAAAAGTTTGATAACGAGTCATGGATGGAATCGAAATAATTCCATCACATCCTCGTTACCAAATACACCATCTCTTGCTGGCTGTAGGTGAGGTTTTGATTGATGGTTGATTTATGCCTTGTTGGCAGCATAGGCCATATTCACGGCAGCTGTAGGTGAGGAGAACCCCACGCATTGTCTTTAAATAAGGGACCATTCTAATATTACGCGGCACTATTTTTGTCAAGATTAGACACCCACCTAGCCACCTAACGCTTGGACCTACTCACCTCCCTCCCACCCCTAAAGTTTGATTGATTGGTGGTTTCTTTATGCTGTGTCAGCAGCACAGGCCATATTCATGATGAGAATAGTTTTTTTTTATTCAACCATCGCTTTTACATTGACTGTAAACTCATACAATCAATTGTGTCAATAGACACTTATGAATTTAAAAAGCTCACAATTATAAAATTTGTGGTCAAAAGAAATACAATTCTAGATAAAAGTTAAAGGTTTTATTGTTATTAATTGATCAAATTGGTTTAATAGACCCTATGAGGTGGTACAGACCAGCTGTAGCCTACTCAAAAAGGCTCAAATATAATGTTTCTCATAAAAGTGTCAGGAACTCAAAACCATCGGACTATGCAACTTTCAGCTGAACCGGTTCCGGACGCAGGTCTACACCTCGAAGGCGCCCTCTGACGGGGCCAGTGAGGGAGCTACCCACAACCCCGACACCCTGGAAGAGATGGAGGAGAAGGGTCACGACGACGACGAAAAACCCACCGCTGGCAAAGCCAAAGATTATGCGCCCGAACGCATCGTCGACAACTTCCGGCCGTTACAGAAGCTTGGCTACCGCGTCGTGAGGTACGCCAAGATGGTGCCGGTGCGCGCCAATGGCATCGCTTGGGGTGCTGCGGGTGCTGCGCACCGGGTGGTGTGCAGTGGGGGAATGTGGCTGCTGCCCACGCTGACCCTGTTGACCTTGAAGCTGAGCTCTGGCTAATAAGAGTGAAAGGCAATGGCTGCTGGCACAGCACTGTGTCACTAATTAGCCATTTAGCTATAATGACAGTACTGCCACTAATATTTCAGTCAGCTATTGTGACAGAACTGACTGACTTTATTGGTGATGATTTATAACCATGTCGTTCACTTATATGCCATTTAAATATTATGTCAGCTATTATGACAGTACTAACCGATTGGTTGATTTGTGATGATTTAGCAGTGTTGGTCACTAATATTCCAGTCAGCTATTACAACAGTAAGGTGTCTCTAATATTTCAGTTATCTATTATGACAGTACTGATTGATTGACTGCTGATATATTTATGACCATGTTGGTCACTAATATTCAATTTGGCTATTATGACAGTACTGTGTAACTAATATTCCAGTTAGCTTTTATGGCAGTCCTGACTGACTGATTTAGGCCTACTGTTGATCATTTAAGACAGTAATGACTGATTGATATACTGGTGATCATGTATAACGATGTCGGCCACTAATATTCCAGTCAGCTATTATGACAGTAATGACTGATTAATATACTGGTGATCAGTTGTAAAACGACGTCGATCACCAATATTCCAGTTAGCTATTATGACTACTGTGTAACTAATATTTCTGTCAGCTATTATGACAGTACTGATTGATTTATTGGTGACGATTTATAACCGTGTTGGTCACTGATGTTCCATTTAGTTACTGCAACAGTACACACTGACTCACTCGATTAAGTTTGAAATGGTAACTGGAATATAGCCAGAGCATGGTCTAAATTAAACTGGATACAATGGGTTGAATGAGCACGGGGTCGGTCATTGGCTGTCATTGCTGGGGGCACGTACAGCCAGACCCCCCCCCCTCCCTCTTTTCCTCCACATCGCCATGGGCGGGGGGGGGGGGGGGTGCGGGGTGCGGGGGGCCACCAGGGTGGCGGCCTCCGCCACCCTGCCACTCACACACTACTACCCTCCTCCTTGAGCCTTCGCCCGGCCGTCCTCCAGCTGGCCCCAACACCTCACTTAGACCAATCACAGGTCCCCATTCACCCCAATAAATTTCCTCCCACTCTGACCACTACATGCTGGTCACTGCTCGTCATACAGCCACCAAGTCATACATCTTCTCTACCCACCCACCCTCTCCTCTGCCTGATCTGGTGTAAATATAATACAAACAAAATATTAATAACAAACGTGTGAAGTATAAACTCATTAGTTAAAGTTAAGCATTTTCATTTAATGAGTTAAAATATGAACATTTATGAATAACGCATTATCAAAGATTTAGCTGAGCTAATCATGATCATTATTTTATTATGTCACATTGTCTTGCCTGTCAGTGTCTGCCCTTGTACGTTGTTAATGGCATTACTTCAGTGCAATGAAGGGGGAGCCTTCTATATATGAGCTACTCCAAGCATAATTATGAGCGGCCAGCGGACCCATGTGACTGTTCATGCATGGTAATAAAGTGATTTTTATCCCATCTCATCTCTCCGCGTTCTGTGTGCCTGTACAAGCAATGGTCACTCAATTCAGTTGGAAATGGTAACTAAAATATAGCAGTGTATAGCCAGAGCATGGTCTAAGTTAAATTGTCCACAGACTCATTTAACTCAGTTGAAAATGCTAACTGGAATATAGTCAATTCACAATACGACACAGGACTACATAGTATGGGGAATTTATTACGGAGTCTAAGCAAAGTTAAGTAAAGCAGATATCAGGAATAGAGTCAATTGGAGCACAGGAGAGTCAGTGCAATGGGAAAGTCTGATGGTAAGTTTGATCCTGCACGACCCGGCACTCAACCCTAAAGGTCTCTTGGTGTAGGGCTGGGTGGGGAGGTGAAGAAAGTGGGGAGGTGTGGATGGTCCAGCGTCAGGTGAAGTGCCAGTCTGGTGGGGCGGAAGGAGGAGGAAGGGGAAGAAGGGGGTGGGGGAGGAGCCGGGAACCAGCGGAGGGAGGCGCGTGTGTCACCACCTGGAGGAAAGGGTGGAAAGGGTGGGGGGTGGGGGAACCAGCCACCTAGCGGGGGAGGCTGGAAGGGAAGAGGGGGCAGTGTGAGGGGTAAGTAAAGGGATCCCAAAGTGTCATGTGTCGAGGTGAATTACCCACCTTGTCCTAAGCAACATGCCCAATTCACAACACAACACAGAAGTACATAGTATGGGAAATTTATTACGGAGTTAAGTGAAGCAGATATCAGGAATAGTTGATTGGAGCGCAGTGCAATGGGTAAGTCTGATGGTAAGTTCGATACCGCACGGCCCAGCACTGAAACAAATAAATTGGAGAGTGCCCAGGTCGAGGCGTGGAAGGGGGCCGGTGGTACATAGTTGTGTATGGAATTGGATCGCCAGTGTCCGATGTCCTTGACATCATGTAGTGGGGTGCCCGCCTGGGCGGCGCCTCTCCAGAGACTGTCGAGTGTCTAGTCGTCCACGTCTCGGGTGCTGCTGTGGGCTAGTGCTGTCCGGAGAGCGGCAACGAGTCTTAATCATGAGGGGTCGCCTCTGGTGGTGAGGAAGGCGGGGAGGTCAGGACGGGTGCCCATAGTGGAGGTAGCGTCTCCAGGCCTTCACCGGACAGCATAGGGAGGATCGTATGGGGTGTATCCTTATGGTGTAGGTGTCAGATTTTGACCAGGTAGAGCTTTTGGTCGTCCGGACGCGAACGTCGAGGTGGTGTCAGTGGAGCGAGATGTCGGCCCCTGAGAGAGTGTGCCCCGGGTCATCCCGACGTCCCGTGACCAGGAGGTTGCTCTGCCGGAGCAGTGTGAAGTATCCCAGACGGTTATGTGTCAATATAATTTTTAAAAGCTAAATCATATAATAAAATAGATTGTTTGCTTGTTTGTTGTTGTTTTACGTCCTAGCAACATCTAAGGTCATATCAGGATGGGTACCGACTTGTGACAGTGCGCACTTATGGCGACTTTATAGTGCTGTCTCACTGGGAAACCAGGCCGCCGGCACCATGACCTGGTATCCCACTCAGTCACATTATCCTGACACTGAGCACACCAGTCCTTGCCCTGTCCTAATAATGCCGAGTGCCTGTCTAGGAAGTGACAAGCTGTCACGCAACCCCAGCTGCACATGGTATCCATAATGTATGCAGTATGGCTGGGTGTGCTTGTCCATTGGCCCCATGGTAACAGGTAGTTGCAGACAGTTCCAACAAACATATATCAATTCTTCTCTCCCTCAATGCACTCTTTCTGGTGCATGAAGGGAACATTTCAATAATCATTAACAGTCTTTTAAGTATGAACATCACATCACAATCTCGGTCGCTATGTGTTATCACATTTCCACATAGGCGCTTATGTCGCAGAGTGAGTGGGGCACCCATTGCTTCTCTGTTACATAATCCTGGTCCCCACTCGACCAGGATTCGAACCCACAAACTCATGGGTTCGGATCTCCCGATCTCCCGAAACAGGAGACGGACGCTCGACTCATTCGGCCACCCCGTCTGGTCTGGTGTGTGTGTGGGGGGGGGGGGGGGGGGGGGGGGAGGGCTACCTAGATATCCACCTCAGAGACTGGTGTAAGATATTTCTTACTATATAGAAGGGAATACTAACTTAACTAAGTGCATCTAATTGAACCTGTTACAGTTGAAGTAAATGGGCTCAGGCTTTTGGAAAACATACCAAAATGAATGTTGCATATTTGCACTTCAAATATCTCCAAAGTTAGCAATTATAAATCAAAGCTACTTCACGCTCAACCTAATATATTTATCTCAGAACATGATAGAACCTAAAAGCTATCGGACTATGCAATTTCAATATTCCGGTCTTCTGTCTCGAGTGGCCGGCAAATGTCCATGTCTGTTTGAGACTAGACTACTTAGGGCCCCCCTCCCCAAAAAAGGGTCGGACGGGCGGTTTTTATTTATGTTTTTTTATTATTATTGTTCAGTATTTCACTGGTCTCCTCGCCTTCCCTCGTCCCCCTTGCCCCTTCCATTCTCTCCGCCACCATCATTCACATTCCCTCCCTCCTCCCCATCGAACAACCTCCCTCTCCCATCCCCCTCCACTATTGACCCTGCTCCCTCCCCATCCCAATTCCATCCCTATCACCCCTCAAATCCCTCTTCATTCCTTTCCTCCACTGCCCTGTCCATTCCCCTTCTTCATTCCCGTTTCTATTTCTCACTCCATCCACCTCACTCTCTACTCCCCTTCTCATTTCTCCCTCCACCCGGCCTCTCAATTTAACAGTACTGTTTTTGAGAGCGCGAAAAAACTAATTCAATGGCGGGCGATTTTTCAGGCACGGGCGAGGACGATCACCAATTTGATCTTATTTGGCCTTAGGTTGCTCATTTATGTGCATCATCATGTTCGCTCTGTTGTGGCTAGCAGTTGTTGAATATGTTCAGATTATTGCCAATTTTTCATAGGCCTACTCGGCGAAGGAATTAATTTGCATTTGGAAAATATACTTTAAAATGGCCTAGTATAGATGATTGATTGATTGGTGGTTGCTTTACGCCATGTCCTAGTATAAACTAGTCTACTGCGACGGGAATTGTACTTCGAACAAATGCTCTTTAATCGATTTCTCAGTTAATACAACCAAATATGTGCATGGAAAGTGCCGTGTGGAGAAGGGGGAGGGGAGAGGAAATGGAGGGGTTACTGGAAAGGTCATATGGTCACCAGGGTTAGTTGGTTGGGATTGAGAGGGTAAGGGACTGGAACGCTGATACATATAGGTCATTATCTAACACTGGGCACACATATTTGGTTTCCATATTTGGTTTCCATGTTATGATGGCGATAATCCTTCTTTTTTTTTTTTATAGCAAATAATTATTGTTTCCTCTGTGTGTTAAGTATGTTAACTACTATCCCACAAAATGTATCAAAAGTATACTTGTATGACTTTGTGTTAAAGTGAAAATTTAAACATACTCATACTCATACTCATCCGCTACTGATTATGGTTAGGCTATAAGCCTGTATCAGGTCGAGGCCTGTCCAACTGTGACTTAACGGGGTCATAAGCGTCAAATACTGGGTGTTTGCAATACTTATACATCACCATGCAATTACCCAAACTTTTTTCTTGTAAGATGCAATCTTCCTTGCTTAACTGTAACCAATAAAAACGTGTTTGAATTTGTTGTCCGTGGTAAAATGATGTTTTGGGTGTCTGATTTACTTGTTACACGAGTGATATTAAAATATTGTTCAATTTGCGGAAGATCTAAATCAAAAAGTCAAATACCCTTTCTTCATCTATGACATTATATACAACATACAAACCTGTATATGAACATGGATTCTGCTATTATTTGGAAGGGTTTCACTTTTGGTTTTGATGTCTAAAAATGAGTTTTTACTGTTTTATTTCCCATACCAAATAACTGACTAAGACCTGTATAACAGTAATACAAACTAGGAAGAGTGGCATTTCAGAATAAACTATGAGCCTATATCACAACCCAGATCTGGAGACGAAGACCACGTCCGGGTTGTATCGCTGTGCACACAACATGAAGACCCGTAATTGCACTGACCTGGACGGACACTAAATCACCCACCCACCCTCACCCCACCCCACCCCCCCTCACTCGCCACACTTTGCTAGCTTCCATGTGCTATGCTATCTATTAAAGTTGCATAGTCCGATGAAAGCATCACATTTTTAAAAGCTAAACCCTTACCTAGATTTGAACGTTCATATCTAACTTAGATAATGATGGAGTTATTAAAGCTGCATAGTCCGATGAAAATATCAAATTTTCAAAACCAAAACAATTATCTAAATTTGATTCTACATATCTAACTTAAATACTGGTGCCCTTATTAAGCATTTGTCAGCGCATAGAAGGGAATACTGAGGAAATTGAATAGAACCTGTTACTACAGAAGCCTATGGGGTCAGAGTTTTGACAAGCTTGCCAAAATTAATTTTGCATGGTTCCACTTCTAATATCTCAAAAGTTAGCCACTTAACATAAAAGTTACTTCAAGCTAAAGTAAGATACATAATAATGACTAACCTAATGTATTTATCTCAGAAAATTTCAGAACCTCAAAACCATCGGACTATGCAACTTTAAGCATTTGATGCTACACCGAAGGGTGTATTAAGACAATTTAGCAGAACAAATTACAGAAACTCAAAACCATCAGACTATGCAACTTTAACTTGTTTAAGCGAATATAAATGACCATGATGCTCATTATATCATTAGATACAGTTTTGCTTCTTGGAGATTTCATGTCCTAGCAACATCTAAGGTCATATCAGGACGGGTACCGACTAGTGACCATTGTGCACCCATGGTGACTTAATAGTGCTTCCCCAACTGGATTGATTGATTGGTTGGTGGTTGCTTTACGCAGTTTCGGCAGCACAGGCCATATTCACAGCGAGAATTGTTTTTGTTTTTTATTCAACCATCGCCGTTACATATAATGTAAAAGCATACAATCAAGTATGTGTCAATAGACAGTTATGAATTTTTGTAAACTCACAGTCATATATTTTGTGGTCAAGGTAAATAAAATAGATTAAAGAATTAATAGAGAGAAAATCGTTTTAATAAACTATATGAGGTGGTACAGACCAGCAGTCCTCAAAAAGCCTAACCAGACGGGATGGCCGAATGAGTTAGAGCGTCCGTCTCCCGTGTTGGTAGACCATGAGATCGTGGGTTCGAACCCTGGTCGAGTCAAACCAATGACTTAAAAATTGATACTTGTCGCTTCCTACCCAGGCGCTCGGAATTATTAGGATAGGGCAAGGACTGGTTGGCTCATTGTCAGGATAATGTGACTGAGTGGGATATCAGGTCATCGTGCTGGCGGCCTGATATCTCAGTGGGGCAGCACTATAAAGTCGCCATGAGTGAGCACTGTCACAAGTCGGTAACAGTCCTGATATTACCTTATGCCAGGTACACACATACCGTATAGGATTAGCGCACTAAAACTCCCGATCTGCTTAAAACTGAAATCGGGCCGATTCATTTTTCGAATCGGGAATCGCAATCGTAGTGCTAGCGCACACCTACCATTTTAGCCCTAAAAATTAGTTTTTAGTCGTGAATCGCAATCGGTAGGTGTGCTAGGGGAGTGCACACCTCACGATTTTTGGGCAGTTTTAGATCGTATACGCTAGGTGGGTGCGGGAAAACGATCGTATACGCTAGGTGTGTACCGGGCATTAGATGTTGCTAAGACGCAAAACAACAACAACAAAGAAACCAAAAGGCTAAAATTCTTGTTTTACTTTAGTAAAAATGTCATGCATGCTGTTTGCAGTGTAAAATTGTTGGTGCAGTGCCATAAAATCCACAGTCCAGCAAAATGTGTTTGACTCTCAGTGGGGACTGACATCCAATACATTCAGGGGGAGGGTCCCCCTTGAGCAGGAAAATGTGGGTTAGCCACAAGTGGCCAATACGGCAGCGGCTAAGGACCACTTGGTCCCGCTGATCCCCCTCATGAGATTGTGGTGGTTGTGGTTCCCCAACTGGAAGGCCAGGCCTCAGGCACCTGATATCCCGCTCACTCATATTATGCCGATATACAGCTAACCAGGCCTCGCCATTCCTATTAATGTTGAGTGTGAGGCTAGCTTTGATTGATTGGTGGTTGCGTTATGCCGTGTCGGCAGCATAGGGCATATTCATGGCGAGAAATGTTTGTTTTTGTTCAAACCATCGCTTTTACATGTAAAAGCATACAATTAATTTTATGTCAATGGACACTCATGAATTTTGTAAACTCACACTCATATAGTTTCTGGTCAAGCTAAATAAAATTCTAGATGATAGTATTATTCACTGATGAAATTTGTTTAAAAACCTATATGAGGTGGTACAAACCAGCTGCTCTCAAAAAGGCTAAAATGTTTTCTTGTTTTACTTTAGTAAAAAGGTCATGCATTAATTCTGAAGGTCATTGGTTTGACTCAGCGGATTCGACCACCACACCCAATTCATTAGATATGTTTGCATTTATATAGATTGATTGATCGATTGGTGGTTTCTTTACGTGTCGGCAGCATAGCCTATATTCACGGCGAGAATTATTTGTATTTAATTCAACCATCGCTTTTACACGGAATGCAAAATCATAAAATCAATGTGTCAATAGACACTTGTGAATTTAAAATTAGTGTTGGCAGCATAGGCCATAATAATACAAACGGTGATCAATGGCACCATTCTTCTTAAATTGATCAAATTGGCTTAATAAACTATATGAGGTGGTAGAGACCCAGCGTTAAAAAAAAGAGGCATAGTAGACAAATTAAATCATTGCATGCTGCTTGCATTGTAAAGTTATTGGTACAGGGCCATAACATCGAAGCAGTTTAATCAAATGTGTCATACTTTTAGTGGGAATTGACACCCAATACATTCTGGGGGAGGGTCATCCTTGATCAGGAAAGAGTGTGTAAGCCGCGTTTGGTGGTTAACGAGTCCTTAGTCTCGCCAAACCACCAAATGGGTCGGTGCTGGTTTGCCCCCAAATGGGATGATTTCATGCAATTTGTGTGTGTGTGTGTGTGTGTATATATATATATATATATATTTATATATACACACAGTAAAACCTATCTAAATCGACCGACCTTGGGATCGACTTTAAGTGATCCATTTAGGGAGGTGGTCGGTTTAGGGAGTTAGAATACAGTTACAATGGTATTGTTGAGACCCAAATAATGTGATCAATATAGGGGAGTGGTCGATCTGTGGAGGTGGTCGGTTGGAGAGGCTTTACTGTATGTGTGTATATATATATATATATATATATATATATATATATATACTGTGTATATATACATACGATATATATACACAATATATACATTCACCCAATATATATCTAGCCTATATACATACACAACATACATATATACATACATGCATACACACGGCTGGGGACAGTGTGCCTATATATAACTGTTTTCCTCATGGTCACTATACATTGTGCATCAACAGCCGATCTTGGACAACCACCACACACTGAAGCACCCAAACAATGGAAATCGCCGCATTTCTGACACTGCTTGCAATCCTGTCCCTAGGATCTGCCTACATGTAAGTCACATCAGCTCCATTTATATAGTTTATTAAGCCAATTTAACACACAGGAAGTTGAACGGCTACCATCATTACATTGATTGATTGGTAGTTTCTTTACACTGTGTCGGCAACACAGGCCATATTCACCGTGGGAAGTTTTTTAAATGTTTAATTATTCAACCATCGCTTGTACATAGAATGCTTGATTGATTGATTGGTGGTTGCTTTATGCCGTGTCGGCAAGAACTGTTTGGTTTTTATTGAGACCATCGCTTTCACATGTAAAAACATAAATCATTATGTATCAATAGACACTCATTAAATTAAAAATCTCACAATGATATATTTGTGGCCAAGGGAAATATAATTCCCAACAAAAGAAATCAAAGGTTTTATGCTTGATTGATTGATCAAGATACATAGGATACAAAATACATTATACTGTAAATAGAATGCAAAAGCACACAATATATTGTGTGTCAACGTACATTTTTGAATTTAAGAACTCATGTGGCAAATTGTGGCCAAAGTATAGAAAAATCTAGATAAAAGTTAATAGCTTCACATTTTCTTAATTGACAATTTGGCTTAGTAAAGTAGATTGATTGATTGATTGGTGGGTTCTTTACGCCGTGTCGGCAGCATAGGCCATATTCACGGCGAGAATTGTTTGTTTTTTATTCAACCATCGCCTTTACATATAATGTAAAAGCATACAATCAGTTATCTGTCAATAGACACTTATTAATTTTTAAAAGCCCGAAATCATATAATTAAATAAAAGAGATGAAAGAATTAATTAATAAAAATTGTTTTAATGAATTATATGAATTATAGTAAAGTAGATGAATTGACACACACTCAGTGTCCTCAAAAGGTCCAAGGGGGGAACAATCACTGGTATCATTATTATTCAATTGTTTCTTAATTTAAAAAAATAAAACTGTTGTCACGTGTTCAGTCAGGTGAACGACGAGAAGCGTCTCACCCATCACCTCGTGGAAAGCTACAGACGGGTTGGCACCCTGGGGCGTCCCGTCTCCAAGGAAACGGATGTGTGGAATGTAACAATGGGGCTGTCCCTCATTAGCATCACCGACGTCGACTTGAAGTCGAAGACTTTGGAAATCATTCTTTGGCAGATGATGGTTAGTTAGATTATTTATATTATATATATATATGTATATACATATATATATATATAGTTCAGGGCCTTCTTTGCAGCCCGATCAGCTCGTTCGTTTCCTTGTATGCCAGCATGACCAGGCACCCAGCACAGGTGGATGTCATACCCATCTGTTGCCAGTTGGTTCATTTTATAAATGACCGTTGCTGATTGATTGATTGGTGGTTGATTGATTGATTGGTGGTTGCTTTACGCCGCGTCGGCAGCATCATATCACGCGAAATGTGATTTTGTAGTTGGTTGTTCTGTATACAGGGCCAACCAGTGTCGGCTATGCACATAGGCCATATTCACAGGCGAGAAATGTTTGTTTTTGTTCAAACTGTCTCTTTTACATGTAAAAGCATTCATCAATTTTGTCAATGGACACTCATGAATTTTGAAACTCACATCAACAGTAAATAAAGTCTAATGATGTTTATTCACTGATGAAATTGTTTAACCTATGAGTGGTACAAACCAGCTGCCCTCAAAAAGGCTAAAATGTTTTCTTGTTTTACTTTAGTAAAAAAGGTCATACATGTTGTTTGCAGTGTAAAATTGTTGTGCAAGGCCATAAAATCCACACAGTTTAATAAAGTGTGTTTTAATGTCAGTGGGGACTGACATCCAATACATTCAGGGGGAAGCTCCCCCTTGAGCAGAAAAACGTGTGTTAGCCACGAGTGGCCAATATGGCATCTTGTTAAAACAACCTGGTCGTGTCGCCCTTCCAGGCGACTCTGCGGCAGTCCGTTCGCGGAGGGGGTAATTCTATGGAGTTTGTTGTCTGGGTGTTCATCCCATTCGATCTGCCATAGGTTCCAAATGTATTTTTGAATGGTAGGTTTCAGATCAGAGTGGGGAATATGACAGTGTTCCAAAGGAGCAGTCAGGGCTCGAGGCCGCGTCTGCTCCCATTCCGGGATAACAAATGACTAGCACCAAATACGGATGTCAATTGCTATTGAGAGGTTTAGTTAATGGTACTTGGTGGTTGCTTTACGCCGTGTCGGCAGCATAGGAATGAATGAATGAATAAATGCTTAACGGCATATCAGCACACTAAGGGCTATACAATGCCATCAAAATGTCTTAAAACCAATTAAACAGTGCAATGCACTTTAAAAATGATAAAACTAAGGCAGTACTAACAGTGTCAAATAAACATTTCATACTTGCTACATTAAAATACTGTGCTCGAACATTTGCGAAGTCAATGCATTCAATCAAAATATGTTTCACAGTCAGAGGCACTCCACATGGTATGCTATTGTGAAACAGGTATAAGGGCCTACCTGGCAAGGTGCATAAATGTGTTTATGTAGTTGCTGGTGGTGCTTGATTGATAGGTAAATAGACATTGTGGTGCTAGTAAGATAGCGTGTAAGGGGCACTCAGAGCCCTACACACTACCCCCTCCCCCCTCTGCTAGCTACCACACTCAGCTCTGAGTGTGGCTAGTGGCCACACAGCTTGGTGGTGGTGGGCTTATCACTGTAACCATAGGGACCAGGAATGCTTGTTTCTCATTGGTGGAGCTAGAAATGCTTGTTTCTCATTGGGAGAAATGGGGTAGGGTGATACTCTATACTGAATCCATGTACCATATAAATAATAAACCAGAGGGCTTGACTCTCTCTCTTCTTTCACACTTTATACTCTTCCTTTCTCTTTGCCTGTATTGATTTCACTATAGCCTGCCTACACAACCACAGATTCGAGCTGTAGACTTTAAAAGTATATAGGTAGGTAACAAATTACTGGTGTCTCTATGTGGTAGAGCTGGAAGGATGTGCTGCTCACCTGGAGGCAAGAGGACTTCCCCGTTTCCTCGATCCGTGTCCGCCCTTCCGACATCACTATGCCTGACGTCACTGCTTTTAATGCGTGAGTATTTTTGATTGGCTGATTGGTGATTTGTTTATTCTGTGTCGGCAGCATAGGCCATTCATTACGTTGGATTGATTGATTGATTAGTGGTTTATTCACATCAGCAGCATAGGCAAGAATTTATTTTTTATTTTTTATTCAACTATTGCTTTTATAGAGTGCAAAATCATACAATCAATTATATGGCAATAAATGGACTGTGAATTTAAAAAGGTCACAATTATATAAATTGTGGCTAAGGGAAATAAAATTGAGATAAAAGTTAAAGGTCGCTAATTGATCAAATGGGTTTAATAAGACTATATGAAGCCAGCTATGCATCTGTAGGCGCTGCTCTGCTAGGCATCCCTACACCTCCACCACCTACACCCCCCCAGACCCACCTTATACCTCCACCACACCCACCCTACACCCCCACCTCACCCCATACCCCCTACACCTCCCCCACTTACACCACACCCCCACCACAGACCACATCCTATGCACCTCCACCACACACCCCCTACACCTCCACCACACACACCCTACACCTCCACCACACACCCCCTACATCTCCACCACACACACACCCTACACCTTCACCACACAGACACCATACACCCCGTACACACCACCTCCTCCACCGAGATAAGGGGGAGGGATTGCGCTTAAAGGGGCATTGCTTCCTTCCCCCGGTGTGAGCATTATAAAGGGAGTACTGTTTCTTATTTAGGCATCTCGATATTCAGTATACACTTAATCGGAGAATTTTACACCCCTACCTACTTCCCAACCACATACCTACACCCCCACCACCACCTACATCCCAACCAGACCCACCTACCACACCCATCTACACCTCAGCCGAACCCCCCACCACATTCCTAAACCTCAACCACATCCCTACACCCCCACCACACACCTACACCCCCCCCCCCCGATACCCACTCATCACTACACACACACACACCTAAAGCCCCACCACACACTATCAAAATCCTCACCACACCCACCTACACCCCCATATCCCTAAACCCCCACCAAACCCCTAAATCCCCACCACACACAAAAATCCTCGCCATCCCCACCACACACACCTACACCAAAACCCTCACCCCTACACACCACACCAAATGGTTTTGAGTTTGGGTCATTTTTCTGAGATAAATATTTTCAATTGATTATTATAATCTACCTTACTTTAGTTTGTGGTAACTTTTATTTTAAATGGATAACTTTGGAGATATTCGAAGTACAAACATGCTAAATTAATTTTGGCAAGCACGCCAAAGCTCTGACACCATATGCTTATGCAGTAACAGTTTCTATTAAGTTAACTTAGTAGATCTATGCCCTTCTATGTAGCAACAAATGCTTGATTGATTGATTGGTGGTTGCTTTATGCAGTGTCGGCAGCATAGGCCATATTCACAGCGGAAAATGCTTGCTTTTGGTTCAAACCATCGCTATTAAATGTAAAAACTGATTGATTGATTGGTGGTTGCTTTACGCCGTGTCGGCAGCATAGCCCAGCCATATTCACGGCGAGAAATGTTAGTTTTTTGTTCAAACCATCGCTTTTCCATGTAAAAGCATACAATCAATGGTGTCTCAATAGAGTCTCACTAAATTAAAAAGCTCACAATTGTCCATATTGCTGTGGCAATATGGGTAATTCGGGGGAGGCGGACGACCACCCTCCCCCGGCCCTATCGCCCCTCCTACTCCTCACCCACTCCCCACACACCCTCCTCCCCCGGCCCTACCGCCCCTCCTGCTCACTCACCCACTCCCCACACACACCCAGATGGCGCCACCACCTCCTTCCCTAACTCACCCCACTCCCTCCAGATGCCGCCACCACAACTTCCTTCCCCGCTGCTCCCGCCGCTGGTCCCGCCGCTGGTACCTCCCCCCCCCCCCCCCCTTCCTTCCTTCTGCCTCCCCATCACCTCGGCCACTTCTCCTCCTGCAACCACACCGACAAGACCTACTCTCACCGTCCCACCCACCCAACTCTCCGATAAGGTTGAGGCCCGGGTCACTTAAGACTCTAACTAACGATAAATGACTTTACCGCGATATGACATTTGACTCTGAACATTCACTACTTTATCCATTACACTTACATTGCCTTAATGACCTATCAAACTTAACATTGATCTACTCACTATGATTACATTACTTGACTATTACATTGCCTGTTCTTGAATAAATTGCCATAATATGTAGTCCGCCTCCTGTCCTGAATTATATATTTGTGGCCAAGTGAAATAAATTCCCATAACAAATTTAAGGTTTTATTATAATTGATAGAATTTATTTAGTAAACTATGTGAGGTGGAACAGACCTGCTGCCCTCAAAAAGGCTAAACGTTTTCTTGTTTTACTTTAGTAAAAAAGGGCATGTAGCAGACAATCAATTCTGTGCCAATAGACACTCATTGAATTAAAAAGCTCACAACTATATATTTGTGGCAATAATTGTGTCAGTACCTAAGTTGGATATGTAGAATCAAATCTAGGTACCTGCTTTGGTTATGAAAATGTGATGCTTCATCGGACTATGCATGTTTAATATTTTAAGTAGATACAATAGGACATAGAAATGCATAATAGAGAAAACATTGCATCCAGCCTATGGGAATTTAAACAAAAGTTATATAACAAAACCAAATTAAAAAAATGAAGTATGGAAAATGATAAAAAATAAACTCTTAAAAAAAAGACAAATGACCATAGCAGTCACACCTGGGCGACGTCATAATCACATAAGAATTTTTTGTTTGTTCATATAGTACACCATTTCTTTGTCTGAATTGTGAATTAACATGGACAGGTGTTCACATTTAATTGTAAAATGTGTGTGAAAACCCAGCTGTGTTTTACATCCTAGCAACATATGAGTACCGACTTAATTGATTATGTCCTGGCAACATCCAAAGTCACCTCAGTCACATTATCTTGACACTGAGCTAACCAGCCCTTGTCCTATCCTATCCTAATAATGCTATGTGCCAGCATAGGAAGTGACAAGTATCAATTCTGTAAATCATTGATTTGACTTAGCCGGTATTCAAACTCCTGATCATCCGCATGTGAAGCCTGCATTCTAACCTAATCAACCACCGTGTCCGGTGTCAAAAGTCAGCAATGTCATGTCAAGATGCAATGATATGCTATTGGGTCGCAACATAAAATATATTCTAACTTATTGGAGGTAGCAGTTGATCTCAAACTTGACATGTTTTATATTTGCTCAGTGCGTCACATGCTGTGGACTTGGCACAAATGCCCCTGGCAGCCGTGGATAGCGAAGGAAATGTAATGTATGTGCCTCCCATCAAACAGCGATTCTTGTGCCCCTTTGAATTGGACGGTGAGACGGTGAGTGTTCATTCTTCATTTGACAAGTTGGCCGATCGAGATAACGCTAGGTGGCGCTCGTGTACTATCAGTTTGTACTCTTTGCCTACTGTGACTGCCTGCCTGCATGACTGCCTGCATGCCTGCCCGTTTGTCTGCGGCAGATTGATTGATTGGTGGTTTGTTTACGCCGTGTCGGTAGCATAGGCCATATTCACGGCGAGAATTGTTTGTTGATTGTCTAAAATGAGATTGAACAAGCGTTTCCATGGGATTGATTGGTGGGTTCTTTACGCCGTGTCGAAATCATAGGCAATATTCACGGCGAGAATTGTTTGTTTTTTATTGAACCATCTCCTTTACATATAATGTAAAAGCACACAATCAATTATGTGTCACTTGGTCCCACCAATCCCCCCCCCCCTGCCCTCCCGCATGAGACTGGTGGTGGTTTTCCCACATACATTTCAATTTCATGCATTTTGCTAGCATTTTCATCCCACTCGTTTTGCCATTTGGATTTGATGTGGGTGGCTATTACTATTAGTGGTTTCAGATCAGAGTGGGGTATCAAACATCACAGTTCAGAGCCTCTTTTGCGATACATCTAAATTGTCTGAACCTAGGCCTATGTCTGATACATGTCATCATCATCATGCTGTCAGTCGCGATGCGACGAGACTGCTTTCATTACTTGACTGCCGCTCTCCATTTAGCTCTCTGCTGTGAGAGTGATGTCCATGAGTTGGTCTTAATGTCTCTCAGCTTCAGGTTTCTCTTGATGGTATCCCTGAACCGGAGACGAGGGCACCCTCTCTTTCTGTAACCAGAAGACAGTTGAGAGTAGAGGATCTGATACATGTAATTTGGCAATATCTCGAAATGCCCAATTTTTCAAAGGATCAAGATCTCGTAAGCACATTGTAAAATCCTCCGGTTGTGTCCATTCTTATGACATGCATAGCCACCATGGTGCGTTGCTTCTCTGCCTGCAAACTGCAGTGTAAAATTGTTGGCACAGGGCCAACAAATCAACACAACTTAGTCAAATGTGTTTGATTGTCAGCGGAGACTGACACCCAATACATTCAGGGGGAGGCTCCCTCTCAAGCAGAAAAGCATGTGTAGGCCACGAGTGGCCAATACGGCAGCAGCTAAGGAGCCTAATTAGGTAGTGTGTATTTAGGTTCCTCTGGTGTAGGGTATTCGTCTCTCCACTATTCCTGAGCTGTGATTGGTGCATGTGCCACCCACCCACTTTCAAGGTACTATAAAAGCAGTGCATGATTAAAGCAAAACTTCTCTGCACTTCAAACTTCACCCGTGTCACTTCATTTATTAGGTAAGGAGGGAGCTCTGACTCTACAAACTGGAATCATCTTATTCTATCTCTCTATTCTCTTTTATTGCATATTCAGTCCTTCCTTTTGACTTTTAAGAATCAAAGCAAGATCATTTCCCAGGAAGACGATTCTGTTGAAGTGCCAGAGATCCATAAAGTTGGCACTAACAAGTTTGTTATGCATGACAATGAGGACCTAACGCTTTGATATGACTACGATAAACTAATAGTTGTCATTCCATCTCTGGTATTGATGACACCATTTCGAACAGCTAATTTGCATGACATGCCAAGGTTATACTGCTTAGTGACTGTAAATATCGTTGCTGATTTGATGTTCTGTCCATTCATGTTGTTTTGAGATATTGTTTGTGTTTTAGTTACATGGATACAAATCCATAAACAACGACCACACTGTATATTCAATATCCACGTAATATACTTTTCAACTAGAATTTTGATGTTTTATGAAAAATAAATTACTGTAACAGAGTTGACATGCATTTGCTGAGTTGTGTTATTCCAATGTGAAAACAATGCCAATGGAGGGGAAAAGTGCGTTGCTCATTGTGCTTTTGATACTTTCACATATGCAGGTTTGATATTAAAAAAAAAACTGACCGAGAGAATTTTGATAGCCTTTTGTTTCAAGTTACTGGAAAGTCCAAATTGACCCCTATTCAGAGAATTGCCGACGCATGTGTGTGTGTATATATATGAGTGTGCGTGCGCACACGCACACATACAGTGGTTAAATGTTGTGTCTATCCCTTCTCTGAAACTAGATCACCTGCAGCATGAAGTATGGGTCGTGGACATACAACGGGTACCAGCTGGACATGCACCTCCAGGGCGATGGCATCGGCCTGGAATACTTCAACCCAAACCCAGACTGGGAACTGGTGAAGACCTCGGCCGGGCGCTCCGTCAATTATTACTCCTGCTGCTCAGAACCTTACATCGACGTCACCTTCAACATCACCCTGCAACGCCACTAAGTCAGCCGCCAGGCTCAGGTCGTCCTACACACATGACGTCACAGACCACATGATTTTTCTTTTTTAATTAAAAAGAAATTCTTTGTTTATGCATCCCATTTTGGATGAGACGCTAACGGTTGGAGAAATGGTAGCTGACAGCTTTCATTCAGAACACAACTTGAAACACATGTATGTTGTTGTTTTGTTGTTGCAAAAAGCTCTTTTTTTGTTATATTAAAGTTGCATAGTCCGATGAATTTTTAGCTTGTCATTTTCTGAGATAAACACGTTATGTTGAAGATATTTCAAGTGCAAACATGGAAAATTAATTTTGGCGAGCACAATTCTCATACTATAGGCTTCAGCAGTAACACATCTATGTTGTTGTTTGGTTTGTTTAACGCACCCCCCCCCCCTCCCCGAACCCCAAAAGTAAACATTGACTATTGGGTGGTCATCCAGTCATTACACATATCTGACTGAAAAATTACATTTCAATCGGGTAAAATAGAGCTAAAAAATGTATGACAAAGGAGTGTACATTATACAACTGTGGTAAAATCACATGTCGTTTTTGATAAATAAAATCAATAGTATAAGACTTTTCAAATTTAAAATGAAATATGAATTTTTAGCCAAAAAAAAGCAGTTTCCCTAAAAAAAGTGTAATAATAAGTTGCAGATGAAATCAGAATGATTCGACACCCTCATTTCCAAACACATCATCTTGTTGTTATGTTTAATGACCCCCATCCTAGCACAACAACTAAACCTGGGCCATTAGGGGGGCTAAACATATCAGACTACAAAATTACATTTGAAATGAGTAAAATATAGCACAATGAATGAATAAATGCTTAACGGCATATCAGCACACTAAGGGCTATACAATGCCATCAAAAATGTCTTAAAACCGATTAAACAGTCCAATGTGCTTTAAAAAAAAAAAAAAAAAAAAAAAAAAAAAAAATCATACAAGTAGTATATGATGAATACAATCCCCAGTAAAATAAAAGGAAAATTAGTTGTGTTTGTTGTTGTTTTACGTCCTAGCAACATCTAAGGTCATATCAGGACGGGTACCGACTTGTGACAGTGCGCATCCTGGCGACTTTATAGTGCTGTCTCACTGGGAAACCAGGCCGCCGGGACCATGACCTGGTATCCCACTCAGTCACATTATCCTGACACTGAGCACACCAGTCCTTGCCCTGTCCTAGTAATGCCGAGCGCCTGGCTAGGAAGTGACAAGCACCAATTTTCAAGTCATTGGTTTGACTCGACCATGGCCCGAACCCACGACCCCACGATCTACCAGCACGGGAGGCGGACGCTCCAGCTCATTCGGCCATCCCGTCTGGTCTCTTAAATGAAAGAATTAATTTATAAAAATTGTTTTAATGAACTATATGAGGCGGTACAGACCAGCTGCCCTCAAAAAGGCCAAAATGTCTTGTTGTTCTACTTTAGTAAAAAGGTCACGCATACTGTCTGCAGTGTAGAATTGTTGGCGCAGGGCCAAAAAGTCAACACAACTGAGTAAAATGTGTTTGAGTGTCAGTGGGCACTGACACCCAATACATTCAGGGGGAGGTTCCCCCTTGAGCAGAAAAGCATGTGTAAGCCACGAGTGGCCAATACGGCAGGGGCTAAGGACCACTTGGTCCCGCCGACCTCGCGCATGGGTCTGTGGTGGGTTTCCCACAGATGGTTCAGTTTCTTTAAGTTTATTGATATTTTCATCCCACTCATGTTGCCATTTGGATTTTATGTGGGTAGCTATTAGTGGTTTCAGATCAGAGTGAGGGATCAGACACGGTTCAAGATCACAGTTCAGGGCCTTCTTCGCAGCCCGATCAGCTCGTTCGTTTCCTTGTATGCCAGCATGGCCAGGAACCCAGCACAGGTGGATGTCATACCCATCCGTTGCCAGTTGGTCCATTTTATAGATGACCGTCGCTAGAATAGGGTGATTTGTTTTCAGTCCAGCAACAGCCAGGAGGCAGGAGAACGAATCACTGTATATAACATAGTTAGTGTGGTTGGATACCTCGATACACTCCAAAGCAAGAAGGAGTGCTCGGGCTTCCGCAGTGAAAATCGAGCTCTGATCGGGCAAGCGTACGCCAAATTTTTTGCGTTGGTTTGTTTGTTGTTGTTTTACGTCCTAGCAACATCTAAGGTCATATCAGGACGGGTACCGACTTGTGACAGTGCGCATCCTGGCGACTTTATAGTGCTGTCTCACTGGGAAACCAGGCCGCCGGGACCATGACCTGGTATCCCACTCAGTCACATTATCCTGACACTGAGCACACCAGTCCTTGCCCTGTCCTAGTAATGCCGAGCGCCTGGCTAGGAAGTGACAAGCACCAATTTTCAAGTCATTGGTTTGACTCGACCATGGCCCGAACCCACGATCTACCAGCACGGGAGGCGGACGCTCCAGCTCATTCGGCCATCCCGTCTGGTCTCTTAAATGAAAGAATTAATTGATAAAAATTGTTTTAATGAACTATATGAGGCGGTACAGACCAGCTGCCCTCAAAAAGGCCAAAATGTCTTGTTGTTCTACTTTAGTAAAAAGGTCACGCATACTGTCTGCAGTGTAGAATTGTTGGCGCAGGGCCAAAAAGTCAACACAACTGAGTAAAATGTGTTTGAGTGTCAGTGGGCACTGACACCCAATACATTCAGGGGGAGGTTCCCCCTTGAGCAGAAAAGCATGTGTAAGCCACGAGTGGCCAATACGGCAGGGGCTAAGGACCACTTGGTCCCGCCGACCTCGCGCATGGGTCTGTGGTGGGTTTCCCACAGATGGTTCAGTTTCTTTAAGTTTATTGATATTTTCATCCCACTCATGTTGCCATTTGGATTTTATGTGGGTAGCTATTAGTGGTTTCAGATCAGAGTGAGGGATCAGACACGGTTCAAGATCACAGTTCAGGGCCTTCTTCGCAGCCCGATCAGCTCGTTCGTTTCCTTGTATGCCAGCATGGCCAGGAACCCAGCACAGGTGGATGTCATACCCATCCGTTGCCAGTTGGTCCATTTTATAGATGACCGTCGCTAGAATAGGGTGATTTGTTTTCAGTCCAGCAACAGCCAGGAGGCAGGAGAACGAATCACTGTATATAACATAGTTAGTGTGGTTGGATACCTCGATACACTCCAAAGCAAGAAGGAGTGCTCGGGCTTCCGCAGTGAAAATCGAGCTCTGATCGGGCAAGCGTACGCCAAATTTTTTGCGTTGGTTTGTTTGTTGTTGTTTTACGTCCTAGCAACATCTAAGGTCATATCAGGACGGGTACCGACTTGTGACAGTGCGCATCCTGGCGACTTTATAGTGCTGTCTCACTGGGAAACCAGGCCGCCGGGACCATGACCTGGTATCCCACTCAGTCACATTATCCTGACACTGAGCACACCAGTCCTTGCCATGTCCTAGTAATGCCGAGCGCCTGGCTAGGAAGTGGCAAGCACCAATTTTCAAGTCATTGGTTTGACTCGACCATGGCCCGAACCCACGACCCCATGATCTACCAGCACGGGAGGCGGATGCTCCAGCTCATTCGGCCATCCCGTCTGGTCTCTTAAATGAAAGAATTAATTGATGAAAATAGTTTTAACGAACTATATGAGGCGGTACAGACCAGCTGCCCTCAAAAAGGCCAAAATGTCTTGTTCTACTTTAGTAAAAAGGTCACGCATACTGTCTGCAGTGTAGAATTGTTGGCGCAGGGCCAAAAAGTCAACACAACTGAGTAAAATGTGTTTGAGTGTCAGTGGGCACTGACACCCAATACATTCAGGGGGAGGTTCCCCCTTGAGCAGAAAAGCATGTGTAAGCCACGAGTGGCCAATATGGCAGCGGCTAAGGACCACTTGGTCCCGCCGACCTCGCGCATGGGTCTGTGGTGGGTTTCCCACAGATGGTTCAATTTCTTTAAGTTTATTGATATTTTCATCCCACTCATGTTGCCATTTGGATTTGATGTGGGTAGCTATTAGTGGTTTCAGATCAGAGTGAGGGATCAGACACGGTTCAAGATCACAGTTCAGGGCCTTCTTCGCAGCCCGATCAGCTCGTTCGTTTCCTTGTATGCCAGCATGGCCAGGAACCCAGCACAGGTGGATGTCATACCCATCCGTTGCCAGTTGGTCCATTTTATAGATGACCGTTGCTAGAATAGGGTGATTTGTTTTCAGTCCAGCAACAGCCAGGAGGCAGGAGAACGAATCACTGTATATAACATAGTTAGTGTGGTTGGATACCTCGATACACTCCAATGCAAGAAGGAGTGCTCCGGCTTCCGCAGTGAAAATCGAGCTCTGATCGGGCAAGCGTACGCCAAATTTTTTGCGTTGGCAGACTGCCGCAGCAGCTACCCGACTTTGGTCTTTCGAACCATCAGTGTATATGGAGAGATGGTCTGCAAACTGCCCCTGAATCTCTGCATGCAGTCCTTGGTATTCGAGTGGATGTGTCCCAGACTTCCTCAGTTCCGTGAGTCGGAGGATAACCGATGGCTTCCTCAACGACCACGGGGGATGTTCTGGGACTTTGGCATCCTCCAACACGTTCAAATCCACGCCCAAGGCTTCCAAATGAGGTTTCATTCGGAGCCTCAGTGGCCGGATGTAATTCGGCCTGGCTTCATACCTGGATTCATCATGTTGCTCAAATAGACAATTGTGTGCAGGATTCAATGCATTAGTTTTGATCTTGACTACATATTGCATGGCCAGTTTGATTCTCCTGTTGTTAAGTGATGGTTCATTGGCTTCGACATAGAGGCTCTGAACCGGTGAGGTGATTGATTGATTGATTGGTGGTTGCTTTACGCCGTGTCGCCTCCAGGGCGATGGCATCGGCCTGAAATACTTCAACCCAAACCCAGACTGGGAACTGGTGAAGACCTCGGCCGGGCGCTCCGTCAATTATTACTCCTGCTGCTCAGAACCTTACATCGACGTCACCTTCAACATAACCCTGCAACGCCACTAAGTCAGCCGCCAGGCTCAGGTCGTCCTACACACATGACGTCACAGACCACATGATTTTTCTTTTTTAATTAAAAAGAAATTCTTTGTTTATGCATCCCATTTTGGATGAGACGCTAACGGTTGGAGAAATGGTAGCTGACAGCTTTCATTCAGAACACAACTTGAAACACATGTACGTTGTTGTTTTGTTGTTGCAAAAAGCTCTTTTTTTGCTATATTAAAGTTGCATATTCCGATGAATTTTTAGCTTGTCATTTTCTGAGATAAACACGTTATGTTGAAGATATTTCAAGTGCAAACATGGAAAATTAATTTTGGCGAGTACAATTCTCATACTATAGGCTTCAGCAGTAACACATCTATGTTGTTGTTTGGTTTGTTTAACGCCCCCCCCCCCCCCCAACCCCAAAAGTAAACATTGACTATTGGGTGGTCATCCAGTCATTAAACATATCTGACTGAAAAATTACATTTCAATCGGGTAAAATAGAGCTAAAAAATGTATGCCAAAAGAGTATACATTATACACCTGCGGTAAAATCACATGTGGTATATGATAAATAAAATCAATAGCATAAGACTTTTCAAATTTAAAATGAAATATGAATTTTTAGCCAAAAAAGCAGTTTCCCTGTAGAGACAACAAGTGAACGCCACGACAACCAGGACACAAGTGGTTTATTATTAGTTCCTCTCTCCGCGCTTCACGTGACCCTCACTCGGGCTACCCACTCTATCGCCGACACGCGACATCTGGTATTACATATATTACATCTCCCTTTTAAAATTTTTTTTTTTTTTAGAGAGAAACAGAGAAACTGTGTGTCAATTAACAATGAAATAATATTCTTATTGTACTAACATAATGGTAACAGAATCTAATTATGACTTCAATTTGTGCCACATCTTCGGTTTGTCGTTAAGTCTGTTATCTATGACGAAAGTCATATCAGTAATTAACATGGTATAAAGTTCTTACGACTAACATGAAATGACTATGAACAGCTAATATAATGAATGAATGAATAAATGCTTAACGGCATATCAGCACACTAAGGGCCTGGTCTTCTGCTTTAAGAAGGTAACTATGAGTCAAATAGCTATGTCCAATTCGCATATGTGCAACAACGGTCTCTTCGCGTCTATTTCTATGACAAGCCCCTGAAAATTTGCCAAGGGTGGGCTGAATCGCATGAAGCTTGTTCATGACAGCTTCATCCCATTGTAATTGCCACTTTTTCCTTATGAGTGCACTAATGTGCCTTTTGAGGTCTGTGTGAGGAATGGGAAGAGGTGTAATGCATTTGTCGAGAGCTTCTTTGGCAGCCACGTCTGCAGCCTCATTTCCTCGAATGCCAACATGACTCGGCACCCAATAAAAAAGCACAGTTTAGTGAAGTCCTGAACATAAATAATGTAACCTTTCTAAAATCTTGCGGATCAGAGGGTTCTTCCAATCCTTGCTCTGAATAGCTTGTAGGCATGATTTTGAATCCGAACATATCACAAATTTTCTATGGGAAGAGGTTTCTACATGGTCCATTCCTAAGAATATGGCATCAAGCTCTGCTGAATATATCGAAGCACCCTTTGGTAATCGCTCCGAGAAGGTGTGCTTGCCCATGACAGCTGCCGCTGCAGCCTTGTCATCCTTGTAAGAACCATCTGTGTAGATGAACTTATTATCAGAATGTATGTCTTTAACCTCCCTGATCATACTGTTGTAGATCAGAGGGTCAGTTGAGTCTTTCCTTGCTTCAGAGAGAGCCAAGTTCACATTGACAGCGTATGTCCAAGGTGGTGTGTCTGGATATTGGAATTTTGCAATGTTACATCAAACTCGAGTGTTTCTAATGATTCCTTAATACGTATACCGAAAGTTGGAATGGCCTTGGGTTTATTAGCAAAGAGTGTTTCATTGCCTGGGTTGAAAATGCAGTCATAGGCAGGGTTGCTGGGATTTGCTGCGATCTTGGATGCATACTGTAGAGCGAGCTTTTCTCTCCTCAGCACAAGTGGAGGTTCCTCTGCTTCTACACTAAGACTATCCTCTGGTGAAGTTCGAAATGCTCCAAGACAGAGTCTGAGTCCTTGATTTTGAATGGGTTTCAACATTTGGATGTATGACGGTCTGGCTGATCCATAGACCATGGAGCCATAATCAAGCTTTGATCGGACCAGTGCACGATAGAGACAGAGAAGAGTGGTGCGGTCGCCCCCCCAATTGGTATGAGCAACAACTCTCAGGAGGTCTAGAGCTTTTTGACATTTCTTTTTTACATATTTAATATGCGAAATAAAATTCAATTTCTTGTCAAAAATGACACCCAAGAATTTGGTTTCTTCAACCACAGGAA